>OY728167.1:408645755-409845755 GCA_963277665.1 Viscum album | reverse complement strand
ACCTAATTTAATCCCGTGATTCAGTTGAATAGGATCTAATAAATATTTAAGAAGCCAATTGAACATTTTCAATCTGTATAATATCACTATAGTTTAATTTTATTTTTAAATTGGGGGATTTTAAGAGAAATATTTTTAACAAAAATTTTAATTGGAACTCAATTCACGCCCCTCTTGAGTATCCACTCTGACCAGCAAAATGCACTATTAAACATGTTGTTTGGACATTAGAGGATAACTATAGAACCATAATAGATGGTTGGTGGGTCACTTAGAGATATTTAAATATAAAAATCCCCCATAAGTGGGACACTATTTTCCTCCTACTGGCAAGTGGTTTTTATACATAATTCACAAACACTAGAATTCCCCCTAGAGAGTCAATGATCTCCCACTAACTCATTGATGCCCTTCTATTGTTACTATTTTTCTATCTAAAAGGAACCATTTTTCTAGTTACTTACACATACTTCTAGGTGGTTCATGCATTTCTCCATCTTCATGTAGATTCCCCTCTAATTTCTTCTAATTAATTTGAATGATCATATTAATTAACTCCATGAACTTAAGACATGATAAATGATAGATTCAATCCTATAAAATTATCAATATTCTTCCTTTTAATTGACTATATAAACTTCATTATATCAATCAATGAAACAACCAAAAGTCAATTAGATGGACAAAAAATTATTTAAATAGAAACATTATATTCAAAACTGAGTGTTTATAACTAGAAATAATCTATTGGGGAGAGGTAAACCAATGACCTCATTTTGAACGATCAAAAATAAATTTTATAGTAAGATAAATGAAATGTAAATAAAGAGTTAATGATGTATAAATTTAGTAAATATATCAATATAATATACTTAATATGATCAAAGATATAACAAAATATGTTGTAAATAAGAGGAAACATTTAAATCAAATTTCATAAAATCCCACATTGTTAAATAATTATGAAATGACACATAAAATCTAAATTCAAAAAATTCCCCCCTCTAAAATTCAATGAGAATACAATTATCCTTCTTTTATATAAAAATAATTTCTTCCTATAAATAGGGAATATCAATATTTTTTAAGTATCATAATTGAAAACAAGAAGAAAAACATTAATATTTTAAATTAACGATTTAAATAAAAACTCAAGAGAGATTTTGAAAATAATAAAAGTTATAAAAATATCAAAAAGGTCTGAAAACATATATTTAATTACAATATATCCTTATTAATATATACAGAGTTATGGTACATTTTAAAAGAAATATTATTATTGAAATAAACAAATATTTAGAATGAGAAAGTAAAAGGAATGAATGGAATAAAGAAGAAGGGAAAATAAAATAAAGAAAGTAATATAAGAATGACAAACTGATTGAGAAAAAGAGGAATGATTAAATTAAAATTGGTACATTCCTTTTCGAAAAGAAATCCCTTTCTCAATGAATGGGTTTACCACCATCGATTGATACCTTCCTAGAAATAAACTGAAAGGATTTATTTTGAATATGAAATCATATATAAAATGTTTCCTTTGGTTTTCATTTTTTCAATGAAAAATAAATAACATTTTTTTAAACATAAAATAATATTTAGATATTTTTTTTAATCATCATTAATCTTCCATTAATGGTGGAAGAAATTATTTTTACAATAAGATCGAATATAAATAATTTTTCATATATTATTTGAATAAAAAATTAGTCTAAAGACATGTATTTGGTATTGTAAATAGTACTCATTTTAGAAAATGTGAAATTGAAAATAAAAAATAAGAGAAAATATTTTTTGTGTCACGACCCATCCCCTGGGGACAATGTCGTGACTACCCCGAGCCCGCCTCCCAAAGTACAAGGGATGAAAACTAGCACCGAAGGGATTATCCCATGAGGGGGAGGAATTTTCATGAGTACCTATATGCATGAACACACCCCAAAACAAGTCTCAAACAGATGTAAAGGAAAACATGCATGCCCCTAAACAAAAACTGAGCAAATGTACAAGCTGCCAGTCAAATGGGAAATAATAAAAACCCAAAAAAAGACAAAATAAAAACTAGAAAGTACAAAATATCTCTGTAATACATCCACAAAAGACCTCACCTAAAGGGTAGGCAAGGAGAGAGAGGGATATAGAAAAATCACAAAGAACACCCAATTGAAAAACCATCCTTTGTTCATGTTGGTCTGAGATTTTTTGTGATAGAAAAAACATGAAGCATATTCCATAATTAAAAATATATAATATTACCTTCACCCCACATATAGTAACCATCCTATATAAAGTCATTGAACCACATGTTAACTTGTTTGTGAGTTAAGAAACTTTCATCATCGAAAAAGGAAGAACGTGGAAAGTACAAATATTCTTAAAAATAAACCCCCAAAATTGAGAAGCATCGATCGAAGGGAGGGCTCGTCACTAGTAGAGATCCGTCTGTGGGGATTCATGATCCATTTGAAGATATTGGCGTTCATCGTTCATCGGCCTAGGTCCACTCCCCAAGGTGTTGTTTCCGTCATCTGATTCATCGGCATTCATCATTGGAGAGTCTCCTTATTGTTCATCAGAGTAATTCTAGGGTTTTCTTCCAACCCTAAATTCACTATTTAATTAAAGAAGGATGAAACATGTGCATTTTAGCAATGACACTGTACTCCATTAATGAGGTCCATTAATGAGATTCAGTGTTTCCTCATCACTGCAACACATCACTGGTGTGCCACTACATAAATATTATGAAAAAAATTAAAATAACTTTGTAATCTATTTTATTATTCTTCCTAAAAGTCCAAAAATTAACTTTTTCCCTCACCCCACAATAGTCGAGGTTAGGTTGATTCAAAGGTAATTTTGATGTTCAAGACACAATGGTGCCCACTAATTTTTAATATGGGAGCCCATTTAGAAGTTAGAAAAACCACGCATGGGCCCCATTTTAGTTCACTTAAAAAAGTTCAAAAAATATAATTCACCCTCGAACCATGCCAGTTGAGGTTGAGCTACGCCTAGTTGAGACACAACCTCACGAGCTCAATGGTGCTCTTGAATTTATAATACATGTTACTGTTTAACAGTTATAAGGATTTCAAAAATAAAATAATTGTTACTTAATTATTTTATTTACCTCCAAAAACTAACATCCACTTTTGGCCCACACTGGACAACGTTAGGTTCTAGCTATGGAATTCATACCCTCACGAGATGAACGGTGGTCTTTTATTTCTAATATGATTACTAGTTAGTGTTCTATAAGTATTTTAAAAATACAATAATTTTATTCAATTATTTTATTTACAACTATACCATTTTCAGGTTTTCTCACTAGAGGCTTGCGCCGACCAATCTTAAGTCACTCCTAGGGAAAACCTTCCATCCTGAGTGCAACAGTGCCCTCATATTTCAGATATAGGGACCCATTTAATATTTATTACACTTTTTCAGGAAAAATGTTTATATATGCTATTTAAACCAAAATTTTCTTCTATGGATCATTCAGGGCACTCGGGGCCTTAGAATCACACATCGTCTTAGTGCCTGGTCTTGAAATAGTCCCATATAATTAAAAAAATGGAATTTCCAAGACATTAAATTTTTATTTTAAGATTCAATTTTAAATAAATTTATTTCATAACTATATTATATTTAGGAGGTAAGGATCCCCCTTAAATGATAGAATTTTTTTATATCGTGATCATATCCAAGGGGAAAAACAAATAATATAAAAAATGATGATTCTTTAGATGTTTTGGGAAGAAAGATAAGATAATTAAATTTTAGAAATATAATTTGTGTTAGCGATGGTCAATAATAAATTGTCACTAGAGGATCATTCCTAACTCAAATTTAATGAAATTTAAATGATCATGAGAAAATATTTTAGTTAGAATATTAGTGAGTAGATATTCTATCCAAAAAAATTCAATATATATAATTGTTTTGAATGTGATCTATTGAGAAATGGTGCATACGTTCGACATGTTTAGTGAGAGAATGATGGATAAACATTTTATAATATTTATTGAACTTTTTTATCACACTTATTTGGGATATAGACATATATAAGACCAATTTCTATGAGTGTGTGTTTCAACCATATTACATAGGCCCAATAACTACCAATGGCTATGTACTTTACTTAGTCTGTAGAAAGTGAAGTATACTTTTTATTCATAGTAACCAATGAGATGATGGATTCTCAATGATTCAGAAATGTCCCACTTATAATTTTTCTATCTAGTTTGAATCCTTTAGAATCATAATTGAAACTAGTTAATTAAAAATAATTTATATTTAGAGAAAAATAACCAAGGTTTTTATATTTTCTAATAGAAAAAAATTCAATTTAAATATTATTAATGATATTATTTTTTATTTTATTAAATATTAGATCATAAAAGAATATTTAAAATGAAATATGTTGGGATTGTAGTAAGTTAAATTCTAATAGCAATTAAACTTCTTGGTTTCTTGTTTTTGGAATGCTTATAATATTTATCCAATATCTTCTTAAAATTATGACTCGTGAGAATATGAATTTACTTTTCATGATCTATGATGAATAAATTTAAGATATTATTTGTGCATTTTACTTGGTTTAGAAAAATAAAAATGTACTTTTTAGAAATTTGGAAATTTAAAATGAATTTGAGTTCACTAATAATGATCACATAAAATTCAATTTTCATTTAATTAGAAAATTAATAACAAATAGATTCATTGGTTATGCAAGAAATCACATCATAAACATAAATTTAAATGAGTAACAAGTAATTTGACAAGTGTTTTAGAAAAATAGTAAAATCATATTTTCAAATTTTGAAAATACTTAATAAAAGAAAATTTAATAACCATTCATATCAAGAATGATGGGGGTTTATTAAAACCTAAATTTCTAAAGTAAATTTGGAAACAAATTTTAAATATTTATATTCAAAACTAGGAAGTTTTTCTAGAATAACATTTTAGTTAATAAAACCATTTAAAAGGTTATTTTGAAATCATTATGAAATATTGTAAAATTTATATGAGATATGAATTCCAAAAATATTATAACGTGGTCTAAACAAATGATGGGTGAAATAGTTTCACCATATTCAATTCCTTCTTCATGGTTATAATATTTAGCTATAATATGTGATTTAATTCTAGTGGTATTACCACACACATCTAACTTCTTCCTAAAACCCAATTTAGAGCCTTTGGTCAGAACAAAATTTGGTCATTCAATGAGACTCCATAAATAATTTCATGTGAAATGATTTCATTCCATATACATAGAAAGAAAAAGAATTTCTGTGTTAAATCATTGACATTTGGAGGTTCTATGAGAAAGAAAAATTGAAGGTACTATAACTCACTTAGTGTCGATATTATTGTACGAGTTCCTATTTTCAACACTCCAATTTTATTTTCAATGGCATGGTCTTATGTTTTTTACAATACATTATGTAAATTATTTTATGTATATTATTGTTTAACTACAACTTCTTTAAATTCAAAGGGTTTGTCTGATGTTAGAAATCCATTTTGAAAATATTATTGAGAAAAATATTTTGGAAAATTCTCATCAATAACAACCTAAATTTATTCTTCCAATTTTAATGTCATTTTTTAAGACTTGATAATACGTTCCTGAGTTAGAGTAGCCATGAAATCTATGTTTACGTGATATTGAATCAAATTTTACATGATTTTACTTAGTGTTTATAACGACATGTTCATAATAAAAAACATTAAAAACCCACATTAAGTTGTTTATTTTTACAATGTTCATATAGTGTAATTTTGAGAAAAGGTATTATGAGAATGTGATTAACGATAAAACTGGAGGCATTTATAGCTTCATACCTAAACTTTTGAGGTGAATTAAACTTATTTAAAATAGTTTGGATGATTTATTATATCATTATGTTTTTCTCCCTATTACACTATTTTGCTGAGGGGTTTGAGGAGTAGAAAAATAATTACTATATCGTTGAAGAAATAATAAATCACTATATTCTTTATTTTCTAATTCTCCTCCACAATCACTATGAATATAAATAATTCAAAAATATTTTCCTTTTTCATCTTTTTTAGAAAACATGACGAATGATTTTAATGATTCGTTTTAATGAGATAATAAGTATTATTAAGTGAATCTTTTAACGTCATGATCAATAATAAAATTATAGGATTTACCTTCCATACATTCAATTTAAGAAGCTATGAATCAATCATAGTGATTTAATTTGGGAGAGTTTGAATAAAAAATCATTTTTATGTTTGAAATGAGATTTGTTTGGCATACCAAATTGGAATTCATTACTAACCATGATATATTGGGAATATAGTTTGGGTAAATATCATAATAGTCGATAAATTTTGATTCTGAGAAGTTATTTTTTCTATAATTTTCAAGGAATTTATTCCAAATCTATGACTAACCTACTTTTGAACTCATGAATTTTATGTTATGGATTTAGAGGGATTTTAAATTTATATAATAAATATTTTTGATATTAATAATTGGTAAATAAAATATTTCCTTTTGAGATAAAGACTGTTCAAAAATAAATTTTGAAATAAATTTTAAAACTTATTTAACACAATTTTCTATATTATATCATTATGGGTATCAATAATTTGAAAAATAGTTTTATAATGTGGTTTATGTTAGAAAAATTGATAGTGAATTCAGTCATTATCTTACCCTTTGACTAATCAATAATGGTGACCTGAACACCTTCTATTTTATCAATTTGAATACATTCAGATAGTATTCTACATTTTTTTAAGAAACCACTATCTAAGTACAAAATTTCTTCTTAGGTTTTTGTTATAACACACTTTTCCAAAAAAATCACATGACTATTGGTTTTGGTATGTAAGAAAACATGGGTATACTAAGGTTATCCAATAATTGTTTGCATATGAATATTTCATATTTTATTATATTTTCATTTGAATATATTGGATGAATGATGGATTGATTTTGGTCTCTCGTATGATATATTCTTGTAATCACATTAATAAATTAAATTTCAATTAAATTAATAATAATTTAAAAATTTAACTTCAGAGTAACCATTAATAAAATTAGTTTTGGATGGATTTCTTATAGTTGTTTCATGAGTTGTGAAAAAAATACTAACCTTTTATTTTCAATATATTTGAGAGCCTATATTTTTATTTAGATTATTTCTAACTTGAGTAAATTTGGAATGTGAACATTTGAGGTCATTGATGGTATATTTGAGATTATTTACATCTAGTTGATACATAAAATTCAGGGTTAAATAATTTTTTGAGGATTTTTTTATAGAATGGGCACTTTTCATTACCAAATTTCTTATATATCAAATCATTTTCCTTTTATAAAGATGAATTTTCATGGAAACCATTTTAGTTGATCAAACATGTATCATAGGGATTCCATATTAAGGTTACACATAGAAGTAGAGGAATAAAGAGAGGGATAAGAAGTGGGTAAAAATTATGAGGAGGAGGAAATAGGATGAGGGATACTAACCTATAGTTTTTCATCAAAATATACCATAAGGAACATAGGACTTGAGTAACTTGAATAGACTAGGGAGGTTAAGTCCTTGGACTCATGACTAACCCACTAGGTTGTGACTTTGAGATTATTCTTTAATTTTGATGTTAAATAAGTTTCTTTAGATGGGGAACTATATATTGATGTCAACTTTTTTCTTTTCCTTCATAGAATGTCACATCCGATTCAACATTTTGATTTACCATCTAAGTTTTTTTCTTTTTCATGTGGATTGTTTTCATGTTCTTGGATAGTTGACCAAATTTATAATCTTCTCCTATGGATGAGTCAACATTAATAGAATGAAATTATATTTTTTTCTTCATATCATTGGCATCATTGGATCCCTTCTCACCTTGGATCTTTATAATAATATCATAAATTATTATGTATCTGATTAGTTAATCGACAACCATTTTCTTCACATCCTTCGATTTTTGTGTAATTATGATTTTGGGTACCCAATTTCTTGGTGGTACCTAGATTATATAATTCAATTGGGGTTCTATAGGAAAATATTTATGAGGAGATAGTAAAACATTGAAAATAATAGAAAACCATGTAAATATATAAGTTAAGGATTCATTTCGATGCACAAAATACATTCAAAATATTGATTATACATGTCTAATTTATAATATTTTACTTTATTGATTAATTCACACGTTCTACATATATTAATATGTATATTTCATTTTAATTTTTACTTTTAGAAATATTATTTATGTAATTTTTAATAAGAACACAATTTAATGTGTTCATTAATTATCTATTATGTTAAATGTATTTAGAATCATCAAGAGTCCACTTATCGTTAGGTTTTTTAGTTGTAATATATTTATACTTAACCATTTACAAATAGAGAAACTACTGTATCCATGAATGTTTTTATATTATTTTTATATTATTAATAATCATTTGAATCAATAGAGGGATCATGTTAATAATAATTTAATTCCATAATAAAATCATACGTTGAAATTGATTTTGATTTTAAATAAAAAATCCTGAAAATGGATATATTTTTGGTAAAAAATATTTTTAAATTGGAATACAAATAACCATTTGATAACACTTGTTAGTTATAGATGATGGATATATGGGGGTGAATTTCCCTTTTAAAAAAATTAATCAAAATATTAAAGTTAAATTCAAAATCAAACGATTTTGAAATGATAAATCGATAAAAATTTTAATATGATAAAGAGATAGATTGATAAATTCGTTACATATTTATAATTAATTAATAAAAAAAGATTAATTGATAATGAAAGCAAAAAAAATTAAAATAAAATTTAAGCAATTTATATGTATTATGTTTGAATAGTGTAATGAGTAAAATAAAAGAGAGAGAGAAAAAAAATTTATAAACAGATTCGAAAAGAGTTCACTGTGATCCCCTACATATCTTGCCCTTGGGTTGCAAGGATTATCTTATTACTACATTGATCTTAGTGGTGATCAATAAACTTAGCTCTCACAATTATGGTTTTTTAGAACCCACATTGGCCTCTCCAGTAGCCAAGAAATCTATCCATCAATTTTTCAGTAATGAGAACCCATTGTAAAAGAAAATGAAAACGAGAATATTTTATTTGTGAAATCCCAATACTGCTCCAATATATAATACCATAAAAGGATTACTTTAATTTTCTATGAGAAATTGAGATATGATGTAGGAAGATGACACTTGGGAATGATAAAGAATCAGAGATTGGCACTTTGAGAATGGAATGAAATCACTGATGTTTTCATGTTGGAGTGTCCAACTTGAATCTAGGATTTAATTGGCATTGTTCATAACCAGTATATCTCCCATGATTCCAAGGATCTTATTTTACTACCTCTAAAAGTGGAATGTATGTTTTGGGATTTTCTAGGGGCACTAAAGCTGAGTAATACTGCATTTATTACAATTTCACCATCAATAAATGTACTCCTTAAATATATTTCTTGATTCCAATGGTTACCTAGTACACCTCATTTAATGGATGGAGGGTCACATAGAGATATATTGTAATGACCCAAACATTTATTAATGAAAATTTCTATTGATATATTTAAATTTAATATTATGTAAAATGTTTATATAAATCATATTCACTTATTTGGTTTTATGTTTTTGGATTTTAAATTGCGGTCATGAATTGTTACCATTTCTCATATAGTCATTGAACAGTAATCACATGATTAGTATAAATATAGGGCTTTGAAAAATCCAATTTACTCAGAAAAAGGAAGCGATAGGATCATCTGGTAGAATTTCTCCACATGAATCCCATTTTTTCAGAGCTCAGAAAGGAGGTTGCATCACTAGTATTCTCTCTTGACCAAGCCCAAGCCGATATTCAAAATGTCAAGTTTGAACGGAACCATTTATAGAAGAAATGGAAGTTAATAGAAATTTACACCCAAGAAATGCCAGCCAAACCACCCCGAGAGTATGTCACCATCACACGCATTTCCCTTAGGTATTATCTGCGTTAAATAAGGGGTTACGTAACAATACCCTATCACTATGATTTTATTTTTTATTTTTTGTATAAAGAATATACATTAATTTTATTATTGTTACTTCACAAATGGGTTTTAAATCCTTAATAGTATTTTTAGTTAATATTATATTAATAAATGAATTATAATGAATTAATTTATTTTCAAATTAAAAAATATTTTAAAAAAATATTATTACTAAATTGCTTTTTATTAAATATAAATGATTATTTAAATTTTTATGAATACAATTAAATTTTTTATTAAGGTTTGAAGGCTGTTTTTTTCAAAACCCATGAATATTAGATAAATGTAGGTTTTCATTTAGATTTAAAAATTCACATATTTATAAAATTATATAGATATCTTGAATATCATTTTTGGATTCGGGGCATCAAAATTATCAAACAACGAGTTTTTCATAATTTTCAGAGACAGTCGAATTTTTGGATGAAAACTAAATACCATTTAAATATATAATGTGTTTTATGACATCATAATGACCCAATAGTGCTGTAATAAAATAATAAAAATTTTTTTGGACAATATATGTTTTACCATTAAAATAATTTTATTTTAGATTTGTTTTATTAATTTAATTGTGCCTTAGTGGACCCTCCAAGACTTTTAAAATAGTTTAACTTTATAAATGATTTCCTTGAGAGTGTGACTCACCTCCACATAATAAAGACTAATATTTTAATATGTTATGATATTGAACATATAAAAAAAATTTCCACTACACTTTGGAAAAAACCATGGGAAAACCATGGGATGGTTTGTAGTTTGGATTTGTTTAATGTGTAGTGTCCAAAACCTAACTAATAAAGAATTCCCACTTCATTCCTGTATAAGACTCCTAAATATCCCATTACCCTTAACTCAAAACATTTTTATCTTGCAAAAACTCTTCCCTAATATCTATAGAATCCTCCCAAGGTGCCCCAACCACCCACTAAGCCTCTCTTAAGCCTTTGGGATCACACTTCCATATAAGGGATCCTCACATTCCTTCCTTATTTATGTCCATGATTCCTTATATTGTAACGCCATTTTTTACCTGTAAAAATGTATGGGTATGATTTATAACATACCCTACACATCCTTAATTATATTTTAATCATGAGATACCCTTTTCCCTCTCATTAATGCCTCCCATTTACACCTGTTACCATGCCAAACTTCCATAAGATATTTCTCTCTCGTCATTTACATTTATGCAATTATTTTTATATTATGAATCTAAATTCCATTACATATTTTGGGATATTATGTCACATGACCCCTTAATGTCCATTTCATGTATAAATTAAGAGATACCCCTTTCTATCTCATCAACCAATTTTACAATTTCTATCTGACGTCATAATGTTGCTGGAGTTACACCAAAATTTCCTATGCCAAAATAATTGTGTAAGTGAATACCATACCCATTTATCTATCAAGGTTATTCACCTTTATGTACATGTACATTTCGATTAAGTTATAGCATTTATGTATTCCATATCTCTTATTCATTTAAAAAATTATTATGTTTAATGAATCCATGTTTTATGATCTTTGTGGCACAGTTATGCATGAAATTAAAGGATTAAGAAGGGTGCGCCCTAATAGCACTCTAATGCATTAGGTAAAAAAAAGTATCATGATACGCCATGTGAAATGAGGGTTTACTAATGATAATTCAATTAAAATGAGGGTTTACTCATGCACCATGTGCATTGAGCCTTGGATCATGCAAATATCATGTTAAATTTTGTTGCCACATCTCTACGTTATTATAATCATGTCATATCATGCCTTTATGTTCAAGTTTCTCCTATGATACATTGATATTAATATTTCCTAAAATGTAATGTATTATTCATGTTATTCCTTGATTAATCCCTTACTGGGCTTTACATCTCTCCCTTTTCTTATGTATGTCCTCAGGTTATCCCATGCAATGCTATGTATGAAGGAATGTTCTGGTCATGTAAACGATGTTTTCAACTAAGATGTTGTTTTTTTAATGTCTTTAGTTGTCATGAAATGTTACTGATCCCCAAAGACAATAGAAATATTGATAATCAGAGTTGTATTAAGTGTATTTTTATGTAATGAATCATGTTAAAGTGTGTAATAAAGAGCAGGGTTGTTATAGTTGGTATCAATGGATAGGTTTAGTTATTTGTGGTAATAGGATTAGAAAATCCTAGTGAAAGCGTTAAGGATAAGACTATGTATAAGAAAAAATTCTCTAAATTTTTGTGAGTATATAGTAATTGGTTTATCAATAAAATACATCCATGAATAGAAATGATTAATTATAGGTGGATCTTTCCCAAATGTATCTAGGGGTAAATCCCCAAAACACAGCTTTCACCTAGACTCGAACGGGAACTGGTGCCTAACAATGGGCCTTTATTCACTCTTGGTTCGACACTCAGGTGGGATATTCTTTTCTAAATTCATAATATTATGATGAACCATTATTAAGGGAATACAAAAAATGCCACTATGAATATATTTTGGGAAGTAGATAATGGATAACATAGATTAAGGCCTATAAATTCATAAGATGAGGAAATAAATTTAATTTATAAGTTATCCCTTTTTGTCATTGGATTCCCTTTTGTGTTACCACTAACATTCCTTCTATTCCACACAATGTCCACTAATTAGCCGAATCGGGATAACAATTGATGCGAAGATCAATGTGATAACTATTATAATGAGATGACCAATCTGATGGGAGCGGGAATAACAAACCATGTCATGATACTCTGACAGTTAAATAATGTTATGAAAAGAAACATGGGTCTAGATGAACATCAACCCCCCCAGAAATTATAATCCGCAATCAAGATCTTCCTGAGACAAAGAACTCCAACTTTTAATGGACCATCTGATCCCTAAATCATCCAACAATATATCAACTCCATTGAGAAGATATTCTCCATAATTCAATTTTCTAAATAATAGAAGGTTCTTCAGGATTCTTATGGTATGGATGGTGAAGCTGAAAAAAGGTCTAAATTGATCAAAAGTACGATTCCTGATGAAGATATTGAGGCATTGTAATGGAAGTATTTCCTGAAAATGTTTTTTGATAAATATTTTCCTTGCTCACTCTAACATAAGATGGAAAGGGAATTATTTTACCTTAAGAAAAAAGTTGATGAATCCATTGGAGTGTATGATGAAAAATTCCGAAGGCTATCAAGATACGCCTCCGGCTTTGTCGTTACCCCCGAATTCAAGGTTGACTAATTCTTTGGTGGGATAATACATAGTATTCCGAAAGCCCTAGAGATCCATTACTTTGATAGTTGTGAATAATTTTCTGATGTTCCCACTATGATGGAATGAATGTTGGAAAATCTAAGTGGTATCATGGGGATAAGATGAAAAAAGTAGACCTTATTTCTGGCGTTCTGATGGATAATTCCAACAGTGCTATGAAATTCCAGCACCCCACGTACCAAAGGTACGGAAAGAAGCACACTATAAATTTCCTGAAGGGGATGAGGAAATGATTTATGTGTGGAATAGAAGGGAATATGGCCATTACCTGCTGACAAGAAAAACCCAATGTTGTGATAGAGGAGTGGAACAATCTGTTCGACTCGAAATGCATTGTTAATTGCTTCAAAATCAAAGAACAATGGAACTTTTCAATCCAATTCCATAAAATAAGGGATTTCAAAGGAAACCAACAACCTCCAAGGTAGCAAGGGAGATATTTTTGCATCACCACCTCCAGATCTAACCCTGACAATTATGTGGTGGTAGGTACACTAGTTATTCATTCAAGTATATAGAATATAATTTTTTATTCCAGCTCTACACATTCTTCTATATCCTGAAAGTTCAGTAGAACAATTCCAACACCACTACAAATCATGGAAGTAGAGATGTGTGTGAGAATGGAAAATGGGGCCATCATTGTATCCCATGAATATAACTCCTCCCGTGTCACAATTTGTGGATTTATCTTCCTATAAAACCTCATCATACTTTATATTTTAGGAATTGATGAAATTATTGGCATGGATTGGGAGGAGGATGAATCCTCTTTAGAACCATAATCTCAGTTTTTGATTTTAATTCCCTATAAGAAAACATATCTTACCTAGATGATTGAGTCTAAGGAAGAATTTATCCTTGAAGACATTCCTATTATGGTAGAATTCGTTGAAGTGTATCCCAAGGAATGGCCTAGTCTTCCTTCAAGAAGAGATGTTGAATTCTCCATTGATCTTATACCTGAGGCATTTTTAATATCGAAGAATCCACATAGAATGGAAGTTGTGGATCTTGAGGAGCTAATGAAACTAATAAAAGAGAATCTAGATAAAGGGTATATACACCCAAGTGCTTCAACATGGGGTGCACCATTACTCTTCATCAAGTAGAAGGATGGGTCAATACACCTTTGTATTGATTATTGTGATCTCCAAAAAACCAGGATAAAGAAAAAGTATCCTATTCCATGAATTGATGAATTGTTTAATAAGATGAGTGGAGCACAATACTTCTCCAAGTTGGGTCTACAGTTTAGATATTAACAATTAAGGGTGAAGAAGGACGATATCCTGAAGATTTTTTTTGTACAAGGTAAAGGCACTATGAATTCATAGTAATGACTTTTGGATTCACAAAAGGTCCAGAAATATTCATGGAATTGATGAATATATAAATTTGATATTACCTCACAAAATTTTTTGTAGTCTCTATATACAATATTCTAATATAATCTAAAACCAAGGAAGAGCATGTGGAGTATCTAATGACTGTACTAGAGACCTTGAGGAAATAGAAGCTCCATTCAAAGTAAAACAAGTTTGTGTTCTCATTAAAGGAGGTATCATTCATGGGCCATATCATCACAAGAAATGGGATATTTTTGGATCCCTCTAAGAATATGAAATTGAGGGATTGACGAGGCCAACTTCTATGATGGATATCCATAGTTTCCATGGGTTAGTAAGATATTAATGCTGATTTGTGAGAAATTTCTCGCGATTGTCAAAACAACTGACCGAGATAACTCTGAAGGTAGTCAAGTTTTCTTAGAGTGGTGAATGCAAATTTGAATTTAAGGAGTTGAAAAATAAGGCTTGTCACTATGCTCATTCTCACATTACCCAAAAGTGGATGAATTTTTTGGTATCTAGTGATGCTTCAAAGAAGAGCTTGGGTTGTTTGTTGATGCAAAATGACAAACTCACTGCCTATGATTCAAGGAAATTCAATGTTCATGAGAAAAACAATCCAACACATGATATGGAGTTCACTGTAGTAATATTCTATTTAAAAATTTGGTGACATTACCTCTTTGGGGAGAAGTGTGAAATATATAAGGATCACAAAAGCATTAAGTATATATTCACATAGAATGAGTTGAACATGGGACAATGAAAATGGTTAGAGGCGATAAAAAACTGTGAATGCTCAACCCATTACCACCATGTGAAAGAGAAAAAGGTGGAAGATGCTCTAATTAGAAAAGACCAAATAGTTCTATCATCGATGAGAATTGAAAATGATCCAATCTTGTTATATTTGATGAAGATGGACGTTGGAATCATAAGGAAGGTAAAATCATGAAACCTTCCCAAATGATTTCTCAACCATCCCTTTTAGAAAGGATAAAGGATGCTCAAAAGAATGATGTGGGAATTCAGAAAAGTGGAAACTATCAGAAAGGGAAAATCCTTTCAATGCTAATGAAGAAGGAATTGTGAGATTTTGGACAAGACTATGTGTTCTGTAAAATCCGGAGTTAAAGAATGAACTTTTGGATGATACATGTAGTTCGAATTTCTCCATTCACCCTGGAAACACAAAGATGTATCAAGATATCCAAGAACATTATTTGTGGGATAATATGAAGATGGAGATCGCTGAGTATACATCAATGTTTCTAGTATGTCAGCAAGTGAAGGCTGAGAGGCACAAGACTAAAGGCATAATGAAAACATTACCCATACAAACATGGAAATGAGATAACATCACCACAGAATTTGTAACCATACATACAAAGACATCCAAAGGAAACAATGCTATATGGGTTGTTGTGGATTGTATTAAAAAGACTACGCACTTCATTACAATTTTAGAGGATTTCTCATTAGATCAACTTGCACGGATACATATCAGAGAAGTTATAAGGCTATATAGAATACCACTATCAATTTTATCTGATTAAGATACAAGATTCACCTTCATGTTCTGGAAGAGTCTCAAACAGGATCTTAATAATGAGTTGAAATTCATTACAGCTTATCATCCTCAAAATGATTTCCAATCTGAGTGGACTATCTAAATATTTGAGGACATGGTGAGACCTTTCTCAATTGACTTCAAAGGAGTATGGGATCAACATCTTTATATGGTTGAGTTCTCTTATAATAATAGTTCCCACTCAAGAATCGAAATGGATCCTTATGAATCCCTTTATGGGAAGAGGTGCAGAACAACATCTTTTTGGTATGAAGTTGGGGTGAGAAAACACCTAGGTCCTAAAATGGTCTAAGAAATGGTGGAGAAGGTTAAGACCATCCAGCATCACATTAGAGCTGCTCAGAGTCGAAAAAGAGCTATGCTGATAATTGTCGATGAGACCTAGAAGTTTATGTTCGGGACCTGGTATTTCTCCACATATCACCATGAAAGAGTATTATAAGATATGGTATGAATGGAAAGCTTATTCCAAGGTACATAGGCCCTTTTGAGATTCATTATTGCATTGGAGTAGTGGCATATCGACTATAACTCTCACCAAACCTATCTAAATTACATGATGTGTTCCATGTATCCCTCTTGAGTAAGTACATACCTAACCCATCATATGTACTCAATCTAGAGGTGGTAACATTGGAGAAAGAACTCTCCTATGAATTCAATTTGGTGAAGATCTTATATCTTAGGGAAAAAATTCTACGAAAAAAGACAATGCCCATCATCAAGGTGTTGTGGAGAAACCAAAAGTATGACGAAGAAATGTGGGAATTAGAGGAAGTGATGAAGCAGAGTTACCCTCATCTGTTTTAGTGTGGGAAAAGGAAATTTCAAGGGAGAAATTTCTGAAGGGGGGAAGATTGAAATGACTGATACTTTTATTAATGAAAATTCTTCATGATCTAATTAATGTATTATTTTGTAAAATGGGTATATAGAACATAAGAAACTCATTGGTTTTATGTTTTGTGTTTTAAAATACCATTAATAATTGTTACCATTTCTAATATAGCTATGTAACAGTTATTACATGATTAGTATAAATATAGGGCTTTAAAAATCCTATTTACTCAGAAAAAAGAAGCACTGACCTTATCGAGTAGATTTTAACTATATAAAGCCCATTTGACGGATCTCTAAAAGGTGGTAGCGTCACTGGGATTCTCCTTTGACCAAGCCCAAGAGAAGATTCAACGCATTAAGCTTGAATGTAACTGCCTATGGGAGAGGTGGAAGTTAATAAAGATTACCACCTGAGGGATGTTATTCGAGCCGCCCCAAGAGTTTTTCACCATCACACACCTTACCCTTAAGTCTTATGCAGGTGTTATAATGGGTTATGTAATAGGACCCTGACACTCTTATGATGTGATTTATTCTTTTTATAAATAATATACACTCATTTTACTATTGTTACTTTTTAAATGGTTTTTAAAGATCAAATAGTATTTTTAGTTAATATTCAATTAAGGAATCCATACAGATGAATTAACGGATTTTTGAATTAAATAGTATTTTATTAAAATTTTATTAGTAAATTAATTTTTATTACCTGTAAATGATTGTATAATTTTTTATGAATACAATTGTAATTTTTAATATGGTTTGAAATCTATTTTAATAAAAACCCATGAATTTTTGATAAATGATACTATTTATTATAAAATTAAAAATTCACATATTAAGAAAATTATTTGGATAAAATGAATATAATATTTGGATTCTAGATGGTGAAATTATCTAATAGTGATTTTTTATAATTTTCTAAGATAGTAGAATTTATGGGTAAAAATTAAATAACATTTAAATATATAATGTGTTTTATGGAATCATTAAGACCCAATAGTGATTTAATAAAATACAATAAAATGATTTTTCAGCCAATATATTTTTTAATTTTAAAATAATGTGATTTTATATTTGATTGATTAATTTAATGGTACCGTATTAAACCCTCCAAGACATATAAAATATGTTTACTTTTTAAAATGATTTCTTTGAGTGTGTGACTCACCTCTACATACGAAAGCCTAATATTTTAATATGTCTATTAATTGGCCTTAAAAAATATTTTTTTGCACTCCACTTTGGAAAAAACCATGGGTTGGTTTCTGGTTTTTATTAGTTTAATGTGTTGTATCCAAGACCTAACCAATTAACAATTCACTCCACATTCCTATATAAACCCACACAATCTCCGATTACTCTTCACTCAAACCATTTGGAACTCAATCAAAGACTACCCTCCTCCCTCAATAATCCTCCCAAGGTGCCCAAAGCTCCCAAAAAGCCTCTCTTAATCCTCTCACAATCTGTTGGGATCATAATTCCATGTAAGGTATCCTCACTTTCCTTCATTATTTATGTCAATGTTTCCTTACAGTGTCATGCCATTTATATTCAGTTGAAAATGTTGGGGTATGATTTCACACCTCCCATATACTTCCCTAATTATTTTTGAATGATGATACACCCCTTTATCTATCATTAATGCCTCTGATGTACACACATTACCATGCCAAAATTCCATAAAGTATTTCTATCTCTTTATTTATATTCAATAAATTATTTTATATTATGCATATAAATTCCATTACATATGTTGGGATATTATGTTTAAAGAACCCGTTACTGTAAATTTCATGTATAAATGATTAGATATCTCTTTCTCCCTCAGTAACCCATTTTACGATTTCTATTTGACATTGTTATGCTGTCGAAGTTACACCAATATTTCCCATCACAAAATCATAGTGTAAGTGAATACCATACCAATTTCTCTATCATGGGTATTCGACATTATTAACATGTACTTTTTTATTGAAGACTTAGATTAATGTATTACATATCTATTATTAGTGGAATAAATTATTATTTTTAATGAATCCATGTTGTATGATCAATGTGGAACACTAATGCATGAAATGAAATGATTAAGAAGGGTGTGCCCTGATAGCACTCTCACGCAATTTGTAAAAAATATTATCATGATTCCCCACATACAATGAGGGTTTTATCATTATAATTAAATTGTAATGAGTATGTACTCTCGATATATGTGAAATGAGTATTGGATCATGCTTATATAATGTTAAATGTTGTTGCCACATATTCGCATTACGATAATCATGATATATCATGCCTTTATATTCATGTTTCTCTTATACTAAATTGATCTACTTATTTACTAAGACATATTGTATTCTTTATGTTATTCCCTATTTACTCCCTTACTAGGCTTTATATCTCACCTTTACTTATGTATTTCCTCAGGTTATCCCATGCAATGAAAAGTACATGGAAATGTTGTGGTAATGTAAAAGAAGTTTTAAATAAAGTTGTTGTTTTTTATGTCTTATGTTGTCATGTAATGTTCCTAAGCCCCAAATATACTCGACTTATAAATCCTCATATTTTTATTAAGTGAAATTTTATTTAATTAATCACCTTAAAGTGTGTAATAATGATTAGGTTTTTTATATAGATGAATCTAGAATTTCTCAACCTGAAAGATTCTACTTGCTAGCGACTGGCTAGTGATCTTTAAAAAGAATGAATAAACATTGTAAATCCCACCATTTGTCATGTGATCCTCCAACGGCATGTTAGTATCCTTCTTCTACAACGAGTTTGTTTTTTACAATGAACCAATTAGTCAGTTCCAAACACTAGACAGTCGGTGTTGCCCTCATTTCTACTTCTTCATGTGGAGCATCCTAAAATTCCTTATAATTCCTTCTATGGATCAACCAAATTGTTTCCATGGAATTAGTACATGAAAAAAGATATATCAAAGCCTTCAATAGGATCAATATATTATACTTGAATAAAATTTAGTATCTCTATTTGGACTATCAATGAATAGACTTAATGTAAAATCAGAGAAACTAAATTCATATAAATGAATAAAAATTATATATATAATAGATTATTTGAAACTATGAAAACACAATGAGATATTGAGGTACAAAAATATCCTCCTTTATGTGAGAAAAAAACAATTTAAAAAATATTTTAAATTTCAAATAGGAGTGTATGATATAGTGATGAATTAAAGATATGAATATAAGATATTCCATAAGTTGATGGAGGAAAAAAAATTACATAAACAAGAGTATAAAAATTATTTTAAATTTCAATATCCCCCTTTTGTTTAATCATTAAGCAATACAAAATATTATCAAATTCCAATAAATTCCACCTTTTGATGTTAAAATAAAATAAAATTACCCCCCTTTGAAATAAAACTAAATTTTCCCATAAATTTGAAATTAATCCCCCTTTTTATTATAAAAAACAAGGATTTAAGGGGAAAAATTTATAATAATGAATTTGAAGAAAATATTAAGTTATATTTTGAATATAATATATGTAAAAAATATAATAATGAAAATTGAAAATATATCCTAAATTACAGAACACCCCTTAATTAGATATAGAGAGAGGTAAGAAATATTAAAATAATTTTTTTGATTTAATGAAACAATATTTAGAAAAGTGAAAGTAAAAGGAAAGAAAGGAATAAATGAGAAAGAGAATATAAATAGAGAAAGGAAGAGGAGAAATAGAAAATTATGGATAAAAATATTAATGAATAATATTAAAATGGTACACACCTTTTTTAAAACACTTTTTTTCTCAATGAATGTTTTTACAACCATTGATTGATTACTTTTTAAAAAAATATCAAAAGAGTTCATCTATGTGTGAAAACATACATTGAAAGTTTCTTCGAATTTATTCTGTGAAATAAAAGCCAAAAAATATAGATAGAGATACATGTATATATTGAAAAATAAATTAATCAAAATTTTCATCCTTTAAAAAAGATAAAATATTCATCTATGAATAAAATAGTATTTATTAAATGTACCAAATATGTATTGAATAAAGTTGTTTAAAACTAGTATTAATATCCGAAAATGTTCTTGTTTTAGAAAATATTACTTTGATATTTGAAAAAAACAGAGACCTTTTTTGATTTTGAAAAGTAATTTTGAAAAAAAATCACACATAAGGAATATTTCAGTATTAAGAGATAAGTTACCCCCTGATGTAACAGAATAATTTATATAAAGGGATTATATCCAAGAGTGAAAATAAGAAATAGAAAAAATAAATCCTGACATTCATGATTTTAGAAGAAAATCAAATATAAGAAAAATAATTTTTCCAATGATGGGTCATGTTAGACATTGTAAAACGTAAAGTTTCAAGAGGGAATAATTCCTAACACATATTTAATAAAATAGAAAAAATCCAGATAAAGATGTTCAATGAAACTGTTAGAAAGTTTATATTTAATCTTTAAAAACTCTAATAACATATTACCCTTTTGGAAGTGATCTGTTAACAAATGTTTCCTAATTTAATTATTTTTAGTGAATGAGTGCGAGATAAGTTTTTTAGAAATATTAATGGCATGAGTGTAATAACAAATAAGTGGGATATGAATACATATATTCCTAGAGTCTAAGAGAGAGTGTTTCATTAATATTATTTGTGTGACGTAACTCACAACTACTATGTATTCCACATAATCTATAGAAAAATACATATTTTTTTCCTCTTGCTACAACATGAGATGGGGGATCTTCTAATTAGGTGGTATGTCCCACATGTACATTTAATATATAGTGGGAGTACTCCAAAATTTTAATTGAAAAAAATTGAAAAATGTGCACTTCCTTTTTGAAGAAATCAACTAATAATTTTGGTTCCTTTTAAATAGTTAAATACCCTTTTAATAGATTTGAGATTAAATTCATTTTAAATTGATTAAAAAGGACTATAAATACAAACACTAAATATGATGTTATTCTATGTGATAGTAAGATAATGTATACTACTAATCAGACTGCTATAAATAATTTTTTCAACTATCTTAAGGGCTTCATCCACCATTAAATTAAAATTTATACTCATGTAAATACTAATTTCATCAACACAATCCTTGATAAAACATTATAAGTGTTTATTGGTATACTTTACATCATTATAAAAAATACCATCATGATTGTTAGAAACATGAAAAGTGTGAATGAATTTTCAATCACCAATAAATCTCATCTCAAATTCCATTTTCATTAAATTAAAAAATTCCAAACAATGTGATTCATTGGTTGAGTTGAAAATCACATCATCAAAATAAAGTGTGAATGAGTAATAAATAATTTGATATGTGTTTAATAAAAATAATTTAATTACATTTACCAATTTAAAACTATTTTATATATGAGATTTTAAAAATTGTTAATTCCATGCCGGATGGGAATATTTTAAACCATAAAATTGATCAGTAAATTTGAAAACATGATTTAAAAAAATTTATTCTAAAAACATGGTAGCTTGATGGAAACATTTTGGTTGGTAGAAGCATTTAAAATTGTTTGTTCAACATCCCTTTGGAATTATTTGGAATTAAGGTGAGAGGTGAATGTCAACGATATTTTAATAAATTCTAACCAATTGACTGGTGAATGTTTTTAACCATAGTAGATTCTTTCTTCTTCGTTATAAGATTTAGCTATAATACATGCTTAATTTTCGGTGATACTACTATAGATGTATAACTTATTCCTAAAACCTCATTTAGAAACTATGAATACATGATAATTTGGTCTTTCCTTGAGTATCCATAAATAATTTTATGTGAATAGATTTAGTATTTCATGTGTGGAACACCCCAATTTACATCGTTAATGGAATAATTGATATTCTGAGGATATAAGTGAGAGATAGAGGCCATGTTTTCAACCTTCTTTATGGAAAATAAACTAGTACTGGTTTCTAATTATAAATATATAATGATGTTTTCAATAGGAAAATGTTAACATTTTATAAAAACATTATGTATGAAATTTAAAAAGGAAGGTTATTTAAATTCTAGATCAGTAGATTAAGTTGATATATTTTATATTAAAACGTTATTTTCAAATACATTTTTAGAAAGATATTTTAGAAATTATTCCTAAAAATGAATTGATTCTTCCAATTGTAAATTAATTTTATTAAATACTTAGTATTCCATGGTTGAGTTAAGGTACCAAAGAATTATAGACTCATAATATTTTAAATCAAATGTATCAGGATTTAAACTGGTGTATTGAATAAAACATTTAAAATAGGAAGCATTATAAAATCAAGCATTTTGTTTTTTATTTTTCCAAATTTCATAAGGGGTATTTTTCTAAAAACATTTAAGATAACATGATTAATGATAAATAATGTTTTATTTGTGGAATTAATTGAATGTTATTTAAGTAAAATAAATTTATTTAAATGAGTTCAAGAAATTTTTTGGCTGGTTTATTTTTACTCCTAACAACACCATTTTGTTGAGGAGTTTATGGAGTCAAAATAGAATGATTACCACCTTGAAAATAACATAAATCATAAATTTGGTTGTTGTCAATTTATCCACCATGATTAATTTGAATAATAAAAATTGAAAATAATTTTTCATTTTTTATTCTTTTAAATACATGGTGAATAATTTTTAAGATTCACTTTTATGAGATAACAAGTCCAATTAAAACATACAATGTAATCGGAAATAACAAAATTATATGATCTAACTCATAGATATTATGTTTTTTATGGTCTAAATATATTATTATGAATTAATTTGAGAGATTTAACGTTTGATATTCATTTTTTTATTTAAAAGAAGATTGTTTTCACATATCAAATTGGTATGATTAAAGATACATGAAATCATTAAAAATATATTTGTTTAAATTTTGTATTTTTAATAATTTATGAGTTTTAAAAGTGAGTGTGTGATAAAATTACCAAGTTATATTTTATAAATCCATGAACCACTACATTTTTAATCACTCATTTTACATTTTGAGTAGAAATAAATTTTAAATTTATTTTGTAATCATTTTGAAATCTATTAACGGTAATAAAATTTCCCATTATGATAGAATATTTACTAAATTAATTTTCAAAATATATTTTGAAACCACTATCAAACAGTTTTTTATTGTATAGAATATTATTTTCGAAACCTTTTAAAAATAAAACATTTTTTACAAGGGTTGAGTTTTAAAAAAAAATGGTACTTAAATGATTCTCTAACCCATTGAGTTATCAAATAATGTTACATAACCACCTTATAGATTATCATTTTTATTGAATTTTTAGAGGTATCCTCACATGTTTCATGAATAACCACAATATATGTACCATTGTTCTTCATGGTTTTTACTCAGAAGACAATTTCCATAAAAAATAAAATGACTAAGGGATTCTGCACTCTATCAAACATTAGTCTACTAATGTTAGATAATAATGATATGGGAATATCAATTTTTTATCAAACATTGTTTTCGAAATATAAAATGTATTATGTATTTATTTTGATCTCCCATTTCATGAATTCATGACTTCATATTTTTAAATTAAATTTCTAATTATTTTACAATAATATTAAAACTTATCTTATGAGAAACATTAAAAAATTGTGGTTTTAAATGGATTTATTGGAGCACTTTTTAGAGACCTAGCCTTAGATAGCCCAGAGCGAGTGTCAAATACTAAATACATTTTCATGATTACAAGTAATCAAGCCCTGATAGACCAATAAATTTAGTAGTCTTGGTAAACTATATACATAAATTAGTATTGTATTACAAATGAATACACTGATACAACATAATTTTTTTTCTTCTTTCTAGAAAAATAATTAAACAACATAGAGGATAAATCAAATCCATATTGTAAAATCCATACATATCATTCATAGTACACTTCTTGTATTCATGGGGAAAGAAACTTCATAAAGGTGAGATCAAATGCCTAGTAAGGGAAAAATAGATTGGAAGAAATAATGAATCAATGAGAATAGTCAATATAGAAATATGAATCGTTGATGGCACATGCCATGTAATCAATAACCAGAATTGATGTATGTAAGAAATATAGATAGGTAATAACTCAAAAAAATGCTATTAAAATAACAAGATAAGGAAATATCAATATAGAATGTTAGGAAACTAAAACACAATGAACTGAAAATGAACTATATCCATAGATATTCCATGCACTATCTCATGGATGAAAAATAACATAATCCTGAAAATTAAATGCATCCATAGATGTGTCGACGCAAAATATAATGGATGAATAATATCAGAATATACAAGAAGGAAATTCTTAATTTTTGGATGACATTTTTTCTAGTTATATGGTACCTTTACCACCATGAAATTTCACAACAAGGTTTAAAAAATAGAGGTTAAAAACCTATCTAAGGTGGTTATCCAAATCGCTTGTCCCATGAGACTATTGATGTATCTTGGGGGTATCTATAACTGAGCCCAGCCCATGTCATACCAGTCTAAAACATTCATAATCTATCAAATAATTAATTTATCAATGTTCATTATCAAATATTTGTACTGGTTAAGAGATACAAATTTATCAATATTAACCTATATAATAAAATAACTATTAAATTAGACATAGTATGTAAAATGGTATAAAATTTAGGAAATAGTAATATCCATAACAAATGAAATGGTTTTTTTTGGGGAAATTTAATGTTCAATGATCATAAGATATTGAATATTTCAAGGGGACTAATAAATTACTCAATGAAGTTAATTTTAATAATAACCTTGGCCATAAAAATCATAAACCATCCTAGGAAATATTAAGGATTGTTTTGATACAAAAAAATCCCATGTGAATTAAAAATAGAGGGTTGTTTCTTTAATGAAATAAATGAATAGGTTTTAAAAAATATTCACGAGGAAAATATACTTTTATTTTTAAAAAACATCTGAAATTATTTTCCTTTAAAACTGTTCCTTTTAAAAATGACACTTCAATGAAATGATGGCAGGTGAATCTGTACATGTCGTATGAGGTAAAAAATATTATTCCCTTCATAAGACAAAAGTGTTGAAAATTACTCATTAGGAAAATGAAATGAAGATTCCTTTGAAGCATCGTCAAAAGAAAAAAGGTTAAAAATTTATTTAATAAACAATTTTAGAATCATTTTTGAAATCCATTAATAAAACATGGTTTTTAGCATAAAGAAGGTTCTCTGACTAACGAGAGATATAAAGTAAGGTATTCAGAAAAACATTTTCTAAAAAACTTGATAACCAAAGAGTGGAAAACCAGTAAAAATACATGAAAATGGTCATGAATAACTAGAGAAGAATGAACGGAATATTTATTACAATGGTTATATAATTTCCTTGAATGGAAATACCTATAAAGTATCATTAAAGATATTGTTAGGAAAATAATCCTTAAACATCCCAAACATTCTCATACAATGTTGAAATATTTTAAAACATAGTCATAATAAGGGAATAAAATTATATTAATGTTTAAAATAAGGGTATGGAGATTAATTATATATAATTTTAATGTCCGTACATACGCCATGTAAAAGAAACTAGGTTCATAACAACAATTAAGCCTGAAATGGAATGTAAATTTAGGCGAAAATCCCAACACTGTGTTTCCTTTCAAGTGAATATCCATTAACATCCTATATAATAAACTTACATTAATATTATACTTTTTTAGATACTATTTATGTTTATAATTATGTTTATTTCACTTATTAAATTGTTGTTTACAACTACTTAAACAATTATGTTTACATTAGGTTTTTTTGACAACATTCAGTTCATCTGTCAGAAAACTATTATTGGTCAACTATGGTAAAATGGTTCATTATATAAAATCTATATAATTATAACCATGGAATAATTATAATATTTTTAAATCAATTATACTTTTAAAATTAATCATTAAATACGGTTATGAAAATGAGAATATGTTATAATCATGGATAAGGTAGGTCGTACGTACTCATGAATAACAATCCCTTTTTTAAATGATCATTGAGGAAAGAATCTAAGTAAATAAAATCCTTATATAATGAAAATTATAATAAATATCATATTAATTAATCATATATAATTATATATATTATTATTTGATGTAAAATTAATCACATCATGTTGAGGAGGCCGTAGTCAACACGTCCACGAATGACGCTGTCTCTTTAAAAGTGTGTGAAGGGGTAATAAAGATATATATATATATATATATATATGAAAATATGATATTGTAATTAATATAATATATTTTTTTTATGTATGATATTTTTAATTATAACCATCATTTATAAATTTCATGTATCATGTGAACGAATCACATCGCTTTGAGGATGTGGTAGTCCACACTTCCACTAACGAGATTATCATATTTTCAAAACATGTAAAGAATAAATGTTTGTTATAAAAAAAATTCAATAAGTATAAAACATTATAAATAAAATATAGTGCTTATATAATAATACTTTCCATCATAATGGCTACCATAAGAGGAGGTAATGTAAAATTGACCAATCTTCGTTTCGTGAGGCAGTAATTCATCATTCAAAGAAACATTATGTTTGTTACCAATTAGATGGTAGTGTGTTTAAGTGCTGGTATAAATATTATCATAAAAACATACAAGAATATATAGGCTAATTTTTTTGTTACTCAATAACAAAATTAACATATTTTAGGGGTTTGAGAAAGGAATTAAAACAAGTGATATTGAGAAAAGACATTACCTTTTATACGGGTAACTTTTTTGGTTTTAAAAAAGAAATTTATGAAAGGTATTATGCCAAAATTTTGGCTTCTAGGTATAGGGGAGGGATTTTTGGAGACTATTTGGAAGATCTTGGGTTAAAATAAATGTTTGTAGAGGCTTGAGGAATGGGTAGAGGTGGTGGCCTTTTATAGGGAAGGAAAATGACTCATATGGATTTCTTTAAAAGAAGTTACGTGTGCATATGCATTTACCTAATAAAAGCCATAAAAACTGTTAAGAGACATTAATGGAAGGTTAATGGCCAAAATATTTCAATCCAATGAGTGTTGGATAAGTTTATAGGTTATTGTTTCCTTAAAACATAGGGTTTCTGTATATTTTAAGCTTTATTACACATTAATAATTGTAATTAACTTTAATAAATTTCACTAATTTGTTTTGTAAAAAATTAAGTTGTTATTACTATACCAAAAATATCATCTTTATTATAATGGTTTTTGTCATATTTTCAAAATTAAAATCACAGAAGTGACAAAAATAAAATTAATTCCTATCTCATAGAAAGACGGATTCACTAGTTTTAGTTGAAAATGAGAAAAATATTATTTTGTTTCTATATTAAATTTTAAATTTAAATTGAATATAATGAAATAAATTGTATTAATAGATTTTTAATTGCTCCAATTTTACTTTATTTTTTTTCAAATAATTTAACACTATGAATTACATAAATGTAAAGGCAGTTTTTAACTTAAACACAGCATTTTTCACTATTCATCAAAAAATTATGTTTCATAGAAAAATCACAAAAACTAATCCTAAGATAATTTAGAGATTTTTAATTCAAAAATTAACTTATTTTAACAAATTAAATTGATAATAGTTTCAAAATTAATATTTAAAATGGGGTCTTCATTAAAAGGCGGTAAAATTACATTTATTCAAATATAAGTTTTTAGGAAAAATATTGGGGTTGTTCTTATGTGATGATTATCAATTCTAATGGATGAATATAGAAAAATACATGATTGAATATATAAAATATTTATTAAATTAATATCACTTAGTAACTATAATTAATTAAATCTATTAGGGTAAAATAACATTGTGAGAATAAAAAAATGGTGTGTATAAAAATATACTTTTAATATTCAAATAGTTCTTATATTCATTTCTAATTTATTTGTAACCAATGATTTATTTGTCTAAAGAATATATTTTTATATTTTATTTAATATTGTTCATAACTTCTAGTTTATATCTTATTCTATTAAATAATAATCTTTTAATTACAAATATTTTCTCAGTAAGACTCAACATTGCTTGTGGCGCAAGCCATTGAAGATGGTTTCTTTTGCATGTAACACAAGCTATAGAGGAATTTTGTTGTTTTGTATGATGTATGATAACTCAATGTTTGATGTGTTGAAATATATAGAATGTATTTTAAATATTAAATATATTATAAATTATTCGAATATTATTTTACCATATGTTCTTGTTGTCACGTCTCATACACGCTATCGAATAGAAGGTTCACACATTCGTTTTTTGGGGAAAAACATTCTCCCAAAATTATTTATATTTCATCATCATAATTTAAAATCAACCATGGTGATATATTGTTTGATACTTCCTATTTTTGAAACCCCACATTGTGATAAGGGTTCATAAGTAACCCTCTATAAAAGAGAGAGTGGAAAGTACTTTGGCCACATGTTATACCATGTAACTAGGTTTATATGTAGGAGAACATTAGTGGAAAATAAAGATAAATACTAGGAATAAAAGAATAAATATTTATAAAAAACTGAATGTGGTCATAAATCAAAAACAAGTTAATGATAAATGGAAATTTTAGGGCCTCGTATCCATAAATTTGTGATGATTTAGAAGACCATCGATTGAATAGAAATTTATGTATTACAACCACATATTATTTCTAATCCATTTTATTTATAATCCATTTTATTTTTTTCAAGATAGGTTTCAATATATTATTAACAATCCTAAATTAAGGTTTTTCTCTGACAAAATTTTAATTCATCTCTTTACTGCCAAAATTTACTACCAACAACGATTTTTTTATGACTGAATAACTAATAGAAAAATTTAAAGGATCGTAAGGACTATTAATGAGAAAAATGTCTTACTATTTATCTTTTACTATATCCCAAAATAAACATGCTTAATAGAATAATTTCAAATAATAAAAATTGTTACTACCTGTTCATCATTAACATTTAATCGCCAAATTTTTTAACTAAAAAAATAAGAATTAACAAGGGCATTGTGTGGGTTACTGGTAGGTGTGAAAACCATATCATCCTTCAGTTAGGGGTTCAAGTCCCACGTCCTTTCTGGAGTTTATTGGTTTTCACCTAGCTTATAGGATGTCCTTTTCTAAAAAAATATTAATATAACTTCCAAATATAAATATGATGGATATCCTTGAAATTATGTTAATCACTAAATAACATTTTAACTATGGTTTTCATTACAACCTCAATACATACCTCATCCATTTTATATCTAAATAGGTACTTCCTTGGTTTTGGGTTTATCTATATTATGATTAGTTAGATTTCTAAATCATGACTCCTTATCTTCAATCTAAAAATATTTATGATTGACCAAGGTTACTAATTATGTATCTAAAATTTTAATAATGGTTTTTAAATAAAATGTGGATTATCCTATGCATATCCCCTAGGAGTGTTAATCCAGGTGTGCAGTACGTCCCGTTGTTGTGTACCGGGTTACCCCGAGTCATGACCGGAACACCTTGACAAAGTTATTACTCTTAGGTACATCTGTCCAATAACCACATCCACTTGTATTATTTAGATAGGGATTTATTTATAGGAAGACACACAAAATATAAAAATTAATAAAATTTTAGGGTTTTCATGTATACTTATCCTCAAATTCTACCTTTGGGTTATATTCACTAAACTGTTTTTTCCTAAATCTTGATCCCCTCTTGGTGAACAAGATACATAAATTAGTATTTTATTACAAATTAATACATTGATTACAACATAATTTTTTTATTCATTCTAAATAAATAATTAAACATCTTGGAGGATAACTCTTATCCTTCTAGTAAAATCCATGAAATTATTTCATAGAATGCTTCTTGGATTCCTGGGAATGAAATATAATAAGGGTGAGGTCAAATTATTAGTAAGGGAAAAATAGATTGGAATATATAATGAATCAATGAGAATAATCAATATGTCAACTTGAATAACTGAACGCACATGCCATGTAATCAATAAATTGAATTGATGTACGTAAGAAATATATAATGTTAATAACTAGAATCTCATTCCATTAATATAAATAGATAAGGAAATGCCAATATAGAATGTTAGGAAACTGAAAGACATCAATTTTATTCAATTAACTGAAAATAAAATGTATCTATATATACATCGATAAAATATCTCTTGGATGAATAATAACTAAATCCTGAAAATGAAATGAATCAATAGAAATGTCAATAAAAAATCTAGTGGATGAATAATATAAGAATATAAATGATGGAAATGCTTAATTATTGGGTGCCATGTTTCATAGTTACGTGGTACCTTTACCATCAAGGCCATTCAAAAGACAGTTTACAAAATGTAACGTAAAAACCCATCTATGGTGGCTCTCCAAATCACTCATCCCCTAAGACTGCCAATGCATCGAGGGGATATATATAATCGGGCCTCGCCTGTGTCATACCAATCTAAAACCATCATAACAAATAATATAATTGATTTAACAGTGTGACTTAACAAATATCCATGTGGGATAAGAGATACAAATTTATCAAAATTAACCCAGATTGTCAAATAACTATCAATGTAGAGACCTTATGTAAAATGGTATACAGTTTAGGATATAGTAATATCAATGATAAATGAAATGGATAATTTTTGGGGAAATTCATTTTTCAATGAGTCTGATGGCCCAGAACCTCATGGTCCATCCCTTTTCCAAAATCTGAATCCTAAGGGTGGCATCTCAGTGTGTGGCACGATCAGGGAAGATTCAGCTTATACGGGATAGGATGAAGATTTCTTAGGACCGGCAGAAGTCATATGCCGATAGTAGGAGGAGACCCTTGGAGGTTGAGGTCGGAGACCACATTTTCTTGAAGTTCTCCCCTCAGCGTGGGAAATGGAGGTTTGGCAGGGAGAGTAAGATTTCTCCTAGATTCATTGGACCCTTCGAAGTGTTACGGTGGGTCGGCGAAGTGGCTTATTAGCTGGCACTACCACCACCACTACTGAGGCTACACGATGTCTTCAATGTGTCACAACTCTAACAATATCTGCAGGATGATTCACACATCCTTGACGGGGGAAATCTGGATATCCTAGACGATGTGACCTTTTTGGAAAGGCCAGTGAGGATCGAGGATCGTAAAGGGAAGGTGCTCTGTGGATGGACCATTCCATTGGTTTGTGTGTTGTGGAGGCAAGGCGGGCTCGAGGAGAGTACCGGGGAACGGGAGGCGCAGATGCGTGCCCAATACCCAGAGTTGTTTTTTGTTTTGTTTTATTTCATTCTTTAATTGTCGTGATGTTGTGCTGACCTTGTTAGTTTATGAGATGTTATGCTTCCCTGCATGGGGAGTGTTGTGAAATGTCCTGACTGTGGAGAAGGGAGGACCTGATCCCTAATCAAGACGCATTAATGTAGATACTGTTAAACCCGTGCGGGTGAGTCAGTAACGCCGAAAGAAGATAATATCTTGACACGGAGTAAGGAACTCTTTAATCCATATGACTAGACAGTTGACCATTGGACGTTTCCTGGTTACTTGAGGGAGGTATTTTTATAGATTTTGATGAGGTTCACTCCTGAGAGGTATCTTTCGAGGTGGTTGTTCGGACCCCCCTCTTCTCTTCTGGTTTGGTTAGATTTTTGAGGGCAAGAATAGTTTTAGAGGTATCTAATGTGATGGCCTAGAGTGTCATGGTCCATCCCATAGCCAAAATTTGGATCCTAAGGGTGGCGTCTCGGTGGGTGAAACCGATTGGCTTGTGACCGATCAGTGTGCGACCGATCGGGTGCGACCGATCGACGGGGGACCGATCGGTGTGCGACAAATCGGCGTGCGACCGATCAATGTGCACCCGATCGGTGTGACACGATCGGTACCCCACCGACTGGTGTGACATGAACGGTTCCCCACTGACTGCTGTGACATGATCGGTGTGTCACCGATCGGTTCCTCACCGATCGTTACGACCAATCGGTGTGACTGATCGGTGTGTGGCAGGATCGGTGTGTCACCGATCGGTGCCTCACCAATTGGAGCGACCGATCGGCGCGATGGATCGGTGTGACCGATCGGTGTGTTGCACGATCGGTTCCATCCAGCCTTGTTAGGTTTTTCTTCTGCAGTTCCTCCTATAACACCACTTTTAGGCCCTTTTAACCTTTTTGGAAGTGGTTCAAGGGCGTTTTTAAGCCCATAATCAATGTTTAAATTCCTAAATGTGGGGAGACCCTCAACGGACCCAACTATGTGTCTGCGTATCATGCCCCTCTGTTTATATAAAATTAATTAAATTACCATTTGTTACCAACTTTTCCGATGGGAATCTTGAAATAACAATTAATCCCATCATGTGTAACTACCCAACCGCGTGGGGAACCACGATCCAACTTTAAAGCTATTCACATTTCCATATCCCGTTACAATGGGATCTCATCCTTATATAAAATGGAAATTACTTCTTCTTCTTCCTCTTGGATGATCTCCTTTTATTCCTAGTGCATTTGGAGTTCCCCTTTCAGAGGTAAATGGTGCGCCTGTACCAGAGCCTTTCTGCTCACCCTTGGAGTCCTCGAAGTTCATTTCCTGCAAGTCGCGCATCTCGAGTTCTTGGCTCGTGGAGAACCATGATCCTTGATCAACCATGAAGGGTTTTCCGTAGTCTCTCTTTACTGTGTATCATGCGGGGTGGGTATGCTATTATTTCCATGCGGATTGATGAAACCAAACTTAATGAAGATAATAAACGGACCATTAAGGAATAAAGGGCGGGTGTGATCAGTGTTCTGCTGCTTTTCCTTACCCAAGGATATTTATGTTTTGAATTGTGTGGGCCTGTTCCCACTGAAAATCATGACCATTGGTAGTCTTTCCTTGAGCTTTATAGAACCTTGGCTTATATGATGTTTAATTAACAGTAACATGGAATTTATTTTTCATGTAAACTCGTTTAATTTAAATGGATTTCCAATGAACAATTATCCTTGTAAGATTACCTCGGTTAACCAACAGAATGAAGAACTTAATGAATGATGTTCCTGAACCTGGAAGTCTCATACTCTATTTTGGTAGTAGGTGTGTTGTTCTTCTTGGTGCTTATGAGGTGACATGGATGGGGATGGGATCCCCTGTTGTTGTACAATTGTGGGTTGTCGTTCGCGAGCTGTGTGGGGCTGTATCTCGAGGCTTTCTTTGGTTCCTGTACTTCATGGGATATCACTCGATCCCTTTGTTTTCATGACCTTACATGAGAACTGAGTGTGAATGCTTAAATTACCACTCGGCTATCTAATTCTCTGACTTGCGGTTGTGCATGTTAGTTTCCCAGTAGTGTAGAATTCACCTAAATAAGATTACTTGAACATTAAAATAGGAAGAGATTAAATGGGGAATTGGTTATGGGAATGAGTTGTGACTTGGTCGTGAGTGTTGTTCCATTCTCTTATGAATGAATAGTAACAAGGGTGTTTGTTCTTAGGTTGGATTTGGAAACCCTAGGTTGGGATGAGTGCTTGTTACCTATACATATATCTATAGTTTTTATGTTTCTTATTCGCACCCCACCCAAGTTGAGCACTTAGTGCCGAACACCCCCTTTTCATGGGGTAGGGTGTTTTTTCCAACACTCCTATGACTGGATGGTTATTATCTGCTTTTCTGCTCCCTTTCCCGAATATCCAAAGACTCTTCCGGAAGGCTTTGATGGACTGAGGCCCATTATAGCCCATGATTCTTTGGGCATGGTAGTGGTGGTGGTTGGCCGAGGTGTGTGGAGGCAGTTTCCCAAAAATCTTTGGGATGAGGGCCAGGTGTCTTCGGGTGTGGTAGCAGTTGTTCTAGCCTAGGTGTATGTGAGCGTGGTTACATGTGGTAGTTGTGGCCTAGGTTTTTTTTGGTGAGATGTGCGATTGTGACCCAAGTGTGTGTGCGGGAGGGGTGTGGCAGTGGGACTGTGTTGAGAATGGCAATATTGTTTCGATGCGTAGGATGTCTTCAACAACCAGTGGGAATGTGGCACGGGGTACCAAGTTATTGATGTGATATTAATATAAATTACTTGAAATTCATTATTTGGGGAGTGTGCCTTGGTGAGGCTTGGGTGGATAGTTTGCCTTGCTAGGTGCTTTGGTTATCTCCTTTTTTCACGGGGCATTAGATTGCCTCCCCACTTGTGCTCAAGATTCTTTTGTTTTCCCTACTGAGAATACTTTTATGCTAACCCTACGTATATATAATTGTGTTCAGGTTTCCAGGAGGACATCAAGGATCATGCGGGACCGTACTAGCTCAGACGTTGGGGCGGTTGCTGTTGTCGTTTTCCTTTTCATGGTACTTTACTTTTGGAGTTCTTGTGAATTGTATCTTTTACTTTTGAACATGCATATGAGAATGGTTTACTGTCAGATGTACCTTTAACCTCATCTTTGGTGTTGTTTGGGATTTACTATCTTATCTCCTGATCCAATTAAAATAAAATGGGTAATTCCTTCCATCTTGTGTTTGATTCTATACCCTTAATTCTAGTCACCACTCTAGGACCTATTGAAGTCAGGTCTCAAGGGTCATTATCTCTCCTTCAACTTAAAGAAGGAAGGGCCTGGATAACTATTGTCCCTTCCTCCTTTTGGTGAAGTCGGGTCATCATAGAATGGAATCAATGGAGGTTGATAGATAGGATGAATTCTGGAGTTAGGCACAGTGAGGATTGCATGGGATGGTAGGGCAACGGTGTTGGTTGATCTTGGTGCGTGAAAAAGTCCAGGGAAGACCGGCTAGGACACAAGATTTTAGGGCCCCCCATGATCCGATGCAAGGACTATGGACCTACCGAATGGCCAAGTGAGGCTACACCGATTATAGGGTAGAGACCCGAGGGAAGGAGCATACATCATAATGGCTTGTGTTCTTATGTTTCATGGTTATTTTGGGAATTTCAAATGAATAAAATGTATAAGAAAACATAAATCTTATACACTACTCGGGATTATGAATTCTTTGTTTACCATGCATCTATGGCACCTGGGAGATGGAGACGAGTGGTACGGACGATCGAGAGTCCAGAGTTTGTTTTGGATGATTGAAAGAGGTCTGACCGAGAGGAGGAGGATGATTAGTGGGAGATGATGCTTTGTTCCTTTTAGCGGCAGACCCTTGGATAGTACGAGGGTAGCATCTCAGGCATAGAGATGGAGAGCTGGCTCGAGGAGCTAGTGATAGATTTCAGCTTGCTTTGGGCTCCAACGGAGTACTGGGTTCCTCTGGCCATCATCCAAATGCGGGGAGCAGTACGTCAGTGGTGGACTCTTTATCTTGGGGAGAGGAGGGAGGCTGAGGTGGCATGGACTGACATCAAGAAGGAGTTCTGGGTGGAATTCCTTTCTTCCATGATGAAGGCTGATAAGAGGCATGAGCTACTCTCCATCCAACAGGGGAGTATGTCAGTGAGAGATTTAGGGATCAAGTTCAAGGATCCCCTTCGCTTTGCTATGGACCTCTATCCAGATGAGGAGTCACGAGCTAGACGTTTCAAGGAGGCACTTCGACCTTCTCTCCAGTATGCAGTTACCCCCTTCACCTTACCGACATACTTAGAGGTCCAGAAGAAAGCTGTAGTGGTGGAGTGGATGCACATGGTAGGAGGTGTGTCACAAGAGGGAATCCAGTTGGGATAATCGAAGGGGAAGGCCATCAGCAGCATGAATCCACCATCAGGGCCCTCTAGGTCTTGACCAGCATTATGCATGACTCATCAGTTCTAGATCTGATCCCCCGGTCCTCACCCTTTCCTTTCTATCCCAGGACTGAGGTGCTTTGTCTGTGGGAGCCATGGGAACCTTCGGAATCAGTGCCAGGACAGAGTGTAGTAGAGTGGGGTGGGTAGGTTCAGCACCCACCTAACAGCATCATTTTCTAGGTAGGCCCTTTCAGCAGCAGCAGTAGGGACATCATGATAATGCCCCTCCAAAACTAGACCTCGCAAGAGGAGGTCGACATCAGGGCTCTCCTCAGGGGACTTGAACAGGGTGTGGTCATGGAGGCGGCCGATAGCCAAGAGGCAGAGGATCTGGGCGTGGGCAGTTGCACGCTGTAGAGGCAGCAGTTCCAGCAGGGGCAGAGACAGTTAGAGGTACAATCAGCGTGTTTAGTACCCTTGTCTATGCCTTGTTCGATAAAGGAGCTTCACACTCCTTTGTTTCACCCAGTCTGGCCCGTGATCTGGGTTTAGACATCGAGAGAATTCTAGTTCCCTGGGTAATGAGCATGCTAGTCAGGGGTCAGACTGACTTGCATTATGTTTGCCGAGGGAGTAGTCTGATGATGGGGACACATTAGCCTATCAGGGATCTTCTACTATTGTAGATACAACCATACGATGTCATCCTAGTCATTGAATGGATGTTCTCTATATGTTTCATCATTGAATGTTTTTGAATAAGGGTCATGTTTTCATATTTGAGTTGTCAACGTGTAACTTTCATCAGCGATTGGGGTTTCTGGGGAAGGAGTAGGTGAGAGGAGCCCCTCCTTTCCTTGTTGGATGAACTATCAGTGGAGTCGGTGGATGCCGAAAGGGAGGAATTCCCAGAGATCATTAGTGAGTTTATGGACATATTCCCTGAAGATGTGGCAACTCTGACCCCTCGACGAGATGTTGAGTTAGGGATAGACTTGCAACCTAGTGATCATCCAATTTTGATGGCTCTCTACCGGATGAAACCTTCTGAGTTGTGGGAGATGCGGATCTAGATTGACGATCTGATGAAGATGGGTTTTGTTCGACCAAGTGCGTCACCGTGGGGTGCTCCTGTCTTGTTTGCAAAGAAGGAGATTGGTGTTCAAAGGCTGTTCATGGACTAGAAAAGACTAAATCAGGTAACATTCATGAATCACTACCCTCTCATGAGGATAGATGATCTCTTTTTCCAGCTGATGGGAGCAGGTTGGTTCTCAAAGATCGATCTGCGGTTTGGATATCACCAAGTGAGGGTGAAGGGGGGCGACATCTCAAAGACCGCCTTCAGGTGCATGTGTGGGCACTTTAAGTTTGTAGTCATGTCGTTCAGCATTACGAATGCTCCAGCTGTGTTCATGGGGCTCATTAACTCCATCATTCGGGAATCTCTGGACCAGTTTGTTGTTGTGTTTATTGACGACATCTTGATCTACTCAAGATCAGAGGAGGATCACACTGATCACCTGAGAATGGATTTAGAGGTCCTCCGAAAGAACCAACTCTACGGGAAAATGTCCAAGTGAATGTTTTGTGTGCGAGAAGTGCACTTCCTTGGGCAGATGGTGTCTGAGTAGGGAATAGCAGTGGACCCATTGAAGGTCGAGGAGGTTGTTTCATGGGAAATGCCCAAGAATGTGGTAGAGGTTCGTAGGTTCCTTGGACCAGAAAGTTACTATAGGAGGTTTGTAACCAAATTCTCCCGAGTTGCAGCACCATTCACAGCTTTGAACATGAAGGACCAGGAATTGGTGTGGAATGGGCAGTGCCAGGAAGCCTTCAGGTATCTGAAGGAGGTGTTTGTCAGTTCCCCGGTGCTATGGTTTCCAGAAGAAGGGGCGATGTATGAGGTTTTCTGTGATAATTCAGGGCAAGGCCTCATATTTTTGTTTATTCAATGACAAGGGGTGATCTCTTATGAGTCTAGGAAGTTAATTTCCCATGAGCGTAACAATTCCACCCATGATCTGGATCTTGTGGCGGTCATTTTCGTACTAAAGTTGTGGCGACATTACCTCGTCGGGGAGTTCTTCGTGGTCTTCACTAATCAAAAAAGATTGATGCATATCTTCTCCTAGAGAGACCTAAACTTGCAACAGTGTAGGTGGATGGAGTTCCTTATGGACTATGACTTTGATATTTCCTACACCTCAAAAAAAGGGAATGTATTGGCTGATGCATTGAGCAAGAAGTCACAGAGGGATGCAGTTAGAGAGTAGTCATATGCTTGGAAAGCGATGGAGGAGTTGGCTTCCATACACATGGATGTAAGGGAGGATGGTGGTAGAGGTTGTCAATATTAGATTACAGTGCAATATTCTCTGTTGCGACAGGTAGAGGAGTCCCAATAGGGAGACTCTGAAAGTGATGTGATGTGTGACCGGGTCAACCAAGGTGATACTCCAGAAGGGTGGACGGAGGATGGTCAGAACCAGATGCTTTTCCAAGGGAAGTTGTTTGTTCCAGAGGCGATGCACGGGAGAGTTCTTAGTGAGTTCCAAAACTCACCCCTAGCAGAACACCTGGGAATTTCTACAATGTACTGGGTCTTGAGAGGCCATTTCTGGTGGCCCGGGGTGAAGCGAGTGGTCGCAGGGTTCGTAGCAAGGTTCCTAGTGTGCCAGCAGGTGAAGGCTGAACACCGTGTTCCAGGTGGCTTGTTGCAGCCTATAGATGTCCCCGGGTGGAAGTGGGATGACATCTCAGTGGATTTTGACACAGAACTACCCAAGGATCAAGGAGGCTCTGTTACCATCTGGGTAGTGGTGGACCAGTTGACAAAATCGGCCCACTTTCAGGTGATCTGGGAGTCGGGTGTAGTGCATTACTTAACACCGAAGTACATGGACATGGTGATGCGGTTGCATGGAGTTCTGAGTTCCATAGTCTCAAATAGGGATGCATGGTTTACCTCGCAAATTTGGAGGGGATTGCAACATGATTTTGGCACCCAACTATGTTTTAGCATTGCTTTGCATCCATAGACAGATGGACAGACAGAGCGCCCCATCCAGACCATGGACAATTTGTTTCAGGCATGTATTCTGGATTTTGGGGGATTGTGGGTGTGACACTTGCCTCTAGTAGAGTTTTCCTACAATAATAGATATCACTCTACCATTTTCATGGCTTCGTTCGAAGCTCTGTACGAAAGGCTGTGTCGCTCACCCGTGTGCTGGAATGAGGTAGGGGAAACAAGTGTTCTTGGCCCAGAAGTGGTGCAGAGCATGACAGAGAAGGTTCAGGTTATACGGGAGAGGATGAAGACGACTCAAGACCAGTAGAAGTCATCTTCCAATAGTAGGATGAGACCTTTGGAGTTTTAGGTCAGAGACTACGTGTTCTTGGAGGTCTCCCCTTGGCATGGGAAACAGATGTTTGGTAGGGGGAGTAATCTTTCACCCAGATTCAATGGACCCTTCGAAGTGTTACGGCGGGTCGGTGAAGTGGCTTATCAGCTGGAACTTCCACCACTATAGTTGAGACTACATGATGTCTTCCATGTGTCACAACTCCGACGATATCTACACGAAGATTCACATTTCCTCCTCTGTGGAAATCAGGATATCGAGGAAGACGTGACCTTTGGGGAAAGGATAGTGAGGATCGAGGATCGTAAAGGGAAGGTGCTCTGTGGACGGACCATTCCTTTTGTTCGTGTGTTGTGGAGGCATGGTGGACTCGTGGATATTACCTAGGATCGGGAGGAGTAGAAGTGCACCCAATTCCTAGAGCTGTTTTGAGTTTTTTTCTATTTCGTTTTATACTTGTCGTGATGTAGTTCTAACCTTGTTATTTTATGAGTTGTTTTGTTTCCCTACCTGGGGAGTGTTGTGAAATTTTTTTACTGTGGGGAAGGGAGGACCTGATCCCAAATCAAGATGCATTAAGGTGGATGTGGTTAAACCCATGCGGGTGAGCCAGTGCCGCCCAAAGCAGATAGTATCTTGGCACGAAGGAAGGAACTCCTTAATCCATATGACTAGATAGTTGAACCTTGGATGTTTCTTGATTACTTGAGGGATAGGTTCTTCTAGATGTCGATTAGGTTTACTCCTTAGAGGTATCTTTCGAGGTGGTTGTTTAGACCCCCCGCTTCTCTTCTAGTCTGGTTTGATTCTCGAGGGTGAGAATAGTTTGAGAGGTATCTAATGTGATGGCCCAGACCCTCATGGTCCATCCCTTTCCCAAAATATGGATCCTAAGGGTGGCGTCTCAGTGGGTGAGACCGATCGACGGGTGACCGATCAGTGTGCGATCGATCGGTGGGGATTGATTGGTGTGCGACCGATCGGTGTGCAACCGATCAGTGTGCACTCGATCGGTGGGACACGATCGGTGCCCCACCGACCGGCGGTACATTATCGGTGTGTGGCAAGATCGGAGTGACCGGTCAGTGTGAGGCACACTAAATGCCACACGACCTTGTCGGGTTTTTCTTCTGCAGTTCCTCTCGTAACACCACTTTTAGGAAATTTTAACATTTTTGGAAGGGGTTCAAGGCCGCTTTTATTCACATAATCAATGATTATATTCCTAAAGGTGGGGCGATCCTCAACGGACCATGCTTTGTGTCCGCGTATTGTTCCCCTCTGTTTATATAAAATTCTTTAAAGTCCCAGCTATTACCACCTTTTCGATGGGAATCTTTAAATCACAATTAATCCCATCATATGTAACCACCCAACCACATGGGGAACCATGATACGACTGTAAATCCATTCAAATTTCTGTATCCTGTAATAATGGGATCTCATCCGTTTATCACATAGTAATTCAATCTTCTTCTTCCTCATGGTTGGTATCCTTTTCTTCATAGTGCGTTTGGAGTTCCCCTTTCGTAGGAAAGTGGTGTGCCTATACTGGATCCTTTCTGTTCACCCTTGGAGTCCCCGACGTTCTTTCCCTGCATGTCGCACATCTCCAGTTCTTGGCGCGAGGAGAACTTCGATCCTTGTTCAACCATATATGGTTTTCCTTCATCTCTATTTACTGTGTATCGTGCGGGATGGGTATGCTATTGTTTCTGTGGGGATTGATGAAACAAAACTTAATGAAGATAATAAACGGACCTTTAAGGAATGAAGGGGGGGGGGGGTTGATCGGTGTTCTGCTGCTTTCCCATACCCAAGGATATTTATGTTTTGAATAGTGCGGGCCTGTGCTCACTCAAAAGCATGGCTATTGTTGGTCTGTCCTTGTGATTTATTGAACCTTGTCTCTTGTGATGTTTAAATAACTGTAACATGGAATTTATTTGTCAAGTAAACTCATTTAATTTAAATGGATGTCCAATGAACAACAATCCTTGTGTGTCACCCCGGTTAACCAATAGAAAGTAGAACCTAATGAATGATGTGCTTGAACCCGGAAGTCTCCTACTCTATTTTGGTAGTAGGTGTGTTGTTCTGCTTTTTGCTTATGAGGTGACATAGATGGGGATGGGATCCCCTATTGTTGTAAAGTTGTGGGTTGTGTTTAGGGAGCAGTGTGGGGATGTATCTCAAGGTTTTCTTTGGTTCCAGTACTTCGAGGGATCTCACTTGATCGCATTGTTGTTTTGACTTTACAAGAGATCCGGGTGAGAATGCTTAAATTGTCGTTTGGTTGTCTCTTTCTCCGACTTGTGGTTGTGCCTATTAGTTGCCCAGTAGTGTAGAATTCACCTAAATAGGATTACTTGAACATGAAAACAGGAATGGTTTAAATGGGGAATTGGTTTTGGGAATGAGTTGTGACTTGGCAGTGAGTGTTGTGCCTTTCTCTTACGAATGAATAGTAACAAGGGTGTTTGTGATTAGGTTGTCTTTGGAAACCCTATGTTGGGATGAGTGCTTGTTACCTATACATATATCTGTAGTTTTTATGTTTCTAATTCACGCCCCACCCATGCTGAGCACTTAGGGCAGAACACCCCCCTTTTCATGGGGGAGGGTGTTTTTTCCAACACTCCTACTAGTGGATTATTATTAGCTCCTTTTCTGATACCTTTCCCGAATAGCCCAAGACTCTTCGGGCAGGATGTGATGGCCTGAGGTCCATTATATCCCATGATTCATTGGGTAGGGTAGTGGTGGTGGTTGTCCATGGTGTGTGCGGCAGGTTGTTTCCCAAGAATCATCGGGATGAGGCCCTGGTGCCTTTGGGCTTGTAGTAGTTGTTATGGCCCATGTGTCTGTGGACGTGGTTACACATGGTAGTTTTGGACCATGTGTTTATAGGTAGGATGTGTGGTTGTGGACCAGGTGTGTGTGTGGGAAGGGTTTGGCAGTGAGACTGCGGTGAGAATGGCAGGATTGGTTCGATGCGTAGGATGTCTTCAACAACCAGTGGGAAAGTGGCGCAGGGTACCCAAATATCGATGTGCTATTACTATACATTACTTGACTTGCGTTATTTGGGGAGTGTGACTTAGTGAGGTTTGGGTGGATATTTTTTCGTGCTAGGAGCATTGGTTATCTTCTTTTTTCATGAGGCATTATAATGCCTCCCTACTTGTGCACGAGAGTCTTTGGTTTTCCCTACTGAGTATACTTCTATGCTCACCCTATGTATATAAAACTTCTTTCAGGTTTCCAGGATGACTTCATGGATCGTGCGGGACCATACTATCTCGGACGTTGGGGCAGTTTCAGTTGTTGTTTTTCTTTTTCTTGGTACTTTACTTTTGGAGTTCTTGTGACTTGTATCTTTTACTTTTAAACATGCATATGGGAATGGTTTACTTTTTCCTGTACCTTTACCCTCATCTTTGGTGTTGTTTGGGATTTACTATATTTTCTCACGATCCTATTAAAATAAAAAGGGTAATTCCTTCCATCTTGTGTGTGATTCTACACCCTTGGTGATAGTTTCCACTCCAGGACCTATTGAAGGCGGGTCTCGGGGGTCATTATCTCTCCTTCAAATTAAAGAAGGGTCTGGAAAACTATTGTCCCTTCCCTACTTTTGGTGAAGGCGGGTAATTATAATGAGTATAAGAGATTAAATATTTCAAGGGGAATAATAAATAAACCATGTAAGTGCATAATAATAATATCCTTAGCCAAATAAATCATAAACCATCCAGAGGAATATTAAAGATTTTATCAATAAAAAAATCATATGTGATATAAAAATGGAGGGATTTTTTCATTAATGAAATAAAAGAATAGATTTTAGAAAATATTCTCGAGGAAAATATCCCTATTTTTTGAAAACCCTTTTGAAAATAATTTTATTTAAAAATATATCTTTTTAAAAGGACACATCAAAGAAATGATATTCGATGAATCTGTACATGTCATACGAGGTAAAAAGAATATTACTTTTCAACTAAAAAGGATATAGAATGCCTCATTAGAAAAGAGACAAGAAGATTCCATTAAGACATTGGGAAAAGACAAAAAAGTGTAAAAATTTATTTACAAAATCAATTTAGAATCATTTTTGAAAACCATTTAATAAAAAATGGTTTTCAGAATAAATAAGGATCTCCAACTAAAGACAAATATATAGTTGGGTTTTCTGAAAATCATTTTCTAAAACATATGAGTACCTATGTGTGGAAAAATGGTTCTAATACTTGAAAATGTTCATTAATATCCAAATAATAATGAAATTTATATATTAAAAAATCGTTATATAATTCCCTTGAATGAAAATACCATTGACAGATTCATAAAGTTATTGTAGTGGAAAAAAATATTTAAACACCCCAAAGTGTCCCATACCATGTTGAAATATTTTAAAAGATAGTCCAAATAAAGGAATAATATTATATGAATGTTTTTAATAAGAGTATATAGATTCGTGATATATCATGTAATGGTCAGTACATACCCCATGTAAAAGAAACATGGTGCATGATAAGAATTAAGCCTCAATGGAATGTAAATTGAGACGAAAATCCCTTACCTTGTGTATCCTTTCAGGTGAATATCCTTTAAATTCCTATATAACAAAATTATGTTAATTTTATACTTTATTTAGAACATTTTTTGTTTATAATTACTTTCATTTCACTTATTACCATGTTGTATACAACTAATTAAAAAATTAGGTTAATGTTGGGTGTTTATTACCAAATACAGTTTTTGTGTCAAAACAACTATTGTTGGTCAACTATGGTCAAATTGGTCATTATATAAAATATCCATAATGATATCCATGACATAATTATCTTATTTTTACAAAAATTATACTTTTAAACTCATTCATTAAATATTTTTATGAAAATGAGAATATGTTACAATCATGAAAACACTATGTCGTACGTTCGCATGAGTAACATTCCCATTTTGAAATGATCATTGTGGAAAGAAGATGAGTAACTAAAATTTTTCCAGATTGATAATTATAAATTAAATATCTTATTATTTAATCATATATAATTATATGAATAATATTGTGATGTAAAAGGAATCACGTCATTTCCAGGACGTGGTTGTCCACATGTCCATGAACGATGTTATCTCTTTTGAAGTGTGTGAAGGGGTAATAATGAAAATTATATATATATATATATATATATATAAATTTAATTATGTAATGAATATCATATATATTTTCTCTATGTGTAATATTATTAATTATAACCATCATTTATACATTCCATGAAACATGATAATGAATCATATCGCTTTGAGTCGGTAGTCCACACTTCCTCAAAAGAGATTATCATATTTACACCACTTGGAATGCATAAATGTATGTTATAAAAAATATTAAATAGTTTAAAAAATTATAAATAAAAAATATATAGTATATAAGTATATTTTCCCTCTTAATGTCCATTATAAGAGCTTGTAATGGAAAATTGATCAATCATTGTTTCGTGAGGTAGTAATTCACTATTAACTGAAACACTATTTTCATTACACATCAGATGGTTGTGTGTCTAAGTGAAAGTAGAAATATATGTATAAAGACATCCTAGTATATTGATGATATTATTTGTTACAAAATAATATAATAAGGAGATTTTATGGTTAGGAGATTGGAAATGAAAATAGAGAGATTGAGAAAATACATAACCTTTTAATCAGGTAAGTTGTTTTGTTTTTAGAAAAAGGAATGGAAGGTATTATGCCCATAGATAGGATTCTAGGTCATGGGTAGGGATTTTGGTAGTCCATTTGGTGAGATATTGTCCAATCATAAGTGGTCGGATAGGCTGTGAGGAATGGGTAGAGTTGGTGGCCGTTTATAGGGAAGGAAAAGGACTCATATGGTATTTCTGAAAAGAAGTTTGGTGTGCACATTTTATTACATAATAAGTCATATAAAATGGTAAAAACTCATTAATGGTATGATAATGTCCTAAATATTTCCATACAATGAGTTTTGGATAGGTTTCTAGGTAATTTGGCCCCTTAAACTTATGGTTTTAGTCCATTTTAAGACTAATAACACATTAATTATTGTAATTAATTTTAATCACATTAAGTAATCATCTTTTTTAAATTATGTTTTTATTTTTAGGACACAAATATCATCTTGATTAAAATTTTGTTTTTCATATTTCAAAATTAAAATCACAGAAGCGAAAAAATAGGCTTAATGCTAATCTCATAGATAGACGGATTAGCTGGTGTTATTATAAAAAAGTTCAAAAGTTTTTTATGTTTTAATATTCAATTTAAAAGATAAATTGATTATAATGGACTAAATTTTATTAATATATTTATAAGTGATCCAATTTAACTTTTTAACAAAATTTTAATATAATTTAACATTAATAATAATTTTAATGAAAAGGTATTATTTAACTTAAACACAATATTTTTCACTATTGATCAAAAAATGATGTTTCTCATAAAAATACACAGAAATATTCCTAATCTATATTTGAAATTATGAAATCAAAAATAATGTTTTTTATCATATTTAATTGATAACAGTTTAAAAATTAATATTTAAAATAGGTTTTCCATTTAAAGGTGTTAAAATTTCCTTTATAAAAATATAGGTTTTTAGGAAAAACATTTGGTTTTTTCTTATCATATATTTATAAAATGTAATGGATGGATATCAAAAATATTTTATTTAATATTTAAAATATTTATTACATTAATATCACTCACTAACTATAATAAAATAAATCTATTATGGTAAAACAACCTTTTGCGCATAAAAATAGTTCTCTATAAAAATATCAATTTAATATTCAATTGGTTCTTATATTCATTTATATTTTATTTGTAACCTTATATTTATTTTTATAAACCATATATTTTCATAATTTATTTAATACTATTGGTAATGGCTAGTTTATAATTTTTTATTTTTTTTAAAAAAAATTTAATTACAGATTCTTTCACGGTAAGACTAAATATTGGGTATAGAGAAAACCATCAAAGAAGGTATAATTTTCGTGTAACACAATCTATAGACGAAGGTACTTGTTGCATATGATGTATTCTAACTTATAATTTCATTCATTGAAATATATATAATATATTTTAAATATTAAATATAATATAAAGTATACATATATTATATTACCTTAGGCGCTTGTTGTCATGTGTCATACATGGTATCAAATACAAGGTTCTTTAGTTTTTCGTGGAATCACATTCTCCCTACATTATTTATATTGCATCTTATCAATTCACAAGATCATGGTGATAGATTGTTTGATATTTCTTATTCCTGAAAGCCCACATCGTGAGAAGGGTTCATAAGTAATCCTCTATAAAAGAGAGATTAGAAAGTACTAAGGCCCCATGGACTACCATGTAAGTAGGTTTCTAAGTATTATAAAATCAATGGAAACTAGATATACATATTTGGAGGAAAAGCGTAAATATTTAAGAGTGAATGAGGTAATCGATCGCAAACAAGTAAATGATCAACTGAATGTTGAGGGACTCGAATATATAAATCCGTGATGATTTATAATAACATCAGTTCAACATAAATTTAGGTATTAGGAACACATTTCATTTCTAATTTATTTTCATAAATTTGGGTAATTATTTTATTGACCAATAATATAATGAAATATTATTACATGATAGCTTTCAATATCATATGAACAATCCTAACTTCTGGTTGTGCTTCGACTAAATTATAATTCATCCCTTTACTCCAAAAATTGACTACCAATAATGTTTTTTTATTATTGAAGAACTAAAAGAAATATTTAATGGATCATAAGGCCTATAAAATTGTGAAAAGTCTCACTATTTTTCTTTAACAATCTCTGAAATTAAATATGGTTAGTAGATTAATTTTTAATTGTTAAGAGTGTTACTAAGGGTTCTTTATAAAAATTTATTCATTAAATTCATTAACTAAAAACAATGAAAATTAACAAGGAAATTGTGTCTGTTAGTGCTTGGCATGAAACCCTTATCTTCCTTAGATCATGGGTTCATGTCCTATGACCTTTTCAGATTTTATTGGTTGTCACGCGGCTTACATGTTTTCCTTTTCTAAAACCATATTAATATAATATCAAAATATAAATATGTTGGACATCCTTGAAATTATATTAATCACTAAATAGAATTTTAACTAAGGTTTTCAATATAACCTTAATACATAAATACATCATCTATTTTATTTCCACATAGTTCCTTCCTTTATCTCAGGTTTATCTATAATATGATTCGTTTGATTTCTAAATCATTAAACCTTATCTCAATCTAAAACTCATTAGGATTAACCTAGGTTACTTATTATGTATCTAAATCCAACATAATTGTTTGTAAAGAAAAATTGGATTATCCTATACATATTCCCCGGGAGTGTCAAACTAGGTTCCCCATAAGGCCTGTTGTCATCTACCAGTTATTGTAAGTAACTCCTAGAACACCTTGTCAGAGTTGTTACTTCTAGGTACTTATCTGCGAGAACCACGTCCACTTTTAGTATCTATATAGGTATGTATTTCTAGGAATACACACATAATCTATATATTAACAAAATTATAGGGTTTTCATATATACTTATCATCAAATCCTACCTTAGGGTTATGTTCTCTACTATACTTCTTCCTATATCTAGTTCTCAAGGTTTCTAATAATCTCCCTTTGATACCAACTGTAGAAAACTAGCCCCAAATATCTGAGAGTCATTGTGTGCTACCAAATACATTGGCATGATTACAAGGAATCATGCCCAAAAGACCAATTAGTTTAGTAGTCTTGGTAAAAAAAATAAATGCATATTTTATTAAAAATGAAAACACTAATTAAAACATAATTATTTTTCTTATTTCTAAATTAATTATTAAACAACTTCAAATAACACTCTAATCCATCTATTAAAATCCATGAATTTATTTCATAGTATGCTTCTTCGATTCCTGGGGATACAAACATAATAAGGGCGAGATCAAATGATTATTAATGGAAAAATAGGGGAGAATAAATAATTAATCAATAAGAATAGTAAATATGGAAGGGTGAATAATTGAACACACATGCCATGTGATCAATAAACTGAATAGAAATACGTAATAAATATGGAATGGTAATAATTGTAAGAACATTCAATTCAAATAACTAGATAATGATATCTCAATAGGAAATGTTTGAAAACTAAAACACATGCCATTTGTTCAATGAACTAAAAATTATATGTATCCATAGATGCATCGATGCATTATCTCATGGATGAATAATAACTGAATACTGAAAATGAAACAAATCCATAGATATGTTAACATAAAATATCAAGGATGAATAACATCAGAATTTAAATGAAGGAAATTACTAATTATTGGATGGAATGTTTCCTAGGTATATGGTACCTTTACCATTAACACCATTCTAATGTAAGTTTAAAAATGTAGGGTAAAAACCCATCTAAGGCTGCTAGACAAATGTCTCATCCCACGAGACTACAGGTGCATTGAGGGGATATCTATAACCAGGCCCCACTCATGTTGGACCTATTCAAAACATTCTTAATCTATAAAATAATTGATTTAACAATGTGGATTATCAAATATACATGTGGGGTATGAGATACGGATTTATCAATATTATCTTCAAAGTTAAATAACTATCAAAGTAGAAACCATATGTAAAATGGTATATGGTTTAGGAAATATTAATATCCATGATAAATGAAACGGATAATTTTGAGGAAATACAATGTTCATTGATCATAAAATATTAAATATTTCAGGGGGACTAATAAATAAATAATGGAAGGGAATTTGAATAATATCCTCAGACAAATAAATCATAAACCATCCAAAGAAATAATATGTATGGTATCAATAAAACCAATCCCATGTGATGTAAAAATAGAGGGGTTTTTCCTTGCTCAAATAAAGGAATAGATTTTAAAAACTATTCCTAAGGAAAAAATCCTTTTCTTTTGAAAAATCTTTTGAAATTATTTTTCATTGAAGATAAAAATTTTGAAAAGGAAGATTTAAATAAAAGACATCGGATGAATCTTTACTTTTCATATGATGTAAAAAAGAATACTCCTTTTGTACAGAAAAAGGATAGAAAATTCCTCATTAAGAAAGTGACATGAAGATTCCATTGAAACATTCGTTAAATACAGAAAGGGTAAAAATTTCTTCAACATATCATTTTAGAAACATTTTTGAAACCATTTCAATAAAATATGGTTATTAGAATAAATCAGGTTCTCCGACAAAAGAGAGATATAGAGTCGTGTTCTTTGAAAAACAAATTCTAAAACACTTGACTACCAAAGTGTGGAAAAATGGTACTAATAATTGAAAATGTTCATGAATAACCAGAGAATAATTAAAGTTATATATTGAACAATGTCTATATAATTTCCTTGAATATAAATACCATTTGGAATATCCTTAAAGTTATTTTTGTGGAAAATAATCTATAAACATCCCTATGTGTCACATACCACGTTGAAATACTTAAAAAATAATCATCATGAAGGAATAAAATTAAAGGAATTTTTATAGTGAGGTTAATGATATTCATGATATATCATTAAAAGGTCATTACATACACCATGTAAAAGAAACTAGGTGCATAACAACAATTAATCCTCAATGGAATGTAAATTGAGACAAAAATACCTTACATTTTGTTTCCTTTCGGGTGAACATACTTTAACTTCCTGTATAAAAAACTTCTGTTAATTTTATACATTCTTCAGGATATTTTTCATTTTTATAATTTCTATTATTTCACTTATTACTATGTTGTGTACAATTTCTTAACTAATTATGTTTTGATCGTGTGTTTTTGACAAAATTCAGTTTATGTGTCAAAATAAATATTGTTGTGAAACTGTGGTCAAAGGGATCACTATATAAAATATCCAAAATTATAACCATAAAATAATTATTATATATTAACATCAATTATACTTTTAAAATCAATTGTTAAAAATGGTTATGAAAATTAGAATATTTTTAAATCATGGTGATGGTAGGTCATACATACCTATGAGTAACATTCCCATTTTTAAATGATCATTGCAGAAAGAAGGAAAGTAACTAAAATCATTATAGATTGATGATTATATAATAAATATAATATTTTTTAATCATATTTACATATATATATATATATAATTATGTGATGTAAAAGGAATCACATCTTATCGAGGAGGCGGTAGTCCACACGTCCACGAAGGATGTTATCTCTTTTATATTGTGTGAAGGGGTAATAAGGAAAATGTTATATATATATATATATCCATAAATATAATTATGAAATTAATATGATATATGTGTTTCTTATCTCTCATATTTTCAATTATAACCATCATTTATACATTCCATGTATCATGTGAATGAATCTTATCGCATTCTGGGGGAGGTAGTCCACACAACCTCAAATGATATATTCTTATTTACACAACTCGGAAAGAATAAATGAATGTTATAAATAAGAATTTAAGAACGTTAAAACATGATAAATAACATATATATCATATATAAATATAGTTTTCATTATAATGGCCACCATAAGAGGTGGAAATGGAAAATTGAACAATGATCGTTTAATGAGGCAATGATTCTCCATACAATGAAAAATTATGTTTGATACCCATTAGATGGTGGTGTGTGAAAGTTTAGGTTGAAATATCAGTATTTGAACATCGTATTATATTTAGGATACTGTTTTTGTTATTCAAGAACAAAATAAATAGATTTTATGGGTATGAAAATGTAAATGAAACTAAATATATTGAGAAAAGTCATTACCTTTTAATCAGGTATCTTCTTTTGGATTAACCAAAAGGCATCCAAGTAATGTATTATTCCAAAATATATGATTCTAGGTAGAGGGGAAGTATTTTTAGAGGCCAGTGTTATAGATCATAGATGAAAATAAGAGGTTGGAGATGTGTGTGGAATGGGTATAGGTGGTTGCCTTTTATAAGGAAGGAAAATGACTCACATGGTATTCTTGAAAAGCAGTTAGGTGTGAACTTGTTATTACCTAATAAAAGTCATAACAAACCACCCAAAATATTTAATTTATGGTTAATTGGAAAACTATTTCCATCCAATGAGTTTTGGACATGTGTAATGTTTATTTGGGCCCATAAACATCAAGTGTTAGTCCATTTTATGCCTAATTACACCTTAATCATTGTAAATAATTTTAATGACATTCACTAATCGTTTTTGTAAAAAATTATGTCTTTATTATTAGGCCAAAAATATCATCATTATTAAAATGATTTATATTCGATTTTCAAAATTCAAATCATAGAAGCGACAAAAATAGGATTAATGCTAATCTCATAGAGAGACAAATTAATACGTTTTAGTAGAAAACGGTTCAAAAGATTGTTATGTTTCTATATTCTATTTAAAAGATAAATTGATTCTAATGGAATATATTTTATTAATAGATTTACGATTGAACAAATTTTACTTTAAAATAAATTTGGAATATAATTAACATTATTAATTATTCAAATGAAAAGGTTTTTTTTAATCTTAAACACAATATTTTTCATTATTCATAAAGAAAATAATGTTTCTTATAATAATACCAAAAAATAATCCTAATATAATTTTGGCATTATTAATTCATAAATAAAGTTTATTTTATCAAATTAAATTTATAATAGTCTCAAAATTAATATGTAATGTTGTTTTTCCATTAAAAGGCAATAAATTTCCATTCATAAAAATATTGGTTTTTAGGAAAAACATTGTGGTTGATCTTATGTTATGTTTATCAACTCTAATGGATTAATATATAAAATATTTTATCAAATATGTAACATATTTATTTCAATAATATCACTCACTAAAAATAATTAATTTAATCTATTAGGTTAAACAACTTTATGAGAATCAAAATAGTTCTCTATAAAAATATCCTTCTAATATTGAATTTTTTATTATATTCATTTCTAATTATTTTGAAACTGATTATTTAGTTATATAAACCATATATTTTCATAATGTATTTATTAATATTCATAATCATTAGTTTATATCTTTCTATATTAAATAATAATGTTTTAATTACAGATTGTTTCTCGGTACGAATCAATATTGCGTATAGAGTAAGCCATTGAAGAAGGTAACCTTTTCATGTAATACAAGAAATTGAGGAAGGTCGTTGTTGTGTATGATGTACGCTAACTCAGTGTTTCATTCATTGAAATATATAAATTATATTTTAAATAGTAAATATATTATAATGTATATGGATATTATATTACTATACATGCTTGTTGTCACGTGTCACACATGCTATCGAATACAGGGTTCTTACTTTAGTTTTTCGGGGCATCACATTCTCCCCATATTATTTAGATTTCCTCATCAAAATTTAAAATAAATCATGGTGATAAATTTTTTGATAATTACTATGTTTGAAATTCCACATCTTGAGAATGGTTCATAAGTGATCCTCTATAAAAGAGAGAATGGAAGGTACTAAGTTCAAATGGAATACCATGTAACTATATTTCTATGTATGGGAAAATTAGTGGAAACTAAAGATACATATGTGGAGGAAAAGAATAAATATTTACAAATAGAGAATGAGGTCATCAATCACAATAATGTGAATGATCAATGTAATGTTGAGGGCCTGAAATCCATTAATTCGTACTGATTTTGGAGACCATTGGTTCAATAAGATTTTATCATGATACCCTTATCCTCCTTCGGTTATGGTTTGGCATCCCGCGGCCATTTAGGATTTGATTGGTTGTCAATCGGCTTACATGTTGTCCTTTTCTAAAACCATATTAGTATAAAATACAAATATAAAAATGATGGAGGTCCTTGAAATTAAGTTAACCACTAAATGGAATTTTATCTAAGGTTTTCAATAAATCCTCAGTACATAAACACATCATCCATTTTATTTCCATATAGGTCCTTCCATGGTCTAGGGATTATCTATAATATCATTAGTTAGATTTCTAAATCGTGACACCTTATATTCAATCTAAAACCCCTTATCATTATCCGGGTTTACTTATTATGTATCCAAATCCTTCATAATGGGTTTTAATGAAAAAGTGGATTATCCTATGAATATCCCCCAGGAGTGTAAAACCAGGTGTGTAGTAAGGCCCATTGTCATGTACCAGGTTACCCCATGCCAGTCTTGTAACACCTTGTCAATGTTGTTACTCCAAGGTTCTCCTATGATAGAACCATGTGCACTTATAGTATCCATACAGGGATGTATTTCTAGGAATACCAATATAATGTATTCTTTAACAAAATTATAGGTATTTCATCTATTATTATCCTCAAATTCTACCATAGGGTTTTATTCTCTAACCTACTTTTCCCTAAATCTAGTTTTCAAGGTTGCAACTAGAATTCCTTTGATACCATCTATAGTGACCCATCCCCAGATAGCCCAGAGCTGGTGTCTGCTACTAAATACATTGGCCTCATTGAACGGAATCAACCCCTGAAGGACCAATCAGTTTAGTATTCTTGGTAAACTAGATACATAAATGAGTATTGTATTAAAAATGGATACACTGATTAGAAAATACTTTTTATTCATTCTATATAAATAATTAAACAACATCGAGAATCATTCTAATATATCTAGTCAAATCCATGAATATATTTCATATTACGCTTTTTGGATTCATGGAGAAAGAAACATAATAAGGGTGATCTCAAATGATAAGTAAGGGAAAAATATAGAGGATGAAACACTAGTGCAGAAAACGTTTTTTACGTCACCATTTTTTACGTCGGTTATATAAAACCGACGTCATAATATGTAAAACGAGGTTTTTTACGTCGGTTATTTAATAACCGACGTAACAACCTGTGTTTAGTACACCTTTAACGTCAGTTATTTTTATAACCGACGTTATTAATCGCGCGGCTTCGTTTTTTACGTCGGTTATACATGAACCGCCGTAAAAAACAGAAGCGGGGGGTGTTTGTTACGTCGGTTATTCAATAACCGACGTAACAAATCGACATATGTACGATTTATTACGTCGGTTATTCAATAACCGATGTAAAAAACGCGGTTTTTGAAGGCCTTTTTACGTCGGTTATAAAATAACCGACGTAAAAAAAGAATCCGCAGATGTTTTGGACGTCGGTTATGGAATAACCGACGTAAAAAAACGCGGATTTTGAGCCCTTTATAACGTCGGTTATAAAATAACCGACGTAAAAAAAGAATCGGAGGAAGGTTTTTACGTCGGTTATTGAATAACCGACGTTATAAATGTTTTTAAAAAAATGATAACGTCGGTTATTGAATAACCGACGTGATAAATCATTTAAAAATTTACCCAGACCCGTGGATTGTCATTCGCGAGTTTACCTTCGATAGTCGCGACTCGTCTCTCTCGCGCGTAAACCCGAATCGGCTCGTCCATTTCGTTGGTTTAGATTCGTTTTGCGATCATCGTTTCTCATATTTAATCTCCTCGGATCAATCATCTAAACTCGCAGCACTCAGGTAATCCTCCCACTCGTTCGTTTTTTTTCGCGGATAGTATATATATATGTGTTGTGATTTTTTTGTTGAAACTAGCTAAGATTCTTCGATTGCGAACCCTTTTAACTCGTTTTGGCACCATAATCTTATTTATCATCCCTAGATCTATTAGTTCGACTTGCAATATTGACTAATTTTATGATTTCACTAATTTTTCATCATTTTCTATAAATCCCCGAGAGGGTTGGGGCGTGTCCATTTGGATGGGTTGCCCTTTTACAGTTATTACTACTTTATTCACACACAACCATGGCATAGGGTGGGGGGTGGTGTTTAGGAGGGGTGGGGGGCTGTCCAGAGGGTTGGGGGGTGTCCAGGGGGGTGTCCAAGCAGGTCGGGGGTGGGGGGTTGTGTCCAGGAGGGGTGGGGGTGCTTTCTAGAGGGGTCGGGGGCTGTCCAGAGGGGTCGGGGGGTGTCCAGGATGGTGTCCAAGGGGATGGGTGGGTGTGGGGGGCTGTCCAAGGGGGTGGCGGCCTGTCCAGAGGGGTCGGTGGGGTGTCCAGGGGGGTGTCCAAGGGGTTGGATGGGTGTGGGGGGCTGTCCAAGTGGGTGGCGGCCTCTCCAGAGGGTATTTGGGGTTGTCCGGGTGGGTGGGGGGGGGGTTGTCCAGAGGGTTGGGGGATGTCCAGGGGTGTCCAAGGGGGTAGGGGGTGGGGTGTGGTGTCCAGGAGGGGCGGGGGGCTGTCCAGAGGGGTCGGGGGGTGTCCAGGGGGGTTTACAAGGGGGTGGGTGGGTGTGGGGGGTTGTCCAAAGGTGTGGGTGGGTGTTGGGGGGTGTCCAGGGGGGTGTCCAAGGGGGTAGGGGGTGGGGGTGGTGTTTAGGAGGGGTGGGGGGGCTGTCCAGAGGGTTGGGGGGTGTCCAGGGGGGTGTCCAAGCAGGTCGGGGGTGGGGGGTTGTGTCCAGGAGGGGTGGGGGTGCTTTCTAGAGGGGTCGGGGGCTGTCCAGAGGGGTCGTGGGTGTCCAGGGTGGTGTCCAAGGGGATGGGTGGGTGTGGGGGGCTGTCCAAGGGGGTGGCGGCCTGTCCAGAGGGGTCGGTGGGGTGTTCAGGGGGGTGTCCAAGGGGGTGGATGGGTGTGGGGGGCTGTCCAAGTGGGTGGCGGCCTCTCCAGAGGGTATTTGGGGTTGTTCGGGTGGGTGGGGGGGGCTGTCCAGAGGGTTGGGGGATGTCCAGGGGGGTTTCCAAGGGGGTAGGGGGTGGGGGGTGGTGTCCAGGAGGGGCAGGGGGCTGTCCAGAGGGGTCGGGGGGTGTCCAGGGGGGTTTAAAAGGGGGTGGGTGGGTGTGGGGGGCTGTCCAAGGGTGTGGGTGGATGTTGGGGGGTGTCCAAGGGGGTGTCCAAGGGGGTAGGGGGTGGGGGTGGTGTTTAGGAGGGGTGGGGGGCTGTCCAGAGGGTTGGGGGTGTCCAGGGGGGTGTCCAAGCAGGTCGGGGGTGGGGGGTTGTGTCCAGGAGGGGTGGGGGTGCTTTCTAGAGGGGTCGGGGGCTGTCCAGAGGGGTCGGGGGGTGTCCAGGGTGGTGTCCAAGGGGATGGGTGGGTGTGGGGGGCTGTCCAAGGGGGTGGCGGCCTGTCCATAGGGGTCGGTGGGGTGTCCAGGGGGGTGTCCAAGGGGGTGGATGGGTGTGGGGGGCTGTCCAAGTGGGTGGAGGCCTCTCCAGAGGGTATTTGGGGTTGTCCGGGTGGGTGGGGGGGCTGTCCAGAGGGTTGGGGGATGTCCAGGGAGGTGTCCAAGGGGGTAGGGGGTGGGGGGGTGGTGTCCAGGAGGGGCGGGGGGCTGTCCAGAGGGGTCGGGGGGTGTCCAGGGGGGGTGTTATATCTTACTATATTTTGTTTAAAAAATAATATTCAAGCATATTTTTTTAAATACACATCGATTTGTTTTATATTTCAAAATTGTTTACATTCAAATTATGATTTTTTTCATATAAACATATATTTGTATTATCTAAAAAATATATATATTTTTGCTATTTGTTATAGGTAATAATGAGTCGAAGTTGGATTACGGCACATCGAATGAGCAATGAATATGAGGAAGGTGTTGATGCCTTTTTGGAATTTGCTAAACGAAATGATCCAAGTAGTGACATTTTTTTCTATCCATGCCTGAAATGTCTGAATATGAAGAAGTTGAAAAGTAGAGAGATAAAAGATCATCTGATTTGTCATGGTTTCAATCCGAGTTACAACCCTTGGATTTGGCATGGCGAAACTGGACAGAATGTCACTGATGATAATGAATCACAAGATGGTAACTCCGATGGAATTGAAGAAATGATTCACGATATTGTAGCAGAACAAATTGAGATAGAACCGACAGTTGCACGTCTATATGGTGATGCCGAAAAACCATTATATCCTGGTTGTACAGATTTTACGGTTTTGTCGGCGGTGTTAAGATTGATTAACCTGAAGGAGAAACATGGATGGAGTGACAGAAGTTTTACAGAGATGCTACAATTGATGAAAGACATTCTTCCAAAAGATAACGATCTTCCAGATTCACATTATAAGGCCAAAAAAATATTATGCCCGATGGGATTGGGATACAGGAAAATACATGCCTGTCCGAATGACTGCATTATATATAGGAAGGAATATGAATTTCTGAAAGAGTGTCCTAAATGTGGGACATCACGGTATAAGGTGAAAGAAAAATCACAAGGTGATGTAGAGATTACAAAGATCCCTTCAAAGGTATTTTGGTATCTTTCTATAATTCCTCGTTTCAAACGTTTATTTGCTAATTCACATGATGCAAAAAGGTTAAGATGGCATGCTGATGAGCGGGTATGTGATGGAAAAATACGTCATCCAGCTGATTGTCCACAATGGAAGAAAATTGATGCCCAGTACCCTATATTTGGAAATGAAATTAGAAATCTGAGACTAGGCTTGTGCACAGATGGAATGAATCCATACCGAACCCTCAGTAGCACACATAGTTCATGGCCTGTTTTATTGGTAATTTACAACCTCTCTCCTGAAGTTTGTATGAAGCGCAAATATGTCATGTTGAGTATCATGATCTCTGGTCCAAAGCAACCCGGCAATGATATTGATGTATACTTGTCACCGCTGATTGATGATTTGAAACTGTTATGGGCTGATTGTGTTAGGGTGTATGATTCTTATAAAATGGAATATTTTCAACTGCATGCAGTGCTTCTATTCACTATAAATGACTTCCCAGCATATGGAAATTTGTCTGGATACAGTGTTAAAGGGCATCATGCATGTCCAATTTGCGAACAACAGACGTCATATTGTCAATTGCATCATGGGAGGAAAACAGTGTACATGGGTCATCGAAAGCTTTTTCCTATGGATCACCCTTATAGAAGACTAAAAAAGGCATTAAATGGCTCACAAGAATTTGATACTGCTCCAAAACCTTTATCCCCAGATTTGTATTTTGAGAGGGTGAAAAACCTTGATGTGACATTGGGAAAGACACAGAAATCTGTTAATGATAGACATATTTGGAAGAAAAGGTCAATATTTTTTGAGCTACCATATTGGAGGTATCATGAAGTCAATCATAATATTGATGTCATGCACGTGGAGAAGAATATCTGTGATTCTTTGATCAGAACATTGCTAGATATTAAAGGAAAGACAAAAGATGGGTTGAATGAAAGGTTAGACCTACTATCAATGGGAATACGTTTGGAGTTAGCTCCCACTCCTAAAGGAAGACGAACATTTCTTCCCCCGGCTTGTCATACATTATCGAAGAGGGAGAAAAGTAGCTTCTGTCAGTGTCTTCATGATATCAAAGTGCCTCAAGGTTATTCTTCAAATGTAAAAAATTTTGTCTCATTGAAAGACTTGAAGTTGATAGGTATGAAATCACATGATTGTCACGTCATGATGCAACAAATTCTACCAGTTGCATTGCGTGTAATATTTCCCATCCGTGTCAGAAAGACTATAATGAGGTTGTGTTATTTTTTCAATTCAATTTGTAACAAGGCGATTGATGTGAATGCTTTGAACATTTTGGAAAAGGATGAAATTTTTATACTTTTTCATTTGGAAATGTATTTTCCTCCAACTTTTTTTGATATGATGGTGCATTTAATGATTCATCTGGTTCGAGAAATAAAGCTTTGTGGACCTATATATCTTCGTTGGATGTATCCTTTTGAAAGGTATATGAAAATATTAAAGGGATATGTTAAAAATCCATATCGACCTGAAGCCTCCATTATTGAAAAGTATATTTCTGAGGAGGTAGCAGAGTTTTGTACGAGATACTTGGCTATGACGCAACACATAGGTTTGCCTCCATCTCGCCATGAACGGGTTAATAATGAGGGAAAGGGGATTCGTGGCTTGAAAGTCAAATCACTGTCAGCTGAACAGATGAAGAAGTTAGAATCATACATCTTGAATAACATAGCTGATGTTCAACCGTATATCACATTGCATATTAATGAGTTGAAACAATGTCATCCAAAGAAGAAAGAAATGTGGATTTTGAATGAGCACAACAAAACTTTTTTGCCATGGTTTAAAAAGAACATGCTTGGTAGATCAGATGTATCAGAGACATTAAAATGGATAGTGGGTGGTCCATCTTTAAATGTGATAACATGGTCCGCTTATGACATTAATGTCTATACATTTCATACGAAAGCTCAGGACAACAGAAGTGCAGTTCAGAATAGTGGTGTATTGGTGTTTGCAGAAGCAATGCATTTTTCGAGTGCTAAGGACAGAAACCCAATTTCGGCATCAAGTGCATATTATGGAGTGATTGAAGACATATGGGAGGCTGATTACTTTAAAATTAAAGTTCTTGTTTTTAACTGTAAATTGTTTATCGGTAACAACAGTGTCAGACACGATGAATTTGGAATGACACTTGTTAATCTGAATAGATTGGAAGACACAGCTGATTCTTTTATAATGGCAACACATGCCAGACAAATTTTCTATGTAGTAGATCAATCAGATATGTAGTGGGCTGTTGTTTTACAAGGGAAAAAACAATATGTTGGTGAGGATGAATTTGATGAAGATGCTGATTTATGTGAAATCCCTACTTCTATGGAAAGATTAATAGAACATAATGATGAGTATGTTGAAGACATGGTTTGTGCCATAAGGAACGATCACGACGAAGGAATTTGGGAAAACAATCCAACTGTACATTCCTAAAATTACAGGTAACACATGTTTATTTCTTGTTTACATTTAGTTTTTTCATATAATGTTAGATATTGTAAATTTTTTACTTATTAAAACATGTATCAAACCAAAATGATAAAACAAAAAAAACCGTAAAGAGGAGAAGTCCTGGCGCACCGGCCGGCCGGTGGTGATCCAGCGGCCGGCCGGTGGTCCAGACAGAGAGGAAGGCTCTCTGTCTGGTCCACCGGCCGGCCGGTGCTGAGCCAGCAGCCGGCCGGTGGTCGAGACAGAGAGGAAGGCTCTCTGTCTGGTCCACCGGCCGGCCGGTGACACTAGGCAGTGGGAAAGTCTACTGCCTGGGTCCTCCGGCTGGCCGGTGAACTCACACCGGCTGACCGGTGGACTATGTGAGTCCACTTTTCAGCTTTCTTGGGCCAACTCCTTGGAAACCTTTTTCCTATCAACAAAAACACTTGAAAACAAGTTAGAACATAATAAGAGTGATTGTGATCATTAAAATCCAAGAGAGAGGGGTACAACAGACTCTGTTTACCATGTTTATCATTTTTTAACATGCTTACCATATTACCAATGTTTACTATTATGTAATTTAGTACACTTTTCTATTTTCTGATTAAGTAGTATTACAATATTTGAATTTGTATATTTGTGAACTAATGTTGGTTTTTTTTGATTTGAAGGAAAATGACAGATCAATCAGTTGATCAGCCACATGATTCTGGAGATGAGCATATTGGTCATACATCTGGGGAGGAACATTCACAGACTCCTATTACGAAAAAGAGTTCAAAGGTTGGTAAGCGTGGGTTCACACGTTTACCAAAATTATCACTTGCCCGTACGAAGGAGGAGAGGATAGTCGTGGAGTTTGATAATGATGATATTCCTAGAGGTCCAAATGCTAAAGATTTTAAGGGTTTTGTAGCAACTCAGGATAAGAGCAAAGTAAGCATTCTCTATGATGATTGGAGAAGTGTGGATAAGGCGATAATTTCTCAGCTGTGGGAGACCATTTTGGTAAGATCTTTTTCTATTGTTTGACTGTTCTTTAAATGTTTCTAGTATATATAATATTTTTAACCTCTTTTTTATCAGATGACATTTGATATTCCTGACACTGGAGGAGTCAGGAAGAAATGCTTATCATTGGCTGCTAGGAGATGGAGGGATTTGAAATCAACCCTCTCATCTGATTTCATTTATGGTCATAGGAGTCGTGAGAATCCATGTCGTATATATCCTTTTATAGATGAAGACACATGGAGACAATTTTTTGAAAGTAGAAGAAAAGAATCATTTTTGGTAAGGGAAATGTAAACTTTTATAAGCTTTCTTATATAAATGATCTTATTATTGTTTTGTTAATGATTACTTATTCTTAATTTACAGCAAACAAGGAAAGCTCATCAAGAGATCCAATCTAAAAATGTATACCCTCATAGTTTATCTCGGGGAGGGTATGCATTATTGGAAGAACAAATGATGGCAGAAAAATTTCAACAACTAAGAGCTGAGTCTTCAAGCTTTGGAGAGGTCGCCCCTCCATCCCCTACATCTAGACATGAGAAATGGAAAAGAGCTCGGAAGGGAAAAAAAGGACAATATCTTTCGGAAGAATCGAGACTCGTAGTTGAGAGGATTGTAAGATATCTATTTTATTTATTTAAGTTTACTATTTTCGTCATATATTTCCAATAATTATAGAAATGTTCAATTAATTATTACAGGACTCTCTTGAGGAGCAGAGTTCACAGGGGACATTTACACCATCTGGGAGGGAAGATATTTTATCTGTGGCATTGGGAAAGCCCGAACATCCTGGCCGTGTAAGAGGATATCCGGCAGGTGTATCGGTAAGAAAAGTGTTTCCACGTTTCTCAACTTCTAACGTTGAGGGAGTTTATAAAAAAAATAGAATCCTTGGAGGCTGAAGTCCATAATATTAATGCGACAATGGAAGACAAGATTAGAGCATCGGTGCAGTTTATGTTTGCAGACTTGCAAAGACAATTTCAGGGTGCAGCTCCCACTCCACCTCTCCCAGTAGCTCCCACTCCCCCACCTCAGCCTGCGGACCCCATTTTTGATCCTCCTCCTCCGCCGCAGCTACCTACTTATTGTGAGTTGTATGTTGATGATCCTCAACATCATATAGTTGCATATGGGATGGTATATTGTATAGGAGATACAGTTCATCATCAACAGTTAGAGGTAGAGAATCAGAGGGTCACTGTACAGGATATTATAGATAGATCAGCTCAGATACCATTACCTACAGATGAGGTGACGACAGTTGGGCATAGTATCGGCCATTTTTTACTTTGGCCATCCAGACTTCTTCGACTCATTACCATAGAGGTATGGATGTTATATCTTTTATTTTACATTTTTATTAATGTTTTATCATTTGAAAACTAATATATTTTTCAATTTATTTTTACAGGAATACTTCAAAGGTAAAGAAATACTGTATAGGCAACAACAAAGACGGATAACTATGACATCAGATGCAGATACTAGCAGTCTTGACAAATTTTCAAGATATTCAAATTTGTTGGCGGATCATTATGACTTTACAATGGAAGCTCCTGTCTGTGGATGTGAACTAAGTGTGGGGATTATGAAAACTGATATCATGGAGTTTGTCACTGGAGATAAGTTGGGCATCAACGTGGTGCAAATTTTTATCATGTAAGTCTTAACAACTTTTCCTTGCGTTATATTTATTAAAAATGTATACTTATGTCTGCTTTGTATTAGGTATCTGTATAAAATTTGTCAGAGGAATGAGCTGACAGATGTATATGGATTCGTGGACCCACAATTGATTTCCCCTGAAGCATGTGCATTGGATGAGGAAGAAAGAATGATTTATATTGCTGATAGATTTGAAAAGAATGTAATCACACAGTGTTGGATGATGCCTTTTTGTGAGAGGTATGAAACACATCCCTCTCAAAGAGTTAATTATCTTTTAACATAAAAACCCACTAACGTTAAATTTCCTTTTATCAGGGATCATTGGATGTTAGGGGTTTTTTGCCCTTGGGAGAAAGCACTTTATTGGATATGCTCTCTCCATGATGATGTGCGAGAAAGTTTTAAGAATATATTGGAAACGTAAGTTTCAATTTCACAATAGTTTTATATATTATAATGAATTTTAAATTTACCCCATTCGTATTATTTTCTAACAGGGCATGGGTCCACTTTCGAAAAAGCGCAAAGAAAAGGAATTTCAAGATCAAATATGTACATGCGAAGGTAAATATCCATTTATAATTTGTACATTTTGATTTATTACATAAAAATAATATATTGAATTTACACTCATTCAAACAGAAATGTCATGAGCAACAAGGCATCATCGAATGCGGATATTACATGTTAAGATTTATGTATGAAATAATAACAACTGGGACAGTTCTGAGTTTTGACCTGGTAAGATATCCTCTTTCTCATAATATTTCAATTTGATTTATTCATTATACACGTTGACTACTATCCTTTTACTTTGTAGCTTTTTGATGACCCTCAACCCTTTACTGCTGAAGATATCAAACACTTACAAGTGGAGTGGTGAAATTATTTTACAGGTTTGATTGACTTTTAGTTGTTTGTAATGTAAAATGTAATTTTGAATATTGTCAATGTAATTGTGTATTTCGTAGTCGTTTAGGTTGGATTTAGTTTTTTTTGAAGTTGACAGTGTACGTTTTGAATGTTATATAAGTGAATGTTTAATTTTTCTCTACTTCTTGTTTTGGTCTACTGTTGATGGTTTTTCTGGTCTGGATTTTGGTATGGGGGGAGAGGTTCCAAGGGGGTGGGTGGGTGTTTGGGGGGTGTCCAAGGGATATGGGAGGGGTGTCCAAGGTGTGTTTGGGGTTGTCCTAGGGGTCGGGGGGGGGGGGGGGTGTAAATGAGGGTGGGGGGGTGTCCAAGGGATATGGGAGGGGTGTCCAAGGTGTGTTTGGGGTTGTCCAAGGGGTCGGTTGGGTGTAAATGAGGGTGGGGGGGGGGGGGGCTGTCCAAGGGGTGGGGGGTGTCCTAGTGGTGGGGGGGGGGTGTCCAAGGGATATAGGAGGGGTGTCCAAGGGGTGTTTGGGGCTGTCCAAGGGGATGGGGGGGGGGGTTCCAAGGGGTCGGGGGGGGGGGGTTTCCAAGGGGTGGGGGGTGTCCAAGGGGTGGGGGGTGTCCAAGGGATATGGGAGGGGTGTCCAAGGGGTGTTTGGGGCTGTCCTAGTGTTCGGGGGGTGTAAATGAGGGTGGGGGGCTGTCGAAGGGGTGGGGGTGTCCAAGGGGTGGGGGGTGTCCAAGGGATATGGGAGTGGTGTCCAAGGTGTCTGGGAGTTCTGTCCAAGGGGCCGGTTGGGTGTAAATGAGGGTGGGGGGGCTGTCCAAGGGGTGGGGGGGTGTCCAAGGGGTGGGGGTGTCCAAGGGATATGGGAGGGGTGTCTAAGGGGTGTTTGGGGCTGTCCAAGGGCTCGGGGGGGGGGGGTGTCCAAGGGGTCTGGGAGGGCTGTCAAGGTGTGGGGGGGGGGGGTGTCCAATGGGTGTTTGAGGCTGTACTAGGGGTCTTGGGGGTGTAAATGAGGGTGGGGGGGGGGGGCTGTCCAAGGGGTGGGGGGTGTCCAAGGGATATGGGAGGGGTGTCCAATGGGTGTTTGAGGCTGTACTAGGGGTCGTGGGGGTGTAAATGAGGGTGGGGGGGGCTGTCCAAGGGGTGGGGGGTGTCCAAGGGTTGTGGTGGGGCTCCAATGTGGTGGGGGAGGGCTGGCCAGGTTGTTAGGTGGGTATAGATGAGGGTGGGGTTCAGTTGGGGCTTGGGGGAGGGCTGGCATGGTTATTTTTGTTGTTTGGTTTCTGGTTTCTTTTTGGTGAGAACAGTTTAATTATTTTAAAAAATATATATCGCTTTCACGTCGGTTATTTTATAACCGACGTGGTAAATAAATCGGTAGGGGTTTATCATGTCGGTTTTTTCGAGAACCGACGTGATAAACCGTTCCCATGCCATTTATCACGTCGGTTATTGGATAACCGACGTGCTAAAACGTTTCCCAGGCCTTTTTATCACGTCGGTTATTTAAGAAACCGACGTGATAATAGGCCCGGGGAAGGTTTTATCACGTTGGTTATGACATAACCGATGTGATAAACGATATCCCATGCCTTTTATCACGTCGGTGTAGAAATAACCGACGTGATAACCCCCCCCCCCCCCCGCGCATATTTAGAACATCCGTTATTATATAACCGACGTGCTAAACCCCACCCATCCGCGGTTTATCACAGCGGTTATATAATAACCGCCGTTATAAATCCCCATCCCCATCATTTTTCACGTCGGTTATTAATGAAACGACGTGATAAACACCGTGATGTTATGAATATTACGCCGGGTTTTAAATAACCGACGTAAAAAACGTTATTTATAACGTCGTCCGTATTAACGTCGCCTAAAAACCGACGTAAATAATGAAAAATAACCGACGTAAAAAATGTTTTCTGCACTAGTGAAATAACGAATAAATGAGAATAGTCAATATTGAAAGGTGAATAACAGAAATCACATTCCATGTAATCAATAAACCAAACAGAAGTATGTAGAAATATGGAATGGTATTAAATGGAAGCACATTCAATTCAAATAACTAGATAAGGAAATATCAATATGGAATTTTTGTAAACTGAAACACATCCCATTTATTTAATAAACTGAAAATGAAATGTATCTATAGATATGTCGATGCATTATATCATAAATGAATAATAACAGAATCTTGAAAATGAAATGCATCCATAGAAATGTCGAGGAAAGATCTCATGGAGGAATAATATCAGATATAAATGAATTAAATGATTACTCATTGGATTCCATGTTTCCTAGGTACATGGTGTCTTTACCGTCAAGACCTTTCATAAGACAGTTAACAAAATGTTGGGTTAGAAACCATTTAAGGAATCTATCCAAATTACTCGTCCCATGAGACTACCGATGAATTGATTGGATATCTATAACTGGGCCCCTCCCATGTTGTACTAGTACAAAACATTCCCCATCTATAATATAATTAATTTAACAATGTGCCTTATCAAATATCTGAATGGGGTAAGAGATACATATTTATTAATATTAACCAATATAGTCAAATCTCTATCAAAGTAGACATCGTATATAAAATGGTATATAGTTTAACAATATTAATAACCATGATAAATGAAATGGATAATTTTGATGTAATTCAATTATCAATTATCATAATATATTGAATATTTTATGGGGAATAATTAATTAATCAAGGAAGTGAATGTAAATACTATCTTTAAAAAAATTAACGATAAAGCATCTAGATCATGATTAAGGAAAGTGTTAATACAACAAATCCCATGCGAAGTAAAATAAATGGTATTTGAAATTAATTAAATAAAATAATTTCTTTTCAAAAAAATTCTTGAGGAAAATATCATTTGCTATTGAAAATCCTTTTGAATTTTTTTTCTTTATAAATAAACCTTTTGAAAAGGTTTCTTAAAATAAATTATGACACATGAATCCATACATACCATTCGCGTTAAAAATAATGTTCCTTTTTTATGGAAAAATGATAGAAAAGGCCTTGTTAGGAAAGATCCAAGAATATTACTTTGAAACAAGGGTAAACTGAAAAAATGATAATAATTTATTTTCCAAATCATTTTAGAAACATTTTTTAAAACCTTTTAATAAAACATTATTTTTATAATAATGTAGGTTCTCCGACTACGGAGGGATATAAATTCAGGTTTTCTAAAAAACATTTTCTAAAGAACTTGAGTGCCATAGAGTTGGAAAATTGTACTAATACTTCAAAATGGTCATGAATAACCCAATTATAATGAATGATATATATTAAAAAATGGTTATATAATTTCATTGAATATAAATACCATTTAAACATAATTAAAGTTATTATTGAGGAAAATAATCTTGAAACCTCCCAAAGTGTCCCATTCCATGTGGAAGTATTTTAAAACATAATCCTCATGAAAGAACAAAATTATTTGAATTTTTACAATGAGTGTAAATAGATTCGTGATATATCATGTAAAGGATTGTATATACACCATGTAAAAGAAACCACATCAATACTAACAATTAATCCTCAATGGAATGTAAATTGAGACGAAAATACCTTACATTGTGTTTCCATTCAGCTGAACGTCCCTTAACATCCTATACAATAAAATTATGTTAATTTTATACTTTTTTCAAAACCATTTTGATCTTTATAATCAATTTTATTCCATTAATTACAATGTTGTGTTCAACTACTTAAACATTTAAGTTTACATCGGGTGTTTTTGACCAAATTCGATTTATGTGTCAAAACAACTATTATTGGTCAAATATGGTCAAAGGGGTCATTATATAACATCTATAAAATGATAACCATGAAATAATTATCATATTTTTAAATCATTTATTCTTTTAAAATCAATAATTTAATATGGTTATGGAAATGAGAATATGTTTCAATCATGGATACAGTAGGTTGTACGTATGTATAGGTAACATTCCTATATTTAAATAATCCTTGAATAAAGAATGTTTGTAAATAGAAACATTATAGAATTATCATTATATAATTAATATTATATTATTTAATCATATATACTTATAGATAATATTATGTTATTTAAAAGAAATCACACCATGTCGAGAGGTGGTAGCCCACACGCCCACCAATGATGTTATCTGTTTTAAAGTGTTTGAACGGGTAATAGAGAAAATGAAATATATATATATATATTTAATAATGTCATGAATATCATATAAATTTTGTTTATGAAATATATTTTTAATTATAACCATCATTTAAACATTCCATGTATTATGTGAACGAATCACATCACTTTGAGGGGGTAGTAGTCCACACTTCTTCAAAAAGATTATAATATTTACACAACCTAGAATGTATTGATTTATGTTATAAATAATGATTAAAAAAGTTCAAAACATTATAAATAACATATATATCATATATAAATATATTTTCCATCATAATGGCCACTATATGAGGCGCTAATCGGAAATTGAATATTCATTGTTTCTTGTGGTAGTAATTCGCCATTCAAAAAAATAATAAAATCGTTACCCTTTAGTTGGTTGTGTGTGTAAGTGTAGTTATAAATATAATAATACAAAATCCTAGAATATTTAGGATACTGGTTCTATTACAAAATAATAGAAGAAGGATATTTTAGGGTTCAAATAATTGAAATGAAACTAGAGAGATTGACAAAAGACGTTACCATTCAAAAGAGAAACTTCTTTTGGTTTAACCTAAAGGCATCCATGGGTGGTATTGTCAAAAATTCAGGATTTTATGTTTATGGGAGGGATATTGGGAGGCCAATTGGGAAGATATTTTCAGAACATAAGTGTTTTAATAGGTGTGAGGAATGGGTAGAGGTGGTCGCCTTTTATAGGGAAGGAAAAGCACTCACATGGTATTCTTGAAATGTAGTTAGGTATGCACATGTTATTACCTAATAAAATTCATCAAAATACACCAATACTAATTAATGGAAGGTACATGTCCTAAATATTTCACGAAAATGAGTTTTGGAAAGTTTTATAGGTTATTTGGGCCCTTAATCATAGGGTTTTACCCCATTTACGCCTAATTACACATTAATAATTTTAATTAATTTCAATCAGTTTCACTAATAAATTTTTTAAAATATTAATTTGTTCTTATTAGAAAAAAATTATCATATTTATTACAATATTTTATATAATATTTTCAAAATTGAAATAACATAAGTGACAAAAATAAGATTAATGCAAACCTCTAAGACAGACGGATTAACTTCTTTTAGTAGAAAAAAGTTCAACAGATTGTTATGTTTTTATATTCAATTTAATAGTTAAACTGATTATAATGAACTAAATTTAATTAAAAGATGTATAATTGAACCAATTTTAATTTAAAATTTATTTGGAATATAATTTAACATTAATAATTATTGAAATGAAAAGGAAATATTTAACGTAAACATAGTATTTTTCACAATTCATCAAGAAAAGAAGTTTCTCAACAAAATCCTAAACATTCATCCTAAGATAATATTGAAAATATGAGAATAAAAAATAATTTTTCTTTTATTATATTAAATTTATAATAGTTTCAAAATTAATATTTAATGTGGTCTTTCCATTAAAAGGCGGTAAAATTGCCTTTATAAAAATATAAGTTTTTAGGAAAATCATTGGGTTTGTTCTTATATTATGCTTATAAAATCCAATGGATTAATATAAAATATATTATATTTAATAATTATCATAATTATTACAATAATATCTACCAATAAATATAATTAATTAATTATTTTATGATAAAAAAACATTTTGAACAAAAAAGTAGTTCTCTATAAAAATAACCTTTTAATATTCAATTGGTTATTATATTAATTTCTAATTTATTTGTAACCAATGATTTTATTATATAAACCATATATTTTCATAATTTAGTTAATACTATTCATAAGTTCTTGTTTATATCATATTATATTAGATAATAATGTTTTAATTACACATTTTTTCTCCATAAGAATCGATATGACATATAGTCAAACCCATCGAAGAATGTCACTTTTGCATGTAACGCAAGCTATAGAGTAAGGTCATTGTTGCGTATGATGTACGATAAATCAATGTTTCATGTGTTGAAATATATAGAATATATTTTAAAAATTAAATATATTATAAATTATATGGATAATATATTACCTTACACACTTGATTTCTTGCGTCATACACGCTATCGAATACATCGTTCTTACTTTAGTTTTTCAGGGCATCACAACATTCCTGATTTATAAAAACAAGGAAACCCAATTATTTTCCATGAATTTGAGATCCCAAAAAAATATTTAGATTATTTTCACCATGATTGAACTATGATTGAGGTATTTTATATACTTTTATTATAAAGATAATGTTATTGATATTTTTATTATTATTAATAGTAATGGTTATTTATTCCTTTAACATGGTGAATTTTTAATTTTTTTGTAGTTATAACCATTCATTAATTACTTTATTTTATTTCTTATTATTTTTCTATTATAAATAAAAATTTTCATGAAAGTAATTTTTTATTTGATCAGGAGCTTATTTTCTATCATCCTGATTTAGGTAGCTGATGGAAGAAGAGGAAATAGAAGAGGAGGAGATGTACGGGAAATCGAGGAAATAGGAATATGGATTCAGAACATTATGAATACCTAAAAATTTATTATATTGAACTTAATACTTTATTCACTTTAAAATGTTAAGCAAGATTAATCCATCGAGTCATCGCCAACACTCTTGGTTTTGAGAATAATTCTATAATCTTCCTTTAGATGATTAATTATTGGTAGCTCTAACGGGTTTTTTTAATTATATATTTTTATTTATAGTAATCCTTCTCAACATGTTCATTTATAATATTTTTTTACTTCATTAGGGATCTAATTAGTTCTTTGATCACAATTTGTTTCACAGTCTCCACTTCTTGTATTGCTATGACTTTTGGTGCCCCATTTCATTATAGGATTCGAAGTGTCATTTTCACTAATGGATTTGTTGATAAATCCTCACCAATATTATTTTAACCACTGAAAAAGGTAGTAAAAAATGTAAAACACTAGTATTAGACTCACATATATTCATATAATAGTATTAGAAATCTTTTTTATACACATCTATTCTTGTATTTATTTCTTTATTAATTAATTCATGTGTGAATTCTGGTAATTTCTGTATTTCATAGGCCATTTTACATACAGATAAAAATATATTAATTTTGATATATACAACAATGTAAATAATTAATATATTTTCTATTAGGTTCAACGTTTTTAACATCATCATGCATCAACATATCTTGTAGTTCTTTAGTTGGAATATATTCATTCACATGAATTTTCCAAACATAGAATCTAAGGATACAAATAATGGTTGACATACAATTTTTCCAATAAAAATAATTTGAGTGACTAAAAATAGGAAAATACAAATAATAATTACATGCCATCATAAAATCATACTTCATAATTGACTATGATTTTGGAAAAAAAATTTAAAATAAAATCCCATAAAAAAATATTTTTTTAATAATAATGAAATAATCCCTTTGGAAACAATATCTTGTTGAAATAGATAAAAAGAGTGTAGGGGTTGAATTTGTTTGGAAAATAATTAATGAAAATTAAAAATGTAAATTAGAAATAAAATATTTTTGAAAATAAAAATATATATATAAATTAATTAGATAAATATATAGGTTGATAAATTTAAATCATAATCAAAAGTTTTTAAAAATGTGAGATTAAGTGAGAGAAATAACGCAAAGAATAGAATAAAATTTATAGAATTTATTTGTAATGATATTGAATGATGAAATGTGTAAAATAAAAGAGAATAAAAACAATGTTTTATAATAAAGTTCAAAATTAACTTGGTGTGAGTCCATACATCTCCTTCCTTTAGATTGTGTTTTTATATGACTAATAAATCTATAATATTGTATATCAAGTATCTAATCCATCATAATTATGATTTTTGAGATCCCTCTACAGCTTCAATAGTATCCAAGGATCATATCCATATCTTTTGCAGTTGTGAGAACATTTTGTGAAAGAAGGGGAGAAAAGATATGATTTACTCAAAAAAAAACTCATTACGGTTCACCTATATAATCCCTAAAAATTATGAGTTAAACTTTAAATGATACATTGAGATATATTTTTGGACTATTTCATTTGATAAATATGTATAATTAGAGATTTAATGGTCTTGTATAGTATAATAGAAAATATTTTTTTTGGAGTATCAAACATGAATCAGGGATCAAAGGGGTTTTAGTTGTAACTGATAGATCATCTAATATTCAAAGAAAATGATTTCTTATCCAATTTAATAGATAATATGGTCCTACAATTCATCATTTTAACTTAATACAAATAAGAAAAAAATTATGGAAATTTTACCAACATTAAATTCACTCTTAGTTATTATTTCTTGATGCCACCAGCTACTTGGTGCACTTCACTAGATGGATAATGGTCTACTTGGATCTGGTTGAATATGAAAATTACTCAATGGGATATAAAAAAAGCTAGTGGTTAGATAGTTTTTATTATAACGAATGCGACAACACTAGAATTTTCACAAGTTAACTGGTACTCCTCCCCCAGTTAGCCATTGGACTTATACTTCCACTATTGTACTATTAGCATGGACTAGCTAGCTAATGCCCTAAACAGAATACTTGTTGATTTGGGGTTTGCTCCATATTCAAGTGGATCTTCCTTGACTTCCTTCTAATTCCATTGACTTATCATCATTTTTATTCCACGGTCTTCTGATATGATAAATAATATATCCAAGCCTTATCAAGATCAACAAGTTACATTTGAATTTGGATTTTGATATCCATTATGTCCATCAATTAAATGACTTAATGTAAAATTAGAGAGACTGAAATTCATTAAAATAAATACCTTAGATGGAAAATAGTGTTTGATATCATGAAAACAACATGAAATATAGTAGTACAATAATCTATACGTTTATATTATTTCAAACTCTAAAAATAAAAAATAATATAATGTAAATCAAGAGTGAAGGATATAATAATTATTTCAATATAATAATATAATATATTAAACATACTCAAATTTTAAATACATACATTAAATAAAAAATAGTAAAAAATTTACCTCAAATTTAAGTCACCCTTTGTGAAATATTTAATAAATAAATTCAATAGACCACTCATGTAATGTTCATAGAAAATATAATTCTCCACCTTTGAGGTAAAACTAAAATGTTTAGATAAATCTTAAACTTATCGCCCTTTTCTACTATAAAAATTTAAAACAATGAGAAAAGGAGAAAAGTGAAAATAGGATTTGAATTAAATCCCAAGAGATATTTTATTAATAATAGAAGTAAAAAATAAATAAATTATAAAAAAAAAGTTCAATTAGCTTCCAAACTATCCCTTAATAATATAGAGAGATAAGAAATTTTTTAATATTAGTAATGATAAAAATTATTTATGAAATATAATAAAGAAATGAAAAAATGGATTAAAATAGAATTTGAATAGAAAGAGGGAAAATAATATAAAAAAGTAAAAACATAAGGAAAAATGGAAAAGAATATAATAAAATTGGTTCATCATTTTTACTAATCATTTTTTTATCAACCAATGGTATTACCTCTATTAAATAATTCAATAATTACAAAATATCAAATGAGTTATTTTGAATGTGGAATAATATATCAAATGTTTCCATTAGTTTTCATTTTTTTCAATGAAAAATCAATAAAAATTATTTGAGAGACAAGTATATATGGAAATAAAATTACTCATCATTAATATTCTACTAAGAGATAAAAATAATTTTAAAAAAATATATTATACACATAAATTATAAAATATTATTTAAAAGTTAATTTTATTTAAATCATTCAATTAATATAAAAAAGAAATTGTTTTTGAAAATATTACATTAAAATTTGAATATATGGGGAAACATTTTTCTATTTTAAATGTAATTTTTAAAAAATTCACTATTAATGAAATTTTTAAAATTGAGAGATAAGTTTACCGTGTAATGTATATCATAATTGAGATATAGGGAACATAAAACAGTGATAAATTAAAGAATATAAATTTAAATAAGAATTTTAAATATTTCATACGAGAAACCATTATAAAATTAATAAATAATTGAATGATAACTAATGTTATCCAAGGATAAATGGAAAGTATCACAAGTGGATTATTACTAACCAACAAATAATGAAATTGAAATTATCAAGATTAATGAGTTTACATAAAATATCAATGAGATAATATTCCATGAGAAAAAATTATAATAGGATGTCATCTTTTTGGAAGTGATCTCTTAGGAAATGGCTCCTGAGGACAATGTGTTTAGTGTTGATGTTATTGATAATATTTTTGGATATATTAATGGAACTAGTTTATCTCTATGAATTCAGATATGATTATATTTATGAATTAATTCTAATAGAGTGTGTTTCATCAATACAATTTGGGAACAAATAACTTCTAGAGTCTATGTATTTTTCTTTGTCTATATAAAGAGAAACTAATTTTTTCTTATTTATTCTCCTTGGTGTAGGTAATTTTGTGATTATATGGAAAGACAAACTGGTACTATTCCTATATTATTTGAACTATTCCAAATCAGAATAAGAAAAACATAATAAATTAATATGATATTACTTTTGTCTAAAACAAAAAAAAACTATTAGTTCCTTTTAAATTGATAGAAATTAAGTTTACATATTTGTGTTGAGATTATTTTATATTTTATTGAAAATGTATAGAAATAAAAAACCTAATGTGATATTAAGAAAAATCATTTTAAGATTAAATACACTACTGATCATACTTCTCTGAAGATGTTGATGGAATAGTTTATTAGCTTAATGAACCATTATATTACAAGTTTTACTCATGGATGTACACTATTCTTTCGCATGATCCATGTTGAATCATTTTTAGAGTTCATTTGATTATTATCCTTTGTTTAGAAAAAATACCATTATTAAATAGATAAATTTAATTACCAAGAAATAATTTGAGTTCATGCTTCAATATCATTCAAATTTATTTTTTATTAAATCAGAAAATAAAAACCAAATAAATTCAATATATGAGTTAAAAATCACTTTATTAAGATAAATTTAAATGAGTATTAAATCATTTGATATGTGTTTTAGAATAATATATCAGTTGGATTTACTAATTTAAAATAACATGATAAAATAATATTTTATAATGGTTCATTCCAAGACCTAGGTGCTTGGTCTAATAATGAATGGAATTAGTTAATTTGAAAACATGATTTGGAAGAACATGATTATCTTAACCATTTGGTTGTTCCAAGAATGTTTTTTATTAATAAATCCATTAGTAAAGGTTCCTTTGAATCCACATGAATGTGTTTGAAATTAATGATAGAGTTGATTTCTAACAAGATTATGATGGATACAAACTGAGAAAAGAGTGATTTTTTTTAAATTTTGTCATTTCCTTATTCTTGGATATAATATTTATCTACTAGATGAAATTTTTTATAGTGATATTTCAAAGATCACTGATATAATTCCTAAAAAAATTATATCCTATGATGGTATAAAAATTTATTATTTCCAAGAGATTTCATACATCATTTAAATTGAATTTATTAATTTCATATCTCATGAAAAGAAACTAATTTTCATCATTAATGAATCATTATTATTTTGAGGTTATATTTGAGGGATAAAGGTAAGGAGTTCAACTTCATTTAGGAATGATCTTCTATTATGATTTTCTACTTTCAAATCAGAAATAATTTTTTAGGGTATGGTCTTTCTATTTTTTTAAAATAAAATTATATAAATATTTTGAAGGAAACTATTAATCAAATTATACTAATTTAAATTGAAAATGTTTAGTTGGAATTAGAAAAAAATAAATAAATTGAAAAATATATTTTGGGAATGTTTTCTTAAAATACAACATGTATTGATTCTTATAATATTTTATTACTCTTACTAAAAACTCAATATAGCTTTCCTGATTTTGAGTACATAAGAAAGAAATTTTCATAAAATTTGGATTCATATTGTATAAGATAGTTTTTGGTGTTAAGAACAAAACATTTAAAATCAAAAACTATTAAAATTTCTATTTTTGGATTTTTATTTTCTGCATATTCATAAGTTTTCTTTTTGAGAAAAGATACAATGAGAATTAGATTAATGATATATCATGTATTATTTTATGCATCATTGTAATAATATTTATTGGAAATTAAATTCATTTAAATGAGTTTAAGTGATTTGTTTGATTGTTTTAGTTCACTACTCTAATTTTGCACTTTTTCGAGGGGATTGAGGAGAAGAAAGATTATGAGTATAGATTTGATATGAATATAAGTCATGAAAATAATTTTTGTTTAATTCTATAATATATTAACTTTGAATAAAAGTAATTTTACAATATTTTTTATTTTTAACTATATTATAAATAATAATGAAGTATTTTTAAGATTCAATTTTATTAGTTATGAACCATGAATCAGTAAATAATATAATCTCATAATGAAATAAGTATAGGATTTAAATAATTGACATTTGATTCGAGAAGGTATGAACTAATCATGTTTCATTTATAAAATAACATTATAAGTGGAAAATCATTTTTTGTAATTTAAAAAAATATTTGTATTGCATACCATATTGGAATGCTTCAAAAACTATGTCACAAATGAAATTCATTTTTCGTAAATCTTGTACTAGTCATTAATGGTTCAGATTGACGAGAGAGTGTTTGTAATAGTGACCAAAACATTTATACAGAATCCATGACTCTATAACCGGTTCAATTAAAATTTTGACATTACTGGCAAGGGATATATTTTAATTTTATTGTAAAAACATTTTGATATTGAAAAATGATAAATAATATATTTATTTTTAACATAAAAACATTGATAAAATAATTTTTAAAATATATTATAATACCATTATCAAAACAATTTACTAATTATTTGGAAATTGATTTTAAATTCATTGAGGGGAAAAATTATCAAGCATTGAGTTAGAAAAATAAAGGATGCATTCATTGATTATACTGACCTTATAGTTATCACTAAATGTGATGTGATCCCCTTCTAGTTTGTGAAATTTATTAAATTTAGAGAGGTCACCACACATGTGTGTTGGGAAACTTATATTTTGGAACCATAGTTATTCTTTTGTTTTTATTGGAATCAAATTTTCCAATGAAATCAAATAACTAGAGGTTTTGGTACCCAAAGAAACATTAGAACACTAATGTTAAACAATAAATATTTTAGTATCAATGTTATTTTAGTATGCTATTTTTTTAAACATTGGATGAAAGATGAATTTATTTATTTCACCCATATTTTTCATTATTGAGATCACATTAATAAATAAATGTATTATTATATTACATTAATTTAAATCATATATTGTGATTTTCTTTTAATTAATATCGTTTTTTTGGATTTAATGAGGTTCATTCATTTTAAAAAAAAATAAAAACTAATTTTCTACAAATATTTAAGAGGATTGAATTTTATTTAGTATTATTTCATATTGAGTAAATTTTAAAAGATAACATTGGAGGTATTTAACATCAAATTTTTGGTTATTGAAATCCAATTGATTCATATCTTTGTCACTTATTTTTCATGTTCTGTGAGGACTTGTTCGATTTCTTTTGTATGTTTTTAATATTCATTAATCACATTATTATATTTATAATCCTGTTTGGTGAATAAAGAATCAATTTTATGAAAACATTTTTTTATTTTTTTATGACTATATTTTAGGTTTTCACAATAAGGGTAACATGAGGAATAAGAGGAATAAGAAGAGGGGGATAAAGCAGTATAAGTTTAGGAAGATGAAGAAATATGTATAAGGGTACTGGACTTAATGTATTCATAAAAATGGTTTATAAAGAACATACAACTTGATGCACTTGAAGTGGTTAATGAAGTTTGGTCTATTGAATCATCACTAAAACTCTTGTTTGTGAATTTGAGAGCCTTCATACCTTGTTTCTTTTAATTAATTTGTTTTTCAAGGATAGGGAAATATGAAATGAGAATAAATTTTTTATTATATTTATATAGTGTGACATTTTGTTTTAGATTATGATTTACCTTCATGGTCCAATTATTTTTCAGGATGAATTTCTCCATGGTTTTGGGGACTTGAGAATAATTATAAAATTTTACTTTTGAGGATTCATCATTAGATTCTATGAAGTATATTATTTATTTAAATATTTTTATTCGTGGGGATCCATGTTATATTGTCACATTATAGTAATTTATTATATCATGAGGGATCATATTAGTTCTTTTAGAGTCATTTTTTTCATATCTTTAAATTCTTTTTTGTATATGACTTTGGGTTCTCATTTTATTAATAAAACATAGAGTTTGATTTTCAATTGGGTTTCTATATATAAATAATCACCCAAATACTTTAACGATTAAAAATTCCAGTAAAAAATGTAATCATAATAGTTATGGAATCATTTGGATGCTTAGAAAAGAATTCAAAATCTACACTATTCATGTTTAATAATGTATCATTATCTTTGTTTCTTCCCCCATGCATCACTTATACAAATCTCCATATGTCCCGTGTTTTTATAATTTTTGAAACATAATTAAATTTATTATGACCATGATAAAAATGTATATAATTCATAACTATTCTATTATATACAATATTTTTTACATAATCTGGAGTCCACTTAGCATCAATATATTTAGTTGGAATATAGTCATGCAGGAGAATTTTCTTAATAGTATAACTAATTTTACAATTAACGGATGATATATTATTTTCAAAATAGTAATAATATGTTCCATAAAAAACAATAGAATGAAAATAAGAATTAAATGAAATAAAAATATAATACATCAAAATAGATTAATAATTACATTTTTTTTAAATTCACCCAATTTTGAAAAAAAAATATTTGAATAAAAAAATAATCCTTTGATATAATATTTTGGTCTGAGTAGATAAGAAGAGGGAGGAATGAATTATCCTTTTAAAAAATAACTGTAAGTAGAAATTGGATGTTAAAAATTAAATGATTTTTTAATGATAAATTGATAATGATATTAGTTTCAGAAAGTGATAGATTGATAAATCTGATATGTATTAAAATTTTAATATTATAGTATGATTTATAAACTAATAATAGAATAAAAATTCATATAATATTAATGGAATTTATGCACATTCAAAATTGAATAATGTAATGCATAAAATAAATTAGAGATGAATAACAATTTTTTAAAGGAGTTCATAAATAGCATGATATAATACCATATTTCCCCTCACCTAGAGTTGAAAGGATTATGTTATTACTCCTTTGTATTGGTCACAATTTGGCTAGATAAGGTTTTTGAAAGTTGAAATAAGTTTTTGTTATAGTGTTGTCTTTTGTTTTCAGGGAAGCAAGAAAAAAATTCACTTTGTAAAAGATGACAATTCAACTGAACATAATATTCAGATCATCAGAATCACATTTATCAAAAAATTCTATCATACTGGGAATAGTATTTTTGAAAATAATGGATCATCAGACTAACATTGGGCCCAGAATGATATGAATATCATAATGACGTGCAGTGCTGGATTTTTCTTGGATACAATGTAAATATAATGATGGTTTTATATTTTTTAATTAACAAAAAATTGAAGTTATGTGTATATCTTTTTTTGATATCTTGATAGAAGAAAGGAGGAGAATAGGTTCTCCCAATCGTATTCAAAAGTATCATAATCAGACTGGTTAGAAGGAAAGATGTTGCTGAAGAATAAAAAGTTACAATACATCACATTGTAAGATAGATGATGTCAATGATGATATTCAACATATTATAATTCAAGAAGGAAGTCATGAGAATATCTAATGTTTATAGAAGAAGGAAGCTCATGAATAGAATTTTTTCTGGTCTCAGATCATCAGTATAAGATCAATGAACACAAAAATGTTTGATGGTTTTAATGTTTTGTTGAAAACATAACAAGATAAAGGTTCAGTTTTTCAGTTAGACCAATAAACCAAATGAAACAAATAATTTAAAAAATTAAGTTCATTGGTATCATATTCTCAAAATGAAGACATTTATGCTATAATTAGTCCATCAAACATTGTATTCCACCGATCATTGAAATCCTATATACATTTATAGGGATATGCTGGGTCTAGTGAAAAGGAATTAAAGAGAATTAGTTACGACTAATGAAAGTGATGAAATTTAGACACTAAACAACAATATAGTAAACCATTTTCATCAAGATTAATTATTTTTTGATTTTTTTGTTTCTCTAATTTGTCCTTATTTGGGTTAAAAGTAACATAAGTATTTAGTATCCCTTTCAATTGGTTCAATATCCATCATAATCTATGTGACGACAATCATTAGACTGGAGCTGACACCCATTTTCAGAATAGATCACAGACCGATCAATCAAATTCATCCTAACACTGATATCTTTATCGGACACAAGATCATCATATTTAAAAAAGAAATAAGAAAAAGAATCTAGTTTGATGTTTTGGAAAAAGTATTTTCATCTGGAGATTGACGTTCGAATAATATGTTTTATTTTTTTTTCTATCAGTTGGCATGGAGAATCATAATGAGAAGACATGTTTTTCCATATTTTTTTATATCTAATGAGTTGAAAAATATAAACTTATTGAATAATCCTATATCTTCATTGCAATGAAAAATTGGAATGGGAAGATTAAGTATTTTATTTTGTGTACAGAAATGTATTGATGAATCCTTTGTTTGCATCGTAATGGGGAAATAGTAATGGAGATCATAATTATAATAATACTAAATAATATTGAGGGGATTTAAGTGATGTTAAGTCATTATAATATTTGAGAAGATATATAACGTAGTTAAGAATTCAACAATGTATCTGAAATTTAAGGGAGATGATGTTTTATGGAAGTTTGGTTGACCAAGATAGATTTTAAGAATACAGAAAAAACCATTTTTGGGTTGCCTTTAAATAGTATAGTTACTTTGTAATTTTTTGAAACAAGTACTGTGTGGAAGAGAATAGAAAGAAGCTCTGATGTTTTAGGGACAAGATGTTTCTAGATTTTTTTCCTTGAGGATGTTTTCTTGAGTGAAGATGAAATGATAAGAGATATGATCATATTCAAAGATTTTAGATTCAGGATGAGTAATCAGACTGGGATTTATAGAATAACAAATAATTAGTCCATACTTTTTTCAGTGTTATTCTGATAGAAATATATTTCTATATTGATAAATCGGATATGAAAATTGGATTGGAAATTCAGAATGAGTATCATTATGAAGTCCAGAAGTTCTTTCCTAATGTTGGGTAAGAAAGTGAAGAATTTTTTTGAAGATATTATTTGTGAAAGTTTATAAAGAATCAATGTAACATGTTTGTTACAAAAAATTTATTACATCATTTCATGCTACTTGAATCACATGAACTTTTGTATTGAACATGGTGCTATATGAGTGTATGGAAATATCCTACTGATTATATTTCACATAGAAGGATTTTTTTCCTGTGGATTGTGTGGTATTGAATTGTTTCCAAACCACATCAGGGATGAAGATAATCATACTATGTAGTGAAACATTTAAATTCTTTTGTTCTTGTGGTTTTTTGTTTGGTTTTGTTTTTAGTATGGTAATAACTCTTTAAAATGTTGGAAAGGTTGTTTTGGAAGTTCAAACTTGACAAAAAAGGATAACACTGATTAACCCCCTCCCCCTCTCAGTAGAGCACTGATATTGGTTGGAACATTCACTTTGATCTTGGTGGTGATTAAAAATACATTCCCCTCACAATTATGGGTTTTGACCAACCTCTGGAACTTTTTAGGTAGACCAAATACTCATCCCTCACAGTTTTTGTAGTGAGATCCCATTATTTAAGAGGATGAGAAAAGAGAATACCATCTTGGTGAAAACACATTACATTTATGTTATGTAATATTTCAAATTGATGAATAAAATTTTGGATGAGAGATTGAGAGATTTAAAAGGGTGATGTCATTATATAATTATGGAGAATTGGATAGTGTCCATTTTATAATGCAGGGAAATCAAAATAGTTTCCTCATTGGAGTGTCAAACATGAGTCAAGGATCAGGGAGGTGTTATGAGTAACATGTCGATCTTCCAAATTACCAAGGACCTCATTTTATAAAATCCAATAGATTTGTATGGTTCATAAATTAATTAGAGGAATTAGAGACAATGAGGACTATAGATATGGATATTGTAGGATCAAAATATAGATATAGATGCTCAATCACAAGGGGGTGAATTGTAGGTTTAAAAACTTTTATTTTTATCTTTAATAGAATCTTTTTTTATAACGTTAAATAAGATGGATTCACAAACCCTCTTTAGTTCTTAACTAAGAAGAAATCTTGGTTAGGATCCAAAAATATGGATCCAAAAAAGAAACATAAAACAAGTTTACTTAGAGAAAGATTATACCATGAAGCATATAGAATCTTATTTATTAGAGTATACAAGTATAATAATGTATAAGAATGATATACTTCATTCATTAAAAAATTACGTAGAATTAAAATATGTAATAATAATAAGTAATAAAATATATGAAATATTTTAACCCAAAGAGAATAGTATTCAACAACCTTGGATAATGGTACCTTAATTTATATTTTCAATAAGTTTTGTCATAACCACTCTAGAGAAATCCATTGATAAGAGTATCAGAGTATTTATTTCTATCCTATAAATCTCTCAAACATTACAGAAGTCGGAACCTCCTTCTTCCTATCCCTGGAAGCCCTCAATTGATTAGAAATAATCAACATCACACTAGGCAGGCTGAACGAGTTGTTCACAGCTTGAACAAGTTGTTCATAGCATTCACACAAGGCATAAGAGTCTCTTTCTCTAGAAATCACTTTATAGAATCACAACATGTAATCTCTCGATGTGTGTTATTTTTGGATCATTCAAATTACCAGTATTTTTATTGGTGAACAATCCCAACGGTCAGCTCCACATCCAATGATCTTATTTTTCTTTAAATTCCATAGGGACCTGTACACGTTTCAATCATCCAATGGTTAGTTAGAAATATATTGTATGACATCATTTACGGAAATTAAACATAGGAAACATTACCATGTGTAATAAACAAAAATATGTATGGAAAAAAAATTAAGAATAAGAAACATTAACATCTTTAGGATCTGATAAAAAGAAACACTACTTTAAGGAAATGAGGTAACTATAAGAAATGAATTTAATCGGATTCTCAAGTAATTGAGAATCAGAGACTAAAAATATGAACAATCAAATTCTGAAATAGTAGATATTCATTGTTTGAATTCTGAGAAATCCAAAATCTAATTTAAGATAAATTCGAAATATGATTTGTGATGAAATCAAAGTCTGATTTCTAGAGAAATCAGCGTAAGATTTTAGAAGAAAACAAAGTTTGCTTTCAGAAGAAATCAGATTCGTATTTATGATGAAAACAGGGTAATTTTTATAAATAATCAATGTCAATTTATGAGGAAATTAGAGTATGATTTCTTTTGAAATCAGAGTCATATTTCAGAAGAAATTAGATTCTCATTTCAAGAGAAATCAGATTCACAATTATCGAAAAGTCATATTCTAAGAAATTGTATGGTTTTGAGTCAGATATGTATCTGATTCTTAGGTTATGAAATATAATGTTAGTCTTGGTTTAGGAAAAAAATGAATAAGATAATGAATACTATAGGTAAATTAAAAAAAGTTTTTAGAAAAAGAAAATTTCACTTAAAAAAATACATCTTAGATAAATATAATTCTCCTTATGAAATGTTTTTGTGATTTTCAAAACATAAAGGAATGGAAAAATTCATATGGATAATTATTATATAATATATATCCCATTTTGGAAATCACAAAAATATTTCAAAAAATAATTTATGTAATATGTTATTCAATTTTTAGATTTAAAATAAATACTTATCTCTCTTTACTTAGGACCCATAATGAATAAAACTAACTCCCCCATATGTTTTGAAATCTTTACGAATTGTATTGTTGTCTATCTTGGAGAATTTACTTCTTCTTGCTTAAGAATATCTTCTTTATGTAATATCTCCTTTACTTGGACATATTCTTTCTTAATATTCTCTATAATCATTCTTCTCTCCCCCATTGTGATTTTCAAAAATAAATGGGGGGAAAAGGTAAAAATTGTACCTAAAATATTAGAAATATACAAGACAATACAATGGAATGATAAAAAATTTCATTAATATGGGGAAAAATTTTACGAGGAACATAAAAAAACAATAAGGTTTTAAGAAATCACTCATCCTTCTTTTCCATCTATATCATCTTTCTTAGTGTAGCCTTCAACGTTTTCAACTCATTATGATCATCATCAAATTTCTTGATCAACTGATCCTAATATTGGTTTTTCCTTTCATGTACATTGATTCTTTATTCTTGAGACATAAGAATTTACCCTTGAGACCATATCACCTCTTATTTATCTTCGAAATAATATTTCTTTGCTTCCTTGTGTTTTTTTATTTATTCAAATTGAGAGAAAATGAATTCAGCATTCCATTCATGTGTTCATCCTCTTGATTATAGACAACTTGATCTTGATTCAGTTTCCTTGAATGAAAATTTTGAAAAATTATTTATTGTGTCATTTTACTTATTAAAGGAATCATTTACTGAATCATTGAAATCATCTATGATTTTATGATCATCAGTCTATGGCTTAGACAACTTGGTTATATCATTTTAAGATCACGTATGAGCATCAAAACAAATTTGAAATGTCTTAAAATCAGATTCACATTTCACAAAACATTCCTAGATAATTATTGTTTGATATGACTTTTTATATATTGTTTGTTGGAGCAGTTGATATCTATAGTCAATGCGTGAAAATAAGGTAATGGTATTCACTAACTTCTTTCTGTACTAAACTACAAAATCATGTCCCAAGGAAGATGACGATTCCCAAGAAGATTCCTTTGATGGTGAGAATAATCTATCTTTCTCATCTGATTTCCCTTAGATGTTCCAAATCTAACTTCCTTCTTGTATTTTTCATCTCTAAATTTCATTGGGGAATCAAAAGTCACTTACATACCATTATTAACTTTAGATATTGCCTTCCCAACTTCCAGAGTCTCATTATCACTAACAGAAACTTCAATAATTTTATCATCATCATCAACAACCATTTCATGAACTTTATCAGCAGCTTCCTTAACATCATCTGGATGACTAAAATCAGGATTACTACTTTCATCATATGAAAGATTATCAAACTCATCCTGAGAATCATCATCTTTCAGAACTGATTGACCTTCGGAGATTATCATTGGTTGAATCATCTTGGTATGTTTTGATAGAATTATTTTTAGAAGGACTTTCCCTATCATGGTTTAATTCATCCATTTATATTACACCATTGATTTCCTCTTCCTCTTATTCTTCTTCTTCTTTCTGAACTACTTCTTCTTCAACAATGTGTTCTAGAATCAAAATGACTCTTCTAATTTTATTTTCTCTGAGATTTTAAATTTTAACCGATTCTTGTAAGAAGGATTATGGTACTTGGATTTATTTGGGTTCCTAATCAGTAACTTTTAGAAACTCTTGAACAATCTCATCTTCGAAAATATACTTCTCTAACATCTTCTATTTAGATTGGTTCTTAAGATCTTCAGCATCTTGAATCTTCAAGTCCTTATCCTCACCAAGCTCTAACCCAAAAAATGAATTTCCCTCATTATTTTCTTTCTTATGATCTCTCCATTTACTTACTATTTCATTATAAAAGGTGTTTTTTTCTTCTTGGGTGGATCAGATACTGATTCAGGTGTGAGTACATTCTCTTGAGTTTCCGTTATTTTTCTTTTCTTTTCTTTCGAGTTTTATTGGAACTTTCCCCTGCTTCACCTTTTTTTATGATAGCTTGAAAACAATTATTAGGAATATCAAATAAATCTTCTATTCTAATATTAAACCCAATTTTCATTCTTCTCGGAGTATCATCACTTAAAAAAATTAACTCAAAAACATTGGGTTTTGAACTGTTAGAAATTTTGAATGATTCTAGGAAATGGAAAATAATATATGACATGATTTCCAGATATATTATGATCTAAGACCTGAGGGTTCCATTCATGATATTTATAATGGTCAATAAAATGTACTTGATGAAATATATATTCTTTAGATTCACCATGAAATCCATCATGAATATATCACATTTCTTAAGGGAATCCATATGTACCTTTCTCAAAATGAGTAGACCTTACATCCACAGAGCTATCAATCGATAGTTGTTTGAAAGATGATTTATCTTTAGTGACTTATATCCTTTGAGTCCAAGGCACTCAATTTACTTAACCTTCTTCGAATAACCTTCCTTGTCAGGAAATTTGTGTGAACCCAAGATATATTCTCCTTAATATGGTATATCTAGAATTATTGCATCCTTGTTGAAGGATAAAGAATAGGTCTTTTCATATATCTTGAAAGAAAAAATTTATCTTCATCTTTGTTCATAAAAACTAATTATTCCCTAGAATAAAATAAGGAGATCAAGACAAACGGGATCACAATTCTTTGGTTTGGCAATGAAAAGACTTCTCGATCCATTATTCTTAATGAATTTTTGAAATTAAAGAATCATAATAGAGAAATAAATTTTGGTCCGCCAACCTTTCTTGGTAAATTAACCAATACTTCAGATCCATGTTTGAGACCATCAAGTTTTGCAAGGAAACATCTAGAGACATTCATAGCTTAAGGAAATATAGAAAATTAAATGGATTATTTTAAGATTAGTAGAGCATCAGTGCAAACAACTATATAATAATCAAAGTGGGATGTGAATTCGGGGGGGGGGGGGGTCTTTTTTATAGGATTTGTGGCGACAATTCATATTCTCAAATCAATAAAACAGTTTATATTTTCTTGATTTGACCTAATGGTTGATATCAATTCTGAAGAAGAATTTATATATTCCTAACTTTTGAGATTTTAAGGAAAAATAAGACTTAAGGAAAGTGATGCCGATAAGGTTTTCCTTAAAATAAGATAGAAATACCAACAAGTTAAAAATGATATTATTAATATTTATATAAGGAAACATACCTTTAGGGTTGCTCAAAAAGAATTTTTAATATTGATTAGGTTCTTCTAATAAAACAATGTGTCTCGAAATTTTTATTAGGGAACAAAAATATTATGTTCTACAAAATTTTATGCTCTGAAAAATAAAATTGAAAATAGAAAATTAAATGAATAAAAAATTTTAACCCCCCTATGAAAAGGATTATTTTAATGTAAGGTCATAGGTTTTAACAAAACGTTAATATGGATTATTACCTTACGGTTATCATTCATTACATTTTGTAATGTATTAAAATCTATTGGAGGGTAAAGATTTTGTAAATATGTCAGCAGGTTAGTCTTGAATTTCGATAAATTGAAGAATGATATCCCATTTAAGATTGTCATTCCAAAGAAAATGATTCCTATTGTCTATGTGATTTTCATGAGAGTGATGTGAATGATTTTTTTTTCTGAGGTAAATGGAACTATTGTTATCACAAATGATCTATGTTTTGGTAAAACTCTTTTCATAATCTGTGAGGGTGTGTTTCATCCACAACACTTGAGCACAAAAACTTTTAGGTGCTACATATTCAGCTTCAGCAGTGGAAAGTGATGTTGTGTTTTGCTTTTTTCATATGAAGAAACTAATGAATCTGCTAAAAATTCAAACTTTCCAAATGTAACATTCCTATCCATTCTACATCCACCAAAATAAGCATCCTAAAAACATTTTAAAATAAATTCATTTCCAAAATAATTTAAAAGACCTAAATCCATGGTTCCCATTAAATATCAAAAAATATATTTTCACTACTTTTAAATGATATTCCTCTGGAATAGATTGCTATCTTGAAAATAAGCATACTGAAAACATTACGTCTGGATGACTAGTTGTTATGTATAATAGAGTTTATATCGTACCTCTAAAATATGTTTGATCTACTTGTTTCCATGCTTCTTCAAGATCTAAATAATTTGAGGTACCGATTGGAGTACTGATACATATAGTGTTTTCATATCCATACATCTTAATAAGAGATCTAATTAACTTATGTTGAGATATATAAGTTTATTCAAGTTTTTGAGAAATTTGAAAACCAAGGAAAAATGATAACTCAACCATCATACTCATTTCAAACTTAGATTTCATAAGATTCAAAAATGAATCAGTTAAGGATTTCTGAGTTGATTTGTATTTAATGTGATCAACATAAATTTGAAAAATCATAACATTTTTTGTATCATTATTTATAAAAATGGTGGGATCAGTAATTCATTAACAAAATTGTTTTGTAACAAAAATCTTGTTAGTCATTCATTCTAGGCTCTAGAAGCTTGTTTAAGTCCATATGAAGCTTGGATATGTTTGAAAAAATGTTCCAGGTGTTTTCTGTCTTCAAAACCACAAGGTTTCTCAACATAAAAATCCTCTTGAACATATTCATTAACGAAAGAACACTTCACATCCATTTGAAAAATCCTAAAATTGGTGAATGCTGCAAAGGCTAGTAGAATATGAATAGATTCATGTCTAGATACTGGAGTATAGGAATCTTCATATCCAATTCCTTCTTATTGATTATAGTCATTATTAACTAATATTTATTTATTTATTATAATTATTCCATTTTCATCACATTTATTTTCGAAGACCCACTTTACTATAATTATATATGTTACTTTAGGTATTTCAACCAAGGTCCATAATGGTTTCATTTCAAATTCATTTAGTTCATCTTTCATATCATTAATCTAATCATCATCACTTAAATCTTTATCAGTTATTTTAGTAATAATTTGGAAAGGAATTCTAGATGTTCTACTTCATTTCATAAAGAACTTCAGGTCCTTATAGGTCAGTTTTCATCACCAATGATATTATCACTGGGATAGTTATTTAGAAACAACTAATTTGGGTTTTGAAAAACATGTTCATCATCATAAGGTAGATAATCATTTAGGGTAAACAATTTAGAAATATTTTTTTTAGTATTTTCCTTATTATAAGAATTTACTATCAAAAGGTTGATAATCAGTTTTTTAAAATACATCCAATTATATAGGTTGAGATTGTTTAAAAATAGAAGGATCTATTTCGTCAAATTTAACTTTCACTGATTATTCAAAAGTAGAAGAATTTTGGTTAAAAACACTATAAACCTTAGAAGTCGTGGAATAACTTAAGAAAATTACTTCATCATATTTGGGATTGAATTTATGTAATTTATCTTTATTATTCAAGATGGATATGTTGTATCCAAATACTTTGAAGTATAAAACTTTAGGTTTTTTACCATTCCACAATTAATATGATGGTTTATTAAGATAAGGTCTGATTAAGACTCAATTTATAGTATAAAAAGTAGTACATAATTATTCATCCCAAAAGTGTTCATTATTAGAATATTCACTCAACATGGTTCTTGTTATCTATTTAATAATTAAATTTCTTCTTTCAACAAAACCATTTTTGAGGGGTTATTAGAGTAGAGAAGTTAAGAGTAATGCCTTTTTTTACTACAAAAATTTTCAAAATCTGAATTTTCAAATTCTCCCCCATGATCACTTTGAATAGTTATCATTAGAAGGTTTTTTTTCATTTCTAATTTTTGTTGAAAAATATTTAAAATAAGAAAAGGATTCAGATTTCTTTTTTAGAAAATAGACCCATATAAATCTAATGTAATCATCAACTAAAATAATACATGGTATTTCCCTGAAATACTTCTAGATTGTGTTAGACTGAAAAGATCCATATGCACAGCTATAATGCATCAAAAGTTGAGACTTCACTAATTGATTTAAATCTTGACTTATGTTGATCTATATATTGACGAGGATCACACAATCTTGAAGAATCAAATGTAATTTCTGATAGATCCTTAACAAGTATTTTTTTTGCAAGTTTTCAAAAGATCTTAAGGTTACAATATCCTAGTATTCTATTCCATAACCAAGATTGATCTATCATTACACTACGATATGGTAGATATTGGGATATAAGGTCTTATATGTTTATAGTATAAACATTATCATGCCTATGGGTAGAGATAATGAACTCTTCCTTGGAATTGTGTAATAGAATTAAATCATTCATAACATTCACAAGGTAACATTCCTCACATAATTGGCTTATTATTATAAGGTTATGATTAATTACTTTAACAAATAAAATATTTGAAATTAAATATTTTCCAAGAAGAACAATGATACCGGTACCAACAATTTCCCCCTGATCATTATCTCCAAAATTTACTTTTACTCCATTTGGCTTGATAATCGTTTCAAAGAAGTTTTTCTTAAAAGTCTTGTGTCAGGAACCTCTATTATCCATGTACCATGTATTGTTGGTGGAAAATCAATTTTTTTCTTGAAAATAAAATAGTTAGACTTTTAGAATATAAACTTTATTGGATCCATAATTTATAGAATGTAGAATCTTAGGTATCCACATTTTCATAGAAAATTAGGATGAATGAAAACCTAAGGAGTGGGATTTATTCGAAGAAAAAATTCTCTCCCAATGTCCATCACATTAACACTTAGTGTAAAATAGATATCTTTGGGGAACAAAATAGTTACGACTAAAAAAAAATTTGATTGAGTATAACCATATCAAAAACTATTCCTAAGAGGGTGATGTTGTGAATAAATTTTATCAAATTATCTTTTCCCCAAAGTAAAATTTCATCAAACTTTTTTTATGGAAACAATTTCATATTTTAGTCTGCTGAATAATTTTTTATCATCATAGAAATTAGTCTTAGTGTTTGAGTTATTATCTAAAATATTTTCGTAGAAATAACATTTTCAATATCCTTAGAAACTTAATCCTTCTCAAAATTAACATCCTTAATCTTTTTAGAAATATTTTCAAATTAAAGAGTTTTTTTATCAAGATCCTTTGAAAGATATGATACTTCATTCAATAAAACAAACATTCTATAATTTTTTTCATGGATTTATTTTTTATCATACAGTTCTCATTGTCAAATAATTTTGCAAATCTAGATACTTCTTAAAACAAAGTAAAGGTGTTATCTTATGATGAGGGAGATTCTTCATCTGGATACTCATAATATTCTTCATTATAAAACATTCCATTTAAATAATTATTGGTTATATATTTATCATTGTGTACCTTATCCATAATAAAATGATTTTCAATTCGTAATAATGATATAAGACCAATATTCCTCTTACTAGAAGATTCATATTCTGAGGGTTCATCTGAAGAGTCAGCACCAATTGAACTCAAGGTGTCATTAGCCTTCAATACTTTCTTATGTTTATATTTTTACTACTTCCTTATGTTCCTTTTATAATGCTTATCCTTTCTGTATTTTCACTTGATCATAGGAAAATCAGGTTTGATTTCTCCATCCCTTTTTAATTCATAACATGTTACATCAAAATCATTCTCAGAATGATCAATTTCACTTGATTTATATACTACAATATCTATCTTATCTTTAGATATAGTTACCATTTCCAGAGTTGTGGATTTAGATGTAGTAGTGAATTAAATGCTTCCATAACCATTATTCATCGTACTAAAGTCTTCATCTCACTTCATTCTTGTTTCATACTGAAGAAGAGTTCCAAATAACTTATCTCATGTGATGTTAGATAATTTCTTATTTTCATCAATCGGTGCCATTTTAGATTCCCACTCATTGGGAATAATATCAATTATCTTCGCCGTAATAATTTCATCATCAACTCCTTTTTCTCCCAAAGATTGAAGACTCTTGACAATTTTTATAAATCATTGTCTCACTTTGCAAACAAGTTCTCTGTAAGGATATACGAATCAATAATATTCATCTCTTAACATTGATCTTCTCATTTCTATCACTTTTGATGTTTCAAAGTGTGTACCTTCAAGTATCATTGAACTGTTATTGGTTGCTCCACAAGAGAATATTTGACTATAGATATTCATGGTTATGGAACATAAATGATTATTGTGTACCTTATAGTTTAGTTGATATTATTGTTTTTCCTAGTTTTTCAATGATCTGATTTCATTTTCAGGAATATTTTCTTCACTAGTGATCTTCAAAAAATTATCCACACTAATGTTAATAAAAAAATTCATCATCATATCTCTCTAGTACTCATAATAATTACCAAAAAATTGGTGGTCTAGTAGGATTTAGATTCTCTATATAACCAACATTCATTCCTTCAATTCAAATAAAAAAAATATATTTTCCAAAAAAACAATTTGTAACACAATATTTTATATGTAAAATCTTTAATGAAAAAATGAATAATTAAAATTAATCAATAAAAGATAAGAATCAAAATTTAGAAGTATGCATATGTATTTTAGGGGCATCCTTTGTTAGAAATTATAGGATCAAAATATAGATGTATATTCTCTATTACAAGAGGGGGGTGAATTGTAGGTTTAAAAATATCCATTTTTATCCATAAAATAATATATGTTTTATAAGGTTAAACAATATGGATTCACAAACCCTCTTTAGTTCATAACTAAAACACAATCTTTCTTAGGATCCAAAAATATGTCTCTGAAAAAGAAACATAAAACAAGTTTACTTTGAGTAATATTCTACCATAAAGCCTATATAATCTTATTTATCATATTATACTAGTATAATAAAATATAAGAAATTTATACATTCAATCATTAACAAAATTCAGTGTAATGAAAACTTGTAACAACAACACGTAAACAATAATAAGAAATATTTTAACCCAAAAAGATAGGTATCCAACAATCTTTGATAAAGGTACCTTGATTTATTCTTTTACGAAAATATTTCTTACCCCCTTCAGAGTAATCCCTCGATAATATTATCAGAGTCTGTCATGTTATCCCCGCCATCCCTCAAACATTAAGGTAGTTGGCACGTATGTCTTAATATCCCTAGAAGCCCTCGATTGATAAACAATAATCGTAATCACAGAAGGCAGGGTGAAAAAGTTTTTCAAGGCTTGAACAAGTTGTTCACAACATTCACACAAGGCATTAGTGTCTCTCTCTCTCTAAAAATCACTTCATATAATCACAAAATTTAATATCTATATGTGTGTTGTTTTGGCTCATTCAAATGAATGGGTATTTATAGGAGATAAATACCAATGGTCGGACCTCCTCCAAAAGTCATATTCTCCCTTAAATTTTTGAGGGACCTATACACATTTCACTCAGCCAACGTTTGGTAAAAAACATATTGAATGACTTCATTTTATGTAAGAAAACATGGGAAACATTACCATGTGTAAGAAACAGAAATACATAAGGAAAAAATGTTATTCTTAAGAATCATTAAAATTTCTTGGATCTAATAAAAAGAAATGTTTCATTAAGGAAATGAGGTAACTTCAAGAAAAGGATTTAATCAGATTCTAAAGGAATTGGGAATCAGAGTCTAAAATTATGAATAATTGGATTATGAAATAATAAATATTTGGATCCTGAAATACGAGGAATTCAGAATATGATTTATGATAAATTTTGAATCTGATTTATGATAATATCCAAGACTATATTTATGAGAAATCGACGTCTCGTTTCAAAAGAAATTAGAGTTTTATTTCAAAAGAAATAGGAGCATGATTTTAGGAGAAATCAGATTCCTTATTCTAGGTAAATCAGATTCTAAGAAACTGTAAGGGTTTGAGTTAGGTAAGGATTCTATTTTTGGTTTTAAAAAATATGGTCAGTCTTGGATTAGGAAAACACTAAATAATACAATGACAACTAGAGGTAAAGTCATAAGTGTTTTTAAAGAAATAAAATTTTCCTTAAGAAAATACTGTATAGAGAAAGATAATTTTCCATAAGAAATGTTTTTTTGATTTTAAAAACATAACGGAATGGAAAATTCATAAGTGAATTTATTGACTCAAAATGAATTTGACCAACATTAATTCCACCCTCAAACATAATACCTTAGTTCCATCAACTACTTAATTCACCACAACAACTAGATGATGGCCAACCTGGAGATGACTAAATCTTGAAATCCTCTAATTGTATTCCACTATTATCCAATAGTTTTCCATTGGTTTGTAGAAAAAAAATAAGCACCAAAATTCCACCAAGATAGATGTCTGCCTTATTCTACTACATTTGTGTTGTCCACATGGAGCTATTTGTATATTTCCCTCCACTTGCTACTGGTTTTTTCCTTCTATGACAACCCTGCTTTTTAATACAACTTAAGCATGCTTTATTACATAAAACTTCACTTGATCCAACAAAGAAGATCGAGATGTTTAGTGACTTTGGGGATTAGGATCATTACATAAAAACTTTAAACTTGAAATACAACATCTTTATTGAAAAATTCCTTTACATGACCACTACATTCCTTCGTACTTAGCATTGCATGGGATAACCTGAGGACATGCATAAGAAAAGGGTGAGCTATAAAGCCCAGTAAGGGAGTGAACAATGAATAACATGAGGAGTGAAATACATGTTAGTAAATAGGCATATCAATAAAGAATAATAGAAAACATGAACATAAAGGCATGATAAAGCATGATAATCATAACATGGAAATGTGGCAACAACACTTAACATTGAATTAGCATGAGCCAAGGCTCATTGCACATGAAGCATGAGTAAACCCTCACTGCACTTGAAGCACGAGTAAACCCTCGTTGCACTTGAATTAGCATGAGTCAACACTCATTGCACATGACGTATCATGATACTATACTTTACCCAATGCATTGGAGCGCTATAAAGGGCGAACCCTTCTTAAACATTTCATTTCATGCATAAGTGTTCCACATGGATCATAAAACATGGATTCATAAAACATAATCATTTCTTCCACGATAAAGGAATGTGGAATTCATACATGAAACTTTATAATCAATATGTAAATGTGCATAAAGGTGAATACCATTGATGGAGAAATGGGCATGGTATTCACTACACAAAGACATTGGCTTAGAAAATCGGTGCGAGTTCGGCAGCGTAACGGCTTGACATAAGAATTCATAAAAAAAGTTGATGAGAGAGAAGGGGGTTCCTCATAATATTTACATGTAATTGACAGTAAGGAGATCATATATATACATGTCCCAACAATAGAAATGGAATTTAGATTCATGATACAAAAGTATTGCTTGAATGTAAAAGAAGAGAGAGAAGTTCCTTTCGGAATTTCGGCATACTAACGGGTGTACATGGGAGGAATTTAATGAGAGAGAAAGGGGTCTCCCATCATTCAAACAATAATAGGGCAGTATGGGGGAGGCGCAAAACCATACCCCAACATTCATAATTGAAATTAAAAGGGCAATACAACTTAAAGAAAATTGACAAAAATGAGAAAGGAAGAAAACCCCTTACTTGGAAGTGTGCTTCCAAAGGCTAGAGAGAGGCTTGTGAGAGGCTTCTTGGGAGCTTGGGGCACCTTGGGAGGATTTTAGAGAGAGTAGTGCAGAGGTTGGACGAACTCCAAGGGATTTTAGTGAGGAGGAAGTGGGATCTTGGGTGGGTTTATATAGGAAAGGTGAGAGAATTCTTTATTATTTAGGTTTGGGACCCCTTATATTAAAATAATCCCAACCACAAACCATCCCATGGTATTTGCCCATGGTTTCTGGAAAAGGAAAGAGGAAAACAATATTTTACAAGTCCAAGGTCCGAACTTAATAAAAAATTAGGGTTGCTTATGTGGAGGTGAGTCACACTCCCATGGAAATTAATTTAAAAAGGCAAAGTGTTGAAAAAGTCTTGAGGGCTCCATTAATGCTTTGAAAAGTGAGTCAAACAAACCCAAAACATCATTATTTTAATGATAAAACATATATTGGCCGAACATAAGGATTATGGTATTTTATTACATCACCATTGGGTCATTATGATGTCATAAAACACATTATTTATTTAAATGGTATTTAATTTTTACCGAAAAATTTGACTGTCTCAGAAAATTATGAAAAATTCACCATTGGATAATTTCGACGTCCTGATTCCAAAAATAATATTTATTTTATCTAAATAATTTTCTAAATATGTGAATTTTAACTTTTAAAATAAAAACCGACATTTATAAAAAAAATCACGGGTTTTGACAGAAATGGCTTTCAAACCTTAATAAAAATTTTAATTGCTTTCATAAAATTATAAGATCATTTATATTTAATAAAAATTAATTTAATATTAATAATAATATTTTATTAAAATATTATTAAATTCAAAAATCCTTTAATTTAATAAAATATAATTCTTAATTAAATAATAACTAAAAACACCATTTGTACTTTAAAAACTAATTATAATGCATCAAAAATGACTAGAAATTAAATTCACTATTATATACAAAAATAATGTACATGAACATGGTGCTACTTATTTGTTACATAACCCCTTAAAATAGCCACATAAGTCCTAAGGGTAAGGTGTGCGATGGTGACAGACTCTTGGGGTTGCTCGGATAACATCGCTCGTGTGGTAATCTCTATCAACTTCCATTTTTCCCATAGAGGATCACGTTCGAGCTTGACTTAATGAAGCTCAGCTTGGTCTTGGTCAAGGGAAAAGCCCAAAGATGCCACCTCTTTTCCGAGCTCTGACAAATGGGCTTCATAAGGGGCAATTCTACTGGATGAGGTCATCGCATCCTTTGTCTGAGTAGAAAATTGGTTCGTTAAAGCCTTATATTTAAACTACCCAGATGATCACTGTTCAACGGCTATAAAAGTAACGGTCACAAATCTTAACGTAAAACTAAAGAAGTTGACATCTTATAAAAACATTTTTCATAAAGAGACATTTAACTGGATCAAGAGGGATTTTCATTAATGAAACTTTGGGTCGTTACAACATTCCCCCCTTAAGAAATATCGCCCTCGAAATTTTCCTTTTCCCACACTAAAACAAATGTGGGTAACTCAGCTTCATCATATCCTCCGACTCCCAAGTTGCTTCTTTAAACTTGTGGTTTCTCCACAACACCTTGACGAGGGGCATTGTCTTATTTCGTAGAACTTTTTCTCTACGATCTAAGATCTTCACTGGTTGCTCCTCATAAGAAAGATCGTCTTCTAATTGTACCACCTCAGAAGAGAGTACATGTGAAGGGTCTGGTATGTACTTCCTTAAGAGGGATACATGGAAGACATCATGCACCTTGGCCATAGTAGGTGGAAGTGCTAGTCGATAGGCCACAACCCCAACACGATCAAGAATCTCGAAGGGGCTGATGTACCTTGGACTTAACTTCCCTTTATTTCCAAACCTCATGACCTTCTTCCACGGAGATATGCGTAAAAACACCATGTCTCCGACTTTAAACTCAAGGTCTCGTCGACGATTATCTTCATAACACTTCTGTCGACTTTGGGCTTCCTTGATATGCTGCTGAATGGTTTTCACCTTCTCCACCATTTCTTCGACCATTTCTGGTCCAAGCAGCTTAAGTTCACCGACCTCATCCCAACATGCCGGTGTTCTGCACCTTTTCCCATACAGGGCTTCATATTGTGCCATTTGGATGCTCGAGTGGAAACTATTATTATAAGAGAACTCAACTAGAGGAAGATGTTGATCCCATCCTCCTTTAAAGTCCATTGAGCACGCTCTCAACATATCCTCAAGTGTTCGGATAGTCCGCTCGGATTGGCCATCAGTTTGAGGATGATAGGCCGTACTGAAGTTCAGTTCAGTATTCAGAGCATGTTGAAGACTCTTCCAAAACGTAGAGGTAAATCTTGGATCTCGGTCAGACACAATAGATAGTGGTACTCCATGCAACCGTACCACTTCCCTGATATATATCCGTGCCAGTTGATCCAAAGATAAATCCTCTCGAATAGCAATGAAGTGTGCAGTCTTTGTAAGACGATCCACAACAACCCATATTGCATTGTTGCCTTTGGATGTCCTTGGAAGTCTAGTGACAAAGTCCATGGTGATGTTCTCCCATTTCCATTCTGGTATGGGCAATGGTTGCATCATCCCCTTAGACTTATGCCTCTCTGCCTTCACTTGCTGACACACCAGGCACTTTGATGTATATTCAGCGATCTCCTTCTTCATATTATCCCACCAAAAGTTTTCTCGAAGATCTCGATACATCTTTGTGCTCCCTGGGTGAATAGAGAAATTTGAACTATGTGCATCATCCAAAAGTTCCTTCTTCAGCTCTGAACTTGATGGAACACATAGTTTTTTCCCAAACCGCACAATTCCTTCTTCATTAACATTAAACTCCAAGGATTTCCCCTTTTTGATAGCTTCCACTTTTTCTTGGATTCCCGCATCATCCTTTTGAGCATCCTTTAACCTTTCCAAAAGAGATGGTTGAGCAATCATTTGTGAAAGGATTGATGATGTTCCCTTCTTTATGATTCCCACGTCCATCTTCATCAAGTCTAAGAAGATTGGATCCTTCTCAATTTTCATCATTGATAGAATCGCTGGATCCTTTCTACTTAGGGCATCCGCCACCTTGTTCGCTTTCCCAGGGTGGTAATGTATTGAACAGTCATAATCCTTGATGAGCTCTATCCATCTTCTCTGGCACATATTAAGCTCTTTCTGTGTGAATATATATTTAAGACTCTTGTGGTCAGTATATATCTCACATTTCTCTCCATAGAGATAATGCCGCCAGATTTTCAAGGCAAAGATCACCGCCGCCAACTCCAGATCATGCGTTGGATAGTTTCGCTCATGGATTTTCAACTGCCTTGAGGCATAGGATATCACTTTATCATTCTGCATCAGCACACATCCTAAGCCCTTCTTCGAAGCATCACTGAATACCACAAAATCTCTCCACTTGTGGGTAAAGTGAGCACGGGTGCAGTGATAAGCCTCCTTTTTAACTCCTTGAAGATTTCTTCGCATTCATCACTCCAAGCAAACTTTACTCCCTTTCGAGTTAGCTTGGTAAGAGGGTTGGAAAATCATGAGAAATTTCTCACAAATCGTCGATAATATCTAGCTAACCCCAAGAAGCTACAGATATCAGTTACCGATGTTGGCCTCAGCCATCCCTCAATTGCATCTGTTTTGGAGGGGTCCACAGATATCCCATTGCTTGTGATGATATGGCCCAAGAATGAGACTTCCTTTAACCAAAACTCACACTTGCTGTACTTTGCATAGAGCTTCTCCTTGCGCAAAGTCTCTAGTACAGTTTTTAAATGATCCTCATGGTCCTCCTTGGTTTTGGAGTATATTAGAATATCATCTATAAAGACTACCACAAATTTGTCAAGGTAATCTCTAAAGACTCTATTCATCAAGTCCATGAATATTGCTGGAGCATTGGTGAGTCCGAAAGGCATTACTATGAATTCATAGTGCCCGTACCTTGTACGAAAAGCAGTCTTGGGGATATCTTCCTTCTTCACCCTTACTTGATAATATCCCGACCGCAAGTTGACCTTGGAGAAGTATTGTGCTCCATGCAGCTGATCAAACAAGTCATCGATTCTTGGGAGAGGATACTTGTTCTTTATCGTGATTTTGTTAAGTTCACGATAATCGATGCAAAGCCGCATTGACCCATCCTTCTTCTTGACGAAGAGGACTGGTGCACCCCATGGTGATGCACTTGGGCGTATAAACCCTTTATCCAGATTTTCCTGTAGTTGTTTCTTCAGCTCTTCAAGCTCAACAACAGCCATTCTATATGGAGTTTTGGATATTGGTAGCGCCCCAGGTATAAGTTCAATTGATAACTCAACATCTCTTCTTGGAGGAAGACCAGGAAGTTCCTCAGGAAATACTTCAGCGAATTCCCTCACAATAGGCATTTCTTCAATGGTGGTTTCTTCCTTGGACTTAATCATCTGAGCCAGATATGCGTGCTCATAAGGCAGTAATATCCATGCTTGAGATGATGGAGCTAAAGGAGATTCATCATCCTCCTGACACTTGTAAAGAATCGGGGGTCGATTCTCCATATGGAGTGTGATTTCCCTCTCCCAACAATTTATGTTGGCTCTATATAAGGAAAGCCAATCCATGCCAAGAATTGCATCAAATTCCACCAAAGGGAGTATGACGAGATTTGCTGGGAAATTCAATCCACAGATTATAACAGGGGAGGACTTATACTCATGGGATGCAATGATTGCCCCATTTGTCGTACTCACCGACATCTTTACTTCCATGATTTGTGGTGGTGCCGGGATTGTTCTACTAAACATTTGAGATATAAAAGAATGCATAGAACCTGAATCAAAAAGTACGTTCGCTATTCTTGAATGAATAACTAGCGTACCTGTCACCACTTCGTTGTCGGGGTTCACTTCGGCAGAAGTGATGGCAAAGTTTCTTCCTTGCTGTCTTGGAGGTTGCTGGTTGCCTCCGATAACCCTTGGATTAGGGAACTGATTCGCAAAATGACCCGGTTCTTTGCATTAGAAGCATTGAACAACGCGTTGAGGTTCGAACGGAGCGTTCCTCCCCTATGTCGCAGTCGCGGGTCCTTCTTGCTGACAGCTAACAGCTAGGTTCCCTTCTCTTCCGCACTTGAAGCATTTTCTTGTCCCCCTAAGGCAATTTCCAGGGTGCTTCTTTCCACACTTTTGGCAAGTGGGGTGCTGGAACTTCTTAGCGCCGTTGGATTTATCCATCGGACCACCAGCATTGAAGTCCACCTTACGCTTCTTGTCCCCATGATACCCCTGTGATTCTCCGATCTCCATTTCAACCTTGAGGGCACATCGGACAATTTCCTCATAGCTGTCGAAGTCACGGATCGCTAATGCTTTCCGCAAGCTAGGCTTCAGCCCACCAAAGAAGCGGTCGACCTTGAATTCGGGGGTAACGACAAAGCCGGAAGCATATCGTGAAAGCCTTGTGAAGTTCTCCTCATACGCTCCCACAGATTCTTCATCTTTCTGCTTGAGGGAAAGGAAGTCTGTTTCCATCTTAAGACGGAGGGTGCGCGGAAAATATTTATCGAAAAACATCTTCCAGAATTACTTCCATTCCAAAGCCTCGATCTCCTCCTCAGGCTTCATATTTTTGATCAACGTCCACCATTGATCAGCTTCACCCTCCATACGATAAGCCGCCAGGAGAACCTTCTCTTTTTCAGAGCATTGGAGGATGGAGAATATCTTTTCAATGGAGTTGATCCATTGTTCAGCAATCGTGGGATCAGATGATCCACTAAAAGTAGGAGACCTTTGTCTCATGAAGCTTTCAATAGTGACTTGTTCTTTCTTAGGGGGGGGGGTGTTGAACGTTCCTCTTGACCAGTGTTTCTATTCAAAACTTGAGTTAGCTGAGAGAGAAGCGAGACAAAGTTCGCGATTCCGGCTCCCATTGGATTTGGCATCTCATAAGTACAATCATCACACTGATCTTCACAACGGTTGTTAGCCCTAGTTCTCCTATTACCGGCCATTGGCTGGAATAAAAGAAAGTTAGGGGTAACACATAAAGGGTAATTCAAAGACAAAAGTTGATGACTTTTAAATAAACTTTAATCTCTTTAACTCATGACTCTATAGGATTCAATCAAGGCTTTTCATGATCTTCCATCTAACATATATTCTTAGGGGCATTTTTCCCTTAATAAGGGTTCATACTAAGATTGTGAATTTATCAAAACATATCCCCCGGGAGTGTCGTAACCAAGAGTGCAGCAAGGCCCGTTGTCGTGCACCAGTTCCCGTTCGAGTCTAGCTCAAAGCGGTGTTTTCGGGTTTTACCCCTAGGATACATCTGTGCCAGAGCCGCCTCTACCTGCTCGTATCCAGAGAGGGATGTATTTGTTTGATAAACCATTTACTTAGTATTTACCAAAACTTAGGGATGTTTTTATTATGCTTAGTCTTGTATCTAAGGCCTTACTAGGGTTTCCTAATCCCAAAAATAACTAAACCTATCCTCTGATACCAACTATGACAACCCTGCTTTTTAATACAACTTAAGCATGCTTTATTACATAAAACTTCACTTGATCCAACAAAGAAGATTGAGAGGTTTAGTGTCTTTGGGGCTTAGGATCATTACATAAAAACTTTAAACTTGAAATACAACATCTTTATTGAAAACTTCCTTTACATGACCACTACATTCCTTCGTACTTAGCATTGCATGGGATAACCTGAGGACATGCATAAGAAAAGGGTGAGCTATAATGCCCAGTAAGGGAGTAAACAATGAATAACATGAGGAGTGAAATACATGTTAGGCAATAGGCATATCAATAGAGCATAATAGAAAACATGAACATAAAGGCATGATAAAGCATGATAATCATAACATGGAAATGTGGCAACAACACTTAACATTGAATTAGCATGAGCCAAGGCTCATTGCACATGGAGCATGAGTAAACCCTCATTGCACTTGAAGCACGAGTAAACCCTCATTGAACTTGAATTATCATGAGTCAACACTCATTGCACATGACGTATCATGATACTATACTTTACCCAATGCATTGGAGCGCTATAAAGGGCGCACCCTTCTTAAACATTTTATTTCATGCATAAGTGTGCCACATGGATCATAAAACATGGATTCATAAAACATAATAATTTCTTCCACGATAAAGGAATGTGGAATTCATACATGAAACTTTATAATCAATATGTAAATGTTCATAAAGGTGAATACCATTGATGGAGAAATGGGCATGGCATTCACTACACAAAGACATTGGCTTAGAAAATCGGTGCGAGTTCGGCAGCGTAACGACTTGACATAAGAATTCATAAAAAAAGTTGATGAGAGAGAAAGGGGTTCCTCATAATATTTACATGTAATGGACAGTAAGGAGATCATATATATACATGTCCCAACAATAGAAATGGAATTTAGATTCATGATACAAAAGTATTGCTTTAATGTAAAAGAAGAGAGAGAAGTTCCTTTCGGAATTTCGGCATAGTAACGGGTGTACATGGGAGGAATTTAATGAGAGAGAAAGGGGTCTCCCATCATTCAAACAATAAGAGGGAAGTATGGGGGAGGCGCGAAACCATACCCCAACATTCATAATTGAAATTAAAAGGGCAATACAACTTAAAGAAAATTGACAAAAATGAGAAAGGAAGAAAACCCCTTACTTGGAAGTGTGCTTCCAAAGGCTAGAGAGAGGCTTGTGAGAGGCTTCTTGGGATCTTGGGGCACCTTGGGTGGATTCTAGAGAGAGTAGGGCAGAGGTTGGACGAACTCAAAGGGATTTTAGTGAGGAGGAAGTGGGAGCTTGGGTGGGTTTATATAGGAAAGGTGAGAGAATTCTTTATTATTTAGGTTTGGGACCCCTTATATTAAAATAATCCAAACCACAAACCATCCCATGGTATTTGCCCATGGTTTCTGGAAAAGGAAAGAGAAAAACAATATTTTACAAGTCCAAGGTCCGAACTTATTAAAAAATTAGGGTTGCTTATGTGGAGGTGAGTCACACTCCCATGGAAATTAATTTAAAAAGGCAAAGTGTTGAAAAAGTCTTGAGGGCTCCATTAATGCTTTGAAAAGTGAGTCAAACAAACCCAAAACCTCATTATTTTAATGATAAAACATATATTGGCCGAACATAAGGATTATGGTATTTTATTACATCACCATTGGGTCATTATGATGTCATAAAACACATTATATATTTAAATGGTATTTAATTTTTACCCAAAAATTTGACTGTCTCAGAAAATTATGAAAAATTCACCGTTGGATAATTTCGACGTCCTGATTCCAAAAATAATATTTATTTTATCTAAATAATTTTCTAAATATGTGAATTTTTACTTTTAAAATAAAAACTGACATTTATAAAGAAAATCACGGGTTTTGACAGAAATGGCTTTCAAACCTTAATAAAAATTTTAATTGCATTCATAAAATTATAAGATCATTTATATTTAATAAAAATTAATTTAATATTAATAATAATATTTTATTAAAATATTATTTAATTCAAAAATCCTTTAATTTAATAAAATATAATTCTTAATTAAATAATAACTAAAAACACCATTTGTACTTTAAAAACTAATTACAATGCATCAAAAATGACTAGAAATTAAATTCACTATTATATACAAAAATAATGTACATGAACATGGTGCTACTTATTTGTTACATAACCTCTTAAAATAGCCGCATAAGACCTAAGGGTAAGGTGTGCGATGGTGACAGACTCTTGGGGTTGCTCGGATAACATCGCTCGAGTGGTAATCTCTATCAACTTCCATTTTTCCCGTAGACGATCACGTTCGAGCTTGACTTGATGAAGCTCAGCTTGGGCTTGGTCAAGGGCAAAGCCCAAAGACGCCACCTATTTTCCAAGCTCTGACAAATGGGCTTCGTAAGGGGAAATTCTACTGGATGAGGCCATCGCATCCTTTGTCTGAGTAGAAAATTGGTTCGTTAAAGCCTTATATTTAAACTACCTAGATGATCACTATTCAACGGCTATAAAAGTAACGGTCACAAATCTTAACGTAAAACTAAAGAAGTTGACATCTTATAAAAACATTTTTCATAAAGAGACATTTAACTGGATCAAGAGGGAATTTCATTAATGAAACTTTGGGTCGTTACACCTTCATTTCTTTATCTTCAAGTGGATCATCCCCAACATCCCGAAAAATAAATCGATTGATCTAAAATGTTGATTATATGGTTTTTAGACATAAAAAATGATAAATCAATGGCTTTGAAAAAATCATCATTTTATGTTTGAATGAAATTTAATATATTAATTGAGACCATTAATGACATGACATAAAGCCAAATTACAGTGACTAAAATTCCATGAAATGAAAATATTATATACATAATAGAGTGTTTATAAGCCTGAAAACACTATAAGAGATAGAGGTACCACAATCTTGATCCTTGGTCATGATTTTACTATTATAATTAGCTTTTAGGGTGGTGTGTCACTCCATTATGGGATAATATCACATCTTGTGGGTTGGTCATGATAGGGGAATAACATCATAATAGAGAAGGGTTATGGAATGAAATACCCCATGTTTAGTCTTTAAGTAAATCAAATTATTTGTTGAATTAATTTTTTAAATAGGGTTTATGACATTTCATCCAAAAAATAGCGGGCATTCCCAAGATTTATATCTTGTTCTTACCTCCATCAGAAGTGATATATTTTTTAGAAACTTTTAATTCATTGAATCATTTTTCTTTGACAGTATACATATGTATGTATAACTAACAGAAAGTATTTACTTCTTGTTTTACTGAATATTTCTTTCGTTTCTTCTAGTTCTTTCAAAAATTATTGTTTTTAGAGATCACAAGATTTCATCCAATCAAATATATATTAAGTGAGGTTCTTGGAAAGCGGAGATATGCTTACACCAGGTTGGTGGTATAGGTATTTCATTTTTTATATGTATGATTATGATTCATGTGACAAACGTGTGATAGTGGGGTTATGTGAGAAATAAGGATTGAATATACATGGGGTTTTATATAATGATTGTTGATTTTAAAAAATGCCTGTTACACATTTTTAGATGAGAATTCACTATATTAAAAACTCCAATATAATAAATATAAGTTTATTATAAATATATTTCAGAATATTTTTTAATTATATAGTACCATATATTATTTTCTTGTGTCATTTTATTTCCCTTTTATTAACATTTCCTTGTTAAAGTTACATTTCGGGTAATACCATCTTTGTTTTCGCATTGGTTTGTATTTGTAATATTTTTTATCCTCTTAATTATATCATTATTTAATCATCTTCATAGTTAAAATCAAAAATATATGAATTATATATGTGTTTATAATACTCTATAAAATATATAAATATAAAATGAAATACACTATTTATGGAGAATTATGTCGTACATACGCAAGAACCCTATTTCCATTTTCTTATCACATTGAATGAATGAAATAAAATGAAATATATACATATATATATATATATATGTATATGTGAATAATACCATTCATGTAGAGTTATTATTTCATATATATCATATAATTTAACTAAAATCATCCTTAATACATTCCATGTAATGTGTGAATGAGTCACATTGCTTTACAGAGGTGGTAGTCCACACGCTGACAAACGAGATTATCATATTTCAACAAGAGGGAAAGAATGAAGGTACGGTTTATATAATAATTCATAATAATAAATTCATTTTAAATACCATATATTTCATATAGAAATATATTTTCCATCGTAAACATCAACCATAATAGGCGGTAAATAAAAAATAAACAACATTGTTTCTTGCGGTGATAGTTCACCTTACAAAAGAACAGTATGATCATTACCCATTAAGTGGTAGTGTGTTTAAGTGTAGGCCATAACCATATAATTAAAAATATAAGAATATTTTTGATACTTAGTTTATTATATAATCATGAAATAAAAAATAATTCATGGGGTTTAAGGAAGAAATTAAATGAAAATGTTCGTTGATGAACGTTACCTCTTCTTTGGGTATCTCTTTTTGATTTTCATAGAAAGACTTCTTTGGTTGGATTTCTGCCTAATGTAAGGATTCTAGAATGAAGGTGGGAAATTTGGGAGAAAATTTTTACCTAGTTATTTTTAAACAAATAGGTTCTAATTTTTGTTAATAAAAGATAATAATAGTTTCCCTTTTATAAGAGAGGGGAGGTTCATTTCTCAAAATTCTAATAGGATTAAATTTTAATAAAATAAACCTCAATCTAAATACCACAAATATTACATTAAATAGATGATTAGATGAGTTAAGGATGCAATATCATCAAAAAGAATATTTTAGTCACGTGTTGGTATTATTTTAATCCTTTTAATGTTGTTTATCCCTTAGTTAACCAATTTTAATTAAACTAAGGATACAAAATTTTCAATATTATGAGGATTTAATTTTTAGATAAATTTTTTTTATTAGACCGTAAATGGAAGATTTAATATAATTTAGACCGTATATCATCCTCTTGTAATTAATTAATATTTTATGATTTTTAAATAATTTAATACAATATTATTTTCATAAAATATGATATGTATCGATTTTGACACTATTCATTACATTGGCTTTAAAACACTCAATAAAAAAAACATTGAACAAATTCTTCTAATATACCCTAAAATGTCATATTAACCTATAAGATTCCTGTATATCCTTAATTGATTAAAATTATATTTCATTTAATATTTATAAAATCATTTAACCGATTGTTTCAATAATTGAATAATTACTACGTCATTATTTGGTAATAATTTATGATAATTATTTCCTCACTAAAATTTAAATTAAATTTTTTTTATGTAGGTAGATTTTTTATATTTTATAAGAATATATATGTTTAATAATATCTTATATTTATCCCTATATTAAAAATATTATACTTATTAACAGTAAGATTGTGACATTTTGTCACTCTATTTGATATTAGTAATATCCAATTCATTTTCAGGGATAACATTGAATTAAATTACTCAATTTCAATCATTAGGTTTTAATTATAATGAGCCAAGATTTAAATACATTTAAATTACATTTTTTTCCAAAAAATTAATACATTACACTAATAGGAAACAAAAGACCATATTAGTTTGGTGTCTTTGGAAACATTGATCACATTCTTCTATATTGACGAAATATCTTCCACAAATCTGATAAAGATCTTCCCCATTAGTTTTCCAACCTAAATCCATTATTTATATCTTTGGGAAAAGAAAACATAAGAAAGGTTATATAAAATTCTCACTAAGGGTAAACATGGAGAACATCAAACATAATAATCTAAAAACATAAATTTTGAATTTCAAAAACAGGAGTAATGAAATAAATCTTGACAGTTCATAAGGCATAAATCATAAAATAACATGAACCATGATAAATTAGGATTGGAATAAAACATGAAATTTTGTAAAAAACATAAGAAAATAAAATCATTTCCATATTACCTAGGGCTCATTGCCCAGACCATTATAGCAGAAAATGTCCACTACTTAACCAAGTTCACTCCTCATTCTAGCCATGTATTATTAAACCAGATAAACTTGTCATTCCATCCCTGTATTACTAAACACGGTTTGTGTGAAATTCCAGTCATATTTATATCATGAGATATAAATATTTACCCAATTCATTGGGTGGAGATATAGGTCCCACTCATCACGTAATGAAGACCATTTATATGTGTTCCATAAAAACAAAAATCATTCATCATTACACAACCCATGGAATAAAATGGCTTTCTTAAAAATTATTCAATATAACATAAACCATGTAAAATAAATGGAATTTATAAATTTCATTCAATCACAAAAATAATCAACCATAAGAATAATATGGATATTATAGTTGAACAGTATCCTTAATATTATATGGAAAATAATTTCGATAAAAAAAATTCAAAATAATTCTTGAGTAAAATATCCGTTCTTATTATAAAACATTTTCTATTCTAAAAATGATGAGAAATTTTAGTATATTTTATTTTAAAATAAAAATAAAATACTGTAAAGGAATATTCATGGAAATAATTCATTATGAAAGCATAAAAATCCATTCATACCATCTAAGTTGAAAAAACAATCTCCACATATTTTTGCAGGAAAATTCATAAAGTACCTCATATCGAATAACAACAAAAGATTCCTTTAATACCATTTAATAAAAATTATCCAATGGGTAAAATTGACTTCAAAAAATTTTATATGAATAGAAATAATATTAAATATTTCAAAAACATGGACGTGGATGATAAATATTCCCGAGTAAATACATACATATAAATAATCTCGGATAATGATTAGATTGTGAATTTATCCATTACCTTAGGCCCGTTGTCCTCTATATGTATCTAAACCACATGTATAATGATTTAAATACATTTATTGAATTATTTTAGAATCATAGTAATTTTTTGGATTTCATATATGATAATATTATCATCTTTTTGGTAATACTATTTCATTATTACTCGTTATTTGAGTATTAACAACTTCATTTTCGGAGGAATTTTGTCTCGAATAAGCTTCAGTTCTCCTTCTTAGGTCATTGTTATGTCATTAAAAAATGATATTAACATAATATATATCATATTTACTTATTATTTACAATTATATAATCATGATTTAATGGATGTCATGTAGAATGAATCACATCGCATCATGGAGACGGTTGATTGAATGTACACATGAGTGATGATATCATCTCTTTAATTATGAAATGTTATCGAAGAGGGTAGTATATATATATTTTTCAAGAATACATAACTTTTTAAAATATTCATTTATAATTATTATTTATATCATTATACTAATCCATGTAATGTGGTGGTGAAAAACAAATTACACCACGGCGTGGAGACTGTAAGTCTTACGTACGCATCCATGGTGATTTCATGTTTCGTCGGATGTATAGAAGGTAAAATATTGTTGTTCCATAATCATAATAACATATAAGTATACAAGTGATACTAGAATCACTAATTTACAATGGAAAAAGTTCACAAATAGGAAGTATAATAAGAAATAATTTTAATGAATCGGTACATGAGATTGCATCATCTTCAGAGATCTCCCACTATATCTCCTCTTAAAGGAACTAGAGTTTGTAGTTTTAGAAGAAAATAACCCCTATAATTTGATTAAGGATGTTGGAAAGGGAAATGTGTAGGGGATGGTAAATATTTAAGTATCATTGAGAAATAAAATTATGAGGAAGGATGTGAACTTTTATAATTCAGGCGAGGGGAACATTTGGAATATGTAAAATTTTAATTTATAATAAAGTAAAACCACATCCAAAATCCTCAAATATTACATTGTTTAAAATATGAGATGATATAAGGCTGTAATCTCATCAACCAATAAATTTTGGACAAGATTTTATATGAATGTAAATGTTATCATTTTAATTTAATACTTACTTATTCTATTAAATTTTAACTAGGGTAACAATTATTTCAATATTAAAATGATTAAATATTCACTTATTTGATGTAAATTAAATCATAAATAAATATTTGGATCATTTTAGTCTTTATAATAATTATTACATATTTTTTAAAAAAAGGTTCTATTACTTTTATATAATTTAATAAAACATTGTTTTGAGAGAACAACAATAGTGTCAATTTTGACACTATTCAATTCATGGATTTTTAAAAATATCGAGATAAAATTTTATCATAAAAAGGAATAATTTTTTATATCACCATGGGGTCTAGGTTATATAGAAAATTAATTTGACATATTAATTATAAAAATTATATTTATTTTATAGTTTTAAAATCATTATTGGGATATTTCCATTAATAATTTAATTACTACATATGTTTTGTGTAATAATTTAATATACTTATTTTTTGGGTAAAAATAAAAAATAAAAAACTCTCATGGTGATAAATCTACTAAATTTCATTATAGTACTTGTAGTAAAATATATCATTTGGAAGATACATCTTTAAAAATTTTATACTTATTAAAACATGAATGTGACATGTTTAACATCACTTTAAATAAAATCATATAAGTGTCAAATCTCTTCTATAAGGATCAAAAATGTTAATACCTTGAAAACTGGATGATTATGGTTGGGATATACTCTACCAATATATTTCTTTCAAGTTTTTGTATCTTTTAATAGTTATTTTAATTTTAATAAAAAATTATTTCTTGATTTTCAATCAATTAAATAATTTCTATATCATCAATATATAAACCTTTAAAGTAATTATTTCTTTCCTAAAAATTAAAAATAAAGTACCTGTATAAAGAAAAACATTTTAGATTTCAAATTAGTATTTAACTAGAATTTTACTTCTATAAATCCTTATTTAAACAGTGATATATTCTCTAAAATATGAATGTACAATCTATAAATTTTCATTAAATAAAATATTATAAATAACATAATAAATCCAAAATGGACCTAAACCTTCAGAAATAAATTTATTTTATGAAAGTATGTATATTAATTTAAATATTTCCATTTATATTCCTTGATACCACCCATTTCACCAAATTTAGAAATAGAATAGATATTTTTTAGAAAAAATCATAAACCTTTCCCAGAAATGCAAGATCCCTTTATTAGTGACAAAGAATTGTTATTAAAGGCAAATAAAATGACACTTTGTGTCTTTCTTTGATTGAAATATTATTTAAGTCATTTTCAATGACAATTTTCCAGTAAATGAAATAATTTAGATACTAGGTGTTAAGGGTCAAATGGAATTAAATAAATAATTTTTTTCATTTTTGGTCACTTTCTAGTCATTATAATTTTATTTTTAACCAAAATTACCTAATTTACCCTTTATTGTGGTAACAATATTTACCATGATTACTATTAATATTGGTCAAAAATAAAAGGGGACAACATACCAAATTTGGGCCTCATGAATCCAAATTTTATATTCATTTTTCAAAATTGAAAACCTATATGTTTTAGATTTAAATTTAAAATAAAACAAGTAAAATGTCACGAGAAATATTTTTTTTTTGAAAAATGCCCCTATTAAAAAGGAATATGTTTTTATAATTAATTCATGAAAAAAATAATTTTAAAAAACCATAATTAGTTAAAAATGAACAAATTAAAATTTAAAACTAATCTGAAACATAATTATTTAATGAATTTAATTGAAAATAATGTTTTCAATAAAAATAACTATTTTCACTATTAATCAAAAATGAAATTTATCAAAAAAGTACCAAAAATTCAAAAATAATAATAATAATTTTTTGTAATCCAAAATAAAATAAGATGTTTAATTTTTCAAATTTAATATAAATGACTCTCCAAACTAGAATTATAACAGGTCTACCATCAAAAGAAAGAAAAAATTCCTTTTTTTGGAAAATTAATTCTTTTATCCAAAAAATTTGAACCTATTTTTATACCATGTCTTTAAAACATATAAGATGAATTTTAAACAGTATATTGAATATATTACATATATTGTTTATAAATCACGTACATAAAGAGTGATTTATTTATTTTATAGACTCTATTATTTTCATTTAAATAGTTTTCCATAATAAAGTTAATAAAATTCATACCCACCATTATGATGAATATGTTATAATATTTAGACTTTCAATTACACTCAATCTTATGTGAAATGATTTCAATAAAAATTACTTGAAATTGTGTGTAACACAAGCCAAGAATTGTTTTGCATATAATGCAAGCAAATTCGGTCTGGCGTATTTCATAATTCTATCTCGGTATAGCGTACAACACAATACATCTATGAAATATAAAAATATATCTCATAAAAATATCAGGGTGTTACATTCTACCCCCTTAAAATTAATTTCTCCCTCAAAATTAATCGGGGTTATAAAAGGATTACTAATTGAATGTTTCTTTTATAGAAACCCACATCGTAAAAAAGAATACCAAAACAGCATTAGAAAAATAATGTTAGAAACAAAGTAGTTAACCAAAGTAACTCATCTCTAGGTTATATAAGAACATAGATAAAAAGATAAAAGATGGATATGGAAGGAAAATATAAACATAAAATTCTTAAGGATAGTGATAGAGAACAAGGTTAGGGGAAAGTTAACAATCAGAAAGCCATAAATCTGTGATGATTTAAGGGGTCATTTGATTCATCACATAAGAATGTACTAGGATAATTTTTTGGTTTTCATGATCCGTTCCCTTGTGTTGAAGAACATGAGAAGAAATAATTACTTGATTTCAGTACAATATCACCAATGGTCTTTCCATGAACAATTTCCACATCATATCTTATTCAATGAAATAATGTTGAATTTATCATTCCTAACGAGTGAGTAGATCATGTGATCCATAAATAGAATTATAGGTCATTATATCTATCATTACCACAACATAAATGTTTTCAAAAGTAATTAAATATGCATAAGTCCACCTATGGTGAGATAAGCCTTTATTCTAACAAACATAACAAGATGTTTAATTTAAACATTCCATAAATTTACAACCTTACAATCCTTCTAAAAGCTAAAAATCCAAAGCATTAGATAGAGGAGAATTAAATAGATTTAACATTTATCCCCATATCTCATAAGGCAATTATGGTTTTTCATATACCTTAATCATGTATTTATTGAAACATGGTAATAATTTGAATTACAATAGAACATTAGTGAAAACATAAATTCTATAAAAATTTAACTCTTTCAACATACCAAACATCCCAAAAATTCAATATACTCAAACCATGATATCACATTGTCCTTATATCAGTCCAGAGGTCATTAATACTATCAAACATCTCATTTTATCATTATATCATAATTACACACATATCATGTGTTTTTTTAAAAATCAATCACTTTTCATGTATACTGGTACCATATACATATGGAAAACAATAATGGACCAATACATAGATATTTAAATATTCCATAGCACTATAAAAGTGATTCTATAACATTATTATGGTATCCATATACATAATCACTCAATCCATCAACCAATTAATTTCCATACTCAACATAAAATATAGTGATCAGATGTTATTTTCTATTATCAACGACCTAAAGAAGTTATTGATGTCGATCATCACATATAACCATGAGATTAGGGCACTGTTTATAATAATTCCCAATTTCATTACACTTGTATAATTGAAGTGTGGGTGGTGCATTGTCTGTAGCCTTTTCTCTATTCACATCATTGGGCTCCTTTTTCTCATTACATAGACACTCATCTTCCTGATGACCTTATTTTACACATTTAAAACATTCTCTAGTCCCTTTTAGACAATCTACACCATGATTCTTTCTAAACTATGAGCATAAGGAAACACTCATATTCTTTTCATTATTGTTTTGAGATGTTCTTTTGAACTCCATCTTTCATTTCTTGTCAAAACCGTGTTAAAGATATGTCACCACATCTTCCATTTATACCTTGATACCACAATGAAAAATCTATTCATATATACTATAGAATAATATACGTTACGCCCGTAAAAGACTTGGTTTTAAGCCACTGAATAATTGATCAACTTTTCATTTAGGTTGGATGATAAATACAAATGCGTAGCTTGAATGTATTGTAAAATTTACCTCATATGTACCAACGGATTCGTTGACCTTTTTTACAAGATTAAGGAACTCCTTTCCCATCTTCATTCTAATAATGTGAGGAAAATACTTATTGGAAAATATGTTCTTCAACTTTTCCCATTCCATGGATTCAATTTAATCTTCAAACCTTGAATTCTTGATTAGAGTCCACTAACGGTCCTTTTTTCCTTATAAATGATAAATAACCAAAATAAGTTTTTCATTTTCTAAACATTGAATGATGGAAAATATCACTTCAATGGTCTGATCCATTTTTAGCAGAAAGTGTATTAAAATACCCACTTAAAGTAGGTGGGTGTTGCCTCATGAAGGACTCAACATAATGTTATTCCCCTCTCTGCTCATTTGGAAGTCCATAATGATTCATATCTTGTGTATGTATAATTATAAAATTTTTCATTCCAGATCCCATAAAATTTTGTTTTTCAGTAGGAAAATCATTGAATTTACCATTTTACTGATCCTTAACATGATTCCTTTAGGTTTCAGACATTGTCTAAAACCCAAAAAGAATAGTTTGAGATGAAAACAAATCATACTCAAAAGACAATGAAATCATGGGGTGGTGGTACATTCAATCTCTAACATGTTATTTTTAATACTATGTTATTCACGATCGTTACCATAATTATAGAATTTTAACATGTAGGTTGACTTACCCATAAGAAAAACCATAGAAATATACTTAGAAATATCTCTAGTGATCTCACTAAATTTTTCACATCCTAGTTTCCAGGAGATAATTAAAACTTTTCTCTCATACCAACTCTAACTAATTAAGCACAAAATACAAGGATATTAAATTTACTTTGTGTAAAAATTAATACATTACCCAAATATAAGCCAAAATAATTTATTAGTTTAGTGTCTTTTGAAACATAGAACACATTCTTCTTACTTGGTGAAAGATCATAAATATCTCCCCTAAATATATTCCCCTTTAGTTTTCCTACCAAAAAAATTCATTATAATCTAGGGAAAATAAAATATAAAAAGGGTGGCCTCAAATTCTTAGTAAGGGTAAACATGGAGAACATAAAACATATGAATGTAAAAAACATACATTTTTAATATCAATATCACGAGTCATTAAATAAATCGTTGTGGTTCGTAAGTCATAAATCATAATGGAAAATAAAGCATGATGAATTAGAATTGCTATCAAACAAGGAATTATGGAAAAAGAATAAGTATATAAAATCAATAACATATTATCCAAGGATTTTTTTCCAAGACCATAATAGTGGACAGAGTCCATTACTAAAATGAGTTTACTCCTCATTCTAGCCCTGTATTACTGAACCAGATTTACTTTTGGTTCTAGCCCTGTATTATTGAACCAGATTTACTTGCCATTCCAGTCATGTATATTTAATGAGATATAAATCATTACCCAACTAATTTTAAGGAGATATATGTCCCACCCATCACATAATTAAAACCATATATATGTGTTCCACAAAAAAAATCATTCATCATAACATAACCCAAGGAATAAAATAGATTTCTTAAACATCATTCCATCATAACATAATCCATGTAAAATGTATTTTATAAATAGAATTCCATCATAAACATAATCAACCATAATAATAATATGTACAGTAGAATGGAAGAGTATTTTTAATATTATATGGAAAATAATTTTTACAAAACACTTGAAATTAATTCTTGAGTAAAATACCCTTTCTTCTTCTAAAACATTTTTTTTTCACAAAATGCCGTAAATTTTAAAAAGAATTTATTTTAAAATAAACTTGAAATATTGTAAAATATTCTTCATGTAAATAAGGAGTTATGAAATTGTAAAAATCCATTCATTCCATATAAGTTAAAAAAAGCATTCTTCTCGTACCTTTATTGGAAAACTCAAAAAGTACCTTGTATCGAAAAATGAAAAAAGATTACATTCATAAAATTTATATATAATTCACCAATGGGTATAATTTACATTAAAAAATTGTATAATAATAGAATTAATATTACATATCCAGGAAATAAGGATGTGGATGATAAATATACCCCGGTAAATACTTATATATAAACAATATCAGAAATAAATTAGATTGTGAAATTATAACTTACCTTTGGTCCACTATATTTTGAATGTAATTGAACATCATGTATAATGATTTAAATAATTACATTGACTTATTCAATAATCATAGTTATTTTTATGAAATCATTAATGACTATATTATCATCTTTTTGCTAAAAATATTTCACTATTACTTGTTATTTGGGTACTAAGTACATCATTTTCTCGTGCATGTTTTGTAAAATTAGTTATGTTTCTCCTTATTATTTCATAATTATATCATTTAAAAATTATATTAAAATAATATATATCATATTAATTTATTATGTACATTTATATAATCATAATTTAATGGATATCGTGTAGAATGAATCACATCGCATCGTTGAGATGATAGACTTAACGTTCGCACGAGTTATGATATCATTCCTTTAATTAGGAAATGGAATCAAACTAGATGGTATATATATTATTATATAATAAAAAAACATTTTAATAATCATATATAGTTATTTTTTCCATAAATATACCCATCCAAGTATAGTGGTGGTGAAAAATAGATTACTCCACGATGTGGAGATGGTTAGCTATACGCACGCACGCGTAGTGATTTCATTTTTTTGGATCGATAAAATGTGGAATAGGTTGGTAAATAATATTAATAACATATCAGTGTAAAATCAATACTATAATAATTAATTTATACAAGAAAAAACTGAAAAAATAGGAAGTATAAGAAGAAATAGTTTGAAAGAATCGGTAGATGATATTACCACTTCTTTGACGATCTCCCTCTAGATCTCATCTCAAAGTCACTAGAGTTGGTATTTTGAGAAGAACATAACATATATAATGTGATTAAGGATTTCTAGAAGGAAAATTTTATGGGGATGGTTGAGATTTGAGGCTCATAGTGAACTGAAATTTTGAAGTAGGATGTGCCCTTTTATAATCGAGGTGAGGGGAACATTTAGAATCTCTAAAAATAATAGTTTATAATAAAATAAAACCTCATCCATAATCCACAAAAATTTCATAGTTTCAAATATTAGATGATATAAGGTTGTAATATCATAATCCAATAATTTTTTGGCATTTTTTAATGTTAATTTAAACCTTTTAATTTTAATTTTACACTTAGTTATTCTATTTAATTTTATCAATGGTAACATTTATTTAAATATTAAAAGGGATAAATATTTACTTATTTTAAGAAAAAAAATCATAAATAGATAATTTGGACCATTTTGGGACATATCATAATTGTTTTATATTTTTTAAAATGTTTTTTGATTTTTTTAATAATTTAATAAATCATTGTTTTGACAAAACAACAATGGGGTCGATTTTGACACTATTCAATTCAGGGATTTTTAACAATATAAAGATAATATGTTATCATAGAACCAGTTATTTTATTATATACCTATGGAGTCTAGATAATCTATAAAATTCATAAGATATATCAATCATCCAAAATTACATTAAATTTAAGGTTTTTAATAACATTAATTTGATATTTCCATTAACAACATAATTACTACATCCTTTTTATGTAATTATTTAATACTCTTACTGTTGGTTAATAAAATAAAAATAAATAAAAAACTGTGATGAATATAAATCAAAAAAATTTCAGTTTAATACTTTTAGTTGAATATTTCTTCTGGAAAATCCATTATTAGGAATGTTATACATATTAAAACATGAATGTGACCTGATTAGCATCACATTAAATAAAATAATATATGTGAAATAATCTCTTCTAAAAGGATAAAAATGGTCTTAACAAGGCAATTGGATGATTATGGTCAAGTTATAATCTACCAATAAGGCCTGTTCAAGTGTTTTCGGTCATTTATAGTGATTATAATTTTATTTCTAAAATATATTACCTAATTTTCCCTTTACTTTGGTAATAAAAGTTACCATGATTACTATTCACATTGGTCAAAGATAAAAGGGTAGTACATACCAAATTTAGACCTAATGAATCCCAATTTAAGGTTAATTTTTTCAGAATTTAAAACATAGAAGTTGGTGAAATAAATTTTAAATAAAACTGGTAAATGGCATGAAATACTGTTTTTTCTTGAAAAATACGACTTTTTAATGGAAAATGTTTTTATGATAAATTAATTTATAAAATAATTTTGAAAAAATTTAATTTGAGAATAATTAATAAATTAAAATTAAAAAAAATACAAAACACAATTATGGAAAGACTTTATAAGAAAATAATGTTCTCAATAAAAATATGTATTGTCATTATTCATAAAAAATAAAATTTATTAGAAAAATACCAACGATTCATCCAAGGTAATTTTTTATATTAATAATTAAAAGAATAAGTCTATTTTCACAATTTCAATATAAGTTTCAAAACTAGATTTAAAATCGGTTCACCTTCAAAAGGTGGAAGAACTATGTTTCTTCAAAAAATACTTTATTTATCCAAAAAAATGGAATTTGTTCCTATATCTTATCTAGAAAACATATATGATGAATTTTAAAAATTATATTGAATATATGAAAAATATTATGAATTAAGAAATTCCACCAAGAAATATTTTATTATTTTATATATTCACCTATTTGTATTTAAATAGTTTTTTAGAAGAAAGATAATTCTATTCATACTCGCCATTGTAATGACTATGTTATAATATTTAGTTTTTTACTTATAATTAGTTTTATGTGAAATTGATTAAATCAAGAAAAATTTAAATTGCGTGTAACAAAAACCAATCATAGTGTTGCATATTGCGCAAGCCTCTCTTTGTGTAGTATACAACAAAATACATCAAAGAAACTAAAAACTCTATCTCATAAAAAACTCAGGGTCATAAATTAATAGTTGAATTAAAGTCATACAATAAACATTGAACAAGTTTTAGGGTCATTATATTATCATTTTTACTTTATTTTTAATTTAAATTACATATTTTTCCCATTACCATGGTAATAAAATTTACCAAATGTTCTATTTATATTGGACAAAAATAAAATGAACCTATTTAATTAATTTGTTCCTTATAATTCCAAATTATAAATAAATTTTTCATAATTCAAAATAAAAAAATTCACTAAATTTATTTAAAATTAATCTCATTGAAGGGATTATAAAACATGTTTTGAAAGTGAAAGCGTCCAAAATATTGAAATTTTTTTTATCCAAATTCAGTGTAAAATTGATTCCAATTACCTAAGTTTAATTAAATGATTAGAATATGATATAATTATACTTTATAACTAATGAAACATATAATTTAAAATTATAAATTATTTCGATGAAAAAAATCTATTTTCAATTAAAATTCAGTAATTTTTACTCTATATTAAAACATGAAACTTTTATGAAAAATACCAAAATTCAACAAATAAAAGTTTGGATATCCGTATTTAAAATTTTAAATTTATATTAGTTAAATAATATTATTAAGTTTAAAATTACAATTTATATTCATTGATAACACCTATATTTAAAACAATTATTCCATCAAAAGGTGGTAGAAATGTCTTTTTAGAAATATTCTTCTTTTATGCATAAAATTGGATGTGTTCTTATATCATGTATAGAAAACAAATAAGATGAATTTTAGATATTATATTGAATACTATATATATGTATATTTCATTAACATAATTAATCTATATTTATTTGCTTATTTATTTTTATGAAACACACTTGTTCATATGAAAATATGTTTTCAAAAAAAACATTTCCATTTATTTTAAAAATGGTTTTAAATTAATTTGTAACTAATTGTTCAAATACAATATATATATATATATATATATTTAAACCATAATTTCATAATACACTTAATCTTGTACATACCAATAATTCTAATGGTTAGGTTCTAACAATCTTGTTTAAATAATTACGACAATAAAATGATGTTTCTTAGAAACTCAATGTTGTGTGTAAAACAAGATAAGCTGGTAATGCATGTAGTGAAATCATAACCTAGTATAGTGTGTAAGAAAAGACATATTATAAATTTAATTTATTTTAAAAAAAGTTCATTAACACTTATGGTGTAACATTCTACTCCCCTTTATGAAATTCTCTATCAAAATTCATCATTCTAATACAAACAAATGTGAATACCTCAACAACATCATATCCTCAAGTTACCATTTTCCTCTTCAAACTGGTGGTTATCTTCACAAAAATTTAATCAGGCATGTGGTCTTGTTTTGTATAACTTTATCACTCTGATCGAAAATTTCTACAAGTTTCTCTACATAAGAATGATCTTTCTCTAGTGGTAAAACCTATGAGTTTACTATATATGAAGGATCATGTATGTACATCCTCATATTATTTACACAGAACATATGATGAAAATGAGAGAGATTCGGTGTAAGTAAAATTTCATAGGCTACCATTCCAATATGATCAATAATTTAAAAAGGAAATCACATCCTTGCAATTTAAAATTGTACGTGGGAAATCAAAGGATGATGTTTGATAATTTTTTGTGGGAAACCCACATAATAAAAATGGTCAATAAAACTTCCTCTAAAATATAAGGAATGTAATAGTTGTAGATCGCCACATAAATCAGATTAATATAATGTGAAACCAGTGAAATAGAAGACAATTATGACTATCATGTTATGATGGAGTGTCATAAAGAACACAATCCCTATTATGCTGTTAATTGTTGAAAAATAAATATGTGATGATATAAGGGAAAATTTGATTCATCTAAATTGAAGGTACAAGAATAATTTATTTTCCTAGTTACTTTTCCTAATTATGAATAATTTTTAACAAGAATTTATAGTTATGTTATTTCATTCCATTTTATAAGCATGATATCATCCATTATTTGTGCCTTGATAAATTCCTACTTTATCTCTTACTCCATGAAATGAGTTTGAAATTATAGTGCTTGAAGAACTAGTGGATAAGAAAATCCATAATGACATTATAAGTCAATCCTTCTTTGTCTAGTCATCCTCACAACAAAATGGCTAGCAAATTTTATCCAATATTCATAAATTGAAACATAAATATCTAAAACCTTATCATAATTTCAACATAAAAAATTTTATAATTGATTTTTATTATGAAGCTTCCAAAATATTAAAATCCATGATTTTCAAAATAGGGTAACTAAACATATCATTTAACCATAAAAAATAAGATATAGCTTTTAATAAAAAAGTGAAGAGAAGTATCCAATTTTCTATTGAAACATAGTAATAACCTGAATTTCCATAAAACCATATTTAATACACACATTCTTCCTCACACATTATATAAGATCTTTTCATATAAAAATAAAATTATTAGAATCTTGGGTTTATCATTGTACCAATAGAATATATCATTTCATTATTCCATAATCCAATTAGATAATCCCATGTAATTTCCCTAATGGATGAACAATAAGATTTTCATTGGGATTATTTGTTTAAAATAAAACATTAATTTACCATAAAAAGAGAGGAGGATAGGTATTCTCTAATTATTATGGTTAACTTCATCTATTATAAAAACATAATATTTCATGTTTTCATTATTCCTCAGTGGTTTTTGTGTCTTATTATATGCAGTAGTACTTGTATTGGGTCACTTGTTAGCATAATTACCAAACTCATTACAATTGAGACATTGTGGATTATTTTGAGCATTATTATTAATATTTTTATTCAATATTAAAATTCTCTATGATAATATTTCCCACAGATAAAACATTTACTAGTCCCCTTAATATAATTTCCACCATGTTCCCTTCCAAACAATGACATAATGTAAATAAACTCTTCTTATCTCCATATTTTTTAGAGATTCATTTTAATTATATATTTAATTTCTTATAATTACAATGAGATAGTTGGGAAAAATCAATCTTTCTATTTGTAAGAAGAATAAATGTGAGGTACTTATTGAATAATAATTTTTTAATTCATCCCAATATATAGAGTAAATTTTATCTTATTGCCTCATATTCTTAATAACGGTCCACTAATAATTCACTACAACTTCCAAGGGATAAGTTCCCAAATTTACTATTTTGCATTCTAAAAAATGGGGATAGAAAAATATCACTTCAATGGTATAGATAAAATTTTTCTGTAACTACTGGATAAGTCATTCCCCTAAAAGAAGGAGTTCATTTACTGAACAAGGATTCTAGAAAATGTTGTTCACTCCTTTGGTCATTTATAAGTCCAGCATGATTTATGGTTTGATATGGTTGTGTCTTCATATCACTATGTTTTTTATTTCCATATTCCATAACATTCAGTTTCTGAAGAGGTCCATAATTGCATCATCCATTGTATTCCATGTTAATATGGTTCCTTTGGGTTCCATCCATTAACAAAAACTAAAATAATGTATTGTGAGAAAAACTAATCATACTAGGAAAAAATCGTCACTAGGGTAAATTACCATCAATTTAAAACATCATAGCTTTAATAAAATGTTATTTAGAATTATTAGAAAAATTATAGGACTGTAACCTATACATATACTTATCTGTAGAGAAATCTAGAAAAAAATACTCAGAGATATATCTAGGGATCTCACTAAATTTTTCTAATCCTATTTTCCAAAGATGACTAATCCTTTTTTCAAATACCAACTATAAAACCCCTAGCTTTTAAAACATATAAATTAATTTTTTTGAGGAATATTTTCTATAATAATTTTTTTCCAAGGACACTAATAGTTTAGAGCCTTTGGAAACATGGAACACATTCATCTAATTTGCTGAAATATCTCCAACGCCTCCCATAAAGAACATCCCATTTAGTATTCATACGAAATCATTCATTTACCTATTTAATGGAAACATAAGAAATGGTGAGCTCAGATGCCCAGTAAGGGTAAACATGGAATTTAAATAAGAGTAACATAAGAATATGTTTATGAAAACATGATAATACCATCTGACAATTAATCGTTTAATATAAAATATCATTTAAATTAGTCATGGAATAAATATTAGAAGTTCATAAGACATGAATCATTGGACAATAAAAGCACATAAACCAAGAAAGTATAAAAATGGAATATGACATGGAATTTGTGGGAGACACATAATCATGTAATATCATTCCCTATAAGTCAAATACCATTCAAAATACTTAACTGGGAACTTCATGGAGACTACACCTACTAGGCGGGACACACCACCACCCCCAGCCACAGTCCTTTCCTTGTAAGGGATCTAGTTTCCCCATTTTCTATAGTTGATCAAGACAATAGACATGATTTCATCCTTATCTCATGAGATATAATTATTTACCCAATGAATTGGAAGGAAATATAGGTCCCACCCATGAGATAATTAAAACCATACATATGTGGTTGAAAAGAAAATAAATCATATCATAACACATAAAAATAAATTAGTTTCATAAGTACTTCATCATAACAAAACTCATGGAAAAGAAAAAAAATCATAAAGATAAATCCATAATAAACATAAACGATTCAGAGAAAGAATAATAATTGCATCCTTCCATCATATCCCTAGTAGAACTTAAGTAACATAAAATAATTTTTTATATGTTAAATTATTTTAAAAGATCACATGAAATAATTCTTATGGAAAATATCCTTTCCATTTTTAAAAAATAATTTTTTTAATCATTAAAAAATTAACAAACCATTTTTCATTAAAAATAACCTTGAAATATTATACATTTTTTTATAATATTTTAAATATATTATAAATTATGTTTTCTTAAAAATGCTAAAAATATTGTTTAAAACACTTTTAAAACATTTTTAAAAAACATTTATTTGAAGGAATATAGATTTACGAATGAACAGGTGATAAAATTTCATCAAACAAAATTTATCATGAAACTAATGAGATTCATGATATCACATGTCAAAGGGTATTATATAAACCTTGTAAATGAATATAGGTTCAAAACAAAACATGTGTTTCAAAGAAGGAAAATGAAGACAAAATTACCTTATCGATATTATAATATTTGAACCGTAAACCACATTAAAGGGAAATCATTACATGGATATGTAAATAACCATAAATTTAAGTATATGGCTCATAAAATATATTATTTTTCATTATGTACACCATATATAATAAATAGGTGGTGAACATGGATCCTATCACATGGAAAATAAGAGTGATATGGAAATCCTTTACCTTATGAATTAACACACATCGTACTCATGAAAACCTCCTGTATAATAAATATAATGTAATTATAAATATATTACACAACCACATTAAATTATTTAATACAATATATGGTTTACATATGTCATTTTATTACCTGTTTATGAATAATTCCTTTTTTAAAGTTACATTTTAGGTAATAACAAATTTATTTTTCGTACAGGTTTTGATTTGTTATGTTTTTGGTCCTCATACTTATATCATAATCCAATAACATCCAAAATGATAAAAATTAATTTATTCAGTATATATTTATTTAGGAAAATATAAAAAAGGTATAATAGATAATCAAATACACCATTCATGGAGACGGTATGACGTACGTACGAATGAATGCTGTTTCCATTTTTTCGTATTGAGTAAAAGAAATTTAATGACATATATATATATATATATTATCATTATAGTAGAATTTTTATGTCTTATATATCGTATAATTTCAATAAACCCATCCATTATATATTCTATACAGTGTTCTAATCAGTAAAATCACATTGAGGGGGCGGTAGTCTACATGTCAACAAATAATGTTATTGTATTTAAATAAATTGAAATCATGGAAATATGTTTTATGTAATAATTAAATAAGAATAAATACAACAAAAATACGATATATATCATAAAAATAGAGTTTCCATCATAATTCCCAACCATGAGAGGTGGTAAATGAAAAATGAACAATATCATTTTTTGAGGCCGTAGTTCACCATACACATGAACGACAAGTTCATTACCAATTGGATGGATATTTCTGAAATTATAGATCAAACCCTTATAATAAAAAAATTTGTATATTTAGTATTATTATTTTATTATATAATCATGTAATAAATATAATTTAGGGGGTTCATGGAATAAATAAAATAAAACCATTAATTAACGAGAGTTACATACTCGTTGTGTATCTCTTTTTTGATTTTAACAAATAGACTTCTTTGTTTGAATTTATGAAAAATGTGAGGATTATAGGGTTAATCAAGGGAATATGGGATAATATTTGGTATATATTTTCCAAAAAAAATAGGTTATTTTGTGGTAATAAATGATAACAATATGTTCCCTTTTATTAGATAGTGGACGGGAACATCTATAATTTATCAAAAGATTAATGTATAATAAGATCATTATCAAACAAAATACATAAAAAATTCCACTTTTTAGAATATAATATGGAAAATTTTTTAAATCCGATCACAAAATATATTTTATAAATTTTTTGGAATTATTTTAAACATTATCATTTTGATTAACCCTTAGTTAACCTATTTTACTTTTAACTATGGTGACAAATTATTCAATATTAAGAGGATGTAATTTTTATATATAAAATTTCAAATTTTTGATATTTTAGACCACATATAATCTTCTTGTAATTAATTTATATTTTAATGATTTTTAAGTAATTTAATAAAATATTATTTTCCTAAAATATCAATAGTGTCAATTTTGCACTATTATTTACTTTGACATTAACATACAATATAAAATAAAATAACTTGGAAATATTTATCTAATACACCCCTAAAATTTCATATTAATCAATAAAATTAATGTATCACCTTAATTATGTAAAATTTTATTTATTTTAATATTTAAAATATCATTGAATTTATTTTTTCATTAATTGAATAATTAATGCATCATCATTTTGTAATAATTTATGATAATTATTTCTTAACTAAAATTTAAAAATAAATTTCTATAATGAAAATAAATATTTTATATTTCATTAAAATATATATAGTCTATAATATCGTCTATTTAAATCATTATTAAACATATTGTACTTATTAAAAGTAAGAGTGTGACATTTTTTCACTCTCTTTGATTTTAATAAAATCAATGTCATTTTTATGAACATGTGACCATTAAATTATTGAATTTAGATCCTTCTATGTAAAGGTTATAATTATAGTCACCCAATAAATTTTGGGTATGTTTTATAGTCAATATATAATATTTATCACTTTAGTCTTAACATAAATTACCCAATTTTCCATTTTCCATGTTAATAAAAATTACCAAGGTTACTATTCATATTAGCCAAAAATAACATGGGTCTATTTATTAAATTTTTAACATATGACTAAAAATATGAAATCTATTTTTCATAAATCAAAACAATAAAATTTCGAAAATTAATTTAAAACTAATCATGTTTCTAGAATGATGAAACATGTTTTTAAAGTGAAAACTTCTAAAAGATTAACATATCTTTATATCCAAATTCAATGTGAAATTGATTAAAATGAAAATTTTTTTATTAAATGATAAAATTAATATTTAATGATACTTTGAAAGAAATCAAATATATAATTTAACACTATAAATTATTTCGTTGAAAAGGTTGTTTCGATTTAAAATTCTGTATTTCTCACTATCCATCAAAACATTACACATAAAAAATTATAAAAAATTAAAACAAAATATATTTTTATATCACTATTTCAAATAAGAATTTAATTTTTTCAAATAGAATTAATAAAATTGTAAAAAAAAAATATTTAAACAAAGTTCACCATCCAAAGGTGGAAAAACATCCATTTTAGAAAAATACCACTTTTATACAAAAAATTGGATTTTTTATTCTATAATGTATAGAAAATACATAAGATGAATGTTAAATATTAGATTTAATATATTATATATATATATATCATTGATATATTTCAACAACTATGATCTGTTTATTTATTTGTATAAAACAAACTTGTGTAAATTTAAAGAATTTTTCAAAAAAACATTTACTTTTATTTTAAAAAAGGGGTTTAAATTCATTTTTAATTGTGTTTTCCAAGAATTATATATATATATATATATATATATAAACCATAATTCCATAATATAGTTATTTCTATTAATACCCACCATTGTAACAACTAGTTTATAATTTTCATATTTAAAAAATTACAATTATAAAATGATGATTCAGAGAAACTCAGTGTTGTGTGTAACACAGGATATGGAAGTGTTGGGTGTTTCACAAGCATAACTTGGTGTAGCATGTGACAGAAGATATTTAAAAAATTTAATTTATTTGAAAAAGTGTTCATAAAAACATGGGGTGTTACATTTTAGTTGTCCATATGTGATGCATATGGGTGGTAATATATAGAAAATGTTGTGGGTGTCTATGTAAGGTTTAGATTTCTCACTGGTGTGGTTTGGGAGTTTGGTGAGAATATGCCACAAGATACAAAATATTTTATCTTTTGATGTTATGATTGATGTTTTTTCAGGAGAATGTGTTTTTTGTAACTTGTGTGACTATTGGTAGTGGTGATCACATGGATTGGGGAGATGTGATCCACTACTGTGACCTTGATAGTGTTGGATGATACCATAAGCGGTGTAAAGACCCAGAAAATTATATGTAATTTTTTAAAATTATTTGGGATTATTACGAGTCTGCAAAAATTTACGGCACGTGATTCTGAGGCCCGATGTGCCCAGAGTAATTTTTGAAATTTTATTAGGTATGTTTATTAAATGCACGGGGGGGGGGGCATTTTCAATCTTTTGAACTGGTGCTCGGATAAAAAATCTGAGGGCACCATTGAATCCATAGCGCTATGATTTGTTTATGGGAGGCATTACATCGACCGTAGAAGGTCGGTAGAAAAAAGATAGTTTTGGGTCTTTTTAAATAAAATTAAAATATCATGTAATTGTTATTCTATTTTCTTTTTCTCTAACAGATAATGGGCGGTGGCGGGACCGATGACATGTCAATCCATTAAGTGACTTGAATCATCAATTGCGTAACCACACCATTGTAAATTAAATAAGGTTCATTAATTACATTTACTAAACCTCATTAATTATCTCGTACGTTACTCACACTATCCCCTCCTATTTAAATAGAGCTCAGGGTGGGGTTTTTCCACAGCTTCTTCAAGAACTGAAACTCTAGTGATGTCCGGTGGAAACATCCACCTGGAGGTTGAGACCAGATTCAATGTGCGATGATGAGCGTCATCGAATCACGAACATATGACAATGATGAAGGAGGTTCTGTCGATCTTCATCAGCAAACGTCTCATCCAGGTAGGGGGTTTATGTTTGGTTTTGGTTTAACATTATTGGAATTATTTTATTTAGTAATTTATGTTAGAAAGATATTCTCCATCATGTTATCATGCGAACATGGAGGGTGCATGCCGAACAAACAAGGCCCGAACCCTCCCCTTCTTTGATCATGCTACTTTCTTTAGGGACGAATTTCCCCAATTTTGACAGAAACGCGATAGAGAGGGTCACACTATTACGAAGGCAGTCTGGGAGACTCATAGGCACAAAAGACACTAAGAACAGACCACTAGAGCACATTCGGTGGCCCATGGAAAGAACAGTAGGTGCCCCTTTCCTGCTGCGGCCGACGGTGTCCGGAGGAGGCCTGCAGCAACCAGCTGTAGGCATTGGGAAGGAGGTGTGTCGTCATGCGCAACGGTAGCCAGAGGTTGTCGGCACTAGCTGACCGCGCGTGAGAAGAGTGGTGCCCGTATGCCCCACCAGTGGCTAGCGGGCCGCGACATGAGGTGGCGGCGTGACCCTGTGCCGTGCGGCTACGGCTTGAGACCGGTTAGCCATCTGGAAGACCGTTGCACATGGTGGGGAATTGCCCTACCAGCCAGATGAAACGGCCATGCAACTGTGAATCCAGCTGGGAAAAACGGTCTGCCTTCAGGCAAACCGGCTAGACTTGCCTAGCGGGTCGTACCAGTGGCCTTATGCGGGTAGGCGAACCCCACCCGGTGGGTAGGGCCAACTGTGGCCTGGGCCCACGAATCAACAGGGCTATACCCGGGGGGCCGGAACTAGTGAACCAGGCCGACCATTAATGGTCTGGACCTATGTGGGGTTAGGTAGACCCAAAGTCCCATTGTGTTAGGCCATCCTGACCGAGTAGGACTGGGCCTAGACACAAGCGGCCTCGAATAAAGAAACACACGTAACTGACCAATCGGTTGTCAGTTTGACACACCTTCAGTGGCGTTGGACCCACTTTTTGAAAGCGGTCCCTTTGGTATATTCCGGCAGGCTAGACCGAGTCGAGCCGGACCGAGGTGCGATTACCCCCGTTTCACAGAAATGGGTGTAACTAACGGACTATGTGTCTGATCGACGCACCATCATTGTCACAGGGACCCTTTTGACAAGGTGGTTCTTGGGAGATAATCTAAGTGAGTTTTGATGGTGCTTGATGTGCGACCTAGGTTAGATCAAACTTGAATCCAACGGGGGGATTTTTGCAAAAATGCCTAATATCTCACAGACCAAGCATCTGATCGATGCGTTTTCAGTCACGTTGGGACCCCTATGACAGGGTGGTCAATTGGGTATGATTTTTTTTGGGTCTTGGTATTGGTGGAAATATGATTGATGGGTTGAGGAGCAGAGCCTTCCATAGATCAGTCATGCTTACTACGGGAATCTAGTGGCTGGATGTGACATGAAGAAGTGGAGAAAAAAATATGGGTCATCATCAAAAATGCAAGAGTGGGATGATCTAGTTATATGAATAATCATACCTACTTCTATATGTGTAACGAATACGGGTCAACACTAATGACCAATACGGGTCAGCACCAGCGTCCAATACGGGTCAGCACCAGTGACCAATATGGGTCAACACCGATGCCCAATATGGGTCAACACCAGTGACCAATATGTGTCATTATCTAGAGACCAATACGGGTCATAATACAGTGTCAAATATGGGAAAGGAGTACAGTTACTATGTATAAGATGGTCTGTATTTACGACTATTCATCTATATCACAGTAACGTAGAAGTTATACCGTTAGAGTGAGCTGTTTATTTTTCTTTGTGCATCATGATTTAGATCATGATTTTGATATTACCTTTGTGGTATTTCTTATGATGTTTCACTTTGTGGATTACTAGGTGACCGTCCGGGGTCTTAGGGTCCGCTACTGAGTTGTTATACTAATCCATGCATGGGATCCGCCTGCACGTTTGGGACTGGCGTACACTACCAATGCACTGGGGCAGACTTTGGAGGTTCAGGACTTGGTGTAGCTTGGTGCGGCAGGAGCAATCAAGATCTTCTTTTTGGACTTCATAATTATAGCTTATACCCTGCAGGTAGAGCCCCATGGACGATGTGATAGCTTTTTTACTTTCTTTTCAGTTTCTAGGGCTTGTATTCTAGCCCACTGTTTTCAGTTTATAGTTGTACTTGTGGTTGTACTTTACTCTCGTGGTTATACCTTACATTGGTTGGTTGTTTACTTATGTTTTCCATTTTTATTGTGTACAGATCTCTAAGGAAATGCCTTCCCTATTCAGGAAAAGCCTTCAGGTGCTAGTCACCAGCCCCTTTCCTGGGGAAGGTAGGCTTGGGGTAGTCACGATGGGGCCCCGTGGGATGGGTCTTGACAAGTGGAGACTGAGATTTTCCAATTTTCTGATATAAATCATTGATTATTTATTCCCACCATGTGGTTATAAGACATAGGGGTCATGTTCATATATTATCAGGCCCATTAAGTGGGTTTGACAACTAGTTATTTCTGGTATCCCCCATGGACTGATTTTCATAGTGGTGGTAGTGTTTACCACTTTTATGAAGGTGGGATACATAGTATGTTTCCCCAGGATTTTGGTAGTGATTAACAAAACTAGTTTATAGGTGGATACTCATCATATTTAATATATTAGTTAGGATGGATGAAGTAAAAATTGAATAATGGTATAAATGACCATGTGACATGTTAGATGGGTTGCAGTATACCATTGTGTCATCCTGGTGGAATCTAGATGGTTTCATTGGTAATAGTGGGATTTTGACATTAGGTTTTGTGGGAGTGGTTGAAAAATCCAATTATAGTGGAATAATTCCACTCTATCGATAATAGAAGCATGAAAATTCACTCTCGTGGATTTTCAAGTGTGAGTGAAGTAGGTTCGGTGGAATTCTTTGGTTATTGGTCACTACAATTTTCATACACTCATATACATTTGGATATTATCTAGATACACTTTTGGTTTTATCATACATATTGCAAAAACACTCCCTATACATTCCCTCTAAGATGTGTGAAAAAATTATGATTCATAAAGTATAATGTATCCAATAATGGATTGTATTTGTTTTAAAAAGTAAATAGTTTCATTGTTATAATGCAGTCAATATGTTTTGAATGATTTAAGAAAAATGGATGAATCATTTCCAGCAGTACATTTAGAAAAGTAGTTTTTATGATACTATGTGAATGAAATATATTTTACATGCGATTATTAGAGGCATATATTTATAATAGTATTCCTAAATTTTATTATTATATAGGTAATATTTATGGATACCAGAAAACAAGGCTTTATAGATGAAAATAAAATTTCAGCTATAGGTTGGAATGAGTTGTTATGTATCTTGAAATATAGGATATTGAAAAAATAAAATAAAACGTGTAAAAAAATTGACATCATTTTAGGCATCCAAAAAAATCATCGATATACTATTGTGAAAAAATGGCCGGGCACAACTACAACCACTATAAGTGGAAAAATATTACCATATATCTAGCTAGGGTTAGATCTGGCATAAGGAAGAAGATATTATGACACTCCATACTCGCACTTCGGAATCTAAAGCTCATAATAATATATATTATATGCTGGAATTTAAATCAACTATAGATAACCAAACATAAAAAATCATAATTACATTATCAAAAAAAATATAGAGTAACGTACACACTAATGAAATTTTTAATAAGATTTTTAGATATTTAATGAAAATTAGTAACTACTAAACCTATTTATTTCTTATATAGTGGAAACTTTTCCCGTTATACCTATATTTTAATATTCCATAATATGTATTCAACATCTCCAACTAAATTCTCCACAAAATATACTATTATAGATATATCATATTCATTACTCTTCTTAATAACCTTGGTAAATAGAAATATATGAAGAGAGAGAGAGATCAAATTATCTATAAAGGTATAATATAATATATGTTATCAGAGAAAAATAAAACTTCAATAAACGGTATAGTGAAAAATCAATAAATGTAACAAATATTCAATGAATTTATAATGATAGATATCCACTGAGAGTGTATTAATTTTAATAGTCACATGGAAAATAATAAAAGGATTTATAGTTATTGAATACATAATGTTGGTCGTATTAATATTACCATCGTTGACTCATCTAATAAATCATAACTACGCCCATGACCACATCCTATAAATCCTTCTTACCATCATGAATACAATAAAAAATTTATTCATTTCATCCTAAAATCAACCAAGACATTTTCTTATCATTATTACCATAGTAAAAACAATATTCTTATCATCATGTTTACAACTAATACATTATTAATTGATGGATATGATTATAAAAATACCTAAACATATTCATCAGATGAGTCCTAAAAATTACTGAAGGGGATATATAATTTTGGACCACGCCCATAACTTCACATGACGAATACATTCCTCATACATTAAATGTTCAATATAATAAAAAATAAAAATTCTTCAGAAAACAAAAATTAACTATATTGGAATAACAAAAATATGATATGTTGATACATTCCCTAGTAAATATATTGAATAAAATGACCATAATATATCCAAATAAATAAGGTGTATGGTATAAATAGATAATATCATTGGTTAATAATAGAATATTTAATGGGTGATAACATAAAATAAATAAACATTTAAAATGGAATTAAACATTTACATGGGGATAGAAAAATAAATACGGTAAATATTTTGATATAATTTATAGATAATGATTTATAAAAAATGGAATAGAAACAAAAAAAATGGAGTTTATTTTTCATAATGAAAACAAACAAATATGACATTAAAATGAATTTAGATGAAAAAAATGATAACAAGATATTTATTTATGGGTTTCTAAATATGGTCTAAGTTAATTGAAAATGATGTATCGAGTCACATTTAAATGCAATTTTACAGAATATTTCAAGGATATTTTTTAAAGAATAATTTAGAAGATAAATATTGTAAAATGGTAATTTTTTGAAAAAAGAATGGATAATTCCAATAATTTATTGTGGATGATAAGATATATAAATTTTAATTATATTTAAAAATATTTTTTTTGAAACCCACATCATTAATAATTTTTTTTAAAAAGAGATAAATATTCATATAATTCTCATAATAAATAATACATATTTTTATTTCATAATTATAAGGGATAACACTTTTAGGAATAATAATATATATATGAAGTAAAAATATTTCTAAGAAAAAATAATGAGAATGTGAAATAAACTCTTACAGTTTTTATAACATGTAAATCGAATTATGTTGAAATATTTAACATGAAATATAAAATAATATAAAATGAATATAATATGAATCATAATATATTATTCAAACAAGCTAATACATAGAAAAAAAATAATAATTATGACAAATATGACATATATATAATATAATTATGTTGTAAAAGGAAACATTTTGACTTATATAAGATTTGAATCCAAAATCCTCAAAATTTTGAACATGAAATACATAATTCAATACCATTAATATATATATATTCATGATATAAAATCTTAAATATGTAGTATCTAAACCATATATAAAATAGTTTCCTAACACAAAACATGTTTCGGAGAAAAATATTTCGAGACGAGAAACCATTACAATTTTCTCTCAAAATCTGAAAAATATATTAAACATCCAATATAAATAACATAAAAATATTAATAAATTTTTCATAACATTTTTTATTTGTATTACCTTTTATATTGTTCACTTATTATCACCCACAAAATATATAGAGTTTTTTTAATAGAAAATTAGTATTTTTTATTGATTCAGATGTTTCTCAGAACAAATATTAAATAACCCATTCATTGATAGAAATTGTATCACTACATGATAAATTATGATATTATAATCATAATTTTTCAATGATTTAATAGTTTACATTTCATTTTTTTGGATTTCATTGTTATTGTTTTCAAAAATTGAATTTAGGATGATCTTGTTTCAGGTAATATACTGATATCGAATGATTACACTATAATAAACCCCATTTCTTATTCCATCCTTTAAAAAATTGAAAAGATATATATCATTAACTAATATCATATATATTATTTAAATATATTTTTAACAAGTCATATAATTTGGAGATGAAAATGAAATATGTCCCTCCTCAGTGGTGGTATCTTGAATGTACACAAAAAAGATGTTTCATTTTTCATAGAATAAGAAGAAGGAATAAATTAGATAATAATTTTATAATATTAATAATGTTATAAATATAATATTTAGTCACTAAATATCCTTTTATAAGCTACCATGTATTGTAATTATGAAAAACAACATGGCTCTTTGTGGAGGTGGTAGAAGAACGTATGCACAAACAAGATTTTCATGTTTCCAAATGGAAAGGGTAGATAATTTTTTACCATAAAAAAATTAATTATACTAAAAAATAACTATTTAATTATATTATAATTGGTAATATATATTTCATGGTGCAAGAAAGATAAAAAAAACGTAATAAGTTATCATTACTCCTTTTGAAAATTTGAACCAACTTATGGAGGACCTCTTGGAAATAGAGAATTTGGGGAAATTAACTACATACATGGTTATCCAAATGTGATTAAGGGATATAGGGAATTTATAATTGGAAAATATTGTACAGTAATTTCAATTATTAGATTTTATTTATTGGGGTTATGGAAGTCTCCTTTTATAAGTGATGAGAGTGTAATCAATGTGATAATTTAAATGATCAAGTCATTATTCAAGGAATGTGAGTCCGTAATTTTAATATAATAGAGGTTTTATGATAATTGGATTTAAGAAAACCTTAAACACGCATTTTTAGATAATTTTTGATGAAGTTTAGGCATTTTTTATTATTTTTAACTTTTAAAAAAATATACTTTGACCGTGGTAACTCATTTTTCAACCAAAAATGTTTTTGGTCACGAATATTTAAATTGATCATATTAACTTCATTAAAAATGATTATTTAAAATATTAAATTAATGTTACAAAAAAAAATTTCATTTGTGAGAAAAATTGGTTTTTAATATTATTTTACAAAATATGTAAAAACCATTTATTAGAAAGTGTATTTTTATCCATAAAAATAATGAATATAAAAAAATTATCACAAATGATGATTTGGATAAAATTAATTGGATTATTAGAAAAAATTTTAGAGTTATTTATATTTAAATTTATCCAAAATAGAAATCCACCAAGTGAATATTTATTTAAATGAAAATATATAAACCCATTTTTGATTAAAATATTACATGGGTTCTAAAATGATAAACATAGTTTTTCTAAGGTAAACACATTATATTTAACTGAATTATATAACTCATAAAATAGTTCAATTATGAAAAGTGTTTTATATGTTTTATGATATACATATACTAGGAAGAAATTAAAAATGGTACTGCATTGGTGAAAACTGTAGTTTTCACTACTTACCTAAAAATTATCCATTTTAGAAAAGTCAAAACAATTCATCCTATAATAACTTTTTTATACTCAATGGAAAAGAATAATTAAATTTTTTAAATTAAAATTCAAAAATTTAGTAATTCAATGGTTAATTAGAATAAAAAAATATAATGGAAAACTACTTTTATTATAAAATAATTTTTTCAAATATTAATTAATTTTATTTCTATTTATCATAAACTAAAAATTAAATAAATGATAAAATGTTATTATTAGTATTATAATTAATAATATAATTTATCATCATTTGAACATATTATATTTGGTTTCTTATAGTAATAATTCATATTTTATAAAATGTAAATTTTTAGTAAAATATAAATTTAATCGTAAAATGAAAAAATTATTATTACAAGTATTATAAAAACTACCAATTGATTATTAATTTATTTCCTTATAGATATTATAAATAAAAATTTATTAAATAAAAAATAATTTTCTTAATAATATATATTACATAAAAATATTTATATAATTTAAAACTTTAATTAAATAATAAATGTTTTTTTGTAATTTATTATATTAATATTAAATTAGTTAAATTTATTTACAAATTATACTCAACATAGGTATACCTATTGGCCACACATATATCAAATGAACATATCATCAATGACCATATTTCCAATGAAAATATATATAATTAGTCTATTTATATTGGTTATATTTTGTTCCAGTATATAGAATTATTAAAATCATACTTTTAAAATATTCTCGCATTGGGAAGCCCACCATTAATTCCATATTAAGGACGATTTTTCTAAAATCATGGGTTTCTTTCCTATTATAGTCTTATTTCAACTATTGTTGATTCTAAATGTCTAAGAATATCAAGAGGGTTCAATAGTTGTAATGATATCAATCTTTTCTATTTATTGTCCACTTTAAATTAATATAATTTATAAATATATAAACTTCCATTATATGAAAATTAGATTTCTGTACATTATTTTGTAAAGAATCAATATGAATGTGTAATGTGTTTTTATATTGATTCATATTTTGTAGTCCCTATTTTCTAGTGGATTTAATTTCTTCGATGTATATATATATTCCTATTTAAGAGTAATAGTCATGAAAATTAATGAATAAAATCATTTATTAATACAAGGTGTGTTGTACTATACATCATTTAATTAAATAGGATCCACACATTTTAATTATAAATCATTAATATAATTATCCTTGTGTATCTCTAGAATAGAAAAGACAGATGATAAAAAATATAATGGGATATCAACCTAACCATCTTGAGTAGCATTTAGAAACAATTAATTCCTCATAATAAGAACAGGTTGAGATTTTATTTTATCTCAAACAATAGAAAAAATATGTATCCATAGTTTTTTATAGGAATTTAATGCGAAATAACATTCCCATAATCATTTTCATGATCTTGTTTTCAATCAAAATGGTTATTAAAAAATGATAATATGAATAATTTTAATTTCATCATCCTCAGAAACCATCATTTTATCCTTTTATTCATTATCATTAACCAATATTATTTGTGATCATTTTCTAATTAGGATTTTTGAGACAACTAGCTATATATTAAATCATTCATTTCTATAACAATAGTTTTAAATTCATCAAAACATTTCATAAAGATATTGTGAGTCAGCCAAGACATACCACATATGAGTTTCAAACTTGGTGTGTAGATCAGAATAATTATTGTTCACCGAATGAATATTGAGTTAATACTTAAAAAACATATATTTAGGTTTTTACCCTTAAGTTTATATTTTCCAAAGATTACATCAATTTATTTTTATCTAGGTAGGGATATTTTCTCAATGAAATCAAACAATCTATACATTACAAAAAAAAATTATCCTATCCCACTATATTTCGATTTATGCACCAGGTTTATATTAAACTTTTATAATCCTAATTTTTAATAAAAATTAAATTATAATCATTTATACCATATCAAAAATTAAAAATTCTAGTGAACCTTTACTCCAAGAATTCTACGTAATCCTTATCCCCAAAAAATTTTAATTGTATACCAATCAATACATCTCTAACTATTTCATACTCATAAAAGATATAGATATTTTTCCAATATTATAAATTTCCTTGAACGAAAATTACTTACCAACCACAAGTGATAACTATAACATGGTTATTTAGTATTCCATAAATTTATTGTTTTGTAAACATAACATTGATACAAACTATGAATGCTTGTACCAGCAGCCCTAGATCAGATGTTGATAAATACATAAATTACATAAATGCATGGAAATCAACTAAAGTGACCCAAAAAACCATTCATAAATATATTAATAACAAAAAATATTGAATCACTTATACAATAAATGACTTTCTTGGATTAATGTTTTATATAGTAAAGAAAAAAATTTAAATAAAAACTCCTTGTCTTTAACATCCAAAGTAAAATTTCCCCATTATACCCAAATTGAATTAAAAAAAATTTGTTTCCAAAATACCCCAAAAAATTTCCACTCATGATACATTTATTGATATATCACATCCATTGATTCTCTTTATAATCCAGGTAAATGAAAACTAAATATTGGTGATATTAATTGATCAGTAAGGGTAGCGTATAGTGGATTTTATCATTGAAAAATAAAAAAGATTAAAATGTCCATATAAACATTAAATAATCATGCCACATAATCACTGACACAATCCTGAAATATATCCATGAAAAATATAGAAATTTAAATAATAAAATGTATAGAAATATATTATTTCACATTGATGGAATGCATAATTTCATCCATATTAATCTCATCATAAATGCCTAAACTAAGATATCATACATTCCATCTTGACCATAGAGAAGAAATAATTCATACATAAATGAATATAACCAAGGAATTATTATTACCTTAATTATTAGATCAAATACAATATTCCAACAATGATTACTAAAACTAAGATACTATTGTTACCGTCATGACAGTAACAAAGTCATTATTAACTAATTATCAGGCTTACACCAAATACAAAAAAATATATGTCTCTCTTGGTACTTACAGATGAATCATTGTGTTTTATAACTCTAGACCCACCCATCACTTAAACATTTCCAATACATTACATAAATATTCAATGATCAATACAATGAATAATTATCATTCCTTAGAAATGAATAAACAACTTTACTGGAATAATAAACATAAGAAATCTCAATATTTTCACCAGTCAATAACAGAATACCACGACTACAATAAATCCATAGAAATAAATAATAAGTTATAATGATTTAATATCAATGATAAACATAACAATAATTAGAAACTCTTAAATTTAATGAAAAACTCTTTTTAAAATAGAATTAAAATTTTACATGAAGGGAGAAGAATAAATACACTTCAAATATTTGTTTCCCCTTTTAATGAAATATTTAATAAAAAAATGAAATAAAAATTTCTTGTGAAATACCATGAAACAAGGAGTGGATTTTTAAAAAATAAGACTATAATATATGACTAGGAAAATGTTTTTTTATGAAAAAATTCAATCGATGGTTCATTTTATATTTTATAAATAAGGTCAATGTTAGATTAAAATGAATTTAGAAGTCACATTTAAATTTAATTTGAATAAGATGATAAAATGAATTATTTTTAACATTATTTAAAATTAGAAATCCTGAAAAATGTTAATTCGAAATGAAATTAAGGCTATTTCTAGAAATGTGGTGTTGTTGAAAAAAATTATATCAACATAAATAATATTTAAAAATATCATTATTGAAACCCAAATCATTAAAAAAGTAATATGAATTCAATTAAGAAATTGATAAAGAAAAATATGATTGACACAAGGAATAATATATATTTTTATTTCAAAAAATAATTGAAAAACATTGGTAGGAAGAAGAATATATATGTGGTGGAAAAAAGATTTCTAACTAAATAAGAGATAAATTGATTATATAACTCTTATGATTATGGAGATATTTTGAATGATTAATTTTGAATAAAATTTTCTGAAAAAAAAACATTAAATACAATTAATCAAAATAAAATGATGACAGAATATAATAAAGTTGATATATACACAACAAAAAATTAACAAGTGGTGAATATGACATATGTCTCCAAAATGAAAATTGTGATGAGAGCCCTTAAAAAATTTAACATTCAAATCCATACCCATAAAAAGAGAGAAAAAGAAATAAAACACTCATTACTCTTAATTATGAAAGAATAATGACATAAAATTTCAATGAAGTAATATACACCAAAATAAATAAATATGTTTATAATGTTAAAAAATTTATAATGAAGGGAATTTTGAGATGTGAACCATTTCCATTTAATCATAACTTCCAGGAATGGTCATTAACCTATTGTATAGTTAACAGAACAATAATATTCACTTATTATATAACCTTATTCATATGTAATACCTTTTTCGGTTTTCAATTATAATAATCCACTATATATATATATATACATTTTTAGTGCTAATTTTCCTCATCGGATGATAGCAATTTTGATTATTCGAGAACTTTTTAAAGGGGATATATGACACCACTATGTAATGTATAATTCATTAATCCATTGCTATTCAATATATTTTATTATTTTAGTTTCAATTACTTATAAAGTATCATTTTTATTCCGTGGATGTCATGGGTATGGTTTGTGAAAGTGGGATTCATGATGAACTTGTTTCAGGTGAATTAGCGATATTAGTGAATTAATTTATAATGATCTTCAATCAATGTTCTACACATGAAAAACCATATTCATGATATATATATATATATTTATATTAATACATAATATTATATATATTTCTAAAATATATTTAATATATTTCCACATATATCAATGATAAAATTAAAATATGTCACTCCATGGAGATGGTAGTCCACTAATATTTGATCATATTGACTTCAAATATGAAACAAATTTTTTTAAATAAAATTATAATGGTTGGAAAAAAGTAATTATAATTTTATTGTACATAATGAATAAAAATCCTATTTTAGAAAATTTTAATTTTAAAGGAAGAATAATTTTTATGATATAATTAATAATGTTGTAGATTTTCAAAAAATAATTATTTTATTACTAAAAATTTAAATTTTTTGTAAATTTAAAAGTGTCCAAAATTGAAATCCACCATTAGAATATGTAACTAAAATAAAAGTCCAAAAAGGATTTTTGTTGGAACTAAATACAACTTACGTTCTAAAAGGATAAACATAGTTTCTCTAAATTGAAAATTAAATTTTTAAAAGACTAATTTTACTACATAAATGTATTCTATATTAATAAAAAAAATTATATGTTTTTAAGTCATATTTATATCATGATGATGTTAAAAACACTACAATATTAGTGAAAAGTTAATTTTTCATTATATGACAACAAATAAACCATTTCTAAAAAATGAAAATATTTATCCTAAGATAATAATTTTATTTTGAATCAAAATAATGAATTTTATTTTTTCAAATTATAATTTTAAAATTTAGAAATTATACTTTTAATTCGAAGCATAAAATATAATGAAAAACTATTTTAATAGAAAAGTTACTTTTGTAATATTTACTATTATTCTTCTTATTTCACACAAATTAAAATTTTAAATATTGTTAATATATCATTATTATTAAAATTATAATCTATTTTTATTTAACCATAACATTTTTAGTTTCTAAATGTAAAAAATCACATTATATAAATGGAAATTTTTATTAAAATACATTTTTAGGCATAAAATGAGCTTATTATTAATAGAATCCAAGTAATAACTATTGGTTGATTGTTAACTTATATCATTATATATATTATTAATAAATTAGTAAAAATTAAACATTTATTATTTAATATAATATAAAATAGGAAAATATTTTTATAATAGAATATTTTAATTAAATATTATATTTTTGTTTCGTTATTTATTATTTTTGAAATATAATAGTTCTAATTTTTTACTAATCATATAAGAATTAAATATTCATATTAGATACATGTATATCTAAAAACAATATCTCCAACAATCAAATTTCCAATGACCATATTTCATAGAACAATATTTATAATGGCCAGATTTTGCTCTTATATATAGCATTATTAGATTCATCCATTCCTTCCATTATCACATCAAAAAGAAAACCTCACATTATATATTAAAGAGGATGCATTCTAAACTCTTGATTTTCATTCTCATTGAATGTTTAGTATAACTATTTGTGACTCTCATAGTTGAAGACAATCCATACGATTTTCTATTTGAAAATAAAATATTTTTCAAACACTATAGTAACTTGTGTGATATACAGAACTAGCCCTTATAAATGCTTTTTTAGCATTTATATGTGGAACCTTTATCATTAATTTATTTTCAGCATTTATAAAGGCCTCAATTGCATGTGTGAGTCCCACATTGAAATAGTGAACGAGAAGCACCTTCTTTATATATCATTCGACTACATTCCAACTTTAGATGTCTTCTATGGGGATGGGCACCCGCATACACTCCACACACATATATGGTCATGTTCAGAGGCCCACATGGGTGTTGTCTCACCCTTTATATCCCTGGGGTCTTAGTGCACTATTATACATCCAACAAGGTAGCATACAACCTGACTACCTATCTAAGCAATTACACGAAGCAATCCATGCCATAAGTTTTTTATATAATTAATAATATTTAAAATTAGTAATAATTAAATAAATTAAAATTAAAAATGAATAAATTTTAAAAAATTAAATTTTTTTACATTATATAATTATTAATTAATTTAATATATATATATATATTAAAAATATTAATAAAAATTATATATGTTAAATATTGATATATGAAATGAATAAATTTAAATATACAAACCAATAGAAATTAAAAATGAGTAAATTTAAAAAATTATTCAAAAATTTAATAATTAAACAAATATTAAAAAAATAAAATAAATTTAATATACATATATATAAATTATAAATATTAATAAATAGTATATTTTTAATAAATATATATAAAATGACTAAATTGTAATAATTAAACAAAAAAATTTAAAATTGAATAAAATAAATAATTATTACAAAAATTAATTTAAAAATTCTTAATAAAAATGAAAAAATTTAATATATATTTATATATTATAAATAATAATAACTAATATAAATTAAATATTAACTATATATTTTGAATAAATTCTAGTAGTTAAAAAAAAATATTAATCTATTATTCATTTTTAGTGATATTTATGCAAAATTATTCGTTAGTGTAATTAATATTTTAATTCTAGAAATAAATTCAAAGAAATATATATATATATATATATATGAATATATAATTTATTTTGTAAAATATTATTAATATAATAGAAAATATTTCTGCTAATATCAAATAAGTATAATATTTTGGGAAAAAAATTTTATTTAAAAAATAATATTATCTAAAAGTATTGAATAATTGTATCGAATAATGGAAATTTAATTGAATTTAATTTTATTTCACAATTTAACATATATCCAATGAGTTTTGCATTGATTTCACACATAGATATATGTAATTAATGCATATTTAAATACAACACACAAACACATAATATTTTTTTAATTTATTCAATTTTTAATATTCATTTTAGTATTATATTTATTAACATAACATATTAAATATATATTTTGTTTCTAATGGGAAAATATTAAAATTTTTGTATTTTAATTCAATATATACTATTTATTACTTTAAATTTTTTCATTTTTAATATTATTTATTCATTAATAATATTAATTTTTTTTAATATTTAATTAATTTAATCATTTTCAATTTTTTATTGTTCAATATGTTTGTAATTTTATCAATTTTTAATATTTATTTATAAGTTTTTATTCTTTAACATTTAATTTTTTTAATATGGTTGCTTTTATATAATTAACATGTATTAATTAACATATATAAATATTTATTTTTAATTTTTTTAAGTAATTTATATAATTAATAACATATGCTATTTTTTAAAATTTATTTATTCATAATATTGTTTATTTAATTAATAGACACTACCTATTATATAATTTCATTGTTTAATCTAACATATATCAAACATTTATACACAAAAACACACATTAATTTAATCCTCAAAAATACTTATATATTTAATGAAATCTTATATAGAAACACATACACATAATATTTAAGCAATTTATTCAAAATTTTATATTAATTATATAATTTCATTTTGTAATATAATATATTTAATATATAAATTTTTTATAAAGTAATTTCTATTTATTTATTTGAAATATTATTAGTGTTAGTATTATTACTTGATATGTATTTTTTTGGAATTTAATAATTTTCTAATATTTATTTATACATATTTATTTACTATGATTTAATATTTTCAATTTATATTCATATTTATTTCAATATATACGCATATTTTATTTCATTAATAATTAGTATAATTAATAAAACATATCCATTTTTTAAATATTTTTAATATCTACTCATTTTTAATTATGCAATATGACTCGTTTTTAACATTAACACATTTAATATTTTATATTAATTAATATTTATACATATATATTTTTAATAAATATTTATAATTAAATATATTTATAAATGAATATGTACTATATTTATAAAATTATATATATATATATATATTTATAAATGAAAAAATATAATATTTTAAAACTTTTTTATATAATTATAAATAGTTTTTTTATATATTTACTTAATTATAAAATTATAATAAATATGTCTAAATGATAAATATATTTACTATATTAATATTAGTATTTATATATATATATATTATATATATATAATGATATAAATATATAATGCTACAAATATATTTATAATTTTAAAATTATAAAAAATATATTTTAAAAAAGAATATATTAACTATATTTATGATTATATTTATTTATAACATATATTTAATGATATAAACATATTTTTAATTATTAATAAATCAATATGATTTCTTTGAAAACTGTTTATATAATTATAAATATCTAATTTCACATTTAAATAATTATATAATTATAATAATTTTATTTATATAATGAATGTATTTAATATATTTATATTTGTATTTAAATATTTTTTAATTAAATATATAAGTATACAAATATATAAATACTTATAATGATATAAATATATTTATAATTACATAAAAATATTCTTAAATATTTTTTTAAAAATATTTATTTTTAAATAAAATTACAAATCATTAAAATCCATCTTTATCAGTGATAATGTTTTAGCAGAGAGAAATTTCTATTTTATTGGTTCTTATTAATTTATCAAAAATGAAACCCCTCGTTAACAGCACTATTTCGGTAGTACTAATAAAACCCTTAGAAATCTATTTAAAAGAACCCTAACTGAACATATTTCAGTTGCGCCTCTCAAGCTCTGTGGGATGTTCAATGTTATCGTCACTCTCTCTCAACCATCTCCTATAATAATCAAGCCTTGAATATGATGTATGTTATTTTTATAATCCTCTCACATTGATTTCTAGCTCTGGATCCACAGTGTGCGTTAGTGCGTGGTTTTCTTTGATTGGTGCTCTGGTGGGTTTTGTGGTTTCTTTATCCTTAATTTTATCCTCCATCCATATTTTTCTTTCTCCTCCATCGATAAAGTGTGTTATTTTATCTATCCCAGTTGGGCTCAGGCTATAAATTTTCTAATTTTTCGATCCGTAGTGTGTTTAGGTTCTATTTTTGGATATGTTTTGTTATCATTTATTGGTATGTATTTTTGTTACTGGTATTTTCTACAGAGTTATGGTTATAGATTTTGGAATTAGGGTGCATTTTAATGGGATATTTTTCGAAGTAAAAACTTTGTGGTATTTCTTAATTTGGGTCAATTCTTGGGATTATGAATTAGAAATATGATTATTCATTTGAGGCATAATATTTTGGCTTTTGTTGAGTTATGTATTGGAAATATGGTAATGGGTTGATTATTTGGGATCCGTTTTCAATGGTATTTTTTATACTCAATTATAGTTGTTTTTGTGATTTTTTTCTTATTTTATGAATATCAAATTCCATGGTTTTAGTTGCTTTTGACGGTCATTTTGAAATTTTAAAATATCTCTATTAATATTGGCAGGGGGGCTCAAATCACCAATTAATTCTCAGGCTATGCTAAAAACATGTTTTCCATCTATTTTCATAATATTTTTAAATAACTCAAATTATATATTAAAATATAAATGGATGTATTCCAAATATATTTTTATATAAATGTTTATAAATATTCAATGGTTCCATAGGATTATAAGAAGTGGTCATCACACTGTCTTTCTTATTTGGGTTGAAGCTTACTTTACAAATTCATCTGTAGTGATCCCCAACAAACCAATATAATTAATTTTCAGAATATTTCATGAAATTCCAATCTAAAACACCATATTAGATCATTACACATAACCCCAACTCCTTATGTGACACACATGTTTTTTTGACTTATACATGGGAAGAAATGGAACCCTTGGGTATGTTTCTAAGTCATTATATTTTATACACAATCTATAACTAAGGGTATCCACTAGACTTATCAACATAGTTAATTTTCAAATAAGTAGAGTGGAATAATTTTAACCTCAATAATATTATATAATTAGATTCACTTATTCCTAGTTAAACTTTAATAAGTTCACATTAAACAAACCACACATGACCTACAGTAAAGAGTGTTTCAATAGCAATTTTGAAGATGAATTGAATTTGTGAGATGAATTTATATACTATGAAAACCATAATAAATTAATATGTATACCCAAACATCACACTTGACATCTTTTATGGTTTTATTAGAGTTAAATAGTGGAAATTTTTATGAAAATATGTTTCTATAAATGGATTCTATAATGGTATTCTTATATTTTTTCTCATTTCCATATTTAATAATTCTTGAAAAAGTATTATAAATTTATATTAGTTACTAATAAAATTTACCTTATTAATGATGGCCACATAAATTTAATGTGGCTATATATAGTGTTTATTATAAGTTTTTTGTTTATTGTCGAGTTAAAAAGTGTACTATTGAACCTAAATAAACCTATGAAATTAATAACGATAGTCTATTATAAATTTATAACTTTGATTTTAATTTATGCATTACCATTTCTTCCTAAGGAATACCTTTATAATTCCCATGTTTAACTATTAAAACTATTTTACTCTATAACTATTTAAATTAGAGGATACTTTTATTCCCAAAACATTCTGCTCTACTATGTTGAGACGCCATTAGTGGTTTCCCACTATGTATTTTCTCTAAAAACCTATGTGGACTCCTCAGTGGACATACAAACATTATTCTACTAATTTTATTGTACATATGGATAATTATAACTATAAGATCACATGAGTGGGTCATTTTGTATATTATAGAAGAGGGTTCAATTCTTACATCATAGAATGAGCTACTAGAGGTTATTTGTGATCATTTTTGGATCTTCTCTAATTTATCATAGTTTTTTATCAGTATTATGATGAATTTTGTTTTAATTCCATTCCAGAATGTATTTATACTATGAGATTCATGATTTTAGTTGTGTTTTCATTTATGTAGATAGTTATGGGTGGTTTACATTATTTTTATTTCCTCACATGGACTTTTTTATTATTGTTTAATTCGTGGAATGTGTGACCTACTAATGAGTCGTTCTAAATTTTATGTAATGAATAACCATGAAATAACACTCTATGAAAATGTTCATATTATTCCCCAACTGTACATTGAGACCCACAACACTAGCCACTAGTTTTTGGGGACCACGGAGCACTCTTGGGCTAGTAGTGAGCATGAATCATGTTTCGTATGGGTGTTTACATCTTGGATAATACATGAACAGTCATACTTTACTTCTATAAAAATTATTAATATCCTGGACTCAAATTCATAATAATTTAATGATACATATTAATATATTGAAGTCAAAAAATGAGTAAAACATAAAATATTGATAATATAAAATGGTTGACTAAACATTATCACCCATTTAAAGCTCCAATCAGAATGCAAATGAAACACCTACTAAACCACCACATACCAAGTGAAGAAATGATTTACCATCAAATCCTCCAACTTATTTGACTCCCACATATAAAGGTTATAGAGATCATTCTATAATCACTACCATATTTTATGGGAAGCTAAGAACTTTTGAAATATATTCCTTAGACCAAAGGGATTTCCTTTTGATGGATTCAATGAAATATTTCATGGAATATTGAATCAAAAATGGTTGAATAAGTATGATTGTGTCTAAGACCATCATACTAAGCCTTCTCATGATCCGACCAATGAAGGAGACACTTATAGGCATCAAACTAAAGCTTCTTCTTTTTCCATCTTTAGGCAACAAACTATGAAATGTTTTCTGGTGCTTCGCCAAATCCATGCTCCAGAACATTATGTTTTAAGGAGAAAACTATAATCCTTATCATCTTCATCTCCGAAATATTTATTATTACATTTTGTTTAATTATACACATCCCCCATCTCTTTTGGACATGCACCTATGTTTCTTGAACTACTTTGAGCAGTAGTCATCCAATATTGGGTACCCATGATCATTTTTGATGAATTTATTGGATAACACCTACCAAAAGTGGAGTAATTTTTATATTAAAATCATTTACACATTTCCTTTAATGAATATTGAAAGTATTTTAAATAATAAAATTTTTGGTTCCACTGGTTAGAATTATCTATAACTTTATCCTTTGATTTTGAATATATTATGTGAATTTATTTATTTTTTATAAAAAAGGAATATTTTTATAAAACTAATAGGATGGATATGCATCAAAAATGGATGCACGCTAATCATATGAACAAAGTGTATGAAGATGGAGGTAAAGTTTTCATCATGTTTGAAATAAATCATGCATATGAAAACTCTCAAATCCTTTTTCTATGTTTAGGTTTTTTTATTCGGGAAAAAAATCTAGAGGAATTGCAAGAACATTTTATTTGTTACTGAATAGATAAGAGCAATAAAAATTAGACTGAACACATGGAATCATAGAATGAATACACTGATGCGGATGATACTATGGTTTATGGATCACTTTATATAAATACTAGTGTAAATGATTTTGGAGATCACATGGATGAAGTGACAATGGAAATTGAATATGAACTTTGTGATTTTCAAATGTTATCTAAGAACATAAATAGTTGTGCTAAGAGACCATTGTATATTTTTTATACTAAATACAAAAAATTAACATCTATATTGATGTTATATGATTTGAAAATTGGATGCCAATAGAGTGTGTCATGACCTATAATTGTTGGACTCGTGCTGCAAATACCCAAGCCTGCATCCAATAGGCCAGGGGTTGGTGACTACCACCAAGTAGACATATCAATAACATGGGAGGCATTTCCTAAGTACATGTACACATGCACATATCTCCAAGACCACAGATTCTGAAATGTAAAAATCATTAAGGAACAAAATTCATACATACCACTAAACCAAACAAAAAAAGTACAATAGGAAATGAAATGTGCAGTAATGTATGTGGGACCAAATATAATCCCACCAAGAGAAAAATTATGTAAACTATAAAGTCAAACTAGTAAATAAAAGTTATTGGGAATAATTTCTATAGACATAGGAATAAATCATCCTATCTGAACTCACGAACCATTTCTTGGTCCTGATCCTATTCATGGTACACCTAGGAATCAGTCAAAAATATTTCATGTTTTCACAAGACACGACACGTGTGGGAAAAAACCATGCGTGGGTGAGTATAATAAAATTCAAAAGGAAACCCCGAAGACATGAAGTCAAATACCACATTGGAAAAATCACTAAGAAGATAGACTCTTCTCAACACAGATATATTTATAAAACACTTATAGCAAGAACATGTAGATATACTCACAAAATATTCCAAACCTCAAAGGTTTCATCCACTCCCAGCTACATAGTTCCACTCGTAGAACGCTCGTCCCAGGAGATCTCACTGCTCGAGATATCTGATATAAGCACCTAGAATAGATCTATGAAAAGTAACCAGATAGATGCATAACCTCAATAAGCCAATAATTTTCCATGAGACATTCATTCTCACTATTACATTGAGTCTCAGTACATCACAACCAAACATCAACCATTGAAAATTTCCCAATGAATGCTTGTCTAGTGTAGTCATGTAGAACGGAAAGAATCTGATCACGATACACATATAGGGGGTCCACCACACCTTGGGTGCACTGGTTGACCCCCAGACCTACTTGAAACATCATCCTAGATAGAGGAGTTGTTCTGGCATAAATATTGGTCACTCCAGATCCACAATCCCTATATAAGGTAACACGAAGATAAGTGAAGATATTTTTGGTCTCTCGGTATGGTACATGCTCAAACCAGCTGAGTCAAATATCAATGTCGGGCTGAGACAACTAACTTTAGAACACGAGTCATTCTCTACAACAAGAAAAAGATCCTACATCTTACCCTCATTTTAAAATACCAATAGTTTGCTCTTAACCTCCGCAATCATCTTCTATGACTAGAACGAGATCCTGCATCGAACCCCCATATGAATATACAAAGAGAATTACCCCAACCTCTGTTGGTCCAACTAAAAACACACCTATCCATATCAAAATGGCTGACCCATCACAAGGTTCATCACTCCATAGAAGGCTCATCAAAAGTACACTGCATTGGAATGTTATGGAAATTTTAGTGAAAAGGCCCGATCCATGTGCGACATGCCCCGCAGACCGTAGCCTAGACCACCGGCTAACCCAACCTAGTTTGGCCAACCTGACCTGGCCTGGTTTAACAATAAGTAGCCTCTCTCACTGGGCTCTGTCCGTAGGGCCTTCTGGGCCATTAGGTCCATCCCGCTGGGCTACTAAAGTAGTTCATCTCATCTGGTCTGACCCATGTTGCGAGCTGGTTTCATGCACCGCACGCAGTACTCCCCGACAGCATGCCTCAGGTCTATGTAGTACCACCACGTTAAACATGGTGGTGTGCCATTTCCACTTTCCCTATGGCCTCACCACCATAGGTACCTCTAAGTGAGGCTGAGCCACAGTCCATGCAGCTACTGCCGTTGCAGCACGCCGCCAGCATGCAGTGCCATGGGTGCACCGGTGATCTCTTCCATGGGCCGCCGGTACTCCTCTGGTGATCTATTTTTCAAAACAGAAGCACAGCTATGATCTTTACGTCACGTTATTAATCACCCTAGGCTTGTATCAATGTCATGATTGATACCAATGAAAGACCATTTGAACAACGATATTTCCCAACTCGCTTTGATCTGTCTATTGGCATCATCGTCGCACCTCTAGTAGGTCGTCCCGACATTGGATCCTTGATTTCAGATTGTTTCACTAAGAAATGGAGGTGAAATTATCATCCACTCATAAACTATGATGAAAGTGAGGAACTAGAAGAACATCATGGGAGGAAAGCACATGGAACAACCTAAAGAACGAATCTCAACCATTATTCATAGGATATATGAACGGGGAAGAAATGAATTTAAATAACAATCCCTGACTTGAATCGGTTTGATCACAAATGATGAATAGTCATAGAATCATTTCCATGGGAGAATATCCTTTAAATATGAGGTTATTCATTGATCGTCGATCCATGGTATGCTTCCATTCATCATGAGAGGTCCATCTTAATGACTCAGATGAATTCCATAGTTATATTGATAACCCTAAATTCTCTGGAAAAACAATATTAAAATAAAACATGCCCCTCCATCATGAATAATATATTTTTATTAAACTATTTAATGGACATTTACGTCTAAAAACAATATTTCACAGCTAACCCATGTCGGACGATGTTAGGAATTTCCAAAGGAAATGACCCCTTTAAAAACTCAATGGTGGTATCGGATTTCCAATCCGAGTTACTGTTTATGAGTTATTAGGATTTTAAAATAAAATAATTTTATTTAATTATTTTTTTATAGTTACACCATTTTTGAAATTTTCATTAGATGTCTCGTGCTGACCAATGTTAGGTTGCACGTAAGGTAAAGTTGCCATTTTGAGATCAATAGTGCCCTCAAGTACCTGATATGGGAACCGGTTTAAAAGATATTCCAATTTTTAAGAAAAGTATTATTCACGTGATATTAAAAACATAACATTTTTCAGAGAAATGTTCTGGGAACACCGTGCCTTGGAATTTCATGTCTTATCAGTTCCTGGTCTAGTAATTTTCCCAAATAATTTCCAAAAATATAAGTCAAGAAAACATGAGTCATTACATTCTCCCCACTTTAGGACTATACATCCTTAAAATCCAAAAGAATGTTACCCAAACAATATTTGAGGGTGCTGAACAAAAATTTTAGCCTCCCACTCCCATATTCTCTCATAATGATTCTTGTGTTACCAACAGATATTCTCTAGGGAAATCACTTTCCCATGAACGATACTTTATCTCCATTGGGTACTCGGCCAATGTTGTCCCATCATCGATGCCCAACTCACCCCAGTTGATGATTTCTGATGGATCATGAACATATCTTCTCAGCTATGGAATATAGATGAAATCATGTACCCAGTCCGAATGTATGGGTAGAGACAAGTGGTATGACACCTCTATAACTCTTCACAGTATCTGGAAAGAAAACATATATGATCCTCAGATATATCTTGTTGTACCAGCAAAATCTCTATATCCCACATAAAGGAGACACCCGAAGGAACACATGGTCTCCCACCTCAAACTCAAAAGTCATCTGTTGCCTATTAGAGTAAGATTTGTAATGGCTATATGCATTCTTCATCCTCTCCTCAATGACCTGCACCTTTTTTGTAGTCACATACACCAACTCTGAGCCCATGGGTTCCCACTCTCCTAGGTCAGTCCAACAAATTGGTGACCTAGAGGGTAAATTATACCTAGTGTCGAATGGTTCAAAACCAATGGTGGAGGGGTATCTGGTGTTGTACGCAATCTCTACCAGTGGTAGGATATTCTCCGAACTGTAGCAAAAAATTATCTTTCAATTTTGTACCATGTTCTCCAGAGCCTGAATGGCCTGCTTAGTTTGTGTGTCAGCCTATGAGTGGAACACTATGCTCAAGTGTAACTTAGCCCCCAAACGACTCATGTAATACCTTCCACATCGAGGATGTCAAGAGAGCATCACAATAAAAAAAATCGATGGAAGTCTATGTTGTCAAACTATATCATGAACTAGAGTTATCCCAAGCTGTCTATTAAACTCTACTCCTAGATAGCTAAGAACTGGGAAGACCTGGCGAGTTAGTCAAAGATCACCGAGGTGGAATAATGCCCCTGGACATATGTGGTAAAATCTTCATGATGTCCATTTTTATCACACCCACTTCCATTTCATCACCTCATGAGGTTGAGTCAAACCCGCAGGAACCAGATGTCCAAACATCACATAAAGATAAGTGGGACAACAAGAATTGATACCAACTATTCCATTCTTCATCCCAGGACACCAAAACTATCATTGGAGGTTTTGGTAGATCATTTCCTCATGTGGGTGTACTACTAAATGGGATTCATGAAACTCCCTCATAACCTCCTCTCACAATCCTACTATTATCATCATGAATCCTATAAAAATAAAATTATGCTCCCTGCCTTCAAATATCCATAATGTGCATTCCTTGTGGAAATTTTAACATATAGAGCCTCTCTGTCTATATCCCTATGTTCTGCCTCCCTGAATCACCATAAGAGTGGATGCGTGAACCATTAACTAGAGATGAGCTGCTCCAAGTACATCCAAAGTGGATATCTATAATGAGGCTAACTGCTCTGATGCTTCATTCAGAAACCGTAAGCTAGATCTCTTGTAGAGAGCGTACGATACCAAAATCAACTTCCCAGAAGCATATACAATATTCAAGTCAAATTCCTAGATGAACTCTAGACAACACCTCTACCTCAAGTTCCAATCCTTATGAGAGAAGATATACTTGAGACTCTTATTGTCAAAGTAGATGATAAACTACTCACCAATCAGGTAGTGTAGCCATATCTTAAATGTGAATATTGCTGGTGCTATCTAAAGATCACGGGTCACATAGTTATGCTCATGTGACTTCAACTGGCATGAACCATAAGAAAGTTAATGACTCACATTTTACTAGTTTTATTTTTAGAAAATTTCTGGGAAAACTCTGAGACTAGGCATGGAGACAGCGTGTGATTTCGAGGCCCAGTGTTCCTGAAATTGTCTATTAAAAAACGTTAAGTTTTTAAATAGTGTGAGTGAGAGATTTTGTTGAAAATGTGGAATAAATCATAAATGGGTGCCTATATTAGAAATCTGAGGGCACTGTTGTGTTCAGGATGCTAGGTTACCCTAGGTGTGACTTAACTTTTGTCGGTGTGGGCCTCTAGAGAGAAAACTCAAAAAATAACAAAACCGTAAATAAAATAATTAATTTATTTTAATTTATTTTTAATATCCTTATTAATCATGAATGGTTACTTGGATTGAAAATCTATGACTATGGTTGAGTTTTTAATATGGTGTTTTCCTTAGGTGGATCCTCAAGATGGCTGGTGTGGGTCACCTGTGGAAAGTAGTTTTTTGGGACGTGGCCATAATGAAAATATTAAAATATAGATTATTTTATTTCCAAATCCTTTAACTCATAAATGAAAACTAAAATGAGAAATCTGGGAGTACTTTTGAGATCGTGAGTATGTGATTCGCTTAGGTGGGGCCTAACATTGATCGGCATGGGTTGAGCGTAAACGGTAATTTTTGGTCATTTTAAAGAAAAATATAATAAACTTAAGAAATTTTGTTTTATTTGAAATTTTTTCACTTCAAATAAATGTCGATATTGAAGATTCATTTCATAAGTGAAACAAAGTAACGACCTTTCAACTCAAGTGTAACAGAATGTCTATTTCATTTCATAAATTAAACAGCATAACAACACGATGACTCAACGTAATAGAAATGCCAGAACACATTTCCTCATTTAAGTTGATTAACAGAGATACGAGATCAGCAGATGATCCATGGTTTTCTCTAAAGACTTATAGGGAAATTATTGGTGAATGATATGTTGTGATGAATGATAAGTTATTTCAGATCAACGAACAGATTCAAATCATACGTCAGCGGATTGATGAACAAATAATGAATGATTCACCCGTCATCAGTGATCGATCCAATCCTAGGGGATAGGCCATGACAGATTTGAATCAAATTACTTTGGTTAGTCATTAAGAAACCAGAGTCTATGAGTTCGGTTTGGGGAAATAGTGTTAAGTGTTTCGAGATCATCTTTCAGGCTAGGGAACTCAGTGTTGGGGTAGCGGAAAGCGTATCCATACATTAGAACCCTAAATTATTCTTTTATACTTGGTACGTGAAAAAATTAGTTGCAAAATATGATGGTAGATGAATTGTATAAGAATTTGTAGAGTTATCCATGTCCTCCTTGAGTCATCTCACCAGGTACACTCTGTTGATCATGGTACATCTTTTTTTGTTTTAAGATGATTCCACATAGACAGCCAGTTAGGATTCCCCCTCATTATCAAGAGGATGATCTTCGGGGTGATGAGATGTGTACAAGGGTTCATACGAGAGATAGAACCACTGAGTGATGTACCAACTATACCACCACTTATGTAGTATCATATGGTACTCATAGTACCAGCTGATGAGATGTGTGGGCTGATCACACATCACGAGTTTCAGTCAAAAATTCCCTTTAGGTTCCAAGGTGAGCCTGACTCATAGGAGGATAAGGACAATCTTGAGGTGGTGACTGAGTATTCCACATAGTCTAGACAATATTAGATCACATGGAGGTCCTATAGTGAGCCTTCAATGAGGATCAGCAGGACGATGGTGTATTTTATATTACCAGATCATACGATGAGGTGACTATTTCATGGACATATCTTGAGAACCATTCTCATAGAAGGGGATATTGCCATGAAATCTAGGGGATATTCATACCCAAGACATTTTATAGCTTCTGCAGGAGAATATGTTGGTAGATAAGTATTCATCAAGGCATACCGACCATTCTAGGTAATCGATGAATACAATTCAACCAGTGCTTCAGGGCTCAGTCCTCCGAATGAAGTATGTCTAGGGACATCTAAGCCAGATCTATTACTTTGTGTAATCCTACATATGCTAGGGTTCTAGAGAGAACCTTTTCAGTTGAAAGTCCCTTGGCTGAGAAGATACATACCGTGGATGTCAGAAGTGGGAATATAGGAGGAGAGACCTCAGAAGAAGGAAGTCGATATTAGTCTCAGAGACATGAACTTTAGACATTCTGAGATGAGGTTTGAGGATAGAGGATATACATGTCAGGGCTCATAAGGTGAGTCCAATATTCCTAGAGAGAGGAAATGATTTTCATGAGATGACCAAGGGAATCTCGCTATAGATTGTCGAGTCTGTTGGGGGAGGTTATAGGGAAATGGTGGATATGCCACTGAGTTGAAGATAGCAACAAGAATCAATGGATATATGAGGTGAAAAATGTGGTATATGATTTGAGGGATCAGTTGGAGGCAGTGTACATTTCGACTTGTTACAACCACCACCCCAATGTAATCCACACCAGGATCAGGGAGCTTGAGGACATGGGAATAGGGTAGCTTCAAGCGGTCAAGGAATATGACCTATGGGATATAGGAATGAATTATGGTACGGTCTGTGTCTACTCTTTGTTGTCGTATTAATAGGCACATGTGATAATCATTCCTTCTTTCCAAGAATCATATTCAAGGGCCAGAGTATTAGGTTATTCCATAGACTTGACCCCTACATCTAGAGATAACCATGGGAGGAGACTTGATTATAACACCTATGTTAACGATGTGATCTAACCATTTTGATGAGATTTTTGGTTGGAACCTCTTGGTGGAAACATCGAGGCCTTATGACATTTGTTTGGGTATGGAATGGTCATCCATAGTTCATGATAATATTATATGTTGTAGGAAAAATGATACTGTATGTCCATAGAGATGGAATTGGGATCTAATTGGTCAGAAAAAAATGAAAACAATGCATCAAGGGATAAACTCATGAATAGGAGGCTGAAACCAATAACTCTTATGTTTGCTAGAATGACCCTCGATTCACTGGATGAGACTAGTCCTCAGTTTCCTGCAGTGGTGGATGAGTAAAAGGAAATAATTTTGGATGATGTTCTAGGACTACCTCCTCACAAGGTAGTAGAATTCTCTATTGGCATGTAACCAGAGACTACACTAATATCTACACCTACATGTGAAATTTCTCTCGTAGAGATTTGTGAGTTGAGGTTACAGTTGGAGGACTTGGAGAGGAAGGGCTTCATGAGACCAACTATTTCACTATGGGTAGCCCCAGTATTGTTTTCCAAGAAGGCGGATGGGATCTTGAGGTTATGTGTGGACTTCTGACACCTGAGTCAAGTGACCTTGAAGAATAAGTGTTCAATACCGAGGATTGATTATATCTTTGATCGGGTGAAGGGTGCGAGGTGGTTCTCGGCCATCGAGACCACATGAGAAGAACGATGTGACCCATGACCTTGAGTTGGTAGCAGTAGTCTTCACATTGAAGTTGTGGTGACACTACATTATAGGTGAACAATTTTCCATCTACTCTAACCACAACATTCTCATGTATATGTTCTCCCAAAAGGATTTGAACTTGATAGTGAGACGATGGATGAGGTTCCAATAGGACTAGGAATTTGAAGAATTATATACTCTTAGTATGTGAAACATGGTAGAGGATGCTCTCAATAGGAGATCCAGTTTGTAGTTACTGAATGAGGAAACAAAGTAGCTAGCCTCATTACAGTTTTCCTTCATGGATAGAGATGTTGCAGCATACTTATAAATAGTGTTTGTTTACAAAATATTTTATTTTTTTCCAACATGGTCATATATGTTGGTAAAAATAAATTTTCTATTGGTAAAACATTTTACTAACACATATGTCCTTATCACTAAACAGTAGGTAAAAAACCTATCACTTACTTTTTTTGCAACAAATACCACTATAATAATACCAACTGATAATATATATGTTGGTTAAAGTGTTATCAACATATACTTATGAAAATTTTTTCTGTTGATAATAATATTCCCAAAATATAATTTCTATTTAAATATTAAATTTGAATACAAATTTAGAAAAATTATATGTTTTAAAATTTCATGTTATATTTTTTAATTTGTCATATATGATTAATTTTTTTTAATTACTTAATAAAAAATAAATTACATGAATATTCAGACTTGGAAAAAAATTAATTATATTAATAATGAAATTTAATACAAAATCAATCAATACAAAAGTACAAGATTTATCCCCCAATAAAATCTATCACACCCCCTCACCCCAATTATCAAGACCCATCCATGACCTAGTACCAATGAGCCATATCTTGCATCAAAGACCAATCTATGCCCCAGGACCAGTGAGTCAGTTGCAACTATAACGTAGCCTCTCTGCACACCAATGACCCATCCATGCCCTGTTGTAGAAGATTCAGTACAGAACTGCTCCCTCACCGGTCGTTGCCCCAGTAATTCACAAACATGTCTCAAAAATAGTAAAGCACACTATTAGTAGTCCTACTTCAACTAGAAGACTACACAAGACAACACAAGCAGAAAACAAAAACAAAATGAGGATGGTAGATGGATCCATAAAATTATTATAACCAAAAAGGAAATAAAGTGAAACCTAAAAATTCAATTACAACATGATAAATCACATTACTCAAAATAATGAATAAACTAAAAACAACCCATAATCTCATGAAAACCATTAAATTATTAAATTATAACACCACTATTAATGATTTATCTCTTATGTATATAAATACATCCCCAAACATGTCAATATTGTATCATAATTATCATGAGAGGGAAAATTTCACACACACAAATAATTATTATAAGACATCAAAGTGGAGTGATGTAACCTTGTATTAATAAGAAACATACAAAATTACCTGATTTAAAACTTATAGCCTGACCTATATTATTGAATAATTCATGTCAAATATAGAGCATGAATAGGGTTGCAACAGTCGCGACATTCATCGAGAAGGAAATTATCGTGAAATTGACCGAAACATAAACCATTGCAATGGTGATGACCATTTCCATGAGAGCAATGATATTTGTTTAGATAAATATCAAGAGTTTCAATATAATTGAGAAATATATGACATTTTACCCATTTCCTGAAACCCAGTGCATTAGACATCTTGAATCATCATCAAAATTCTAAATATCGTATTACATGGAAATTAAAAAAACATATGAGATTACAAAAAAATACCTTTTTGTGCACATGTAAATCCACAAAATTAAGAGACCATACTCTCTCAAACACACACAGTTCATGATCACAACAACATACATTTGTATTGTCTGAATGTTCTTCCTCCTCAAAAGGTGAACCTAAAAGAGAAACTTTTAACAGAAGACTCTGAGACTCCATCTCCCTATTAGAATTATTCTCCCAAATATAAATATTATACAATGATGAAAGTGAGGAACTAGAAGAACATCATGGGAGGAAAGCACATGGAACAACCTAAAGAATGAATCTCAACCATTGTTCATTCCGGCCTCGATTAATTCTGTAATAATGTTCATGAAAACAAAATAATATCTCCATAAACAAACCCTAATAATAAAACACTACAAATATAATCCGAACTCATAATACATGAACGGGGAAGAAATGAATTTAAATAACAATCCCTGACTTGAATCGGTTTGATCACAAATGATGAATAGTCATAGAATCATTTCCATGGGAGAATATCCTTTAAATATGAGGTTATTCATTGATCGTCGATCCATGGTATGCTTCCATTCATCATGAGAGGTCCATCTCAATGACTCAGATGAATTCCATAGTTATATTGATAACCCTAAATTCTCTGGAAAAACAATATTAAAAGAAAACATACCCCTCCATCATGAATAATATATTTTTATTAAACTATTTAATGGACATTTACGTCTAAAAACAATATTTCACAGCTAACCCATGTCGGACGATGTTAGGAATTTCCAAAGGAAATGACCCCTTTAAAAACTCAATGGTGGTATCGGATTTCCAATCCGAGTTACTGTTTATGAGTTATTAGGATTTTAAAATAAAATAATTTTATTTAATTATTTTTTTATAGTTACACCATTTTTGAAATTTTCATTAGATGTCTCGTGCTGACCAATGTTAGGTTGCACGTAAGGTAAAGTTGCCATTTTGATATCAATAGTGCCCTCAAGTACCTGTTATGGGAACCGGTTTAAAAGATATTCCAATTTTTAAGAAAAGTATTATTCACGTGATATTAAAAGCATAACATTTTTCAGAGAAATGTTCTGGGAACACCGTGCCTTGGAATTTCATGTCTTATCAGTTCCTGGTCTAGTAATTTTCCCAAATAATTTCCAAAAATATAAGTCAAGAAAACATGAGTCATTACATTCTCCCCACTTTAGGACTATACGTCCTTAAAATCCAAAAGAATGTTACCCTAACAATATTTGAGGGTGCTGAACAAAAATTTTAGCCTCCCACTCCCATATTCTCTCATAATGATTCTTGTGTTACCAACAGATATTCTCTAGGGAAATCACTTTCCCATGAACGATACTTTATCTCCATTGGGTACTCGGCCAATGTTGTCCCATCATCGATGCCCAACTCACCCCAGTTGATGATTTCTGATGGATCATGAACATATCTTCTCAGCTATGGAATATAGATGAAATCATGTACCCAGTCCGAATGTATGGGTAGAGACAAGTGGTATGACACCTCTATAACTCTTCACAGTATCTGGAAAGAAAACATATATGATCCTCAGATATATCTTGTTGTACCAGCAAAATCTCTATATCCCACATAAAGGAGACACCCGAAGGAACACATGGTCTCCCACCTCAAACTCAAAAGTCATCTGTTGCCTATTAGAGTAAGATTTGTAATGGCTATATGCATTCTTCATCCTCTCCTCAATGACCTGCACCTTTTTTGTAGTCACATACACCAACTCTGAGCCCATGGGTTCCCACTCTCCTAGGTCAGTCCAACAAATTGGTGACCTAGAGGGTAACTTATACCTAGTGTCGAATGGTTCAAAACCAATGGTGGAGGGGTATCTGGTGTTGTACGCAATCTCTACCAGTGGTAGGATATTCTCCGAACTGTAGCAAAAAATTATCTTTCAATTTTGTACCATGTTCTCCAGAGCCTGAATGGCCTGCTTAGTTTGTGTGTCAGCCTATGAGTGGAACACTATGCTCAAGTGTAACTTAGCCCCCAAACGACTCATGTAATACCTTCCACATCGAGGATGTCAAGAGAGCATCACAATAAAAAAAAAATCGATGGAAGTCTATGTTGTCAAACTATATCATGAACTAGAGTTATCCCAAGCTGTCTATTAAACTCTACTCCTAGATAGCTAAGAACTGGGAAGACCTGGCGAGTTAGTCAAAGATCACCGAGGTGGAATAATGCCCCTGGACATATGTGGTAAAATCTTCATGATGTCCATTTTTATCACACCCACTTCCATTTCATCACCTCATGAGGTTGAGTCAAACCCGCAGGAACCAGATGTCCAAACATCACATAAAGATAAGTGGGACAACAAGAATTGATACCAACTATTCCATTCTTCATCCCAGGACACCAAAACTATCATTGGAGGTTTTGGTAGATCATTTCCTCATGTGGGTGTACTACTAAATGGGATTCATGAAACTCCCTCATAACCTCCTCTCACAATCCTACTATTATCATCATGAATCCTATAAAAATAAAATTATGCTCCCTGCCTTCAAATATCCATAATGTGCATTCCTTGTGGAAATTTTAACATATAGAGCCTCTCTGTCTATATCCCTATGTTCTGCCTCCCTGAATCACCATAAGAGTGGATGCGTGAACCATTAACTAGAGATGAGCTGCTCCAAGTACATCCAAAGTGGATATCTATAATGAGGCTAACTGCTCTGATGCTTCATTCAGAAACCGTAAGCTAGATCTCTTGTAGAGAGCGTACGATACCAAAATCAACTTCCCAGAAGCATATACAATATTCAAGTCAAATTCCTAGATGAACTCTAGACAACACCTCTACCTCAAGTTCCAATATTTATGAGAGAAGATATACTTGAGACTCTTATTGTCAAAGTAGATGATAAACTACTCACCAATCAGGTAGTGTAGCCATATCTTAAATGTGAATATTGCTGGTGCTATCTAAAGATCACGGGTCACATAGTTATGCTCATGTGACTTCAACTGGCATGAACCATAAGAAAGTTAATGACTCACATTTTACTAGTTTTATTTTTAGAAAATTTCTGGGAAAACTCTGAGACTAGGCATGGAGACAGCGTGTGATTTCGAGGCCCAGTGTTCCTGAAATTGTCTATTAAAAAACGTTAAGTTTTTAAATAGTGTGAGTGAGAGATTTTGTTGAAAATGTGGAATAAATCATAAATGGGTGCCTATATTAGAAATCTGAGGGCACTGTTGTGTTCAGGATGCTAGGTTACCCTAGGTGTGACTTAACTTTTGTCGGTGTGGGCCTCTAGAGAGAAAACTCAAAAAATAACAAAACCGTAAATAAAATAATTAATTTATTTTAATTTATTTTTAATATCCTTATTAATCATGAATGGTTACTTGGATTGAAAATCTATGACTATGGTTGAGTTTTTAATATGGTGTTTTCCTTAGGTGGATCCTCAAGATGGCTGGTGTGGGTCACCTGTGGAAAGTAGTTTTTTGGGACGTGGCCATAATGAAAATATTAAAATATAGATTATTTTATTTCCAAATCCTTTAACTCATAAATGAAAACTAAAATGAGAAATCTGGGAGTACTGTTGAGATCGTGAGTATGTGATTCGCTTAGGTGGGGCCTAACATTGATCGGCATGGGTTGAGCGTAAACGGTAATTTTTGGTCATTTTAAAGAAAAATATAATAAACTTAAGAAATTTTGTTTTATTTGAAATTTTTTCACTTCAAATAAATGTCGATATTGAAGATTCATTTCATAAGTGAAACAAAGTAACGACCTTTCAACTCAAGTGTAACAGAATGTCTATTTCATTTCATAAATTAAACAGCATAACAACACGATGACTCAACGTAATAGAAATGCCAGAACACATTTCCTCATTTAAGTTGATTAACAGAGATACGAGATCAGCAGATGATCCATGGTTTTCTCTAAAGACTTATAGGGAAATTATTGGTGAATGATATGTTGTGATGAATGATAAGTTATTTCAGATCAACGAACAGATTCAAATCATACGTCAGCGGATTGATGAACAAATAATGAATGATTCACCCGTCATCAGTGATCGATCCAATCCTAGGGGATAGGCCATGACAGATTTGAATCAAATTACTTTGGTTAGTCATTAAGAAACCAGAGTCTATGAGTTCGGTTTGGGGAAATAGTGTTAAGTGTTTCGAGATCATCTTTCAGGCTAGGGAACTCAGTGTTGGGGTAGCGGAAAGCGTATCCATACATTAGAACCCTAAATTATTCTTTTATACTTGGTACGTGAAAAAATTAGTTGCAAAATATGATGGTAGATGAATTGTATAAGAATTTGTAGAGTTATCCATGTCCTCCTTGAGTCATCTCACCAGGTACACTCTGTTGATCATGGTACATCTTTTTTTGTTTTAAGATGATTCCACATAGACAGCCAGTTAGGATTCCCCCTCATTATCAAGAGGATGATCTTCGGGGTGATGAGATGTGTACAAGGGTTCATACGAGAGATAGAACCACTGAGTGATGTACCAACTATACCACCACTTATGTAGTATCATATGGTACTCATAGTACCAGCTGATGAGATGTGTGGGCTGATCACACATCACGAGTTTCAGTCAAAAATTCCCTTTAGGTTCCAAGGTGAGCCTGACTCATAGGAGGATAAGGACAATCTTGAGGTGGTGACTGAGTATTCCACATAGTCTAGACAATATTAGATCACATGGAGGTCCTATAGTGAGCCTTCAACGAGGATCAGCAGGACGATGGTGTATTTTATATTACCAGATCATACGATGAGGTGACTATTTCATGGACATATCTTGAGAACCATTCTCATAGAAGGGGATATTGCCATGAAATCTAGGGGATATTCATACCCAAGACATTTTATAGCTTCTGCAGGAGAATATGTTGGTAGATAAGTATTCATCAAGGCATACCGACCATTCTAGGTAATCGATGAATACAATTCAACCAGTGCTTCAGGGCTCAGTCCTCCGAATGAAGTGTGTCTAGGGACATCTAAGCCAGATCTATTACTTTGTGTAATCCTACATATGCTAGGGTTCTAGAGAGAACCTTTTCAGTTGAAAGTCCCTTGGCTGAGAAGATACATACCGTGGATGTCAGAAGTGGGAATATAGGAGGAGAGACCTCAGAAGAAGGAAGTCGATATTAGTCTCAGAGACATGAACTTTAGACATTCTGAGATGAGGTTTGAGGATAGAGGATATACATGTCAGGGCTCATAAGGTGAGTCCAATATTCCTAGAGAGAGGAAATGATTTTCATGAGATGACCAAGGGAATCTCGCTATAGATTGTCGAGTCTGTTGGGGGAGGTTATAGGGAAATGGTGGATATGCCACTGAGTTGAAGATAGCAACAAGAATCAATGGATATATGAGGTGAAAAATGTGGTATATGATTTGAGGGATCAGTTGGAGGCAGTGTACATTTCGACTTGTTACAACCACCACCCCAATGTAATCCACACCAGGATCAGGGAGCTTGAGGACATGGGAATAGGGTAGCTTCAAGCGGTCAAGGAATATGACCTATGGGATATAGGAATGAATTATGGTACGGTCTGTGTCTACTCTTTGTTGTCGTATTAATAGGCACATGTGATAATCATTCCTTCTTTCCAAGAATCATATTCAAGGGCCAGAGTATTAGGTTATTCCATAGACTTGACCCCTACATCTAGAGATAACCATGGGAGGAGACTTGATTATAACACCTATGTTAACGATGTGATCTAACCATTTTGATGAGATTTTTGGTTGGAACCTCTTGGTGGAAACATCGAGGCCTTATGACATTTGTTTGGGTATGGAATGGTCATCCATAGTTCATGATAATATTATATGTTGTAGGAAAAATGATACTGTATGTCCATAGAGATGGAATTGGGATCTAATTGGTCAGAAAAAAATGAAAACAATGCATCAAGGGATAAACTCATGAATAGGAGGCTGAAACCAATAACTCTTATGTTTGCTAGAATGACCCTCGATTCACTGGATGAGACTAGTCCTCAGTTTCCTGCAGTGGTGGATGAGTAAAAGGAAATAATTTTGGATGATGTTCTAGGACTACCTCCTCACAAGGTAGTAGAATTCTCTATTGGCATGTAACCAGAGACTACACTAATATCTACACCTACATGTGAAATGTCTCTCGTAGAGATTTGTGAGTTGAGGTTACAGTTGGAGGACTTGGAGAGGAAGGGCTTCATGAGACCAACTATTTCACTATGGGTAGCCCCAGTATTGTTTTCCAAGAAGGCGGATGGGATCTTGAGGTTATGTGTGGACTTCTGACACCTGAGTCAAGTGACCTTGAAGAATAAGTGTTCAATACCGAGGATTGATTATATCTTTGATCGGGTGAAGGGTGCGAGGTGGTTCTCGGCCATCGAGACCACATGAGAAGAACGATGTGACCCATGACCTTGAGTTGGTAGCAGTAGTCTTCACATTGAAGTTGTGGTGACACTACATTATAGGTGAACAATTTTCCATCTACTCTAACCACAACATTCTCATGTATATGTTCTCCCAAAAGGATTTGAACTTGATAGTGAGACGATGGATGAGGTTCCAATAGGACTAGGAATTTGAAGAATTATATACTCTTAGTATGTGAAACATGGTAGAGGATGCTCTCAATAGGAGATCCAGTTTGTAGTTACTGAATGAGGAAACAAAGTAGCTAGCCTCATTACAGTTTTCCTTCATGGATAGAGATGTTGCAGCATACTTATAAATAGTGTTTGTTTACAAAATATTTTATTTTTTTCCAACATGGTCATATATGTTGGTAAAAATAAATTTTCTATTGGTAAAACATTTTACTAACACATATGTCCTTATCACTAAACAGTAGGTAAAAAACCTATCACTTACTTTTTTTGCAACAAATACCACTATAATAATACCAACTGATAATATATATGTTGGTTAAAGTGTTATCAACATATACTTATGAAAATTTTTTCTGTTGATAATAATATTCCCAAAATATAATTTCTATTTAAATATTAAATTTGAATACAAATTTAGAAAAATTATATGTTTTAAAATTTCATGTTATATTTTTTAATTTGTCATATATGATTAATTTTTTTTAATTACTTAATAAAAAATAAATTACATGAATATTCAGACTTGGAAAAAAATTAATTATATTAATAATGAAATTTAATACAAAATCAATCAATACAAAAGTACAAGATTTATCCCCCAATAAAATCTATCACACCCCCTCACCCCAATTATCAAGACCCATCCATGACCTAGTACCAATGAGCCATATCTTGCATCAAAGACCAATCTATGCCCCAGGACCAGTGAGTCAGTTGCAACTATAACGTAGCCTCTCTGCACACCAATGACCCATCCATGCCCTGTTGTAGAAGATTCAGTACAGAACTGCTCCCTCACCGGTCGTTGCCCCAGTAATTCACAAACATGTCTCAAAAATAGTAAAGCACACTATTAGTAGTCCTACTTCAACTAGAAGACTACACAAGACAACACAAGCAGAAAACAAAAACAAAATGAGGATGGTAGATGGATCCATAAAATTATTATAACCAAAAAGGAAATAAAGTGAAACCTAAAAATTCAATTACAACATGATAAATCACATTACTCAAAATAATGAATAAACTAAAAACAACCCATAATCTCATGAAAACCATTAAATTATTAAATTATAACACCACTATTAATGATTTATCTCTTATGTATATAAATACATCCCCAAACATGTCAATATTGTATCATAATTATCATGAGAGGGAAAATTTCACACACACAAATAATTATTATAAGACATCAAAGTGGAGTGATGTAACCTTGTATTAATAAGAAACATACAAAATTACCTGATTTAAAACTTATAGCCTGACCTATATTATTGAATAATTCATGTCAAATATAGAGCATGAATAGGGTTGCAACAGTCGCGACATTCATCGAGAAGGAAATTATCGTGAAATTGACCGAAACATAAACCATTGCAATGGTGATGACCATTTCCATGAGAGCAATGATATTTGTTTAGATAAATATCAAGAGTTTCAATATAATTGAGAAATATATGACATTTTACCCATTTCCTGAAACCCAGTGCATTAGACATCTTGAATCATCATCAAAATTCTAAATATCGTATTACATGGAAATTAAAAAAACATATGAGATTACAAAAAAATACCTTTTTGTGCACATGTAAATCCACAAAATTAAGAGACCATACTCTCTCAAACACACACAGTTCATGATCACAACAACATACATTTGTATTGTCTGAATGTTCTTCCTCCTCAAAAGGTGAACCTAAAAGAGAAACTTTTAACAGAAGACTCTGAGACTCCATCTCCCTATTAGAATTATTCTCCCAAATATAAATATTATACAATGATGAAAGTGAGGAACTAGAAGAACATCATGGGAGGAAAGCACATGGAACAACCTAAAGAATGAATCTCAACCATTGTTCATTCCGGCCTCGATTAATTCTGTAATAATGTTCATGAAAACAAAATAATATCTCCATAAACAAACCCTAATAATAAAACACTACAAATATAATCCGAACTCATAATACATGAACGGGGAAGAAATGAATTTAAATAACAATCCCTGACTTGAATCGGTTTGATCACAAATGATGAATAGTCATAGAATCATTTCCATGGGAGAATATCCTTTAAATATGAGGTTATTCATTGATCGTCGATCCATGGTATGCTTCCATTCATCATGAGAGGTCCATCTCAATGACTCAGATGAATTCCATAGTTATATTGATAACCCTAAATTCTCTGGAAAAACAATATTAAAAGAAAACATACCCCTCCATCATGAATAATATATTTTTATTAAACTATTTAATGGACATTTACGTCTAAAAACAATATTTCACAGCTAACCCATGTCGGGCGATGTTAGGAATTTCCAAAGGAAGTGACCCCTTTACAAACTCAATGGTGGTATCGGATTTCCAATCCGAGTTACTTTTTATGAGTTATTAGGATTTTAAAATAAAATAATTTTATTTAATTATTTTTTTATAGTTACACCATTTTTGAAATTTTCATTAGATATCTCGTGCTGACCAATGTTAGGTTGCACGTAAGGTAAAGTTGCCATTTTGAGATCAATAGTGCCCTCAAGTACCTGATATGGGAACCGGTTTAAAAGATATTCCAATTTTTAAGAAAAGTATTATTCACGTGATATTAAAAACATAACATTTTTCAGAGAAATGTTCTGGGAACACCGTGCCTTGGAATTTCATGTCTTATCAGTTCCTGGTCTAGTAATTTTCCCAAATAATTTCCAAAAATATAAGTCAAGAAAACATGAGTCATTACATTCTCCCCACTTTAGGACTATACGTCCTTAAAATCCAAAAGAATGTTACCCTAACAATATTTGAGGGTGCTGAACAAAAATTTTAGCCTCCCACTCCCATATTCTCTCATAATGATTCTTGTGTTACCAACAGATATTCTCTAGGGAAATCACTTTCCCATGAACGATACTTTATCTCCATTGGGTACTCGGCCAATGTTGTCCCATCATCGATGCCCAACTCACCCCAGTTGATGATTTCTGATGGATCATGAACATATCTTCTCAGTTATGGAATATAGATGAAATCATGTACCCAGTCCGAATGTATGGGTAGAGACAAGTGGTATGACACCTCTACAACTCTTCACAGTATCTGGAAAGAAAACATATATGATCCTCAGATATATCTTGTTGTACCAGCAAAATCTCTATATCCCACATAAAGGAGACACCCGAAGGAACACATGGTCTCCCACCTCAAACTCAAAAGTCATATGTTGCCTATTAGAGTAATATTTGTAATGGCTATATGCATTCTTCATCCTCTCCTCAATGACCTGCACCTTTTTTGTAGTCACATACACCAACTCTGGGCCCATGGGTTCCCACTCTCCTAGGTCAGTCCAACAAATTGGTGACCTAGAGGGTAACTTATACCTAGTGTCGAATGGTTCAAAACCAATGGTGGAGGGGTATCTGGTGTTGTACGCAATCTCTACCAGTGGTAGGATATTCTCCGAACTGTAGCAAAAAATTATCTTTCAATTTTGTACCATGTTCTCCAGAGCCTGAATGGCCTGCTTAGTTTGTGTGTCATCCTATGAGTGGAACACTATGCTCAAGTGTAACTTAGCCCCAAACGACTCATGTAATACCTTCCACATCGAGGATGTCAAGAGAGCATCACAATATAAAAAAATAATCGATGGAAGTCTATGTTGTCAAACTATATCATGCACTAGAGTTATCCCAAGCTGTCTATTAAACTCTACTCCTAGATAGCTAAGAACTGGGAAGACCTGACGAGTTAGTCAAAGATCACCGAGGTGGAATAATGCCCCTGGACATATGTGGTAAAATCTTCATGATGTCCATTTTTATCACACCCACTTCCATTTCATCACCTCATGAGGTTGAGTCAAACCCGCAGGAACCAGATGTCCAAACATCACATAAAGATAAGTGGGACAACAAGAATTGATACCAACAATTCCATTCTTCATCCCAGGACACCAAAACTATCATTGGAGGTTTTGGTAGATCATTTCCTCGTGTGGGTGTACTACTAAATGGGATTCATGAAACTCCCTCATAACCTCCTCTCACAATCCTACTATTATCATCATGAATCCTATAAAAATAAAATTATGCTCCCTGCCATCAAATATCCATAATGGGAATTCCTTGTGGAAATTTTAACATATAGAGCCTCTCTGTCTATATCCTTATGTTCTGCCTCCCTAAATCACCATAAGAGTGGATGAGTGAACCATTAACTAGAGATGAGCTGCTCCAAGTACATCCAAAGTGGATATCTATAATGAGGCTAACTGCTCTGATACTTCATTCAGAAACCGTAATCTAGATCTCTTGTAGAGAGCGTACGGTACCAAAATCAACTTCCCAGAAGCATATACAATATTCAAGTCAAATTCCTAGATGAACTCTAGCCAACACCTCTACCTCAAGTTCCAATCCTTATGAGAGAAGATATACTTGAGACTCTTATTGTCAAAGTAGATGATAAACTACTCACCAATCAGGTAGTGTAGCCATATCTTAAATGTGAATATTGCTGGTGCTATCTAAAGATCACAGGTCACATAGTTATGCTCATGTGACTTCAACTGGCATGAACCATAAGAAATTTAATGACTCACATTTTACTAGTTTTATTTTTAGAAAATTTCTGGGAAAACTCTGAGACTAGGCATGGAGACAGCGTGTGATTTCGAGGCCCGGTGTTCCTGAAATTGTCTATTAAAAAACGTTAAGTTTTTAAATAGTGTGAGTGAGAGATTTTGTTGAAAATGTGGAATAAATCATAAATGGGTGCCTATATTAGAAATCTGAGGGCACTGTTGTGTTCAGGATGCTAGGTTACCCTAGGTGTGACTTAACTTTTGTCGGTGTGGGCCTCTAGAGAGAAAACTCAAAAAATAACAAAACCGTAAATAAAATAATTAATTTATTTTAATTTATTTTTAATATCCTTATTAATCATGAATGGTTACTTGGATTGAAAATCTATGACTATGGTTGAGTTTTTAATATGGTGTTTTCCTTAGGTGGATCCTCAAGATGGCTGGTGTGGGTCACCTGTGGAACGTAGTTTTTTGGGACGTGGCCATAATGAAAATATTAAAATATAGATTATTTTATTTCCAAATACTTTAACTTATAAATGAAAACTAAAATGAGAAATCTGGGAGTACTGTTGAGATCGTGAGTATGTGATTCTCTTAGGTGGGGCCTAACATTGATCGGCATGGGTTGAGCGTAAACGGTAATTTTTGGTCATTTTAAAGAAAAATATAATAAACTTAAGAAATTTTGTTTTATTTGAAATTTTTTCACTTCAAATAAATGTCGATATTGAAGATTCATTTCATAAGTGAAACAAAGTAACGACCTTTCAACTCAAGTGTAACAGAATGTCTATTTCATTTCATAAATTAAACAGCATAACACCACGATGACTCAACGTAATAGAAATGCCAGAACACATTTCCTCATTTAAGTTGATTAACAGAGATACGAGATCAGCAGATGATCCATGGTTTTCTCTAAAGACTTATAGGGAAATTATTGGTGAATGATATGTTGTGATGAATGATAAGTTATTTTAGATCAACGAACAGATTCAAATCATACGTCAGCGGATTGATGAACAAATAATGAATGATTCACCCGTCATCAGTGATCGATCCAATCCTAGGGGATAGGCCATGACAGATTTGAATCAAATTACTTTGGTTAGTCATTAAGAAACCAGAGTCTATGAGTTCGGTTTGGGGAAATAGTGTTAAGTGTTTCGAGATCAGCTTTCAGGCTAGGGAACTCAGTGTTGGGGTAGCGGAAAGCGTATCCATACATTAGGACCCTAAATTATTCTTTTATACTTGGTACGTGAAAAAATTAGTTGCAAAAAATGATGGTAGATGAATTGTATAAGAATTTGTAGAGTTATCCATGTCCTCCTTGAGTCATCTCACCAGGTACACTCTGTTGATCATGGTACATCTTTTTTTGTTTTAAGATGATTCCACATAGACAGCCAGTTAGGATTCCCCCGCATGATCAAGAGGATGATCTTCGGGGTGATGAGATGTGTACAAGGGTTCATACGAGAGATAGAACCACTGAGTGATGTACCAACTATACCACCACTTATGTAGTATCATATGGTACTCATAGTACCAGCTGATGATATGTGTGGGCTGATCACACATCACGAGTTTCAGTCAAAAATTCCCTTTAGGTTCCAAGGTGAGCCTGACTCATAGGAGGATAAGGTCAATCTTGAGGTGGTGACTGAGTATTCCACATAGTCTAGACAATATTAGATCACATGGAGGTCCTATAGTGAGCCTTCAACGAGGATCAGCAGGACGATGGTGTATTTTATATTACCAGATCATACGATGAGGTGACTATTTCATGGACATATCTTGAGAACCATTCTCATAGAAGGGGATATTTCCATGAAATCTAGGGGATATTCATACCCAAGACATTTTATAGCTTCAGCAGGAGAATATGTTGGTAGATAAGTATTCATCAAGGCATACCGACCATTCTAGGTAATCGATGAATACAATTCAACCAGTGCTTCAGGGCTCAGTCCTCCGAATGAAGTATGTCTAGGGACATCTAAGCCAGATCTATTACTTTGTGTAATCCTACATATGCTAGGGTTATAGAGAGAACCTTTTCAGTTGAAAGTCCCTTGGCTGAGCAGATACATACCGTGGATGTCAGAAGTGGGAATATAGGAGGAGAGACCTCAGAAGAAGGAAGTCGATATTAGTCTCAGAGACATGAACTTTAGACATTCTGAGATGAGGTTTGAGGATAGAGGATATACATGTCAGGGCTCATAAGGTGAGTCCAATATTCCTAGAGAGAGGAAATGATTTTCATGAGATGACCAAGGGAATCTCGCTATAGATTGTCGAGTCTGTTGGGGGAGGTTATAGGGAAATGGTGGATATGCCACTGAGTTGAAGATAGCAACAAGAATCAATGGATATATGAGGTGAAAAATGTGGTATATGATTTGAGGGATCAGTTGGAGGCAGTATACATTTCGACTTGTTACAACCACCACCCCAATGTAATCCACACCAGGATCAGGGAGCTTGAGGACATGGGAATAGGGTAGCTTCAAGCGGTCAAGGAATATGACCTATGGGATATAGGAATGAATTATGGTACGGTCTGTGTCTACTCTTTATTGTCGTATTAATAGGCACATGTGATAATCATTCCTTCTTTCCAAGAATCATATTCAAGGGCCAGAGTATTAGGTTATTCCATAGACTTGACCCCTACATCTAGAGATAACCATGGGAGGAGACTTGATTATAACACCTATGTTAACGATGTGATCTAACCATTTTGATGAGATTTTTGGTTGGAACCTCTTGGTGGAAACATCGAGGCCTTATGACATTTTTTTGGGTATGGAATGGTCATCCATAGTTCATGATAATATTATATGTTGTAGGAAAAATGATACTGTATGTCCATAGCGATGGAATTGGGATCTAATTGGTCAGAAAAAAATGAAAACAATGCATCAAGGGATAAACTCATGAATAGGAGGCTGAATCCAATAACTCTTATGTTGGCTAGAATGACCCTCGATTCACTGGATGAGACTAGTCCTCAGTTTCCTGCAGTGGTGGATGAGTAAAAGGAAATAATTTTGGATGATGTTCTAGGACTACCTCCTCACAAGGTAGTAGAATTCTCTATTGGCATGTAACCAGAGACTACACTAATATCTACACCTACATGTGAAATGTCTCTCGTAGAGATTTGTGAGTTGAGGTTACAGTTGGAGGACTTGGAGAGGAAGGGCTTCATGAGACCAACTATTTCACTATGGGTAGCCCCAGTATTGTTTTCCAAGAAGGCAGATGGGATCTTGAGGTTATGTGTGGACTTCTGACACCTGAGTCAAGTGACCTTGAAGAATAAGTGTCCAATACCGAGGATTGATTATATCTTTGATCGGGTGAAGGGTGCGAGGTGGTTCTCGGCCATCGAGACCACATGAGAAGAACGATCTGACCCATGACCTTGAGTTGGTAGCAGTAGTCTTCACATTGAAGTTGTGGTGACACTACATTATAGGTGAACAATTTTCCATCTACTCTAACCACAACATTCTCATGTATATGTTCTCCCAAAAGGATTTGAACTTGATAGTGAGACGATGGATGAGGTTCCAATAGGACTAGGAATTTGAAGAATTATATACTCTTAGTATGTGAAACATGGTAGAGGATGCTCTCAATAGGAGATCCAGTTTGTAGTTACTGAATGAGGAAACAAAGTAGCTAGCCTCATTACAGTTGTCCTTCATGGATAGAGATGTTGCAACATACTTATAAATAGTGTTTGTTTACAAAATATTTTATTTTTTTCCAACATGGTCATATATGTTGGTAAAAATAAATTTTCTATTGGTAAAACATTTTACTAACACATATGTCCTTGTCACTAAACAGTTGGTAAGAAACCTATCACTTACTTTTTTTGCAACAAATACCACTATAATAATACCAACTGATAATATATATGTTGGTTAAAGTGTTATCAACATATACTTATGAAAAAATTTTCTGTTGATAATAATATTCCCAAAATATAATTTCTATTTAAATATTAAATTTGAATACAAATTTAGAAAAATTATATGTTTTAAAATTTCATGTTATATTTTTTAATTTGTCATATATGATTAATTTTTTTTAATTACTTAATAAAAAATAAATTACATGAATATTCAGACTTGGAAAAAAATTAATTATATTAATAATGAAATTTAATACAAAATCAATCAATACAAAAGTACAAGATTTATCCCCCAATAAAATCTATCACACCCCCTCACCCCAATTATCAAGACCCATCCATGACCTAGTACCAATGAGCCATATCTTGCATCAAAGACCAATCTATACCCCAGGACCAGTGAGTCAGTTGCAACTATAACGTAGCCTCTCTGCACACCAATGACCCATCCATGCCCTGTTGTAGAAGATTCAGTACAGAACTGCTCCCTCACCGGTCGTTGCCCCAGTAATTCACAAACATGTCTCAAAAATAGTAAAGCACACTATCAGTAGTCCTACTTCAACTAGAAGACTACACAAGACAACACAAGAAGCAAACAAAAACAAAATGAGGATGGTAGATGGATCCATAAAATTATTATAACCAAAAAGGAAATAATGTGAAACCTAAAAATTCAATTACAACATGATAAATCACATTACTCAAAATAATGAATAAACTAAAAACAACCCATAATCTCATGAAAACCATTAAATTATTAAATTATAACACCTCTATAAAAGATTTATCTCTTATGTATATAAATACATCCCCAAACATGTCAATATTGTATCATAATTATCATGAGAGGGAAAATTTCACACACACAAATAATTATTATAAGACATCAAAGTGGAGTGATGTAACCTTGTATTAATAGGAAACATACAAAATTACCTGATTTAAAACTTATAGCCTGACCTATATTATTGAATAATTCATGTCAAATATAGAGCATGAATAGGGTTGCAACAGTCGCGACATTCATCGAGAAGGAAATTATCGTGAAATTGACCGAAACATAAACCATTGCAATGGTGATGACCATTTCCATGAGAGCAATGATATTTGTTTAGATAAATATCAAGAGTTTCAATATAATTGAGAAATATATGACATTTTACCCATTTCCTGAAACCCAGTGCATTATACATCTTGAATCATCATCAAAATTCTAAATATTGTATTACATGGAAATTAAAAAAACATATGAGATTACAAAAAAATACCTTTTTGTGCACATGTAAATCCACAAAATTAAGAGACCATACTCTCTCAAACACACACAGTTCATGATCACAACAACATACATTTGTATTGTCTGAATGTTCTTCCTCCTCAAAAGGTGAACCCAAAAGAGAAACTTTTAACAGAAGACTCTGAGACTCCATCTCCCTATTAGAATTATTCTCCCAAATATAAATATTATACAAAACACATAAGAATGTAATATTTGATTGAGTATATGTTATCATTATTACCAAATTCCCATTATTGAAGGGAAACATAAAATGACTATAACTGTAGTTGAAAATATAAATCAATCACAATTAGTTACTAGATTATAAATACATGTTTCAATGTCTAATAAAAATCAATAATTGTAAAGGATTATGCTTTACATATTCCTTAGAAAGAATGACTAAATTTTTAGATAAATTAATACAATCATATAAAAATTTGAATAGAACTCCAATAGGAAACAATAATAAGAAGTATGCGAAATAAGTAGAGAAACAAAATATATGCAACAACATACAAATCAATCAGAAAACCTTTTAAATAAGTGGTTGGAAAAGAAGTTAAACGATATTCAATCATGAAATATTTACTAAAAAAAGGTGCAATTGGCAATGAGCATGAACCATTTTAACTTCAAGAGGGCTAATGTAAGAAAAGTTCATAGAAATGTAAAAATAATGTGAATGACATGGGTGCACTTCATTATTTCCATAAAAAATACTTCAATGACATTTGAAAATTCATATGTATAAACCATTTAAGATTTTTTAAATATTTTTAACACCAGGAATCCATTATTAAAATCCACCTGGATTAAAAAAAAGCAACACCACCAATGAAACCTGAACATATGGTAGATCATGATGCAACATTCGAGGAAAGGGAAACATTCGAGGAAAGGGAAACATCCAGCAATAGAAATCATATATGAAGTGTGGTCTCCTACACAGAATTATATAATATTTTCAATATAACATCACAAAGAGAACATTCTATTTCTATTTCTAAAACAGAAATATTATTTGTATTGTATGGAAGAGAGGATAACATCAAAACCAAACTAGAATATTTTTTCAAGGAAGAAAGGTCAGCCTAGCCAGCATCACCAAAATCCATGCCCAAGTAGTTGATCAAACATTGAGCATAATGAAGTGTGAACATTATTGATTAAATACATTCATATTTCAATAATATAACCAATTAATTCTAAAATTGATCATACAAAATCTTTTAGAGATTCATAAATTCATGCATGTGTGAGTGTACATGTGTTTCAAGTGTTTGTGCATGGGAATTGTGAAATAATATTAATAGGCACAAGGAAATAAGTCTAAAACATGTGAAAAGTGTGTAATGATTCATAACGCTGCGAAACTTGTACAAATATTCATATACATTAAAGAAAGAATGGGACAACAATAATTATATAGGGACATATAGTGGAACACGATGCATCATGTAATGAAAGTGAAACATATACCTATAGATGGAATATACTAAATAAATTTTTCTATATAGAATTAAATCCAATCAATAGAAAAAATTCCACATAGAAAAATGTATGTCAATAAATCTAAAACAGAAATATCAGTCATGCTGTCTAAAAGAGAGGATGACATTACAACAAAGTGGGAAGATTATTGCTGGTAGAGGTTCATAGTCCAGCCTATCTAGCATCACCAAAATCATTTCCCAAGAACTTGATCACACCCTGAACACAATAAATTCCACATAAATTGCCTAAAGAAATAGATATTGTAATGAATTTTTAATATTTTTTTTATTTAAAAAGGGAATTCCCATGTGTGGCCTTTTTGGACCCTCCACCCATGGTAAAAACATATCCGTCTATGAAAGGTTTATACAAAATCCTTAAGTCTTCGGCAATTCATGCAACTGTGATCACACAGGTATTTTATGTGTATGTGCATAGGCACCGCCAAATAATATTAAAAGGCACAAGATTGAAACCCCCAGACATATTTATTACATATAATAATTCATAACACAAAGAAACCAATATGAATATCCATTTATATTAAATATGAAAGTGAAAAAACTAATGAAAGAATATACTGATGAATCATGCGAGACAACAACACCACACAGCAGTTTAAGGAATAAATAGTGTTTCTATATGATAGCATGCATAAGACCAACATAATTTTAGCACCAATACCCCACAATTCCCCCTTTTGGAAATTGAATCCTATGTGAGTTTTTCCTATGCCCCCATTATGGGTATCTCGCATTAAAAAAATGTTCCAAACATGCCCTAGTAGTTAGAGGAAAGTTCCCTTCTTCTTATCATGTGTTTAATATCACATACCCTTATCTAGAAAATTTTTTCATCCATAATCTGAAATCATGAAATCATGATTTGTCCAAAAAATAAATAACTTTATTATATAAAGTATTAGTGTATGGAATGAAACTTTCATAAAACTATTAAGGTTTCCCGCATATACAATCCAAAACACAAGAACAACATATCCAAAAAAATTATCGGATACTAGAAAATTCGTCCTTCATTATCTTCATCAAACCCATATATTGGATGGTTGAATAAGTAGAATAATCAAAAAAAATACCCCAAACACCCCAACAATAACAACAAAACCAATTTTATTTGAGATTGAAACTATTCAAAGAAGCTATATTTGGTAGGCCAAACAATATAAAATATTATATCAATGATATGATTTAATGTCAAAACATCCTAGGTTTGAGCATCCAAAAACAATTATTCATACTATTATAGTGTTGATTAAAGAATAATTAAAGAGGGGAAGCTTGGATTCTTTCCTCATGTGAGTGATGCTCCATGTTTCTATAATGAATCTTGGTGAGTTCTCCCCTTCCTCTAATCGAGCTATTGATGTAGCGATCTATAGGGGATGAGGAGGAAGAAAGTGGGATAATGGGGGAGGGGACGTCTACTGGTTGGTTTAAATCACTAAATAAGTTTTCGTACCCAAAACAATAGACATACATACGAAAAAATAATAAACAGGTTGATGATTCAAACCATTCATTGGTCAACATCTTCGTGCTCTTAGATCTCGTATCATGTTTGTAGCCTTAATGAATGATTGGGAGCGAAATCCACAGATGCTGGTATGATATCTGGTGCGTGGGGGTGTAGGACAGTGATCGTCTAGAAAGAAAGATCGTGTAGCGAGGGCAGTAGGGCCGGATTTTGGATGAAGGTGATTGAGAGGTGTGGAGGTAGGATGATGGGACGACAGGGCAGTGGTAGAGGAACTAGGTGGAGAGGATTCCACGCAACTCACTGGCCATAATATGTTATTTTATTTTATCACCACCTTAATTTTTTCACCCTTGGTGAGTTGAGTGTTTATTATTCTGATATTAAAAAAACTCCTTTAACTTATCAACAAATATCAAAATATGATTCAATGTGTAAATATATTTTTTTTAACAAATATCAACAAATATATACATATATATTTACAAATATCTACAAATATATATTTTTATTAAAAAAATATATCAAAAAATTTATATTTATCAATTTTTTCAACAAATATATTATCATCAACAAATATATCAACAAATATATATATTTATTAACAAATATCAACAAATATATATTTTTTTCAACAAATGTCAACAAATATATTCTATTTAACAATTATCTTAATTAAATGTGTAAATATATATTTTTATTAACAAATGATTTTTTGGTACTGACTAAACAATAAAGGCATACATACATATATACATATACACACACACACACACACATATATATATATATATTCAATTATTAGAATAACTATTTTTATTAGATATATTGTTGCAATATATATTTTTAATGGTAAAATATTTGTTAATAATATTAAATATTAATAGTAGATTAATGTGTTGGTACAGAAAATGTTGGTATTAATATGTAAAAATAACATATTGAACTGTCATTAATTTTTTTTGGAATTGAACAATTAATACCAAAATATGTATTTGTTAATAAAAAATGTTGGTAGTTCTAATGAATACCAAAAAACATAATATATATTGGAATTAATCATTATTACCTACAAATATATTACGTGTCGGTAATTTTTTCTTGGAACTCCTCCACTCATAAAGTGTGTCAGGGAGGAAAAACTCGATGATATAGACTCTGAGTCTTTAATTTCTCAGTTGTCTACAGGGAATACCCCTAATAGATATTCAGATGGTGGGGTGAATGTCGTTCCTTTCAAAGGATGCATAGTAGTAGAATGGGAGGCGTAGATTGATGAGATGCATCGGTATTTTCATGAGGGTGTCAAGGCGGACATTAGGGATGACAGAATAGGTTGAAACATAGATTACCTATTGATATAAAAGTGAAGATCTTGTTTAATAAGTTTCATGGAATTTCAACACACCGTGTCAATCCCCTATGCATGGAAGTGGTTGATATTTTATTCCTTGGGGTGCCCAGAAGAGTGTGAGAAAAGTTATCAATAGACATTTTGATGTGTTTATAAAATATGTCTAGGGGACACAGTACCATCTAGGTGATCGTTGATCGACTTACCATATCGGTCACTTCATAAATTTCAATAATAGTGTCCCGTAGAGATCTTGGGACCCCTCTACATGTAGGAGATAGTTTGAATCCACAAAGTCCCATTAGAGATAGTCTGGGATTGAAGTGCACACTTTGTATCCCAGATGGGGAAGGGATGACATGAAGCATTTGGGACTCAGTTGCGCTTGAGAAAAACTTTCCAACCCTAGACAAATGGCCTGAAGGAGTGGACCACTCATGTATTAGAAGACATAATACGTGATTACATCCTCCATTATCGCCAAAGTTGGTTGGATCACCTACCTCTGGTGAATTTTTTTTCCAGCAACTACTACCAATCCACAATCAGTATTGAACTATTTGAGCCCTTTTACAGGAAACCCTGTAGGTTGCCACTATTCTGGACTGACCCTAGAGAGTCTGCACTCATAGGCTCGGAGTTGGGACATACAACTATAGAGAAGGTTCATGTCATCCAAGAATGGATGGATACTACAAAGAGCCATCATAAGCCCTATGCCGATAGGCGACAAAGACACTTGGAGTTCAAGTACGGAGACCATGTGCTTCTCCGGGTCTCTCCATGATGTGGGATACAAAGATTTGCATGGGGTGGCTAGTTATCTCTAAGGTTCATCAGATATTTTCTAATACTACCTAGAGTGGGTGAGGTGGGATAAATCTTGGTTGTACCTCCGTAGTTAGAGTGGGTGGATGACACCTTCCATGTATCCCAGTTTAGAAGATATGTACATGACCTATCACACATCATTGACTAGGGTGAGTTGGACATTGATGGTTTGGAATTTTTTTCAGATTTTTCAGTGGAGATCAAGATTTGACATGAGAGGACCGTTTGTGGTTGATCAATTACTCTAGAAAATATTTTATGGTAGTATATGAATCTATAGGAGAGCACATGAGAGTGGGGCTTAGGTTCGTGCTCGTACCCTCATCTGTTTGGGATTCCCTTGGTTTGTCTTTCATGGACATAAATCCTTATGGTGGGGATAATTTAATGACTCTGATTTTCCCATGGTTTTTATATAATATTTCTATAGAAATTCATAGCTCAGGCACTGAGATAGCGCGTAATTATGAGGCCTGGTGTGCCCGTAATGTACCGTCGAATTTTTTTTCCAGCTTTTAAATAGCGTGTGTGAGTCATTTTCCTATAAAAGTTGTATAATTCATAAACGAGTTTTTGAATCTAAAATTCAATGGTATCATTTCATTCAAGATGGTGGGTTTACCCTTGTTGTGACATAACTTTATTCGGCATGGGCCTCCATTGAGAAAACCTGAAAATGTAAAAACAGTAAATAAAATAATTAAATACAATTATTTTAGTTTTCAAATTATTATAACTCAATAATGGTGACTTGTATTGAAAATATGAGACCATAGTTGAGTTCTTAATGTGGGTGTTTTCCATAGGCGGAGCATAGCATTGGCCAGCATGGGTCTACAATGGAATGTAGTTTTTGGAACTTGACTATATATAAAATAATTAAATAATGATTATTTTATTTTCAAATCCAATAACTCACAATTGGTAACACAGATTGGAAATATGAGAGTATTGTTGTGCTTGTGCAGGTGTGATTTCCTTAGGAAGGACATAACCTTGGCAGATGCAGGTCGACGATAAACGTTAATCTTTCAGAATTTTAAAGAAAAATAAAATAAACATAAGAAATATTATTTTATTCAAAAATGTTTGGATGCAACACAACGTGCGGACAGCTGTTTCATTTAACAAATGAAATATCATAACAATGTTGCATCTCAAGAGTAATAGTAATACTATTTCATTTCATAAATAAAACAGTGTAACGACGCGACGACTCATCGTAACAAAAATGATAAAATTTGTTTACTGCCACAAGTTCATTAAATGAGATACGAGATTAGGGGAGGATCTTGGAGTTTTCTATGAATACATTGAGGAAATTCATTGCCGAATGACGAGTAGCGATGAACGAAAAACGATGATAAATCAACTATCTGATTTGGATTAAACATCGGTATATTGATAAATGAAGAATGCAGGATTCCCCATTCATTAGTGATCGATCCAAACCTAGGTAGGGGTTTATTTCTATGTGAATAAATTTCCCCATTATTCCCCTCTAATGGAAGAATATGAATCAACTCACTAACATGTAGATTTGTGGGTCGATCATTCATGTGGGTTTGGGAATTGTATTGTATGAATTTAACGAGAAGTATATCATTGTGATTACTACCTTTATTTATGTTCATTATCATCATGCTAATAATAAAGTTATATGTATGACATGAATAAAGGATTGGATATTTATTTGGGGGTTCCTGGTATTCTCTCCAACCCCCTTTTCTTTCATTCTTCTTTGACATACCCCCATGGTCATATCGTGCTTTTCCAGTAGGTCCCAAACATGGATAGAACCGCATAGTGAGGATAAGACACATTGGATTATCCATTAGTGATGGTGATGATCCAATTATCTTGGAGGTTCTCACAGTTCACAAAACAGACCACCAGGGCGAGTCTAGTGGCTAGCGGAAGAACCTGCCGACAACAGCTTTGGGGGACACAAAAGCATGATGCGTCACACGGCTAGAGAGACACAGTCCCACATGACCATAGGGGTGGTATGATACATAATCCAACCTGGTGGTACAATACATATGGTCTTCCCCGACTGTGTTCCCCCAGTCAAAGTGGCACCAGCGTGTTCAATGCGGTGGTGTATTGCGTTCATCTGCCTTGTAGGCTCGCTGTCGTAGGCTCCTCCATCTACAGTGGAGCCATGGTTCATGTGGCTACCACCACCACAACGCATGCTAGTGGCCCCTTCCACAGGACACTAATTCTCCACCAGTGTTCCATTATTTGAAACAATGGGACGTCTGCAGTCCTTTGGTCACGTTCTTCATCGCCCTGGGATCAGATCAAATCACAATTCATCCTGAAAAAAAACCACTCGAATAAAGATATATTCAGTATCAATTCGATCCATCTATTTCCATCATCGTCTCACCTCTAGTAGGCCTTCTCGCCATTGGATCCTCAATTTTAGATTGTTTCAACAAGAAATGGAGGCACATCATTCATCCGCTGATAATCTATGAAGAATGTGAAGAACTTGTAGAACATTGAAGGATAAAATCACATGGAAAAATCCAAGGAATGAACCTCCACCTTTTTTCATTTCGGCCTTGATCCATTAAATAGTAAAGATCATGAAAACATAAGTAGATCTCCATAAACCAAAAATTGATAACAAAAAACTGTAAATATAATACCATCCTTCAATACGCACTAAACGTAAATCATTCCATTCATCTGTTGATTCAGTTTCGTCTTATTAAATAAGAAAGTGAAGGAAATCAATTAAAATAACATAACAAACCTAAATTCTGTTCGATCACTGATGAATAACATTCACATCATTGTTTCCATGGGAAAATATCCTTCGAATCTGAGGTTCTTCATTGAACTTCAACCCATGATCTGCCACCGTTTCATCAAGAGGGAAATGTATCCTCACCTTGTAGAAATTACAGGGTTACAGTTATAACCCTAAATTCTTGGAAAAATTAGTATTAAAATAAAATTTGTCTCTGCATCAAGAATAAATTATTTTAATTATGTTTACATCCAAAAACAATCGTCCAAAGCCGACCCGCATAAGCTGATGTTAGGCCTTTCCTAATGAAAAGACCCCCTTACGAACTCAACAATGTTATCTAATTTTCAATATGAGTTACTGTTTATGGGTTATTAGGAATTTAAAATAATTATTTAAGTTATTTTATTTACTTTTATTCCATTTATGAAAGTTTCTTCAGATGTCCCGCAATGACCAATGTAAGGTCACAACTAGGGTAAAGAAGAAATTATAAGCTCAAAGATGGCCTCATATTTCTGATCTGGGAACCGATTTAAATGATATTACACTTTTTAATAAAATTCACGTGCACATGTTAATAAAAATTTATCATTTTTCAACGAAATGATCTGGGATCTCCGAGCCTCAGAATCAGACTCCATCTTATCACATGGTCTCTGAATTTTCCTAAATAATTTCTAAAAAATAATGAAATCTATGTCATTACAAAGTGAAATCATCTTTAAAAAACTACTTGGTCTTCTAAATGATATTATAACAAGAAAAATAATCTTCCTTGTTGAATATATGACGCTAAATGAATTCTATGTTCAATGAGAATAGTCTATAAAAAAATTCATGCTAGTGAATATGATTTCATATTGCTATTAATGGACCACAAATATCGAAAAAAATTCTCTAATTATGGTGTGAATATATACAAGAATGATAAATCATGTTATTCAAAAAATTTATGGTAATTTACTATCATTACATTGTTCAGAAGACTATTTGGATTTTAGGAAACCACATGACAATTGACATGGAATGTAGATATAAGGATTAAATATGGGAAACTACATTATCCAATAGATTCTCATTAGTAAAATATAATTGAGTATGAGCATCCTAAATTTTTAAATGAGATGAGAAAATATAATCTCTCGTTATATATATACAGACTAAATCCATTTGGTGTACAAAGTAGTACTCACTGTACATGACACATCATATTGGTAAATTATAAATTTTCTCCATAGTTATTCATGAAGCAAAAATATATTATGTTGTCTATACTTATATCTGGCCCAAATAAAAATGAAAATGATATTGATTTCTATTTGGATCCACTGATCGATGTTCTAAAGTTCATGTTGGATACATGTGTTACAATGTTTGATGCTCATATAAGTGACAAATTCATATTAGGGACCATGTTGAACAGGATAGTAAATTACGTTCCTATTTATAAAAATTTGGTAGGGAATAACATTAAAGGAATGTTGGCGTTTCTCATTTGTGATGAGTTCAAAATCTCATTTTGATTGAGCCATTACTCTAATAATGTTTTTTAGGACATTGAGAATTTTTCCCTTGATGAAATCAATACCGATCCTGAATGACAACATTCGATGGAAATAACAAATAGGGTACAACACTATCTCCACTAATGGGTGATCAATAGTAAGATAAATTAATAGAATACTCTATTTTTAGAAAAACATTTTTGAAAAACCATACAAAATCATGTTTTAGAAATAGATAAATATTCTTTTAATTACCATAATGGATTTGTTTGTACATCATAAATTATCTTGATGTTGTGCATTTCGAAAAAAAAATGTATTCGATAATTTTATAGTATTTATACTAAATATTTATAGAATAATCAATGTACAGAATCATGGATAGTTTGGAAAATTTTTACAAGGGTATATGGTAATATTTGGAACTATTAAAAAGATAAGGGTGGACTTTTCTTCCTACTTCAATTAAGACTCTATTCAAATATAAAAAATTAAAAAAAAATTCATTTTCCATAATGGTGTAAAAGTTCTAGATAGGTATTTATCACATATCTATAATATTGTGTCAATGAATAATTTGATGTTATAGGGAATAGAATGATACAACATTCATGTTTTGACAAAGGATTTGAGGCATGTCGTTTTATATTACATTCTACCTAAAAATGTAAGGAATACCTTAACCCGACTCTGCTTCTTTTTAAAATCCATATGATGTAAAGTTATAGACCAAGCGAAGTTTCAAATCATGATTAAGGAGGTTGAAAACATATTATTGGAATTAGATATGTTCTTCCCACTATCATTCATTAATATAATAGTCCACCTGACGGTTCACTTTATTAGAGAGGTTTAACTATGCAGTCATATCTATTGTAGATGGATATACCCACATTTAATGTCATGTGATTATTTTTAAAGGGATTTATAGGAATCAAATTCATCCAAAAGGATGTATTGCAGAATGATATAGTGAAGTAGAAACTATTGAATTCTTTATTGATTACCTATCAGATATAGATAGCATAGGTCTCCCAATGTCTCGTTACAATGGGCTACTTATTAGATAGTGAATTTTCATAACAGATGTCCTTACAATTACCATCACTAAGTGGGAGAAATAAAACCATTAAATTTTACATAATGGTGCATATGTTTAAATATACATTTAATACCACAAATAAATAATTATAGATTTCAATCCATTAAGGAATGAAGGTTAGATATCAAATACACATCATCAAGAGTTCATAAGAATGTTTTAAGATCATATTTATAAGGTGTTATCTAGATGTACAAATTCAATTTATAAAATAATTCAATAGTTATATAGGGTAAAAATGAAAATGTTACATGTTATATGGGTTTTGTAATCAATGGTTATGTGTCCTATACAAAATAACTTGATGACTGTAGTATGGTTAAAAAAATAGCCGAGTTACGCTTGCGGAAGAAGTGATGCACATATCTGGTTCCAATGATAGAAATCCATTTTTTAATAATGTGTCATATTTTTTTCATTTTAAACCACATATATGAGTAAGATTATACAACAATTCATGTTCCTATTTTCTATTGATAATGGGTTGACAAGAAGTGTGTAGTGAAATTTGATGAACGGGGATTCATGAAAGTGAATTTTTCTGTGGAATGGGAAAATGATGTGTTCTTCATAATGGAATAACATATAGTGATTTTATTTTATTTATTAGATATAGTAAACAGTAATTTTTTTATGATCCTATTGGAGAGTAACACAATTGTAGGTTTAGATGAAAATTTAATTGAGGATAACACATTCATTGGGATAACAAAATTAGTTTATGGAGGTCACCATGTAGAATATCTCTTGTATATTAATAGGGACCAAAAAGAGGATATCTAGATTCTTGAGAGAGGAGACAAATCCATACATCCTTTTACAAATGAAAGAGGTTTCAATGAGAAGTTTATGGTTTTTTAAATATACTTTTCCACATAATATTATATGTTATCTACATTATTAACACAATATATATTAAGAGCTTGGCTACTCATGAAAATAATTCATTCTGCACATGATGATGTTGCCAATATCGGGGATGTATAGGCAATTTATACTGAAATAGAATAATTATTAGGGGATCAAATACATGTTGATGGAATAAAATAACAACATAGAATCATAGTGTTTAATAAAACCATCAATGCAGAAAGATGGGGTATAATATTCGAGGTTATATGGAATCAACGTGGACAACCTGTTGACCACAACATGTCAAATATCATTTGTAATGTTTGTGTCACAATAAGGATTAATGTGTCGATTTGTATAGATTCATGAAACCATATATAACATGTAAGTAAATAAGACCTTTGGGAAGATATAAATGTAATGGTACGACATATTTCTTAAATTTCATCAAATAATTATATAATGAAACATTGATTTAATTTTAAATATTCCTTGAAGACTTCATTTATTTTAAACGATTTCCAAGAGAAATATGTTTTATTTGTCAATATAAATTCTCATATAGACTTCTAGACTCTTCTTAACATGTTTCATATTAGGGATATTAAGGGGAAAGTAAGGCCCCAACCACCAGTTACTTATGCACACATTATAATGTAGGAACCATTGAAATATTTCACCAGTCTTCATGATGATAAATCATTTTAGGTGAATTTTACTCAATAATATATTATGTGGTATTTCTTATTTTATCCAATTTCACTCAGAATTTTTAATTTATGAAATAGAAAGTGTGATGAAAATAAATAGAATGCATTAAAACCAATGTACCCTTATAAAAAATCAATGATGGGGTAAACTTCAATAGAGAATATATTTTATGTCTTTTCTATAAAAAAGTTCTTTTGATATGAAATAACATATATTCCTTTATTTATATGAATATTTATGAATCAAAAGTAAAATCTGCTTTGATCCCATATCATGTGCAATGGTAGGAGGCCTATGTAAATAAGGAGGGTATGATTATAGATGACATCATAAAAGAATTATAGGAAACATGTGTAAGTATGACATAATAGTAATTTCTCATGATTTATAATTTTGTTAAATAAAAGTATATATTTATGTTCATATTATTTTATATATTTTATACATAAGAATTGGTAGTGACTTTACATGAAGAAAAACTACATTAATTAGATTTGATGTGGCGAAAACAATATGCTAGCATTTAAGGTGTTGGTTTTGGATTGTCTTCAAAAAAATATTTTAAGAATAAAAACCCACAAGAAGATTCATATATGATGAAGAAAGTATTTCAGGAAGATATAGATTATTTTCCCGGTATTACTTCCCTGTCAGATTTGGAAGATAAATATATGTGAAAGTATTAAATCAAACCGGTCGTGGAACAATGATCTACACATGAACTGCCAAATGGCCCCAATATCCTTATGGCTAGTAATTACACTAAACTGTATACCTTACCCAAGGTAATCAATTTTTTATTAATCTATATCTTTTATGTGAATCTATCAATATCTGATAACATTACATTACAAAAATTATATAGGATAAATATATATGTTATTTCTATATTTTATAAAACAAGAACCCCCTTGTTATGAGGGATAAGGTTTATAATATCCTAATAGTCAATCTACAAAATAAATATATACCAAAAGATCACATGACAGTGGGGATTGAGTTAGCTCATGATCTGACCACTGAGATTACTATTCCACTTGATGATTTGGATATTAGAATGGACAATGATTTTTTTGGACATTTATAGAAAGGTAATCTAAAATTATAAATATACATGAGGTATTATTTTAATAAATTTTATCAAATTAAAACCCTATAATAGTTGATGAAAAAAGGTCTGGGGTGACATGTGATATTACATATGTATAAATCAATGGGGAAACCGAATGTCAAATCACTGCGATATAGTAAATCAACCAAGAAAACAAATAGAATTTTTCAGAGTAACTTTTCCCCACCATTTCTACTGAAACATTTATTTTCATTACAATATAATCCAGAGACCATATTCAATGATGGAGATATGTCCTACATTCCACATGAAGAATAAATATTTGGAACTATCATTACATATGTAGTTGGTCTCGAGATTATAAATGATATTTTCATGTTTGATTGGTTGGGTGTTTCAGTTGTGAATACATCCAAAATGAATATTTTTATAATATGTGTGTCCAAAAAATAATGTAATATGATCATTAAATAAAATAAATATTCATATTTTTTACAAGAATTTATATTACTGCTATGTAATGGAAAAACCCTTCCAAACATTATATATATTTATTAATCCCTAAATCATTTCTATAGATGAAACTAAATTAGAGTGAAAATAAATTGATAAGAAAAAAGGCGAGATAAAGGAGGCATTTGGGATGAAAATAATAGATGACAGACTGATTTGATGTCTATAATGTCGGGATATAACTCTATAATTTTATTGTATAAAATATATTTTTATTTTTTCTCATCACTTATTTGTTTTTTTCATAGCAATCACTGTATGTTGATCGAAATCAAAATGGATACCCCAAATATTTATTTTTTTGGATTCAATGTATGGATACCCATCAAAATAGCAACACATGATGTGTATTGGGAATTTAAAATTCACTATAATCTAGATTTTATAGATAAAAAACAAATTCTATGTCTTAGTATGTGTTTTAATATGATTTTTTTTATTATAGTGTGGTATCTAAATATAGTCTAAATCATTATACGAAGTCAGTGACTGAATATAAGAAGCCTATAAATTACTTCAAATGCAATTTTATTGATGTATATATAGAATCATTTAACTACCAAAACATATTTCATAATAAATTTAATTTTTTGGTAAATGATTCTGTAGTTTTCCAAGTAAGGTAACAACAATAATTGTTGATATTACGGTGGGAATTTTATGAAATATATCATAAATGATGGAAATATCATCATACCAGAACATGTAATTTCTTAAGGTAATTACAATTTCATTAAAAATATTTATTAATCATTTTTTTTATATTTTCTTAGTACTACCACGATTTTTGATAACTTTTTTACTACAAATAAAAAAGTAAATTTTTGTAGAGATATGTTGGAGGCATACATGGTTTCATAATGTTTTATGACATCAAATTTCGGTGATTACCTAAAATGATTGTAATCTAGTATGGGCTATGACATTTGAAATATATTTTTGGTGTGAAGAATTAATATCAGAATGATTATATAATATTTTTGATCTATTTCTCAATGATAAGTATAATGGATGAAATCAATTTGACTAGAAATGAATAGGAGGAATTTATAGGGTTAGAATGTATATAGACATCATGAAGAGGTGACCTCCTACTACATATTTAGTTATATTTATCATTATTTTATCTAATTTTTTAATTAATTTCCATAACATTTTTATATGATGATTTTTTTAAATTTACCCATTAGTTAAACACAAACATCACCTAATCAAAATAGGGAAAAAGATCTTGTATTGTTTTTAAAATTTATTTCAATTATCCATACGTCATTTGTGACATGTAGAAATTGACCACATGTCAATATGAAACCTGATGTGGTTTTCCTGACTCGATGATTGTGTTTTTTTAAAAAAAGTGTCATTTTAGTTTGAAACATATATCAAATAGTCTAAATCGTCAAAAGGAGATCCGATTGTTTTCACATACATGGAAAATGATCCATAAATAATTGTTCATGTATAGGAATTTAATGCACGTCAATATAACAACTGATTTCATCAGTAAGACTCAAATTATGATTTTTTAATACAAAAGTGTCATTTGGTTTAAAATATACATCATGCAGTCAAGAATGAGAAAACAAGCTCAGATTGTGAATATATATCATGAATATATGACTTCATACTACTTATTTAGTTAGTTTTATCATAATTTTATCTACCTTTTTATTTAATTTCCTTTCCATTTTTATATGATACTAATTTTTTTAATTTTCATAGGGATCATGAAGAATGAAATTATTCAACAAGGAAGATTCACTCATGTACTATGATTACGTACTGGAAAAGTATGAAGAATTGAGGATGATGAAATTTTATATTTACTATCCAATTCATTCAAGATTACTATTTGTCAAAAAAAAGTTGTCGTATAACCCTGAATGTTTAATTCATTGTTGTATAATAAGACATAGAGGAATCAAACATTCCTTGATTATATACACGAGTATGAATCAAAATATTTGGTTTTAGTTAAAAATTGAAATTTTATTAATGTATTGGTTATTTTATATTTTCAATTTATTTCTTTATAGTATTACTAGAATTGAAATATTATTTATAATACATTTGGATTTTTTTTTCTTATGTTGGGGTGGTTTGTTCAAAGATACTCATTCTTGTGAGATATTGGACTTTGAGGATACAATATAGATAATGGAAACAAGTAAATGTGTTAATAATGAATACAAACACCATAGAAATTTCATTTTTCAATTATTTTTTAGTTAATTTCCTTATCATTTTATCTAATAGTAATTTAGTTTTTTTCCCATATCATTTGGGAAGTATTATTTTTCATTAAATGATCTGTAATAAGACAGAAAAGAGATACCTTTTTCATTTTTTATGTAAGAGGAAACACCAAAGTTCTCTAAAACATAAAGTGTTTCAGGAAGAATGGAGTTTTGTCTTCCATCCAAATGGAACATGTTCACTATTTTATCTATTATTTCATATAGATTAAAGTAAAACACACATAAAATTCCAAATAATATAAACCTCAATCCAATGCACAATTTTCTTGGCATGAAAAAAACTATTTGGTTTTTACATTAAAATTTACATTATAATTCAAAACACGCATCACATACTAAAAACTGGGGAAAAACCTTGAGTTGGTTTTGATACTTTATTAAAATGATCCATAAGTCATATTTGATGTATAAGAATTACCCTCACCACAATATAACATTAGGTGTGATTGGTATGGTTCCATGTTTGTCTTTCTATTTAAAATTACTATCAATTTTAGTAAAAATTACAAGTGACATACTCAAAAATGAGAAAACACATTTGAGTTGTTTTGATGCGTTATAAAGATGATCCATAAGACATTTTTGACGTGTATGAATAATCTGTACATAAATATAATACATGATTTTTTCGGTATGTCTCAAAGTGTCAATTATTAGTTTAAAATTGATATTTTACTTCAAAATGCGTGTCACCTACTAAAAACTAAGAAAACATGCTCAGATTATCTTGATAATTTATTAAAATTATTTATAAGTTGTTTATAATTTATATGATTCAGTCTCCCATCCATCCAACACATGATGTGACCTGTATGACTCAATGTTCATGATTATAGTTTAAAATGATATTTTCATAAAAACACTAGTGACATACTCAAAATTGAGAAAACAAATTCATATTGTTTTGATACATTATGAATATTTTACGTATGTAATTTGTGATGTGTATGAATCAGACACACCTCAATCCGATGTGTGGTGTAACTAATACGACTCTATGTGTGTCTACTTATTTAAAATTGAGATTAATCTTTGTAAAAATATAATTGATATACTAAAAACTAATCAAACACATTCATATTTTTTTTATATATTAGGATAATGATCCATAATTCATCAATGATGTATAGGAATTATCTGCAGCTCAATCTGATAAAAGATGTTCATGATGTAACCCAAAGTGTCTGTTATCAATTTAAAATTAACATTTTAGTTAAAAATATGTGTCACTCTCAAAAAACAAATAAAATATGATATGATTCTCTTTAAAAGTAGGTAAAATTATTCATATGTCATTTTGATGTGTAGGAATCATTCTCATGTCAAATCGACACATGATGTGACATGTATGACTCAAAGTGTGTGTTTTCGTCTTAAAAACAATTTTAAGTAAAAAACACAAGTGACATAACTAATACTATGGAAAGGTTTTGAATTTTTTTTATACATTATGAAAATAATATATTGTTCATTTTTTATATGTATGAATCAGACGCACATCAATATATCTCGTGGTGTTACCAGCATGACACCATGTGTGTCTTTTTATTTAATGTTGACAGTAATTTTGGTCGAAAAGAAATGTGAAATAAAAAAAACTAAGAAAACACATTCAGATTATTTTGTTACATTTTCTCAATTACCCATTAGTCATTTTTGATGTGATGGAATCATCTATATCTCAATCTGGTACATAGTGTTCCCGATATGACTCAAAGTTTCCTTTATCAGTTTAAAATTTAAAATTTAGTTCAAAACATTTTCCACTCACTGAAAAATAATAAAACACACTCATATTTTCTTAATAATTCATAAAAAATATTTTTATTTTATTATATATCTCTAATAATCAGTCCCAAATAAAACCGACACATGATGTGACTGGTATGAATCAAATTTCATGTTTCTAGTTTAAAATGACATTTTAGTAAAAAACACAACTAACTATAAATTAAGGAAAAATTAATATTGTTTTTATAATTTTGAAAAAAAACCCATATAACATTTTTAACATGTTGGAATTATCCTCACCTCAATCCAATTCATGGAGTTATCAATATGGCTCAAAGTGTATCATTTTTTTTATAAAATCGACACAAATTGAAGTAAAATATGAATGTGACATAATCAAAACCAAGAAAATTTTTTATATTTTTTATACCTTTGGAAAATGATCCATAAGTCATTTGTGATGTGTAGGAATAATACACAACTTAATTTTTTGCAAATTGGGGCTAGTATGACTCAACTGCCTGTTATCATTTTAAAAATGACATTATAGTTCAAAATTTTTGTCACTCAACGGAATCTGAGAAAACTCCCTTGGATTATTTTGATAATTTAGGAAAAAGATTAATATGTTATTTCTGATGTGTAAGAATTAGTCTCATATAAAACTGACACACGGTGTGACCGGTATGACTCAAAGTTCCTGTTACTAGTTTAAAAAGACATTTTAGTAAAAAATTAAATTGACATACTCAAAGTCGATAAAAAAAATTAGGATTATTAAATTTATTTAGTAAAATTATCCACAAGACATTTTTGACTTGTAAGAATTATCCAAACATAAATTTGATGAACATTGTGATCATTATGACTCCAATTGTGTATTTTTATGTAAAATTGACATTATTTTGAAAAAGACATGTGACAAAATCAAAACTGGAAACAGTTTCATATTAAATTGATACTTTAAGATAATTACCCATAAGTTATTTATGATGTGTAGAAATCAGTGGAACCACAATATAATACATGGTGTTTTTGTTATGACTCAATATGTATGTTATCAGTTTAAAATTGACATTTTAGTTCAAAATATGTGTCACTAATTGAAAACCATAAAAACACACTTAGTGTGTCATGATTATTTAGTGAAAAAATTCATATTTAATTTGAGATGTGTAAAAATTAGTCTCACATAAAACCGACACACGATGTGACTACTATGAATCAACATTCATGTTTCTAGATTAAAATGTAATATTAAAAAGAAGTTACATACTCAAAAATGAGAAAATGAATTTATATTGTTTTTATAATTTAGGAAAATGATCTATAAGATATTTCTGATGTGTAAAAATCATCTTCACCTCAATCTGACTCACAGTGTGACCAATATGACTCCAATTGTGTCATTTTATTAAAACATTTCCATGATTTTAGTAAAAAAGAATGCGACATATTGAAAATTTAAAAAACCCATTCATATTGTTTTTATACTTTTTGAAAATTATCCATAAGTCATTAAAAACATTTATTAATAAACCACACTTCAATGCATTACATGGTATGCCATGTATGACTTAAAGTGTCTATTATCAGTTCAAAATTGGATATTTAGTTAAAAATATGTATCACTCACTGAAAATCGAGCGAACATGCCTAGATTGTATATATAATTTAGGACCATCCATAATTTATTTGTGAAATATTTAAATTGATCACATGTCAATATGAAAAAGGATGTTTTTGTTATGACTCAAATTGCGTGTTTTCAATATATAAGTGCCATTTTAGTTTAAAACACAGATCACACCACCAAAATTGAGTAGAAAAGATAATATTTTTTCATATCATTTTATCCTCTATAACTTAAGTAATTTCCTTATCATTTTTATGTTATACATATTTAGTTAACATTCACAAAGAAAATTCTTGAAGATGAACCCGAAATGGAGTGATAGTTGAAGGATTGTTATAAAAATGAAAGTCATGTTAAATTAACTCCCATCCATAGTAAAATTTTTATTATCACAACTGAGAAAAAAGTCAATATTACTTGATTTTGTGATCAATAAGAAAAATGGCATGACATGCTAGAATTTACCGCAACTCAATCTGATACACGGTGTTATGAGTATTAGTCAAAGTACATGTTTTTAGTTTAAAATTGATTTTTTTTTTATTTATTTCATTACAATATTACTAACAAAAGAATAGTATTATTATATAGTTGTATTATTTTTATTGAGATGGGTTGATTTTTTCATCAATATAATGACCAAGGGTTGCGGACCAATGAAAAAGGAACATTAATGTTTTGGAATGTATTTGATAATTGTTACACACTCTAGTAATTGTATAAACCATGGATTGAAATTTATTTAATATAGATTTTTTTCTTGTAAATTTTATTTCATTTAAATTCTATACTTTCAATCTGTATTTTCTATTTTCTTCTATTAATTTTATCTATTGTAGTATATAGTAATTTTAATTGAACATTGCAGTATTATTCCCCTTTATCGTCATTTTTAATATCATTGTTAAAGGGATGATTTATCATAACATTAAATAGAAAAGAAATGTAACAACCCGAGATTTTATGAAAAATATTCTTTTTAATTTTATTAATGTTTTGTGTTGTACGCTACACCAAAAGGAGCTTTCACAACACACATCATTGACTTTCCTTGCATTACACGCAATCGCAACCTTCCTCGATAGCGTGTGTAGTACGTAATACCGAGTTTCACTAAACAACAATATGCTATTAAAACTAGCCGTTATGAATAGTAATAACCACTTTTTGAAATTTTATAAATTTTATTTTTCAAAATGGACTTCATTTTTGGACTCAGAATATCGAAATTAGCCTACGGTGAAATTTTGGTATTTTTCTGAAAACTTTCAATTTTTGATGAATAGTGAAACCACTAAGTGGGAGGTTAAAAACTGAATTTTGCATAAAACATAATTTTACCGCTTCTGTGAATGGAATTTCAAAAATCCGACAGACACGGTTGATATCAGTAAGTAAAATGTGGTTCAATGAGATAAAAATAATTTTTTGGTGAATAGTAACTTTTTACTATTTTTACCGCGGTTAATAGTAAATAGGGTAACTAAGGGTAAATATGATATTAATATTACCCTAACACATGTATTAATTCTATTGTACAAGTTTAATTCGACCAAAAACAAACTTAGGAATAAAATATGACCATTTAGGCCCACTTGGATTAGATTAGGACATTTATTATTAATTTATTTAAAGAAGGGTTAAAATAGTTAAAATCAAAGTTTAATAAGTAAATCATTTTTAATATGGGGTTATACATAAGATAAATTAGATTGTAAATATTCATTAGAAAGATAAAACGATTTCCTACATGATGGTATTTTATTTGTAATTTTTAGACATCAAATAATTTAATTTATTTATGACACAAAGATGATGAAGTAATTATCTTATTAATGAAATATTGACATAATTGATATTATAAATACCCAAATAAATGTAATTTAAGACTTTTTATGAATTCCACTAATTTTCTAGGTTACTATGATATATTATTGTTGATTTAATCAACTTGGTTAGAACATATAATTCTGTTATGACTTTCACAAAAATCATATATCAAATAGTGTCAAAATTGACACAAAATAGTTTTTAAATCAAATATTATATTATTAATTGTTATTTTATTCCTAAAAATCTAAGGTTCGGCCACATGACTTAGATAAGGATATATATATTAATAATTAACAATTTGGGGTTCGTTTGGAATGTTATAGTAAGTGTATTAACCATAAAGTGAAAGAAAACAAAAAGACATGGTAAAAGTTAAATTATTTAATTTAGAGTTAAATCTAATTGATAAGGTTAAAATAATACCCTAAACTTGTCTAAATCCTATTGGATGATAGGATTTCGACCCATCCCAACATTATCTTTGAAATAAGACCCTTTGGAATCATTATAAACCGATTTTGACTTTAATATAAAATAATATTTTGAGATATTCCTAAGGTGCCCCTCTCCTCCCCTATAAAAGGACACCTCCTCCCCCTCCTCCTCACACCAATTTGAGCACTCAAGCTCGGCCAACCCATGACAAAATCTCTTCTCCACTTCCCTAGCAACATCCTAGAGGTTCTGGTCTTCCTCAAAGACCAATTTTAGTGCCCTAAGAGGAGGTCTTAAAGAGGCGCTTCAAAGAAGAGGTAATTACCGTTACCAATTCTTTCATCTTTATTTCTTCTTCCACTTCTTCTTCTTAGGTTGTTTCATTGTGAAGTAATAACATCAGTATCACTAATATACTGATATGTTATTTTAAGTATGAAAAAACCCTATTTCACCATCTATCCATCCTACGGAAAAAGAAATCACCGCGCGTGCGTACGTACGGAATACCGTCTCCACGCCGTGGTGTAATCTATTTTCCACCACCACCTTACATGGATGAGTATAATGGTGTAAAGAATAACTATACATAGTTATTACAACATCATATTGATTCTGATATATTGTATAATCCACTCCAATTCAATTCAATAATTATGGAAATGATATCATCGCTCGTGTGTACGTACGGACTACCGTCTCCACGACGCGATGAGATTCATTCTTAATGATTAACCATTCATAAATGATTATAAAGTATATATAATAAGTACTAATGAAATATATGACATAATAATGATACTGGATTTATGTATATATATATATATATGTCATCTACTTACTTCCATTCAAGACAATAAGGAAAGAAAAACAGCGTTCATGCGTACGTACGGACTACCGTCTCCATGAACGGTGTTTTTCATTTCATTTATATATCTATTATATATATATATACTGAATATATATGATATATAAATCATATTTTATATTCTGTAAGTAAGTAAATCATGATATAAGTAATAATAATTTCAAGAACAACAAGTCAAAACACCTACGATAAATGAAACGATTTTACCCAAAACGCTTCTTTAACATGGAATTTACAAAAGAAAGTGTAATATAATGTCATAAGTGAACCATATATGATATCATAACAATGAATATGATTCTGTAATAAGTCAATGACATTATTTAAATCATTATACAGGAGGTTCGGACACATACGAAGCAAATCGGACCTAAGGTAAGGGAAATATCACAATCTCATTTTTATCCGAGATTGTTTATTCGTAAGTATTTACTAGGGTGTATTTTATCATCCACATCCATGTTCCCTTAATATGTAATATTGTTTCCATCCACTTAAAATAGATTAAATCCAATTTTACCCTTTGGTGAGTTTTTAGTAAAGAATATGAAAGGAATCTTTTGTCGTTTTTTCGTACGAGGTACTTTTTGACTTTTCCGACAAAAGTACGAAGAATGTTTTTTTAACTTATACGGCATGAATGGATTTTTAAAAAATTATTTACAAGAATCTTCCGTTACAAGTTTTCAAGTTTATTTTTAATCAACTTCTTTTATTTTAATGTTTTATGACATGTTATGAAAGGAAAAATGTTTTTGAAGAAGAAAGGATATTTTCCTCAAGAATGGAGTTCAAGTGTTTTATCAAAATTATTTTCCATCTAAGATAATAAAGGGTTCTGTTTTTATCCCTATTATTACATTGATTTGATCATGTTGTGATGGAATTATTTTTATGAATTCCTTTATCTTATATGAATTGATTTATGATGTCATGATGTTTCAAGAATCCCATTTTTTTACATGTGTTATGTGATGATGTATGTTTTATGATTATGTGGCACACATAAGAAAGGATTCAATATAAGATGGGTGGGACCTATATCTCCCTCCAATGCATTGGGTAAAGATTTTATATCTCATGATATAGACATGGCTGGAACGGTAGGTTATACCGGTTCAGTGAAACCGGACTGAAACGAGGGTTACTCGATTCAGAAAGGGACTTTGTCCACTAAGATAGTCTTGGCAATGAGTCTTGACTAACAAGAAATGATTCTCTATGATTATGTGTGAATGCCACAAAGTTTCATGTTTTATGTTATGATTATTGTGATTACATTTCACTGCCATGATTTATCCCATGTTATGAATTTATGCTCTCTTTTGCAGGTTAAGATTTCCAAAATGTTATGTTCTTATGAATACGATGTGATTGATATTTCTTTTTTTTACCCTTACTGAGCATTTGAGCTCACCCTTTTATGTTTTCTTTTCCCCAGGATATAAAGAAAGGTTTTTGGTAAAAAAAGGGAATATCTTTATAGCAGATGTTGAAGATCTTTCACCACGATTAGAAGATTACGTTCCGAGTTTCCAAAGACACTAAACTATTACGATCCTTGTGTGTGTGTTTTTGTTATGTACTAAGTATTCCGCAAATGTAATGTAATGTCAATGTACGTTAAGCTTCGGGTCTCTATAGTTGGTATCAGAGGAAAGGTTTAGTCAACCTTTGGAAACTAGGATGCGAGAACTTTAGTGAGATCCCTAGAGATATTTATAAGGTATGTCTAGGGATGTCCTTAAGGATAAGTATATGTATAGGATACAGTCCTAGAACTACGGTAACGATCATAGAATTTAACCTAAGATGATAGATATTGAGGATACTCCACCTTTATTATGGTGTTTTCCCAAGCATGATTTTTGCCTCTCACACTATTCTTTTTGGGTTTTAGACGATGGCTGGAACCCGAAGGAACCGTGTTGATCAATGCAATGGACAATGCAATGATTTCCCTCCTGAACAAACAAATGTTATGGGAGATGGAGTGCAAAATCTTATTGCTATACTTACACAAGCTATGAATCATTCTGGACATCCAAATGAGCAGAGAAGGGAATAGTATTCTATTGAGTCCTTCATGAGGCAACGTCCACCTTCTTTCCGTGGGACTTCCGATCCACTTGTTGCTGAACAATGGATCAGTACTACTGAAAAGATATTTTCAGTTATTCAATGTTCTGAACATGATAAAGTCATATTAGCAGTGTATCGTTTGGAAGATGATGCTGGTCAATGGTGGAATCTTATCAAGAATACGAGGCCAAGAGATGAAATTGAGTCCATGGATTGGGACGAGTTCAAGAACTTGTTTTTCAGTAAGTACTTCCCTCGTATTCTTCGAACAAAGATGGAAAAGGAGTTTCTTGAGCTGAAGCAGAAGGACGAGGAATCTGTTGGTATATACGAAGAAAATTTTACAAGACTTTCAAGGTATGCATCTGGCATTATCATCCAACCTGAAAGTAAAGTTGATCGATTTTTCAGTGGCTTAAAACCATGTCTTCGAAGGGCATTAGCTATAAGAGACTTCAGTAGCTATGAAGAAATTGTGCGTTGTGATATCAAGGTAGAAATGGAAGTTGGTGTTACATATCCATCTCATGGTTTTGAAAAGAAACGAAAGATGGAGTTCAAGGAGAAATCTCAAAATAATGGTGAAAAGAAGATGAATGTTTCCTTATGCACAAAGTGTGGAAAGAAGCATGGTGGAGATTGTCTTAAAGGGACTAGAAAATGTTTTAAGTGTGGAAAAGAAGGTCATCGAGTAGCTGAGTGTCGAAGTAATGGAAAAATGGTTTCTAATGATATGAACAAAGCAAACACTTCAGAGAACGCACCACCAACACTTCAATGTTTCAAGTGCAAGGAGATGGGACATTATGCCAATAAATGCCCTAATCCAAGGGTTAGTGACGGTCAACATGACCAACCACTTAAGGCAAAGGACAAAGGGAAGTCACATGCGATCTCTATTGGCAATGATGAATATGACAATGATGTGGTGGAATGATTAAGTGTTTATGTAATGGGATTCCAAAATAATGTTGTATCATGTAGTATTGGAATATTTATGTATTGGACTAATGTGGTATTCAAAGTAATTGAGATATTATGCACATAATGAAGGGAAAACGAGAAAATGAAATGTTTAACAGTATTCATGAGCTGATGATTGATATAAGGACTAAGTGATATCATGGTTTGAGTATATATAATTTTGAGGATTTTGGTATGTGGAAAGTGTTAGATTTTAACTGCCTTCATGTTTTCACTAAGGTATTCAATAGAATACATGATTAAGGACTTAGAATGTTTGGAATGTGACCAACAAAACATATCTTATGATATATGGGGATCGACGATGGTGTTAAATCTCTGGTAATCATTTTCACTATTTTATGAGAGTGGACTGCAGTATTATGGATAAGCATAAAGAATTGGAATGGATTATGTTGGACATAAGTTATTATTGTTTAAGGATAGACGTTCTCTTGATATTATTGATGGGATGTTATAGTAATATAGTTTTAGAAAAAGGACAACCTGCAGGACGGGCGACAGCCCATCGCGTCGGACAAGGCTGTTGAATCGAACCCACAACCGAAGTGTGACTGGTCTTTATCACCTACCACTGGCCTACATGAAGTCCCTATTTAGTAGAAACTAGTTTTATTATATTAAGTAGTATGATATATGAAGTATAAGTCCATTTTAGGAACCATATATGATTAATCTCACTATAGACCGACTTATGTATATAATTTTTGCTAACCTTTTGTTTGAGACAGATGGAATGACCCGTCATTCTATCACATAATCTGCTAACACTTCACGAATAAAAAATTCAACTTCATTTATTTTAGAGATGAAGTGGAAATTGTTCAAGGCATGAACAACAGTGAGATTGTACCAAAATAAAGAAAGTATTTATTCTAATTCAAATTTTCAACTTTAGGGAAATGATCTTGAAAACCAAAAATGTTGTCCTAGTGATCTTATACCTGATGAATCAGATGGTACCTTAGATCATCACAAATTTATGGATTTGTGATTACTGGATTTTCCATAGCCATGTTCTCTACCACTCTCTATCAGAACATGATGGTTAGATTTCTCTTCCATATCCATATGTTCACCTATGTGGAAACCCAGTGATTAGTTTATTTGGGTAACCGTTACGTTTCATACTTTTGTTCTTAAAGATTGGTTTTGATATTCCTTTTTACGATGTGGGTTTCTATTAAAGAAAATTTCGAATAGTAAACCATTTATAATCCCGACGAATTTCGAGGGCGAAATTCATTTTAAGGGGGGTAGAATGTAACAACCCGAGATTTTATGAAAAATATTCTTTTTAATTTTATTAATGTTTTTTGTTGTACGCTACACCAAAAGGAGCTTGCACAACACGCATCTTTGACTTTCCTTGCATTACACGCAATCACAACCTTCCTCGATAGCGTGTGTAGTACGCAAAACCGAGTTTCACTAAACAACAATATGCTATTAAAACTAGCCGTTATGAATAGTAATAACCACTTTTTGAAATTTTATAAATTTTATTTTTCAAAATGGACTTCATTTTTGGACTCAGAATATCGAAATTAGCCTAGGGTGAAATTTTGGTATTTTTCTGAAAACTTTCAATTTTTGATGAATAGTGAAACCACTAAGTGGGAGGTTAAAAACTGAATTTTGCATAAAACTTAATTTTACCGCTTCTGTGAATGGAATTTCAAAAATCCGACAGCCACGGTTGATATCAGTAAGTAAAATGTGGTTCAATGAGATAAAAATAATTTTTTGGTGAATAGTAACTTTTTACTGTTTTTACCGCGGTTAATAGTAAATAGGGTAACTAAGGGTAAATATGATATTAATATTACCCTAACACATGTCCTAATTCTATTGTACAAGTTTAATTCGACCAAAAACAAACTTAGGAATAAAATATGACCATTTAGGCCCACTTGGATTAGATTAGGACATTTATTATTAATTTATTTAAAGAAGGGTTAAAATAGTTAAAATCAAAGTTTAATAAGTAAATCATTTTTAATATGGGGTTATACATAAGATAAATTCGATTGTAAATATTCATTATAAAGATAAAAAGATTTCCTACATGATGGTATTTTATTTTTAATTTTTAGACATCAAATAATTTAATTTATTTATGACACAAAGATGATGCAGTAATTATCTTATTAATGAAATATTGACATAATTGATATTATAAATACCAAAATAAATGTAATTTAAGACTTTTTATGAATTCCAATAATTTTCTAGGTTACTATGATATATTATTGTTGATTTAATCAACTTGGTTCAAACATATAATTCTGTTATGACTTTCACAAAAATCATATATCAAATAGTGTCAAAATTGACACAAAATAGTTTTTAAATCAAATATTATATTATTAATTGTTATTTTATTCCTAAAAATCTAAGGTTCGGCCAAATGACTTAGATAGGGATATATATATTAATAATAAACAATTTGGGGTTCTATTGGCATGTTATAGTAAGTGTATTAACCATAAAGTGAAAGAAAACAAAAAGACATGGTAAAAGTTAAATTATTTAATTTAGAGTTAAATCTAATTGATAAGGTTAAAATAATACCATAAACTTGTCTAAATCCTATTGGATGATAGTATTTCGACCCATCCCCACATTATCTTCGAAATAAGACCCTTTGGAATCATTATAAACCGATTTTGACTTTAATATAAAATAATATTTTGAGATATTCCTAAGGTGCCCCTCTACTCCCCTATAAAAGGACACCTCCTCCCCCTCCTCCTCACACCAATTTGAGCACTCAATCTCGGTCAACCCCTGCCAAAATCTCTTCTCCACTTCCCTAGCAACATCCTAGAGGTTCTGGTCTTCCTCAAAGACCAATTTTAGTGCCCTAAGAGGAGGTCTCAAAGAGGCGCTTCAAAGAAGAGGTAATTACCGTTACCAATTCTTTCATCTTTATTTCTTCTTCCACTTCTTCTTCTTAGGTTGTTTCATTGTGAAGTAATAACATCAGTATCACTCATATACTGATATGTTATTTTATGTATGAAACAACCCTATTTCACCATCTATCCATCCCACGGAAAAAGAAATCACCGCGCGTGTGTACGTACGGAATACCGTCTCCACGCCGTGGTGTAATCTATTTTCCACCACCACCTTACATGGATGAGTATAATGGTGTAAAGAATAACTATACATAGTTATTAAAACATCATATTGATTCTGATATATTTTATTATCCACTCCAATTCAATTCAATAATTATGGAAATGATATCATCGCTCGTGCGTACGTACGGACTACCGTCTCCACGACGCGATGAGATTCATTCTTAATGATTAAACATTCATGAATGATTATAAAGTATATATAATAAGTTCAAATGAAATATATGACATAATAATGATACTGGATATATATATATATATATATATATGTATGTCATCTACTTACTTCCATTCAAGACAATAAGGAAAGAAAAACAGCGTTCATGCGTACGTACGGACTACCGTCTCCATGAACGGTGTTTTTCATTTCATTTATATATCTATTATATATATATATACTGAATATATATTATATATAAATCATATTTTATATTCTGGAAGTAAGTAAATCATGATATAAGTAATAATAATTTCAAGAACAACAAGTCAAAACACCTACGATAAATGAAACGATTTTACCCAAAATGCTTCTTTAACATGGAATTTACAAAAGAACGGGTAATATAATGTCATAAGTGAACCATATATGATATCATAACAATGAATATGATTCTTTAATAAGTCAATGACATTATTTAAATCATTATACAGGAGGTTCAGACACATACGAAGCAAATCGGACCTAAGGTAAGGGAAATATCACAATCTCATTTTTATCCGAGATTGTTTATTCGTAAGTATTTACTAGGGTGTATTTTATCATCCACATCCATGTTCACTCAATATGTAATATTTTTTCCATCCACTTACAATAGATTAAATCCAATTTTACCCTTTGGTGAGTTTTTAGTAAAGAATATTAAAGGAATCTTTTGTCGTTTTTTCGTACGAGGTACTTTTTGACTTTTCCGACAAAAGTACGAAGAATGTTTTTTTTAACTTATACGGCATGAATGGATTTTTAAAACATTATTTACAAGAAGCTTCCTTTACAAGTTTTCAAGTTTATTTTTAATCAACTTCTTTTATTTTAAAGTTGTATGACATGTTATGAAAGGAAAAATGTTTTTGAGGAAGAAAGGATATTTTCCTCAAGAATGGAGTTCAAGTGTTTTATCAAAATTATTTTCCATCTAAGATAATAAAGGGTTCTGTTTTTATCCCTATTATTACATTGATTTGATCATGTTGTGATGGAATTATTTTTATGAATTCCTTTATCTTATATGAATTGATTTATGATGTCATGATGTTTCAAGAATCCCATTTTTGTTACATGTGTTATGTGATGATGTATGTTTTATGATTCTGTGGCACACATAAGAAAGGATTCATTATATGATGGGTGGGACCTATATCTCCCTCAAATTCATTGGGTAATGATTTTATATCTCACGAGATAGACATGGCTGGAACGGTAGGTTATACCGGTTCAGTGAAACAGGACTGAAACGAGGGTTACTCGATTCAGAAAGGGACTTTTTCCACTAAGATAGTCTTGGAAATGAGTCTTGACTAACAAGAAATGATTCTCTATGATTATGTGTGAATGCCACAAAGTTTCATGTTTTAAGTTATGATTATTGTGATTACATTTCACTGCCATGATTTATCCCATGTTATGAATTTATGCACTCTTTTGCAGGTTAAGATTTCCAAAATTTTATGTTCTTATGAATACGATGTGATTGATATTTCTTCTATTTACCCTTACTGAGAATTTGAGCTCACCCTTTTATGTTTTCTTTTCCCTAGGATATAAAGAAAGGTTTTAGGTAAAAAAAGGGAAGATCTTTATAGGCGATGTTGAAGATCTTTCACCACGATTAGAAGATTACGTTCCGAGATTCCAAAGACACTAAACTATTACGATCCTTGTGTGTGTGTTTTGGTTATGTACTAAGTATTCCGCAAATGTAATGTAATGTCAATGTACGTTAAGCTTCGGGTCTCTACAAGAAAAAGGTAGAATTTATCTATAATTTTATATCACTGATAATTTTTTCCTTTCTCAGTTCATTTCTAGCATTGATAAAATCTGGGTGCTTTTAATCACGCTCTGGTAGTCAATGATTGTTTTCATTGAGAATGGGGAATATTAGTACAGTTAATTGACGTATTTATAGTATTGATATTTATTTAACCTTTTATTTTATTTACTTTTAAGGGATGTAATCAACCATGGTATTTACATTTATTATAATGATTCATTATGAATAAATAAAGTGTTATTAGTTTTATTCAAATTTTGGATGTTTGATTTTACCGTCAAGTATAATTCCTTCGATATATATATATATATATATATACCTATAGAGGAATAATAATCATCAAATTACAAATGGAAAAATTTACTAAAACATAGGGAGTTATAGAAATTTATGTGAGTAGAAATATCCCAGAAAAATATTCTTTTCATAAGAATTAACCCAATATTTTATTCAAATCGTCATCAAATTGTTTTTTTTTGTGAATTTTTAGAAATTGTGAATATATTTCATTCTTGGATTAAAATTAATATTTTTAAAAAAAATTACACATTTTTTTAATTAATTAATAGGCATAGATTAGGTTTAAAGTGAACCTAACTATTTTTGGAATTAATCTCGACTTTATATTCAAATTATAATTATATCTCGGAAAGTAAAATTTTAATTAATTAAAATTGTTTTTAAAAAACATTATTGTTCGATTTTTAAATTTCATTATGGAATTTTAAAATCATTTTTAATGATACACTAAATTTTAATTATGATTTGAAAATCTATATTAAATTTGTTAAAAATTAATTTGGAATTTAATTATTTGATATGTCATTTGATTTAAAATGAAATATTTAATTTTTTTGTGACATAGAAACACTAAAAATATATTTCCCTAGGTGACGGTAAAAACTGAAAATGTGGAAACTTTCTAATGTGACACCCCATTACAAAGAAGGTTTCATGATAATTTCATCATGTAATTAGTCTAATTACTATTCATGAAGAAAAAAATTTCAATCTCATTACATTTTCACATGATAACTCTAGAGTCAATGTGTGTGAACATTTGATAATGTACCTAAGCTAGCACAAGAATACATATAATGATTTACGAAAACCCATTGAAAAGTGGCCGCATATTCTCCATATTGAGAGCATGCCCATTTTGATTCAATAACATCGCATTTTACAAGAGGTCATGATTCACCCTCATCCATAGTCAAGTGCAAGTGGAAGGGAATTCGACCACATTGACTCGAAGACATTTATTCTTAATGATTTTTTTTCATTTGAGTCAACCTATTATAAAGAGATAATACCAAGACAACCTTTTCATTTCAAAGAGGATATCATCCCCAATGATGGAGCAATAGAGAAGGACACATCCATGGATGATTGAATAATATTGAATTATATCAAATTTGTTTCAAGGGAGATTCACCTATAAGGACCCATGACCTCGAGAGCTCCCCATTGAAAAAGAGGAAGTCAATCGAGATTCTTGTGAAATCCAATCATCCTTCAAGTTTGAAGATGAGAATAAATTGATGATGACCCAATGAGAATGAAAAATAGATTTGTTGTGGATGAGAAAAATAAGATAAGAGGATATTAAAATGTTATGATCATAGAAAGGATATGTAATCAAGGAGTCACATGATCCTAGGATCTCTCATTCAAAGATAACCATGCCACTACTAGAAACCAAAATACATGAGCCACATCTGACCCCATATGATGAAAAAATAAGTCTTGATCCAAGGTTGATCATTCCTTAAGGATTGAAAGCTTCCCGAGGATGTTATGAACCCCACTGAGTTCAATTATAAGATAGAACAAATTTCTTAAATTTGACATTCTCATGTGTTTCCTATGGAGGAATTCAAAGATGACAAGGTCTCATTGGACTGCATTGTTTTGGAAATGCAAATACAAGAAAATAACATCCTGATTTCCTTAAAATTACTAAACCAAGCTTCTACACACTAATGACCCTATATCACAGAACCACACGAGTTCCTTTGCATGCTTTCTGTTTTTTAGAAATTACCTCATCCACTATACACTTTTAAATCCACATGCCAAGAATCCATGGTCCATGATTGATCACACTATTCCAGAGTCAACTCTAAAACATTAAATATAAAATAATATTTTAAATATAATTTATATATGATGATTCTCATCTAATAATCAAACAAATGAAGATGAAGAGTAGTATCTTCTCATGGTTAGAATAGGAATCCATTATTGAAGAGGTATTAAAGTAGAATTTTAGGACCAGGTTATATGGATAAAGTTGATCCATAATGATCTTGATTAAAATGTATCATGATCTATTCACATCACCCATTTAAATCACACTGATCATTTAAATTTATTTATAGTAATTGTTTTTTTGTAGTTCCATATTTAGAGACACATGTGCCTCGATTTTCCTAACCTAGACAACCCATCCATATTGAAAACTAATTCTATAAAGCCCAAGTCCACGACTATACACAATTTCATTCAAATTAAACTATTTTAGAATCTAGGATTGGTGGCATGTGAAATTCACATTTACATGAGCACAAAATAGATAATTTCTATCCATTTAATGTAATTCAGTAGAAGACTTAATCTTAAGAATAATCTAGAAGGTGTAAGGACATAATAATGGGAAGAATTTCCATTCCGAGAAGAAAATATACATTGAATAATTCATAACCCTCGACCACAACAAGTCTAACCCATCTAAATCTGATGAAGATACCTGAAGATCCATACAAAAAACCAAGATGAATACAATCGAATGATTATAGATACTTAGCCTCCTCTATTTTTCATACTATTCTACATCTACTGATTGCAGTTAGTGGCTGAATTCTCTCTTTAATTATTCCTGTCGTTTTTAACCCTTATAGTTTTATTTAGTTAAATTTTATTCTCATATCTTATTTTGATTTATTTTTTATTATTTATTCATCCATTATTTAGTATTATTGATCTCTTAAAACTCTTTGAAAATAGAGTGGTCACCAGAGGGCATGAATTCGTAGTGAAGTTCCATGGTTTCCTTAATCAAAATTTTTTTAATTCAATTTTGATGGATTAGTGGGAATGTTTTTGGATGGGTGTCATAATTTTCCACCAAAACAAAATATTTCTCTTTTTCCAACATTTCTTTATATGTTGGTCAATAGGGATTTTATGTTGCAAAAATTTTTACAAATAAATATTTATCAGTTATTAAAATATTGATAAAAAACTATTGCCAAATTTTATTGTGATAGATAAAATGATTCTATTGAAATTATAAAAAACCAACTTATAATATATATATTGGTCAAAAAATTATCAACATATTAATACCATTAATATAACGATTGATAATATTATTAATATTTATAAACAATAACAATAATTAAAATCTTTCTAAAAATTATATTTTAAATGTTGGTATTCCAATATTGGTTAATTAATTTTATATTATATTTATTAATATAATTATATATAATAAATTTTTTTATTTATAATACAATAAATATAAAATTATCTTATATGAAACAAAAATAAATGATATTTTATTTAGAATTATTATTCAAATATAATTTAAATACATGTTTGAACATCATGAAAGGAAATGATGTTACAAGAAAAATATTACAAAGATGATTAAATGTGTACAACAACTATGATAAATTATATGTAAATCAATAAAAATCATCTATAATCTATTTCTGACATACATCAAACGTTCATGTTCTGTAATTCTGATCACATGTCATGAGATATTATATACAATAGTGGATCTAAACTTTCCAAAATTCCCCAATATCCCATTGACTGCAGTAGAAAATTTATTTATGTATGAATAAGAACCTATATTGCTTTGATCACAAGAATAATCAGTTCACTTTGTACATGCATTATCACGAGAAATATTTCGATTAAATAAACAAAACAATTAAAAATTAGTTTCCATTTAAACTAATTATATAAAAATTATAAATCATGTTATAAAAATATGATCTCATGAGAAAGAAAAAGGATTATCTAACTGGAGGAATCAAGAACCTCCAAGAGTCTTCAATTTCTCATAGTTTCTAATGTGTTCCATATATTTTAGTTGGAAGTTTAATTTTTCTTTTCCATTCAAGTGATTCAGAATTTCGATTTTTGTTACAATATAATCAATTCAAGGAATTTCTCAGAGATTCTAAACTCCCCTAACCTCTAGATTCATAATGTTCATTACAAGAATCTGATTGACATAAAATAACAAAAATTGATTTTTGTTTTGAATTTTTTTCCAATAAATAAACGAACTCTTTTAACTAATGTAATCAGGAACCATAAGATGATATATCTATAGACCATAAAAATGAAGATTATACCAAAATATAACACAATAAGAATATATAACCAATAACCAAAAAGACCTCTATAATGATTTGTATAAAAATAATAAGTGAGCACAAAAATAGAAAATCTAAAATAAGAACCATTTGCCATAAAAAACTTCATGTGACCACATTAATAGAAGATAAGTGGTGGCCACAAAAACTGAAATTAAGATCGGATGATATAAAAATAATCAGAATATTATCTATCTAGTGGAAAAAAACTATAAATAATGAAAATAATTTCATTTAATATTGATACATGACTAAAAATTCTATAATCATGTTCCACAACATTAATTTCAATGATCTGAAAATGTCAAGTTCAATTTATAAAAAAACAGATTATCAATTAATAATTATGCTGAAATCAAAAGAAAAAAACTATTTAGTGCAATGAAAAACTGCATGCATTAAGGATATACATACAAAAGAATTTCTGAAAGAAATTTTCAAATTTTCTGAAAATAACTAGGAACATATTTTCTCATGATGCTTGGTTTTATTTTAATGGAAACACACATGTATATGTTATTGGATTTCTTTACAATGTTACTTTAGATGAGGTTGTGAATGTGTTTTCAAAGTGTGGGATAATAATGGAGGACCCCGAAAAATAAATCAATGAGAGAATATCTATGATGATAAAGAAATAAGATGAAAAAATGGTGACACATTTGATACATATTTGATGGATACTTCAATTACATTGTCTATAAATGTCAAGGTTATCCCACCACTTTAAATAGGTTGTAATACCCCCATGTTAGTGATGCAATACAAATTTGAGAAAAAATGTGATAAACTCATTGTAAATAAATTGAACAAGAGAAAAAAAGAAACATGGTTTAACTAAAGATGCTCAGATGGGGTGTCAATGATGATTCCCATCATTCAATTCATGTAATTGTTATCTCTCATCACATTATTACTAGTTCTCAAATGAGATCTGGTGTGAATATTCGTATGAAATTTGAAGAAAATATTGAAGAGGAATGTGTGAAGCTTGGTCTAGTTGACTCCATAATTTTTTTTTGAGAATCACCCTCAAGGTGTTGCCTAGGTGAATTTAAATGATAGGAATGATACAGAAGTACATAGAGTTAATTAATGGGTGATGGTATGGTGTGAGGTAGTTTAGGTATAGAATTACTGATGGGAGGGTCAAGAACATAATTGTATGGGACTTGTATACTGACAAATCCCAGTTGGAGAAGTCCAGCACTGAGCTAGATACATATATGTAAATTACTACATATAAATAAATGTATGAAAAATTATTTTTATGATGTATTGAAGTAAAAATTCAAATAAATAGAAATTTATATTACATTTATGACTCTAAAAAATAAGATCATATTAAAGATATTTTATTTATTTTCTTCACATTTATTATTATTCATAATAAGAGGGAGGAGTTCACCTAAACCTATTAAAATCCTCTTAAATAGTGGGAGAAATAGATCACATATTCTTTATATAGAAATTATAGACCTAATTAATAGAGGAAAATAGTGTTTTATTATTGATCATGTCCATAGAAAACATAATGATCAAAATAAAACCAAATTTTAGGGATCCATTGTTTAAATTAGTCACACTTATATTGTTATTATATTATGGTTCTTTTTCATGGAATTTTTTGTGTAATTTTATTGAATATTTACTTGAGGGGGTGATTTTTATAAAGGATTACTCAGTTTTGGTTAGTTAAAGGTGGTATTGGTTCTTTAATTTCTAATAATATGGTATGTGATGATTGAAACACAGGACATGTATATTCTCAAAGTGGCTAAGATTTACAAATTCAAATGAAATATCACATGGGGTGTAAAAAATATCATCTTAGTAGGTTTTTAATAGACTCCATATCCTGGTTATGGAAGAGTAGTGATCCATTATGAAACTAAAGTAATAAATATTAGGTCAACCATCTTAGAATATTATAAAAATAAATAATATTTTAGTGTTTTCATCAAGGAATATACCATGCCACCCATGATCTTTGGATTTTAGATAACTTATCATTTATTTAAAATCTATTTTTATGTAACTATTCCTTAGAGAGAATAAATCATATCTAGGAGTTTTTGAATCAACCTAAAAATTAAGCTACCCTAGTTACTAATATTGAGTATAATATATTGCCTATCGTGAATACCAATCATTAGGATGAGATGGTAATTGATAACGGAGGTGTAGTTGATCCTCTTAATATCAATCCCGATGATAAGAAGGCTCTTCAAATCCTCAATGTTAGTTATTAGAAAACTATGGATCCAAAATCTAAAAACATATATGTTTCTCATGTTCTAACATTATAAAGTATTTTAGAATTTATCACTCAAATGATGGTAATGGATGTTTTATTGAAAGATATTTATCTATCATCAACATGAGAGTAAAAATAGTTTAAACACAAATATCTACATTCTCTTTTTAGAAGATAAAATTTGATCACCTGGACAGGTTGAATGTTGAAGGAATAAACATTTGATGTGCCTTTAATTTCAGTGATCAGATTAAGTTATCCCTTAAATAAAATGTGTGGAATAATAGAAAAATAGTTTTAAAACCCTATTATCATACCCTAATCACAATGAAATTTCAAAAAATCATTCTATTACTAGCATGGAATTATAAATATCATTGAGAATATATGATTCGAGTGTTGACATACATTAGTTTTGATGTATTAGAGTAATTATATCCTATAATTAACATAGTGACATAATAGGTCTTCATAAATAATTTCTACTATTGGATGGAGGATAGAATAACTTCAAAATAAAGATAAATGATTTTTCTAAGATTACATATCAAAGGTTAGCCTTTCCATCCCCCCAAAAATATTTTCCCAAATAGTTGACCACACCTTTAACGTAATGAAATTTCACATGAAGGAATAAATAAAATGATGTTCTAATAATATAACCAAATCCTTCTAACAAATGTTAATACAAAATATCTCAAGGATTTAAAAATTCCTACATGTATTTGCATATATTTGTTTCAACTATATGTGTGTAGGAGCCATAAAATAATATGTATAATCATAATAACTGCAGTAAAATACTTCTCAAGAGTGTATAATTATTCATAACACCAAAAAAACAACAGGGAGATCTATATAGATTAAATAAAACTAGTGAAAATAGTAACAAAACTGGAAATTATAGTAAAACACGATGCAACATGTGAGGTTATTTAAATATATAGAAAGTGATCTCATAAATGAAGTAAGTTTTCCATATACACTTAAATACACTTACAAAAACAACACCAAATAGTAAAATATATGTCATGATATCGGAATAAAAAAAATTATTTTTGCTAGTTGGATAAGGGAAAACATTACAACAAAGATAGAAGATTGATGTAGGGCAGTGCATTAATGTTTATCCAAGAAAGTATCACCAAAATATTTTCTCAAGAATTTGATCAAACTCGGAACAAAATGAAATTTCATAGGAATTTAATAAATAACAAGACATTTTAATAATATAACTGAACCCTTCAGAAAAATGTTTATATAAAATCTTTCAAGACATGACCAATTTATGAAATTAAGTGCATACATTTTTTATATTTTCATGAATAGTCACCACCAAATAATATTTTCTTCAAAATGATTAATCCATCATAAATTTTTAGATTGTATAATAATTCTTAATACAAATAAAAAATATGAAAATCCTTTTAGATTAATGAAAAAAGTGACAATAATAATGAAATGTTAACATAAAGTAAATTTCAATGCATAATTAAAGGAAACTGGAACACCAAGTAATGAATGGAATACATAATCTATTTCTATATATGAGATTTCATAAGTGAAACACAATTTTAACCCCAATACACCTCAATTCCCTGATTTTAATCTCATATGAGTCCTTACTAATCCCCTATAATGTAAACATTGAATCAATTGTAAGGCACCAAATATTCCCCAACCATTACATTTAGATTCACTTGTTTCTATTATGTATTTTAAATAACAATCCATTTTTAAAAAATCAATCAAGAATGATATAAAATCTTGAAATAATGATTCTGTGGTGATGAAGTGAATTATTCTTCTATGTGTTAGAAAGTAAGGAATACTTATTTTCTATAAATATCAAGGTTGGGAATATATATAAATTCAAACCCATGAAAAAATAATATAATTTCTTAAACCACCTTCAACTACTATAGGTAAAACTGACCTCAATCAGGGCTCAAGAACCATAACCATAATGAATCATCAAATAAAACACCCAAAATTGGGTTAGGGTTCTAATGGGTCTCAAGAATAACATGAAAGAGAATGAAAATCACAATAAAATGATAATAAGAATAGTGTGTAGGAGAATAAATGTTAATAATTGGAGACCACACATGAAATCAGAATTTGTGATGAACATATTCCATGTCAAGAGGAGGAGAGAGGCACATATCCTGGGTTCCTCTGGGATGAGGTTCACTACACAAACCAGAAGGGGTGGGGTGGGGTGACATATGAGAGAAATATAGAGGGAAAATAAATAATAATAATAATAATAATAATAATAATAATTTGTTTACAGGTCTCACACACTATTCGGCCATACAAAAGAAAATTTTCTGGATTTTGGTGTTACAATAGAAGGCAGAATAACAGTGATGTGATCACTGTGGTTTGAGACATCTAATTTAAAAAGTTAGTGTCATATTATTGGAATATTTAAAAAATATATCATGTTTTTTAATATTTTTTTATATATATAGTGTAATATATTTGAAATTGATATATATTTTGAATGAATAATTATATTGTGGACCTATAATGAAATTAAATATAATTGACTTTCATTTTTTATTTTTTTCTAGTTTAAATTCAATATTATCCAATTCTCCAAAAATTATGATCATTAATCATAAATTTTATATCAGATATATATATTTTATACCAGAAACATATAATTATTCAATGAAATCATATGATTATATGATTTTTTTAATATATTTATAATTTATAACTTTTTTGTGAATAAAAATATATATTTAAATATATTTTTTGGTAAAATAATTTATTTTATTGAATAATTTGTGAAAATATTATTATAATCATAAAAAACTATTGAAATTACAATTAATAGTAAAAGATTCATTTATTGATAATAAATATTGTAATGAATTTATAATGAAATAAATTTAAATATTGGTAATAGATATTATTGGTGTTAAATTATCAATATAAATAGATATAAATATTGTTAAATATAATTGTTGGAACATAACATCGATAAAAATAAAATTTAATATCATGTGGAATTTCTAATGTATACCATCAGACAGATTATCTGTCAATATATTTCAGTGGTCATAAGCAATGTTTTTGTAGTGAACATTCCCTATAATTCTTCTAGTTTTATCCCATCCTCAGTTTATCCTCCCTCATTGGTTATGATTCACTTAACATACAATATATTGGATTATGTAATGGAATGAACATAAATTTATAAAGTTGGGTAGTTTTTGGTGATGTGTATGTTGTCATTGCATGTTCACTATAAAAACCACGAAGGAAGTAAAATTTTGTTTGTATAAGGGACATTTAAATGTGCATAAGATTTTGTAGTCTCAGTGGAGGATTGTGATTCCAAAATTATATTGAATACATTATCAATAGGATAATGATGTCATATATGAACAATAAATGTTATTAATGTGCACGTGTTGGATTGATTATATTTCTCCATTAACAATTGTATTATGGATTTTGTTTTCTTATTTTAAATTTCATATAAACACTCCCAAAACAACATAAACAATCCAAAATCCATTTATATTTATTATTTATAGATAAATACTAAAAAATATAATAAGTTATTAAGAGGAGTGAATAATCGACCCAAAATCTCCTTAAGAATAACCTTATTCACTCCATTACACAACATTCTAGATTAATATATATTATATATGAAATGCTTATGAAATACTCTTCACATAATATTACTCATTTATTGATATTTATGCGAGGAATTATCTTCCATTTTAACATTTTAATTAATTTACTTTTTTCATATTCAAATTTAAAATCAATAAATTGAATTAATATCAATTCACCCTTCGAAAAAATTTATAAATATTTTGTGAATATAATTTGGGTGTTTTAAATTTATTTTAGATGGAAATATTTGAATAATTAATTGAATAAATTAAGTAAACTTGAAAAATACCTTTTCAAGGCTTTAGTTAAATAAAAAAAAGAGTTTGCAAAAAAAATTCCTAAGATTTCATCAAGAGAGATAAAAGAGATATGATCATTAATATAGAGAAATAATCCCTCCCCTATTAAAAATGGATGTTATAGAGGATACATGGGAAATTGAGGAAGAAAATTATAACGACCCGCTACCTATTGATACATTTTAGGGAAATAACATTGATCTTGACTATTTTTATCTTAGTCATTTGAATACTAAACTCTATCACGTGTTGTTGTGTATTGATATTGTAGAATCATTCATATTATTAGAGGTTATTATAGTAGAGTATGATGAATCCATAGGTGAAGTTGAATATCATGAAGTTGAAATAGAGTATTCATAAGAAAAAATTTCGTTTACTATATTTATAAAAAATGGGGTTGCTGGATTTGAGGGAAAAGTACTATTAAAAATTTTAAAGGAAGAACACCATCTATAATATCATGAAAAATATATAAATATAGGAAAGAAGGACCAAAATGAGACCTCCTAAATTATCCTTATATCCCAAAATTTAAAGATTCTTTATACTGATAAGGTGACGAACACAAAATTTATAGTCAAAGGGGATCTCCAAGAAAAAAACAAGTTGAGAAGAGTTTTGGGAAAAAGAGAATAAGGTGGTTCTTAAGACACAATCATACCTCACTAAAAGACTATATATTATAACAGTATACTCTAGATATAGATATAATAAATTTGAACACATATTGAGGGGTCTACTCTAAGAATATTCCTCAATTTATATTAATTTTCCTTTAGTTTTACCATATAAATTTTCAATAAATTGATAAATCATTCATGTTTTTATAATTAGGGAATGATTTCACCACAAATCCTAGGCCATCTATAACAATAATAGATACCAATAAAATATACGAATAACTTTTTACCAATTTTATATTCATGAAATGAAATACCATCATCCATGTGGTATCTTTCCATTCAACATTAGTATTTACAGATATATTTTTTTTTCTAAAAACTACATGAATTATTTAAAATTTATTTAGGTAAAAATTTAAGTGTTGGGTAGGGGTAATCTAATGGATTTTTCTCCCTCTTTTTTTCCTTATTTCATTTATCAGTGAATATATTTTAACATTTAAAATGTTTAAAAAAATCATCTATGTTTTTCGTATTATAAAAAATTATAGGTAGTCTTTATGTGTTTTTTCATAAATTCTTTGAGTTTAATGTAAAACTATCACACTTAGTTATGATAAAACTATTTTGGAGATATTTATGTTTTTTCCATTCATTTATATATTAACTCGTAGGTTAGGAGAGGGTTTTTATATTTTGTTGAAACATGTTGCCATTATCTAGATGGTTAATGTAAAAGTGTACATTGACCTTACTCAAAGAAATCCTATAGGTATATTGGTGTCATAGGATAGCAGGTGAACTCCCACTATCCTTATAGTCCAGTCAAGTAGGTACATTGTCATATCTTGTAGCCTCTGTTTAGCTGAAGGATGTCACTTGTTGGTCAGTGTTGTTGCTGGGGATGTCAACTACTAAGGGAATCATTTTAATTTTTTTCCTAAAATGTTTTCTTAATACCACATAATGTGACTCTTCGACCAAAATTCATTTTCTCTCAATCTTAGATAATATACGGATAAATTTCGGCACTCTGCCCCTATCTTTTGGTGAATAACTATGTGTATTTATGTATTGTATCTGAGTTCTTAGAAACATATTAAGAGGACCCCTTATAAAATAGTTTCCAATCTCTTTCACCTTAAGTTTTATGTATCATTATAATAGAACATTATATCTCACATATACATGGGGAAATGAAATTTGTTTCTTCATATCTAGTTTCATGAATATCTGGTTTCCTTATTTCCCATCACCAATATTGATGAGGAATCAACGTTTTATCATTCACAAGGTAGATTTATTTATCCTATAGTATAACCCATTGCATACCTTATATTTATTCTTTATATCCTTTCTTTTGGACTATTAATTTTTTTAAATATGTATTTAATTATTGACTTCTGTTGTTATATTTTCAAAAAATATATTTTTTATGGAAAGAATTTGAGACCTGTGATGTGTTTGATGAATTTATTCAAAGGTTTTTTAAAATAGGAAATTATTTTGCAAACATTTAACTTAGTATCAATAGCTATATAAATTTGTTTTATAAAAATGCGGGACTGGATTTGAAATGTATTAAGAATTTTATAATTCTTATAAAATTTTGTTTTGGATTTTTTCATAGAATTTTTTAATATAATACTATGTTGGATTCTTTGAAAGTAATTATGATGTAATATAGAACATGAGAGACCATGAGGTAGCTAGAAAAAATAACCCAAGACTACCTATAGTGGAGTTACTTGGAACTATTGGAGGTTCCCTTGATGTCATGGAGACACGGGGGTAGTGTTTTTGAGGGATAGTGGTTCATATACTATATGAGATACACATTCCTTCCAATGTTACACTAAGATCCATAGATGTTTTTTTGTGCAACATTATTTCATGTATATAACACATGGTTTCACTAACACAACATTTCATGCATGATATTTAAAAATTCTTACATTCCCACTTCATTTCATTACATTAAGTGATTCTTGAAAAAAAATCATTTATTTCTTTATTAAATTAAAATTATGATATGTCTCATTGTTCTATTATTTTGAATGTGGAATTATTTGAAAAGCCAACTAAAGGATGATTTATAAATGAAATATGATTTATTATATTGTTTTTTAGAAATATATTTTTAATATGAACTAATTAACTCAAATTGGTGGACATTGTATAGATTCTTTTGTACTATTAAACTAAGAATTTATTCTCAAATGCAAAGTTTTATTTTGGAGTCTATAACATTGGTTATATAGGATATATGTATTTGGAGTAGAATTATGTAGAGGATTAGTCCCATTGCTAATGTTTCCTATTTTTGGGTTCAGATGGAAGTGACTTATTCTCATGTTGAGGATGACCTATAAGTGGTTTCAGGTACAATGTAGATGATGGTGTTTTTTTGTTTTTAGTAATTATTGTCGATATCTCGAATGTTTACTTTGTGGTTGTTATTTTGAAATTTTATTTATTTTTGTTATCAGATATTTTATTATGTTTTTATTATATCATATGTATGTTTTCGGTGATATCATACCTATATTCTATTGTATGATACCCATATTCTTATATCTAGAATATAGTGATTAGTAATGTGATTTAGGCCTTGTAACAGATTAATTTAGGCAATGTTATTGGTTTATCCAGGTTGGTCTTTTACGAAACTATATCATAGCCCAGGTTGAATTAAAATCTAATCTCATGCAGGTTTATTATACACCGATGTCTTGGGGTTGTTGATAGAGTCGGGATATGATTTTTATAATTCAATAGGTAGTGTGGTAGTGTTTTTATCCATCTATCATTCATTAAAATCCTCGAGTTAGCAAGGGATGTAGGGGGTTGTTTAGAGTTATTTTCAATGTTTTTAACCTTTTTAATATATTTAATTAAATTAGTTTTATGATAATGGAATCAATTTTTTTTCAAAATGTTTTCTTATCTCCATTATCTATATGATAACACCTACATTAATAATTCTCAGAATTTATAGAGAGGAAGTTATAAATAAACCATGGTAGGTGAATCCTATAACTGATCGTGTTTTAGTGGAAACAGTCATTCGTATAATCCAATATAGAGAACATGTCACAAAAAATGAATTAGAATAATGGGTGGATCATACCTTTTAATTTAACAAGTATCATCCACTAATATTCAATGGAGAAAAGGCTCTAAAAGAAACTAATGAATTGATAGAAAGGATCAAGAGAATGATACACTTTCTGAAACCCCAGAGGAATACATTGATGGATTCACCAATTATATTATTGAAGAGACAAGAAGGAATTTTTGAGAATATATCATGTAAGAAAATATTTATGAATATATCACAAGTAATACCATCAAGGCGGCTTTCAACCAATATTTATCTCATGAGACCCTGAGTGAAGTGATGGAGTGAGATTTTGTTAGTTTGGATCTGGTAGATCATTATGAGATGGAGTATTCTACTTGATATTCCATGTTTTTTAACTTGTATTCAGTGGTTGTTTCAACTTTTCATCTATTTTTGTAGAGTTTTAAAATGGATTTAAGTGAAAATATTAGATCTATAATGATTCTTATGTGCCAACCCAAATATGTGAATTTCATTGATAAGTAAACTATAGATAAATCATACATAGTATGGATGTATAAACTCTTTGGTGTATTAGTGATAGTGGGAGGTAGTCATAGTTCAATTTCAAGATTGAAAATTAATAGGGATGAGTAGAAAAAAGGTGGAACTATGAGTGAACAACAAATCATAGGGAAGAGTTGGATTTTCTATTACATGTGCGGTAGATAGGGAAACCACAAACATGATTGACATCCTCCACCTAGGGTGTGTAACACTAACGGTAAATATGTTCATATTTAGTGTTTCTATGAGTTAGTGTCAAAATAAAATAGTGCTGGATCAACCTTCACCCATGGCTCTGAGTTTATTCCTATTACAAAAAAAGGAGTAAGATATAAACCTCATGATAAGGATGTTGCTCATATAGAAAAAAAGAGGAAGGATACAACTAGATGTCTATATGAAGATGAGTGTGAACCGTAGGATATAGAGGAAGGACTAGACACAATGAGAGGTACAGTAATTATAGGATCTTATATGGTTATATATATTTCCAAAATATGTGTATGAAAATATTTTATGTATTTAATTCTTATTGATACACTTGGCTTATGTGTGGAGTTCATGACTTTCATCACTACACTTTATAGTCCTGTGTGAAATATTTTGGAGAATGGATTTATGTTTCTTGAGTGTTGGGTGATTATTTGTTACTATAAATCGATGCAAGACTTTTTTTTCCGTGAATTTTACATTTATGATCTTATCATTAGTATGGATATAATGATTATTTATAATGTACATATTGATTTCTATCATTTCCCAGTGTAGTTTCTATCTCCCGATGGAGTGACTCATGAATTCTAAGGTGAGTGGGATCCATGATTGGGAATAGAAGGCCACGTTTCCCCTTATTCTGAACTGATATATTATTATTTTTTTAATTGTTTCTTAATTATGTTGATCGATGTCATCAGCGCCCTCTTCAATTGGTGGTGTGTGAATTTACTAATGTTTTCCTAGATTATTTCCCTAGGTTACCACTCCACATGGATATTGATTTCTATATAAACTTATTTCTAGGGATGAGACAATTTTTGTACCTTTTTACTATATAAAACCTACAAAATTGAAATTATTAGAGTACCAGATCAAGGATATTGAGGATAAGGGATTAACTCATCCATGAATTTCACATTGGGAATCACTAGTGATATTTTCATAGATGGTAGATGATATTATCCAACTTTTCATTGATTACAAAATACTCAACCATGTGATAGTAAAGAACATATCTCTCATACCTATATTCGAAGTCATTTTTTATCAATTAATATGAGATTGATGGTTTAGAAACATTGATCGGAGATCATTTTACCATCAGCTAAGGGTCTATGAGGATCATATTACTAGTATAATATTTAAAATTATGCAGAATATTTATTATTATTTGGAGATTCCATTTTGACTTACTATCAATCTTTCTATGTTCATATAATTGATTAATTGAATCTTTCACTTGTTCATGTATTTATTTATGAATTTCTTTGTGGATGATATTCTTGTTTAATTTAGATTAATGTAGGGTCTTGATGAGAATTTAAATATCATCTGTGAATTCTTGAGGAAACATTGTCTACTGGGGAGGAAATAAAAATGTCATTTATGGATTGAATAAGTGATATTTCTAGTCCATGCATTTTCTATGAATGATGTCTTAGCGGATCATTAAAATAATATGGTGGTGATGTATTGGGAGGGGCCTAGGAATTTCATTGAGTTCCAGTATTTATTAGGATTGGATGGTCACTATATGTCGTTTTTTAAGAAATTTACAAGTTTAAAAATCCTAAAACAAAAGTTAACCCATATAGATGTAATTTTTATTTTGAGTGATGAGTGATAGAGATCTTTTGAGATGTTAAAAGTGACCTTTTACTTTAGCACCATCCTTGATTGTTCATGAGTCTTGTGATGGTTATGATTTCATCTGTGATGACTTAAGCAGGGGTTTGGGATGTGTTTTGATACAGGGAATACATGTGGAAGCTTATGTATCCCATCGATTATTCCCCCATGAGGAGATATATTATCTTATAATATTTTATTGTCAATTTTTATTCATTGCCTCAATATAAGAGACAACTACCTATATATGGAGTGGTTAATAATGTATTCAGAACATATGAGTGTGATGTATAATATCACACAAAAGGATTTGAAACTAAGACATATACATTAATTACATTACCTTTAGGCCTTATATTTTTTTATTTTGTAAACCTCTAGTAAAGGGAATGTGGTCAATGATTCATTGAGAAAGAAATTGATGGCTTATGTAGTGAATGAATACGATAATGACTTGTTCTTCATGAACATGTTTTATGGGATTTTCTGGGAAGAAGATAATTCTTATAGAAAGGTATTAATTGATTATACATAGTATGTATCACCCATAATTGATTAGATTCAACTTGGATAAGCTGAATATATAGACTGTTTGTGTTTCAGTTGGATATTTTATGGTGGGGAGATCTAAGGTGAGTGGTCTCAGTCATCAGATGGAGATCTATGTATTGGATGTATAATGGTTTTTCTCATAGAAATGAGGTAGATGATGATGGATAACATACAAAAATCAAGTTGGTACATGTAACTTGGACCAACACTAATAGTCCTAACTAGATATCATATCAATAGGATAATGGGTTTTGTGGAATGAAAATAAAATTTTTGTGATTGATATGGAAATGAAATAGTTATATACATGAGATATGGGAACGTGAGGCCTTGTTGCTGCAGTAATGGACATAGTATTTCTCAAGCTCATTAACATAGGTATTTTTAGGGAAAAATCATTTATAGTGCGGAAATTAATCACACTGCGGTATGAAGAACATGGTATGAATCCCTGTACGTTTTTTCAAATTCATTTTTTAGGTCACTCATTGGATGAAAGACGGATTTTCACTAGTTAGTGGCTCTATGAGACTACTAAGTAACTGATTTTGGATAAAAGAAATTAGGAATGTTTGAAAGTGAAATCGGTCTGCCGATGGACTCCCACCAGCCCGATAATGGGGTCGTACCCCTAAGGGATCACCGCCTACTAGGGATGCAAATTATTGAGGTCCTAATTAACATTTATTCCTGAATTTTTTTATAAATCCCCCTTAATCTGACTCATGCACATGAATTCAATTTCAATCAATTTAAAAGGTTAATTAGTGATGTATTAGTTCTCTCACCATCTCTTTTCATGAATCATTGTATAAATTGAATGCTTGTGGAATGCCCTAACCTAGAGGATTAGAACTGGTGCCTTTATTTATTTGGTATGATTTCACAGAATAAAATCTTGACAGAGTAATCAGTTTAGCAATTTTGGAAAACCTTAATACATTTATGATATCAATTTCATATTGGGTATAGAAAATGAAATACAATACATAACAAATCAAAATAAATTACCTCATATAAAACTCATCCAAAGATGTCTCCCTCATAACATGGGGGAAGGAAACAAAATAAGGGTGAGATAAAATGTTCAGTAAGGGTTAATTACAATGGAATAAATAATGAATCAATAATGAGTAATCTATATTTCAAGGTATATAACTTAACACACATTCCCTTTAATCAATAAGATGAGAATGAAATGCATCCATAGATTTGGTCATAGTGAAAATCCCTTGGATAATATTATTTAAAATAAAGGAAATTATTAATTATTAGATGTAATGTATCTAAAACATGATACACTATACTGTCATTTCCTTTTATCAAGAGAGATAATGTCTGTGTATTGAAACCCATCTAATTATTCTTAGCAAAAAATTCAAAGGATTTGTTGCTAACATATATCATCTCATGAAACTTCTAATGCATTGAGGGGGTTTCTTTAACTGGTCCAAAACTGATTTTATTCATGTCAACAGAATTCCTCATATATCGAATAAACGATTTAATTTATAAACAATTTTCCTTATCAAATATTGGTATTGAGAAAAGGATATCGATTTATCAACACTTCCCTAATTAATCAAATAACTATAAATGTATAAAAATATAAAAAATTACATAAAATTATTAAATAATCATATCTATCATAAAATAATAGCAATATTTAATATGAATTAAATTTATAGTGAAAAATGATTAAAATAATGTGATGTTTTTAAGATAAACCTAAGAATCACAAAAAAAGAGATATTGGCAAGAGAAATTTTACAACTTGGTAATTTTTAATTAAAACCCATTTGGATGGGATAATTAAATATGATACTTAAAATAACATGATTATGACTGATTCATGATATTAAATTACAATTGGTCATCATATACACTACAAAAAATAATATGTTGTGAATATGAAATTTATCTCAGAGATGTAAAAAGTGGGTTGGAAATCTCATACTTTATAAAGTATTGTTGTTGAATGATATTTATCCTACTGTATAATGGTTTTAAGAATTTTATTAAATTATAATAGTAACATATTAATATTTATTATATCATATATAATCTTTTTATAACATATCATAATCTATTTATTAATAATATTTCATCATTTTCATCGTTTTGGGAGTTAACTGCCTTGTTTTTCTTGTAGGTTTTGACTTGTTATTCTTGTTCCTATTTTATAGATCATAATTTATCCATCTAAAAAATGTGAATCATTATTTAAAAGTAATATATATCCATTAAATATTTATTTACAGTAATTTATAATGCTTTTATATATTAAATGAAATCCACCTTTCATGGAGATGGTAGATCGTACGTACACATGAACGTTTTTTCCTTTTTGTAGTAATATTAGAAGAATAAAAAGTAAATGATATATATGTATATTATAATTATAATATCAAATTTATGTCATATAAACCACATATGTTTATCTAATCCATCATTAATATACTTCATGTAAAGCGTGAATGCCTCACATCACTTTGAGGTGGTGGTAGTCCACACATGCACAAACGATGTTATCATATTCCCGCAAAATGGAATGTAGAGAGGTATGCGTTATAAAATTATTTTAGAATAATAAATAAATTAAAAAAACATATATTTCATATATAAACTATAAATAAATCTTTTTTTATGACCTTTAATTGTGTCAATGGAATATTGAACAACATCATTTCGTGAGGCGGTAGTCCGTCGTACACACGAATGATGATTGTGTATCCCATTATGTGAAAGTATGTGAAAGTATAGTTAGTACCATTACGATAACAAAATATTAATATATTTAGTATTATGAGGTTATTATATAATAAATATATAAGAATAATTTAGCTGGTGGAGAAAGAAATAAAAAAATATAGATTGATGGATAACGTTACCTCTTCTTCGAGTAACTCCCTTTGCTTTACACCAAAATAATTCTATTGATTTATTTCTACCCAAATTGATGATGTTAGGATGAGTTGGGGAGTTTTTAGACCTCATCTGGTTAGGGTTATTATGAGACAAAGGTATTTAAATGTGGGAATATGTAAGGGGGGGTTAGTTCCCATTTATAGTTGAGGAGGAGAGGAATTCTTGTAAATATGAAGAGGTAAACACTATTGGGAGTTATTATTTACACCATCTGCCTAAAACAATGAAACGAATTCGACAAAATGGAGGATATGATCTAGATAAGGGTATCAAATAGGGGTTTTACATGTTTTTAGGTCATTTTTCACTTATGATTAATGTTGAAGAACTAAGTATAACTATTTTTCTTTAATTTTTGTAATTAGTTATAATTGGTTTCACTCATTTTTTTTGTCAAAAAATAAGTTGAAATTACTATAAATTTTAAAAATTATATTGATTCAAACTATGTACGTAAATTTTTTCAAATTCAATTCATAGTAGTAGAAAATTTAAATTTAATTCTAATTCAGTAGACATTGCAAGAAAGAGGGGTTTTAAAGTGAAAATGTTCAAAAGTCTAAAAATATTATATATATATATAAATTAAACAAAAAAATTATTAAAATGAAATAAATTTCTTTAATAGATTTATAATTGATCAATTTTTATTTTGATTCAAATTTAAAAAATAATTTAACATTAATATTTATTTAATAAAAAAATTAGTTTTCCAAAAAAATGCAGTATTTTTCACTATTCATCAAAACATAAAACTTCTCTGAAAAATTAAAAAAACCACCCTAAGAAAATTCTAGAAAATTTCATTAAATAATGATGATTATTTTGAAAAATAAAATTTATAATTGGGTGAAATTTTAGTTTAAAAATTTTAACATCCCGTGAAAATAACGAATATTAAATTTTCATATTTATTAATATTTTTGAATTAAATATTAATTTTACATTAAAGGTGTTTCTATGTTCGATAGCATACACAATACGCAGCAATGGATTTCTTTGAAATCTCACGTTGCACACTAACAATATAATATAATTATTTTAAATGGTAGTTAATTCCAAGCCGTTGTATTGGCAGGAATGAGCAAAACTAACTACAATAAGATTATTCATGTTTGTTATATGTATTTATATTTATCCAATAAAAGTTAGAGGCTTAAAATGCGATGGAATCTAATTTTAAGCATAAATTACAAGAAAAGGTCGATTTACCGCATTTTAATGGAGAAACCACTTTAAATATAATTTTGGTCACTTTAATACATTCTATTTGACCAAATAGAATCTTTCTATAGAATGGTGACATCAAAATTTACTTTTTGTAATTTTTTGGATTTTTTTTGATAAATTTATTTTTTTATTAATAGTGGGAATATTGTATTTTAATTCAAACCTACGTTTTAATCTAATTTATTTATATGGCTATATTATCTTTTTATTTTATTTTAATGTTTAATTAGAATATATTTTTACCATTTAATCCAATGTTGTTCATTGGAATTAATTTCACATTGAAATTGGACATAAACAAGTATCAATATTTTGATAGTTATTGTTTCATAAAAACACGCTATTTATTTTGATAACAGGAATTAATTTTAAAATTAATAAATTCCTCTTATATTTTTATAATTTGGTAAAATAGTCATAATTTTTGAATTCGGAATATCAAATAAATCTTAGGCTGAATTTTTTTTATTTTTCTGAAAAACATCAATTTTTGAATAATAGTGAAACCACTTAGTAGTAGTTAAAAAAACTGAATTTTTATTTTAAATGAAATTTTACAACTTCTGTGAATTGAATTTTAAAAATCTGACATACGTGGTTGTTATGAAGAAGTAAAATGTGGTTCATTAAGATGAAAATAATTTTTGGTGAATAGTAACTTTTGACTTTTATTTACCGCGGTTATAGGTAAACATGGTAATTCAAGGTAAAAAGAATATTATAATAATTAAAAATTACCTTAACACTTGTTCAAACCTTATTGGTTGACTCCTTAACATCCATGGGATCTTTTTTTCGATTTTGGGACCCCATTGAGCTACTTGGGAGTGAAAATGACAATTTAGATTAATTAATTTTATGTGAAGACAAAATTGACATCAACAAAAATCCTTTAGTAATTAATTTTTATATGGTGTTATATAAGTCTTATTTTCTACAATAAAAATTAAATGGAAATCTAAAACTATTTCCTACATGATAGTAATTTTTTTATAATTTTTAGACATCGAATAAATTCAATTATTTATTACACAATATTGATGCAGTATTTACCTCATTAATAAATGATTCAAATAAATAAGATTATAATGATTACAATATTATCCAAAACAAGTCCAATTTCTATTGGATGTTTTTATTTCTAATATTACTCATCTTATCTTCGACCTTAATGATTTTTGGAACATTAGAAACTGAAAATCATTATATAATAAAATAATATTTTCACACTTTTTTAAAGAGCCCCTCCTCTCCCTTATAAAAGAAGACCATTTCTATCCAATTCCTCACACCTCTCAAGCCATTTTTCTCTTCCAAAATATTCTCAATTAATCTCCTTACATACCTCTACTACTCCTTGAATCCTTACCTTAGGCAAAAGGCACTTTAATAAGTCCTTCGGTTCAAATTAAAACGATTTACCCAAATTAAAGGTAACAGTTTCTCTTAAATTCTTTTCTTTTATTTTACTTATCCAACCTGTAATCGCTTTTTATTTCCTTTATTTTGTAAAAAAAACATCATCCTCAATATACTAGGATGTTTTTATGGGAAATATTAGAACTACACCTACACACAACTCCATATAATTGATGAAGAACATAATGTTTCTGTGGATGGAAAACTAACGCCTCACGAAACGATGATTGTTCAATTACATCTTACCTCCTCCCATGGTGGCCATTATGATTGAACTGTATTTATATATGATATATATTATGTTTATGTTTTCTCTATTCTTCTGTATTTTCCATTTATATCATACCTTTATAATTTCCATAGTGGATAAATAAGATAATCTCATTAGAGAAAGTGCGGACTACCTCCCCTTCAAAGTGATGTGACTCGTTAATGCCTTATGTGGAATATATAAAGGATAGAGTTAGTGATATTATATATGATATTATACTGGAATTATAATATACCTATGTATAATTATGTTTTAATTCCATTAAAATAAGAAAAATAAATGAATGTAGCATTCATGCGTAAGTACGGATTACCGTCTCCAGGAACGGTGCATTTCATTTCTTACCTCTAAATGTTATGTACTATTATAAATACATGTATATACTGGATATATATGATATATATGATATCTAAATAATGAATATCTTTCTGGATATAATGATCCTTTTACTACATGAACAACATGTAATTATAAGAATTCCATTTTTGATTCAAGTACCAAATATCGACAAAACGAACATTATTAAATTAAATGATTACATAATGTTTATAACATGATAATAAGTAAAATTAATGGAATAATAAACTTGAAAAAGGTTCTTAAGAAAGTATAAATTAACTTTAGGTTATTATTCATCATATTAAATAACGATCGAGTCAATTCGGGCACGAGGTAAGGGATCCTACCGCTCACACTCTTTTTAAGTACTCTCTTTTATTCCATTTATTTTATGCTCCATGTTATTATGTTGGAGGATGTTATATTATATTAAAAATACTGTAATTTTTATATTCATAATATTAGATATCACCTCTTACTCTCATCAATTCATTTTATGAATTTTTATGGGGCGCCGTTAGGCTTCCGAATTTTTGTAAGGGATTTTCTTATCTCAATTTTAATTCCGTGAGATTTCCATTGTTTGCCACTTATTTATTGCATGTGGTGTATTGTTTACATACTTTTGATTTATATTATCTTGATTCTCATTATATTCATGGTATTATGTGATTCATTTGGTGGTTATTAACGTTGAGTCATATGACTCGATTGATTACAACATGGTAAGGGGTTTTCATCTAACTTTTTATCCCCCTGAGATTCATGCTATATTTTCCAATATATTCTTTCATGTGGTGTATGTACTGCCCATGATTGAAATATTTTTTTAATATACATTAATTTATTATTATTTACATCTTCATTTTTTTATCCTTCTTTCATGTGGCATAATTTTTGTAAGTTACCAAATCGGTAAGGGAACCTTTCACCCTCCTCTTTTTAAAAGACTTCTTGTTGTTATGTCTTTTAATTCACGTCTTATTATGTTGTGATATGTTCTTCTATATCCTTATTGATGTAAATTTAATATCCAAGTGATTAGATACCCTATTTATCTCATCAACTCCTTTTCTGAATTTTATAGTGACGCCGTTAGGCTCTAGAATTTTTACAATGGAACTTCTTAACCCAATTTCAATTCTTTGGGTTAAACTTCTACTTTTTGAAAATGTGTTCCTATGAATATGTTTGAATGACCTATAATTGTTTTACACATAATATCCACATATATTGGGTGTATTTATTTTTTTCACACATAATTATGTGATTGATTTATCCTTAATTTAATGATGCCATCTTTATAAGGGATTTCATCTCAATTTACATTTCCACTGAGACATCATTGTTGTTTTGCACCAATTCACTCTTATATGGTGTTTATACTGTCCTTTTTTGTATTATATCATGAATCCATTTATTCTCATGATATTATATAGTTTTGATTAAATTTTCTTCCTCAATAATTTGTATTCAAGGGTCTCTCATTTTGTTAAAATCTTTTTAACTAAAATGTCATTTTAAATGTTTTAATGATTTATTATTCTAAATATTTATCATTAATGTCTATGTTTTGAAAATGGTTTTAAGTATTTATTTATATGGACATTAATGTTTTAAAATTATAATTCTATTAAAATATTCAAAGTGTTATGGGACACTTTGACTCAAAAATCACTTTCAAATGGTTTTAGAAAATTGATTGATTATTTCAATATCTTAAAATAACTTATTTTGATTGCAAATGAAATGTTATTATTGAAATGTTTATATTTGTAATATTTTAAGTGTAATGATGGTACTTGGACATTTTATGGGTGGTTACGTTAGATGCCGTGAATACCAAGATGGGTGGTTACGATATACTTCCAATGCATTGGGTATGGAAGTCGGCCGTATGGCTATTCCATTTAGTGATATGTGTGGAAGTCGACTGTATTGTTATTCCATTAAGTATGCTGATGTCCCAATTTACCATTATTTGTTATGTGTTCCTTATATGGGTTTTATGGTAATATTTTGGTTACAAAAGCGTAAGTAATGATATTTTATTCAGTGAAGAGTATTTACTACTTCATAAAGGTGAAAAGTATTACTTATGTTGAAGTATTCATGTTTACTTGTTGATTTGAAAAACTAACAGTTTTCCTTCTTGGTGTATCCCTTTCTGAGCTTTTTATGCTCATCCCAAGTTTTTGAAATGTTTTCCAGAGGACTTAAAGATGAATAGGGTCAAAGTTGGGATCACGGAAAAGTCATTCTATCTAAAACACTGAACTAGACATTTTTCTTTTTAAGAGTTTTTATTTTATGAAAGAAATGGATACTGAGTAGTAGTGTCTACTTATAATATTCAAGTTGTAATGTAATACTTATATCCTAATTCTCTAATACTCTTAACCTGAAAATATACTCATTGTAAATTATTCATTTAATTCAATATTATTTAATGTATATGGTTGGGTCCTTATAAAAATAGGTGCACCATTAAAAGGATGAAAAAATGCATTTAGAAAAAAACATATTTTGCTTACAACTGGATTTTTTCTTATTATATTTATATAAAAAATATTGGATTAATGTAAAACAAATTTGAGTGAATATATAAAATAACAATATATTATAATGAATAATTATGTTATATACACTTTTAATCAGTGTCATGCCTATATTATACTCTATCGAAGGAACTCAGTATTGTGTTTCACACAAGCCAAATTAGTGTTGTGTGTAAAGAAAGCTAGAAACAAAATTAAATTTCTTTTAAAATTAAAACATTATAATTTTTGGGGTGTTACATTCTACCCACCTTATATAAATTACATCATCATAATTCAAACTTGATCCTGAAAATTAAAGTTTTCATAGTTGAAAATTCTATTGTTGAAAAACCAGCATTGTAAATTATGTCAATAAAAATATTCTAAATAAGAGGGAAATGGAAAGGAGAACGTTCCCACAAAAATAGGAATTAGAATAATAGAACATTAGTAAAAACGTGTACATGTAAGGAAAATGTTACTTACATGTTATATTGGAGAGTGATAGAGAACATGTTACTGAGAAAGTATTTGACAAAAAATCCATAAACTAGAGGTGTGAAAAGGGACATTTATTTGAGAAAAAATAATGATCATAGGATATCATTTTTATCAATAATTGTTTCCATAGAGTTGAGGAATTATTTCAATATATAGTTATATAAGAAAACATACCTACTTGATAAATTCATATTTCAAATACAAAATCTTATCCTTCTGTTGTACCGTTAATTATTTCTAATCATTTTCATAGAATATGATCCAACAATTTATAATCTTTTCTATGTTAGTTAGTAGTACCAAAATTACATTATATATATAAATCATATCTTTATCCAAACATCAATACCTCAATATGAGGAACATATAATGGATTATATTTCCCTCAACCATTTGTTTTTATAAAAATCATCATTATACTAATTAACATTTCATGGTTATCAGTACCGATCAACGTACACTTTTAAATCCTTGATGAAAAAGTACTACAATACAATACGTATACATTATATAATACTTATAATGATGATTTAATCGATAAAATAATTTTACCTCATTATTTATTGGTTTAAATATAGGTGAAAATTAATCATTCCATATTATCATTGTCAATAACATGAGAATATCTATGATCCCTTAGCTTCTTCTGAGGTATATTTTCTTAATGTTTGGGGAATTTTGTTTTTATAGAACCCCATTTTCTTATAGTTGTAACATAAAATGATAACATTTTTATCCATCTATTTGCATTCATTTTACTATTGAACATTATCACCACACCTATAAAAAACTCCAAATCCCTTTAGGAACTTCCCATGGTGATTTTATCCATAATTATCACATGTTGGAAAATCCTTATTTCACTAGTTCCCTTTATCCATCGTTTTCTCTGTTTTCATCATCTTCTATTTCTTCCCTTTGAATCCATTGGACTTGGAGAATTATTCCTCCATATTTATAGAACATGTTACTATTTCATCATATTAAGAAAAAATCTGGGACACCAATGCCATGTGGAGACTTAGCCTAACCCCATCAAAAAATGGACAACCTTTAATTCCATGATGTGTATGAAATCCGTAATATACCTTGATAACATTGTAAAGGTTGATTCATACTCCACAATAGTTTATTCATATTTTTTATTTAAGCTATGAAAATTTCTATAATATCAGTTGTTTTCAAATGAGGAAAATAATTTCCAAGAATGTCTCCTTAAAAGAATTCAATTCCATGATTTATTTTCCCTCTCCCTCCTTGGTATTTTAGATCAATGACCACCATTGATTCACATCACCATTGAGACAATATAATGTAAGTGTAACCCTTTCCTTTTCAAAACATCAAAATTACATAAATATATTATCTAAATACTTAATTCATTGATCAACTAACAGTGGATCATTAGTCCCACTGAATGATGGGGAACTATATAACATAGAATAATCTAAAATCATATAATATCGATGTGGAATATGTTTCTCCATCTAGGAAAGGCTAGTTTCTATAATGTAATTAATCTACACTAACATATACATTACATTAATAGTTTCAATACTATCTATTTCAGGTTTTTCTTCATCGAAACCACTACATTGTCCATGTGTATTGATACCCTTCTTCCATCAAGGTTCCATTTTTACGCATTGGAATATACTAGATTAGCTCATAAAATTATGAATTTGTATAATTAAAAATATGGAATAACATAAATTTAAAACATTATACAAAGAAAATATAAAAATAATAAACATGGTTTCTTTGGGATTCCTTGCTATATATATCCAAAAATTATTTCATAGGGTTATCTTCCCTAACCTATGTTTTTCTAAATATAGTTTCCATGTTTTTTTTAAATCCCTTTGAGGCCAACTGTAATGCCCTGACCTCAGATGCTTTGAGATGGTGCCTTAAAATATTATATTGGCATTATTATAAGGAATAAAATCCTAAAGGACTGAACAATTTAGCTATTTTTGAAACCACGATTACGAAAATGATTCAAATTTTGAAATGGGGATAAAATACAAAATACAATACATAAAAATATAATAAACTAAATGATTGAAAAATAAATCAATGACATATTATTTATAACCCAAAGAAATGAAAAATAATAAGGGTGTCATCAAATTATTTGTAATGGTTATCTATAATGGATCCTATATGGAATTAATAATGAATAACCATTATGGAAAGGTAAATAATTGAACACAAATTCCATTTAATCAAAAAGATGAGAATCAAATTCATCAATAGATTTTGTCATAGTGAAAATTTGTTGGATAATAAATCATAAATTAATTTAAATATTAATTATTGGATTTAATGTATCTGGAACATAAACCAATATACATTCAAGACCTATTCTTAAGACAGTTTAAGTTTGTGGGTAGAAACACTTATGATTCTTCTTGGAAACAAACATGAAGGGTTTCTTCAAACTGATTTGGTCTAATCAGACTACTGATTCATTGAGGGCATTGAATTAACTATCCCCAACCCATATAATTAATTTCTAAATAATTCATCATATATTAAATAATATATTTAATTATTAAATAATGTTCCTTATCAAATATCCTAATTAAATAAAGTAAACAGATTTATCAACATTTCTAAAATTAATCATATAATATTTGAAGTTGGAACCATATGTAAAAATGGAATACATTTTAGGAAATAATCATACACATCATAGAAAAATATGGGTACTTATGAGGAAATCAATTTCCAATTAAAAATGATTTCAATAATTTGATTATTTCAAGATAAATTTAACAATCACAATAGAAAGAGATATTTCCATGATAACTTTTACCACATTGAAATTATCAATTAAAATCCATTTGGAAAATATTATTCAATTTTATATGTAAATTAAAATTAGGTATGCATTATTAATCATATTAAAATGAAAATGTAGAGTTATATACCCCACAAAAAATAAATAAGTGGTGAATTTGAAATTTATCTCATAGATGTAATAAGTGACATGAAAATCACATAACTTACACTCCATTTTGGTTGAATTCTATTTCACCTCATTTATATTGTTTTTAATAATTTTATTATGTTATAATAGAACCATATTAATTTTTATTATATAACATATAATCCTTTTATAACATATCACAACCTGTTCATTAATAATCATTTATCATTTTTATCCTTTTGGGTGTTATTTTCGTTTTTTGGGTATGATTTGACATGTTATCATTGTTTATATTATATATATCAAGATTTAATCATATACATAATGTAAACAATGATATAAAATTTTTATATATCTAGTATATATGTATTTATAGTAATCTATAATGTTTGGATATATGAAATGAAATACACCATTCATGGAGACAGTAGGTCAAACGTACGCATGAACATTGTTTCCATTTTATAGTCACTTTAAAAGAATGAAAATTAAATGATATTATAATTCTAGTATAATATTTATATATTATACATGCTTTATTTTTATATAAAACTTCGTTAAATCTTTCCATGTAATGTGTTAACACATCACATCACTTTTAAGAGGTAGTAGTCCACATGTCCACACACAATGATATCATATTTCCAAAAATTGTAACACATGGTGGAATGTGTTATATAATAATTAAATAATCATACAGTAATTATAAATATCATATATATAACATATAAACTATAAATACATCATTTTTATTAACCATTGAAGTTATTAATGGAATAAATAATGACATCGGTTCGTCAGGCCGTAGTCCACCGTACACATGAACAATGATTGTGTATCCATTTTGAAGGAAGTGCATAAAATTATAGGTCATACCATTATGATAACAAAATTTCAGTATATTTAGTTTAATGAGGTTATTATGTAATCAATATAGAAGAATAATTTATGTTTTTGAGAAAGAAAAAAAACAAAAGTGCTTGTCTAAGAACGTTGCCTCTTTATTAAGTAACACCTTTTTGTTTTATACACGAAGTATTCATGGTTTTAGTTATTCCAAAATTATAGATTCTAGGATGATTGTAGGGATATTTTTGAGCTTATGTTTTTTAATTTTTGCAATCCAATGGTCCTGATATTTTTTATGAATTGAGGGGGTGATTTCCCTGTTATAGTGGAGGAGGAGTGGATTTCCATTAAATATAAAATGTTAAACCTTATTGGGTGGTATTACTTACATAATGAGGCACTAATAATGAAAACATTAGATAAAATTAATTATATTATCGAAATATTTCAATGTAATAGCTTCTTTACAAGTTTATAATTCATTTTTAACTTAATATTATATTATAACTACTTAGTAAACTCATTTTTACCTTAATTGCTATAATTGATTTTAATTTATTTTAAAAATATTTTTAAAAAATCTATGCTGAAATTACTAGAAATTATAAATATTATTCTGATACCAAATATTTATATCCATTTTTATAAATTTAATTCATATAAGTGGAAAAATTAAATTTAATGCCAATCCCACAGATATGGCGAGAAAGTGAGGTCTTAACTTGAAAATGTTCAAAATATGACTATGGTTTTTACCTAAATTCAACATTAAATTTTTTCATATTAAAAAAGTAGATTAATATATTTATTATTGATATATTTTTAATTTATCAAAAATTTAAAATATAATTTAATGTCAATGAATATTTAAATGAAATTTCATTTTTCAACTAAAATGAAGTATTTTTCATTATTCATCAAAAAAATGAAACTTCTTAGAAAAACAAATTCACCCTAATTTATTTTTGAAAGTATTAATTCAAAAATGAAGTTTATTATTAAAATTAATATGAAAAATGGGTGAATATTTTGTTTTAAAATATTTACAAAATTAAAAGTAGGAAAAATTTATTTTACAAAAATATAACTCCGTATTCATGAAAATAAATTTCTTCTTATCAAAATTATATCAAATTTATTAGATGAATTTATAATTACTAATTTAAAATATAATATAAAATTATATGATAATGTATATGGATTTTATATACACTTCTATGATTAGTCTTGCATATCAAATACGATATCATATAAACTATATATTGTGTGTAATAGAAGCCAACTTATTCTGGAGTTTAAATATTTATATGAACAAAATTAAATTTATTTTAAATGAAAATAATTGTAATGTCTTGGTGTGTTACGTTCTCCCCACATTAAAAAAAATTTCATCCTCAATATTCAAACTTAACCACCAAAATCACGGTTTTGATATTTTAAGATAAAATTTATGAAAAACCCACATCGTAAATAGGGCTAATGAAACATATTTTAAAAAGAGGAAAAATGAAATCCAAAGGTCACCACAAAACATGGATTTCAAATTGGAGAAAATTTGTGAAAAAATGGTCATGTATGAAAAATATATCTATCATGTTACGATGGATGTTAATAGAGAACATGTTCATTATAAATTTATTTACAACAAATACATAAACTAGAGATGTGAAAATTTTCGTTGATATCCTAAAAAATGATGATAATAGGAAAATATTTTTGTTTTAAAACAACTTTTCCTATATTTGTGGAATTATTTTGATATATATGAATATAATAAAACATACATACTTGATATGTTCCTATTTCATAAAATCATTAATATCCTTAGGTTATGATTTTAATTGTTTATTCTTCATTTCTTTGAACATGTTACATCATATATTGATGTAATACATTAACATATAAAAATATTTCAAAATATCAACTTAAACAATTTCATAAATGGTTAACCATTCTAAAATATTATGATCCAACACTTTAGAATCATTTCAAATGTAGTTCAAGGTACCAAAATTATTTTATCCTTATCAATAATATCATTATCCAAATGTCATTACCTATTCATTAGGAACATATTAATGATTATAATTCCATCAACCACGTGTTTTACAAAAATTTGATTTTGGAACTGATCAAATTTCTTAGTTATCAGTTCCAAAAATTATACACTTTTAAATTCATTATGATAATGTACTCTTATACAATCCATAATACTTATATCCACAACATCATCAATGACACAATTTTACAACATTATCTAGGGATATAAATAAAGGGGGAAATTAATCCTTACACATCAATTATGTCCATATAATAATCTTGACATCGACCCACATGCTTCTTTTGATGTATATTCTCATGAAACATAGAGAATTAATTTCTTTAGTGCCTGATATCCTTACAATTGTAACAATGAATATAAGTCTTTTTTATCCATAAATTTTCATTTCTTTTCCCAATGACCCTTATCTGTACACTTATAACAAAAATTTAATCCCCAAAATATCTTCCTTGGGTGATTATTTACACAATTACCAAATATGGAGAAATCATTCTTTCACTTTTCCCCTTATCCATCAATTACTCTATTTTCATCTTCATCTATTTCTTCCCTTTGATGAAATTTGACATGGTTAATTCCTTCTCTATCTTGATATCACAAGAAACTATTTCATCATATGAAGAAACAGTTGTAGGCACCAGTTCCCTTTAGAGACTTAACCTAAGCCCTTCAAATAAATAGTAAACCCTGAATTCCTTATTGTGTTTGAAATCCATATCATACCATACTAACCTTTTCAAGGTAGCTTCATTATCCAGAACACGTTCTTCCTCCTTTTTATTTAATCTATGTAAATTTCGATGCATCTTATTTTTTTTCTCATGACGGAAATATTTTTCAAATAACATTTCTTTAAAATAATTCCATTATAGGCATTGAATCTTCTCCTCCTACATAGTATTCTGGATCAATGACCACAATTGATCCACATCATAATTAAGACAATAAATTGTATGTGTAACCTTTTCCATTTCATCAAATATGAACTCCATAAAATCAAATCCAAAATTTAATGCATTTGTCAAACTACCATAGGATATGTTGTACAACTAATTGATCGGGCCTCTATCATATAAATAGATCCAGCATCATAGAATCTCACTATTGAATATGTTTCTCTATATGGGAATGTTTATTTTTAGTTACATGATAATGCTTCCCTAATATATCAAAAACATGATTAGTTCTAATACCATCTATTTCCACTTTCTTTGCAGGGAGACCTCTAAACTAGCCACAAGTTTTGATATACTTATTCCATCAAGGTTCAATTTCTAAACAACAATATATAATGGATTTTCTCATAAAATTATACTCTTTGTATAATTATAAAAATAGAATAACATAAATTTATAAAATTATTTGTAGTTAATAACATAATCATATACATGGTTACTTTAAGATGATCTTCTATAATTATCCTCAAATTATATAAAAAGGTTATGTTCTATAATATATGCTTTCAAAAATCAAATTTCCATGTATTATACAAAACAATTCGTGATACCAATTATAACTCCACGACTCCGGAATCCCATAGACAACACATTAATTTTTTACATTTTCATGATTAACCTAGTGTAAAAAAGTTGTTTATGTTGGTTATTTTTCATTTTTTACGTTGGTTTTTAGCCGATGTTAATACGGACGACGTAATAAATATTGGTTCTTATGTTGGTTATTTAAAACCCGATGTAAAAAACATAACATACTGGTGTTTATCACATCGGTTATTTAATAACTGACCTGAAAAACTAGTGGTGGAGTGTTTTTCACGTCGGTTATAAAATAATTGGTGTGGAAAACCATTTACCAGGTGTTATCATGTCAGTTATTCAAAAACCCGACGTTATAAACCCTTCCCAATCCTTTATCACACCGGTTATTAAATAACCAATGTGAAAAAGAAGGGGGGGAGTTTATCATGTAACGCCCCGACCCCAGTTACCCAGAGTCAGTGCATTATTACATAACATTGGCATGATCACAAGAAAGATCAAATCTCGAAAGACTGATTAGTTTAGTATCCTTGGAAACACTAGATATATTCATAAACTTTTACATTACATCATAAAAATGAAAAATACAACAACATAGTCTCCATAGTCCACACTCGTATCCCCTCATACTATCCCTGCATGTCTTTCATAATTTACTTCTTCACATCCTGGGAAAAATAAAACATAGAAAAGGGGTGAGCTCAAATGCCCAGTAAGGATAACAATATAGAGGAAACTTTCATAAATAAGAATAAAAATTTAAGGCAATGTATAACTAAAAAAAAGACTTTTAAACTTGAACTTAAACATAGTATGGAAAAAATAAAATGAAATAATTCCATTTACTTATTCTCATGGATATTCTACTAATCGAATAATCACCTGCAATATCAATAACCACTTTCATAATGATGGAATGCATAATGCCAGACTATCATAACCACATAGCCAAGACCTCGTGCCAAGACTACAAATAAGATTTTTTCAGGGCCTTGTTCCAAAACACTAGTTTGTCTCATGAGACCTACTGATGCATCGAGGAGCTATAGTGGGCTCCACCCGTCACATATTAAGTCCAATGCATTACCATATGAAAATTTTTAAACATAACAAAAACATTCTTATTAAAACTGGCATGAGAAATGTCAATACCTTCACCATAATCCATGAAGGGTATAAAAATAACTTATCCATAGTTAAAAAAATCACAAAACCTTCAATACAATATGGAAGTTTTGTTTCATAATAAATCAGCTTCAAATAAGCTTAAAATCCATCAAAGGATGTTGACATAGATGAAATCAAAACTCTTTATAGAGAAATATCACTTTTTATTTTGAAATCATTTAAGAGTCATATAAAATAAAACATTTTCTTTGAAAATATTATTATAGGATTGTAAGGGAAGCTTCAACAATTTTATAACGGTGGAAAATAGTCGCACCCACCGTATAAGTTAAAAAAACATTCTTACCTTAATTATGTCGAAAAGGTTAAAAAGCACCTTGTTTGGAAAATGATGGAAAGATTCCTTTATAAACCTCTTATAAAAAGTCAAACAAAGGTATAAATGACTTTAACCCGTATTCTAGTAAATAGTAAAAATGTTTTGAAATACATTTTTAAGAAACATGGATGTGGATGATAAAGAAGTCCCAGTAGATTATTACGTATAAACAACCTCGGATAATGAAGAGATTTCGAAATAAACCCTTACCTTGTACTTTTCCTTGGATGAGGGTAGGTTAAAATCCTTTATAATGGTAAAATAATTGTTATTAAATTATTCAAAAATCATATACATTATTATGATATCATATATGATCTTTTAACGTTACATTGTTAATAATATATTAGAATTATCGTCGTTTCGGATGTTAACTTACTCGTTTTCTTTTATATGTTTTGTTACCTAAGCCGTGTTTGTTATGGATATTTTGTATCTTATTCATATCCAGAATTATATCAAGTCCTTAAATACTATTATTAATCATCAAATGATAATTATATTTGAATGGATACGATGGAGAATGAATCTCATCGCATTCGTGGAGACGGTAGTCCGTATGTACGCATGAGCAACAATATCATCCTTTTGATATTAAAATAATATATAATTGGATGTTATATAATATATACAGAATAATTATCATGTTATATATATTATTTACATGAATTACACATCATTATTATACCCATCCAAATAATAATTTATTGAATAACAATTACACCACGACGTGGAGACGGTAAGTTGTACATACGCACGTATGGTGACATGTCATTCAAAGGATGGATAGAATGTTGAATATGGTTTTATCATATTTGTAATAACATCACAGTATATAGTAGATACTTGAGTTATTATTTTATAATGGTAATAACAAATAAATATAAAGTTAAAGAACAAATGAATTTGAAACAAAGGTGGTGAAAACATTACCTCTTCTTCGGGTTCGTCCTTCTGATTTGATCAAAGGAGCTCCGTAGTTTGGCTTTCTGATCAAACTATGGCCTATAGGTTGTATTGAAGGAAGTTGAGAGAGTATTTGGGTAGGGTTTGGCCGAACCAAAAGTCTTTGAAGGTGTGAATTAATGAGAAGGAGGAGTGCCCTTTTATTAGAGGGGTGAGTGGCACCTTTGGAAAAGCTAGAAACATTACTTTATAATAAATTCATATTCGGTTTATAATGGCTCCAAAGTGAATTATTTTAAGTTTAATGTGGGGATAGGTCAAAAACCACTCAACCAATATGATTTATACAGGTTTGTGTTACTATATTAACCTTATCGTGAACTATTAACTCTTAGTTAATTAGTTTCACTTTTACAATGTTTCTTTGTATTTTTATATTATATTGATAATAAACATACTATATAAATCCTAGATATCCTCAAGTGGTCCATTAATGAATGAAATATCATGATATAAGTATCTTTGCGGAACCTTAGATTTCTAAAAATTTAATATCAATTAATAATATAATGTTTGTTTTAAAAACTCTTTTATGTCAATTTTGAGACTATTCAATAATTGATTTTTGTGAAAATCATAACAGAATGATTACTTCGAAAAAAGTAAATTAAGTCAATCCTAACATGTCATATTAACCTTTAAAATTATTTTAATTCATAAAAAGTCTCATATAATATTTATTTGGGTATTTATATTATCAATTATTTTAATTTTTCACTATTATGGTAATTGATGCATCATCATTGTGCCATAAATAAATTAAATTATTTATTGTCTAAAAATTTTAAATAAAATATAATTGTGTATTAAATATTTTTATATTTATAATGAATATTTAAAATCTAATTTACCTTATGGATAAGCATATATTAAAAAAAATTAGTAAAAAAACTTTGATTTTAACTCTTTTAACTCTTCTTGGAATTAAATAATAATAAATGTCCTAATCTAATAAAAGTGGACCTAAATGATAATAGTTTACTCCTATGTTTGTTTTTGGTTGAGATACACTTTTCCAATAGAATTAGGACATGTGTTAGGGTAATATTAATATCATTTTTACCCTTAATTACCCTATTCACTTTTAACCGTGGTAAATAAAAGTAAAAAGTTATTATTCACCAAAAATTATTTTCATCTCATTGAACAACATTTTACTCCTTGATATTTACTGTGTCTCTAAGATTTTCAAAATTCCACTCATAGAAGTGGTAAAATTATATTTTATGAAAAATTCAGTTTTTTAACTACCACTTAGTGGTTTCACTATTCATCAAAAAATGAAAGTTTCCAGAAAAATACAAAAAATTAGGCCTAAGATATAATTGATATTATGAATTCAAAAATGATTTCTAATTTAACAAATTCAAAACATATCTGTTGCATTAATTAATTTAAAAAATTAATTCCCGTCATCAAAACAAATAGCGTGATTTTAATAGATAATAACTATCAAAAGATTGACACTTGTTTTTGTCCGGTTTAATTCTGAAATTATGTACAATGACCAACATTGTATTAAATGATAAAAATATATTATAAATATACTTTAAAACCACTCAAATTCATAATTTATCAATATAAATTATTTCGATTAAAAAAGTTGTTTTTAATTAAAATTTAGTAATTTTTACTATTCATCAAAATATAAATGTTACCCGAAAAGTTCCAAAATTTCACCTTATGCTAAATTCGATACTCCGAATACCAAAATGAAGTCCATTTTGTGATATAAAATTTATAAAATTTCAAAATGTAGGTATTACTATTCATAACATCTAGTTTGATTGGCTGGGGTGTGTGTTAGAACTCGAGGTTGCGTACAACACACGCTATTACATTATTCAAATCGAAGTGTACCGTAGAAGCTTGGGGTGTTACATTCTCCCCTCCTTCAAATAATTTCATCCTCGAAATTTGAAATTTTTCTTCGAAAATAAAAGGTTGAATATTGAAAATATCTTTGTGGGAAAACCCACATCTGAAATTGGGTTAATAAAATATAGTCTCAATAAGAGGAAAAGAGAAATGAAAGAGTCACCACCAAATTATGATATCTATTAGGAGAACATTGGTGGAAATTAGAGTCATATAATTGGAGGAAAAACGTAAATATTTATAGGCTGTGATTGAGGTCATCAATCACAGACATGTATAAAATTGAGGGCCTTAAATTTATCAATCTATGTTGATTTAAAACACTGTCGGTTCAGTATAACATATGGTATTGAGATAACACATTTTTTTGTTTTAATATCCCTTCACTAAGGTATAAAAATTAATTTCTTCATTGAATAAGAGAAGAAGAAAAATATATACTTGAAAATTAGAGTCTCATCATTTAACTATGTTCTGCCACAAACTCATCTTTCACTCTAAAAGATAATAGAACTTAAAAATAATATTCTATTTATCCTATTCGTATAGGGTTTAAAAAATGAATTTATAATTAATCTAGTAGAAACATTAAGAAAATGACATTATTCAATCCAGGACATCATGTGGGTTAGTGGTAGGTGTTACACCCTTGCCGCCCTTCGGTTGTGGGTTCAAGTCTCACGGCCTTGCCAGACGCGACGGGTTGCCACCTGACCTCCGGGTTGTCCTTTTTATGGAAATCCAAAATAATCAAAGCTAGAACTATCCAAAATACTTCATTCCAAAATTTATAAGGAAGGTAAACATAATGAAGATCCTTTTTCCACGTAATAACACGTGAACACCTTCATCATGTATTCTTTTAAAACACTGCAACATCCTGAATTACCATAAAAACTTATTGATTACATTCATGATCCATTATTCCTTAAAGAATAATAGATATACTCCTTCAATCCAAAAATGTTGTGAACCCCAACAATGTTGTAATATAAAAATCATTAATCAATTTCAAGGCAGTGAAGAATATCAAATATAATTTATCCAAATCAATCATATATTATTCTAAAATCACTACCTCGGTATCAGAACCATATTATGGTTTTTCTTTCTCTCAACCATATATTTTCCAAAAATTTAACCTGCTATTGAGTCACTTTTCTTTGTTCCACACAATCTCAAGTCCTTAATGAAATATTACTAAAGTACAATCCTTATATACTCCATAATTATTATAACAGGTACATTGTTGATACAACACTCAAATGACATAATCAACAGAAGAACTCTAATCATTCCTCTTCATCTATGGTAGAATCATAACTTGATTATTATCCAATAGAATCATTTGCGGCATAGTCTAATGATAGGGACATAGGTTCGCGTAGTGTCCAAACTCCTTGAAAATGAAACATTGTACATTTGAAACCATTTTCTTACTCTTGCAGTCACGTACTTTGTGCCCCTTTCCTCCACACTTATAACAAACTCCCATTCCTTTCAGGCAATTTCCTGGGTGTTTCTTCCCACAGTTATCACATATGGGAAAATTATTCTTTTCCCTCTTCCCTTTATCCATCTTTCTCTCTTCCATCCTTTCTTCAAATGCTTCCCTTCAAAGCCATAGGACTCAGTAAACTCTTTACTTATCTTATCAACACATGTTATTATTTCATCATATGATGATAATACATGGGAGACTAATTATCTTATAAATTCTAGCTTAAGACCATGAAAGATATGATCCTTTTTTCTCTTTGGATCATGTGCATTGCTGGAGTTCTCGTTCCTTCTACTGGGTGCCATTTCTAAACAATGGCATACACTAGATTAGTTTATGATTAACAATACCTAATCCCAAACTTGTAAAACACATAACATAAATTAAATAGTTTATGGATATAATCCATAATCATAAAAATGTGTCCTTTGAGGAAGTATATACCCATAAAACCTTCATTATGGTTTGTAACGAAAATGAGAATTATCCTAATCATATCCCCCGGGAGTGTCATATCCAAGAGTGCAGCAGGGACCATTGTCGTGCACCAGTTCCCGTTCGAGTCTAGCTCAAAGCGGTGTTTTCGGGTATTACCCCTAGGTACATCTGTGACAGAGCTGCCTCTACAAGCTCGTATCCAGATAGGGATGTATTTCTCGGAAAACTCATAAAATTTATACAATACCAACATTCCAGGAAGTTCTTCTATACCAATCCTCAAAGTCCATCTTAGATATATGTGCTCTAATAAGTAATTATCTAAATCTAGCTTCCAAGGTTTGTACTAAACTTCCTCTGATACGAACTGTAATGCCCCGACCCCAGATACCCAATGTCGGTGCATTATTACATAACATTGGCATGATCACAAGATAAATCAAATCTCGCAAGACCGATTAGTTTAGTATCCTTGGAAACACTAGATATATTCATAAAGTTTTACATTACATCATAAAAATGAAAACTACAACAACATAGTCTCCATAGTCCACACTCTTATCCCCTCATACTATCCCTGCTGGTCATTCATAATTTACTTCTTCACATCCTGGGAAAAATAAAACATAGAAAAGGGGTGAGCTCAAATTCCCAGTAAGGATAACAATATTATGAAAAAATTCATAAATAAGAATAAACATTTAGGTCAATGTATAACTAAAAAAATCCTTTTAAACTTGAACTTCAACATAGTATGGAAAAAATAAAATGAATTAAATCCATTTACTTATTTTCATGGATATTCTACTAATCAAATAATCACATGAAATATCAATAACCACTTTCATAATGACTGAATTCATAATGCCAGACTATCATAACAACATAGCCAAGGCCTCGTGCCAAGAATACAAATAATATTTTGTCAAGGCCATGTTCTAGGACACTAGTTCGTCTTTTGAGACCTACTGATGCATCGAGTAGCTATAGCGGGATCCACCCATCACATATTAAGTCCAATGCATTCCCATATGAAAGGGTTTAAACATAAAATAACGATTCGTATTAAAACTAGCATACGAAATGTCAATACTTTTACCATTTACCATAAAGGGTATAAAAATAACATATCCATAGTCTAACATATCACAAAACATTCTATACAATACGAATGTTTTGTTTCATAATAAATCAGCTTCAAATAAGCTTAAAATCCATCAAAGGATGTTGACATAGATGAAATCAAAACTCTTTTTAGAAAAATATCTATTTTTATTTTGAAATCATTTAAGAGTAATATAAAATAAAACATATTATTTGAAAATATTCATATAATCTTGTAAGTGAAGATTCGATGGTTTTATAACTGTAGAAAATAGCTGCACCCGCCGTATAAGTTAAAAAACATCCTTGCCTTAATTCTGTCGAAAAGGTTAAAAAGAACCATGTTTGGAAAACGATGGAATGATCACTTTATAAAACACTTATAAAAAGTAAAACAAGTGTATAAATGACTTTAACCAATATTCTTGTATATTGTAAAAATGTTTTTAAATACATTTTTAAGAAAAATGGATGTTGATGATAAAGAAGTCCCAGTAGATTATTTCGTATAAACAACCACATATAATGAAGAGATTGCGAAATAAACCATTACCTTGTACTTTTCCTTGGTTGAGGGTAGGTTAACCTACTTTATAATGGTGAAATAACTATTATTAAATTATTCAATAATCATATACATTAATATGATATCATATATGATATTTTAACAACAATTTGTTAATAATATCTTAGAATTATCATCGTTTCAGGTGTTAACTTACTCGTTTTCTTTTATATGTTTTGTTACATAAGTCGTGTTTGTTAAGGATATGTTGTATCTTATTCATATCTAGAATTATATAAAGTCCTTAAATACTATTATTAATCATCAAATTATAATTATACTGGAATGGATACGATAGAGAATGAATCTCATCACGTTCGTGGAGACGGTAGTCCGTACGTACACACGAGTGACAATATCATCCTTTTGATATTAAAAAAATATATAATTGAATGTTATATCATATATACAGAATCATTATCATGTTATATTTATTATTTACATCAATTACACATCATTATTATACCCATCCAAATAATAATTTATTAAACAACAATTACAGCATGACGTGGAGACGGTAAGCCGTACATACGCACGTATAGTGACATGTGACTCAAAGGATGGATAGAATATTGAATATGGTTTTATCACATTTATAATTACATCACAGTATATAGGAGATAATGGAGTTATAATTTTAGAATGGGAATAACAAATAAATAAGAAGTTGAAGAAGAAATGAATTTTGAAAAAAAGTTGGTGAAAACATTACCTCTTCTTCGGGTTCTTCCTTTTGATTTCATCAAAAGGGCTTTGTAGGTTGGATATATGATCAAACTAAGGCATATATGTTGTATTGAGGGAAGTTGAGAGCGTTTTTGGGCAGGGGTTGGCCAAACCAAAAGGCTTTGAAGGTGTGAATTAATGAGAAGGAGGAGTGCCCTTTTATAAGAGGGGTGAGGGGCACCTTTGGAAAAGCTAGAAACACTATTTTATAATAATTTCATATTTGGTTTATAATGGCTCCAAAGTGGATTATTTTAAGGTTAAGGTGAGGATAGGTCAAAAACCACTCAACCAATAGGATTTAGACAGGTTTGGGTTACAATATTAAACTTATCTTTAAGTATTAACTCTTAGTTAATTAGTTTTACTTTTACAATGTTTCTTTGTATTTTTATATTATATGGTTAATAAACTTACTATATACATCCAAGAGACCCCCAAGTGGTCCATTAAAGATACACCAATCATGATATAAGTCTCTTGGCCGAACCATATATTTTTAGTAATTTAATATCATATAATAATATAATATTTGTTTTAAAAACTCTTTTATGTCAATTTTGACTCTTTTCAATAATTCATTTTTGTTAAACTGATAACCGAATGATTAACTCGAAAAAAGTTAATTAAGTCAATAGTAACATGTCATATTAACCTATTAAATTAGTTTAATTCATAAAAAGTCTCAAATTATATTTATTTGGGTATTTATAATATCAATTATATTAATTTTTCACTATTATTGTAATTACTGCATCATCATTGTGTCATAAATAAATTAAATTATTTACTGTCTAGAAATTATAAATAAAATATCATTATGTAGGAAATCTGTTTAGATTTATAATGAATATTTACAATCAAATTTACCTTTTGTAAAACCCTATATTAATATTTTTTAGTAAATAAACTTTGATTTTAACTCTTTTTAACTCTTCTTTGAATTAAATAATAATAAATGTACTAATCTAATACAAGTGGACCTAAGTGATATTATTTTACTCCTATGGTTTTTTTGGTCGAGATACACTTGTTCAATAGAATTAGGACATTTGTTAGGGTAATATTAATATCATTTTTACCCTTAATTATCCTATTCACTTTTAACCGTGGTAAATAAAAGTAAAAAAGTTACGATTCACCAAAAAATATTTTCATCTCATTGAACCACATTTTACTCCTTGATATTAACCGTGTCTCTCAGATTTTCGAAATTCCACTCATAGAAGTGGTAAAATTCATTTTTATGAAAAATTCAGTTTTTTAACTACCATTTAGTGGTTTCACTATTCATCAAAAAATGAAAGATTCCAGAAAAATACCAAAAATTAGGCCTATGCTATATTTGATATTATGAATTCAAAAATGATATATATTTTACCAGATTCAAAACATATCAGTTTCATTAATTAAATTAAAAATTAATTCCCATCGTCAAAACAAATAGGGTGTTTTTAAGAGATAATAACTATAAAAAGATTGACACTTGTTTATGTCCGGTTTAATTGTGAAATAATGTACAATGACCAACATTGTATTAAATGGTAAAAATATATTCTAAATATAATTTAAAACCACTCAAATTCATAATTTATCAATATAAATTATTTCGATTAAAAAAGTTGTTTTTAATTAAAATTTAGTAATTTTCACTATTCATCAAAATATAAATGTTATCCAAAAAGTTCCAAAATTTCACCTTAGGCTAAATTCGATACTCCGAATACAAAAATGAACTCCATTTTGAGATATAAAATTTATAAAATTTCAAAAATTAGGTATTACTATTAATAACGGGTAGTTTGATTAGTTGTGGTGTGTGTTAGAACTAGATGTTGCGTACAACACACGCTATTAAATTATTCAAAGAGAAGCGTACAGTAGAAGATTGGGGTGTTACATATCACATTGGTTATTTAATAACCGATGTGATAAACTAGTGTGGGGTTTTTTATCATGTCTGTTATTAAATAACCGCCGTGAAAAACTATGGGGGAGGGTTTATCACATCAGTTATTTAATAACCAACATGGTAAACCAGTGCAGGGTGTGTTTATCATGTCTACAATTAAATAACTGACATGATAAACTAGGGGGAGGGATTATCAAGTCGGTTATTTAATAACTGATGTGATAAACCAGTGCGGGGGGTGTTTATCACATCAGTTATTAAATAACCAACGTGATAAACCATTCCGTAGGTGTTTATCCAATCGGTGATTCAAATAACCGACGTGATAAACCATTCTCCATTCATTTATCATGTCGGTTATAAAATAACCAATGTGGAAATCCAATTTTTTTAAATGGAAAGCAGTCCTCTACTCTCCCCAGAAACAACCAGAAACCAAATCAAGAATTCATAACAGAAAAATAGAAGTAGACAAAAACAAGAACTAAAGAAAAATTAAATATTTACATTAATAACATTTAAAACATACCCCACTGGACAGCCCCCCACAACCCCCTGGACAGCCCCCCTCACCCCACTGGATAGCCCCCACCACACCCCTTGACAACCCCTGCCACACCCCTGGACAACCCCCGACCCCCTGGACATCCCCAAACACACCTGGACATCCCCACCACCCCCTGGACAGCACTCCCACACCCCTGGAAGGTCCTCCAACACCACTAAAATAGACCAAAAAGTTACCAACAATAGACCAGAACCCCCTCACCCCACATGACTGCCCCCACATCACCCCTGGACACCCCCACACCGCTGGACACCACCACCACTCCTTGGACATCCCCCACCAACCTGTATACCCCACACCCCCTGGATAGCACTCTCACACCCCTAGACAGCCCTCCCACACCCCTGAAACAGACCAAAAAGTTACAAAAAGCATACCAGAACCCCCTCACCCCACTCGATAGCCCCCCACCCATGGACCCCCCCAACCCTGCACTACCCCTCCATCCTCCTGGACACCCCCACCCTTGGACTACCCCACCTCCCCCTGGACATCCCCCCACATCTATGGACACCCCCACAACCCTGGACTGCCCCCACCACCTGGATATCCCCCAACACCCCTCGACACCCCCCCTCCTGGACAGCCCAACTACCCCCTAGACAACCCCCCTCACCCCACTGGAGAGCCCCCACCACACCCCTAGCCCCCCCCCCCCCCCCCCCCACACACACACACACCCCTGGACTACCCCCGACCCCCTGGACATCCCCCCACACCCCTGGACATCCCCATAACCCCCTGGACAGCTCCCCCCAACCCTGGACAACCCTCACAACCTCCTGTATACCCCCACCTCCCTGGACAACACTCCCACACCCCTGGACAGCCCTACCACACCCCTGAAACAAACCAAAAAGAGACCAGAAACCCCTCACCCCACTGGACAGCACCCACCACACCCCTGGATACCCCCCAAACCCATGGACATCACCACCACCCCTAGACATCCCCCACCATCATGTATACCCCCACCCCCTGGACATCACTCCCACACCCCTGGACAACCCTCCCACAATCCTGAAACAGACAAGTTACCAAAAACAGACTAGATCCCCCTCACCCCACTGGACAGCGCCCACCACACTCGTGGACACCCCCACACCCCTGGACTGCCCGCCCCCACCCCCTAGATTTCCCCCAAACCCCTGGACATCCCCCCACCTTCCTGGACACCCCCAACACCCATGGACAGCCCCCACTCCCCTGGACAACCCCCACCCCTCCTGGACACCCCCCACACCCTTGGACTGCCCCCACCCCCAGGACTACCCCCACCCTCCTAGACACCACACACCCCTGGACTGCCCCCACCCCCTAGAAGCCCCCACACCCTTGGACACCCCCACCACACTGAACACTCCCACACACTTGAAACCCCTGCCCCGAGACAAGAATCCATTCCAAAAAACCATCATAAGTAGACCAAAACAATAAGTAGATCAAAATTAAACATTCACATATATAACATTCAAAACATACACTGTCATCTTAAAAAAACTAAATCCATCCTAACCGACTACCTAATACACAATTACAACGACAATATTCAAAATTACATTTTACACTACAAACTACTAAAATTCAATCAAACATGTAAAATAATTTGACCATTCCACTTGTAAGTGTTGGACATATTTAGCAGTATAGGGTTGAGGGTCATCAAATAGGTACAAATTAATAAGGATAGTAGTTAACGTGTATAATGAATAAATAAAATTGAAATATTTTGGCAATGTTTAAACGAAAATTTTACCAGGCCAAAGTTCACAACTGCCCCAGTTGTTTTTACATCATACATAAATTTTAACATATAATATCCACATTTGATGATGCCTTTTTGTTCATGAAAAATTCGGTTTGAATGAGTCTAAATTCAATATATTATTTTTATGTAATAAATCAAAAATTACATATTATAAATAGATATTTACCTTCACATTTACATATTTGATCTTCTCACTCCTTTTCGTTGTGTTTTCTCGAAAGAATACCCATCCCCTGTTAAAAATTAATATGAATGGGGTAAATTTAAAATTCATTATAAAATATAAAACTATTGAGAAACTGAAAATTACTTTTCCAACATTTTCTTAAAACTTCCCCGCACGTCACCATGGACAGAGCATATCCAATAAATAGTTTTCTCCCTTGGGAAAAAAACCCCTAACATCTAATGATCACTGATAAAAGAAAATTTCAGGATAGTGTTTTTTTATGTTAAAAGATAATAGAATCTTTGAGATAGATGTGTTTCATACCTCTCACAAAAAGGCATCATCCAAAATTGTGTGACTATCTTTTGTTCAAGTCTTTCACCAATATAAAGCATTCTTTTTTCCTCATCCAATGCACATGCTTCAGGGGAAATCAATTGTGGGTCCATTAATCCATATACATTTGTCTGCTCATTCTTCTCATAAATTTTATAAAGATACCTAATACAAAACAGACATAAGTATACATTTTAAAAAAAAATATACTGCAGGGAAAAGGTGTTAAGACTTACATGGAAAAAATTTGCACCACGTTGATGCCCAACTTATCTCTAGTAACAAGTTCCATGATATTAGTTTTCAGAATACCCACAGTTATTGCACATCCAAAAACATGAGCTACTATTGGAAACTCATAAGGACCAGCCAAAAAATTTGACTATCTTGACAATCTGTCAGGACTACTAGAATTTGTTACTTATTTCATAGCCATTTGTCTTTGTTATTGTCTATAAAATATTTATTAAACTTTGAAGTATTCCTGTAAAAATAAATAGAAAAATATATAAGTTTTAAAATGCTAAAAAAACATTAATAAAAAAATAAAATTGAAGATATAACATACATACCACTATGGTAATGAGTCGAAGAAGTCTGGATGGCCAAATTAAAAAATGGCCGATACTATGTCCAACTGTCGTCACCTCATCTGTAGGTAATGGTACTCGAGATGATCTATCTATAATATCCTATATAGTGAACCTATGATTCTCTACCTCTAATTGTTTATGATGAACTTTATCTCTTATATAATTTACCAACCCATATTCAACTATATGATGTTGAGGATCATCAACATATAACCCGAAATAAGTAGGAAGCTGCGGTGGAGGAGTAGGATAAAAAATGGGGTCTTCAGGCATAGGTGGGGGAGTGGGATCTACTGGCGGAGGTGGAGGATAAATAATGGGGTCTGCAGGGGGAGGTGGAGGAGTGGGAGCTACAGTCTGAAATTGTCTTTGCATATCTGCAAACATAGACTGTACCGATGCTCTATTCTTTTCCTCCATCATCACATTAATATTATGAACTTCAACCTCCAAGGATTCTATTTTTTTTTATAAACACCCTCAATGTAAGAAGTTGAAGAACTTGGAAAAACATTTCTTACCGATACACCTGTCGGATATCCTCATACACAACTAGGATGTTCAGTCCTTCCCAATGCTGGAGATAAAATATCTTGCCTCATAGCAGCTATAAATACCCCTTGTGAGTTCTGCTCCTCAATAGAGTCATGTATTAATTAATTGAACATTTCTGTAATTATTGAAATTAATTGAAGAAAATAGTTAACTTAAATAATAAAATAGATATCTTAGAATCCTCTCAGCAACGATTTTCGATTCATCCAAAAGATATTAGCCTTTTTTCCCATCCTATCTCTCTTCCATTTTTCATGTATACATGGAGGGGATGGAGGGGCCACCTCTCCAGAGCTTGAAGACTCAACTCTAAGTTTTTTTAATTTTTCCTCCATCATTTTTTCTTCCAAAAATGCATACCCTCCCCGAGATAAAATATGCGGGTATACATTTTTAGATTAGATCTCTTGATGATCTTTCCTTGTTTGGTGTAAATTAAGAATAAGAAATCATTAACAAATCATTAATAAGATATTTTATATAAGAAACCTTATAAAATTTTACACTGCCCTTACCAAAAATGACTCCTTTATTCTACTTTCAACAAACATTTTCCTTGTGTCTTCATCTATAAAAGGATATATACGATATGGATTGTCATGAATCCTATGTCCAAAAATGAAATTAGATTAGAGGGTTGTTTTGAAATCCCTCCATCTCCTGGCAGCCATCGATAAGCATTTCTTCCTAACTCCTATATTGTCAGGAATTTCAAATGTCATCTAATAAAGAAGAGGTTAAAAATATTATATATACTAGAAACATTTAATGAATAGGAAAACAATAGAAAAAGATCTTACCAAAATCATCTCCCAGAACTGATAGATTGTCTCTTTATCCACACTTCTCCCATCATCATACAAAATTCTTACTTTTCTCTTACCCTGAGTTGATACAAATCTCTTAAAATATTTTTCATTTTCACATCTAGGAATATTATCCCCATCAAAATAAATATGTATCCTCGGATCCTGCATAAGGGAAAGTGATAATTTTGGTGAACGTGTGCACCCACATTTACCAACTCTTGAACCCTTTTTCATTATAGGAGTACATGAGGAAGATTGGAGAACATCAAGAGGAGCATGTGAGTGTTTCTCCCCAGAGGAATGACCAATATGATCATCTCCAGAATCATGTGGTTTATCAACTGATTGATCTTTCATTATCCTTCAAATAAAAAAACAAACATTAGTTCACAAATACACAAATTCAAATATTTTAAAACTACTGTAATCAGAAAAAATAAAATTTTACCATGTTATGTAATAGTAAACATGGTTAATATGGTAAGCATGTTAAACAATGGTAAATATGGTCAAGATGACCAAGATGGTAAACATGGTAAACATGGTAAACCTGGTAAACATCATAAAGTAATTGTCACTGAACAAAAATAATAGATATATAATTTATGTAATGGTAAACATGATAAAGTAAACTAAACAAACATAAAAAAACTTATACTTATTTTGTTTTAATATATGTTTTAATAACGAAAAAACTTACAATATCTAACATTTTACGAAAAAAATAAATGTAAAAAAGAAATAAACAAATGTTACCTATAATTTTCAGAATTTACAAATGGATTTTTTCCGAAATTCCTTCGCCTTGATCATTACTTATGGTACAAACCATGTCTTCAACATGCTCATCATTATGTTTTGTTAATATTTCCATGGAAGTAGGGATCTCACATAAATCATCATCTTCATCAAGTTCATCCTCACCAACATATTGTTTTATCTCTTGTAAAACAACAGCCCACTGCATATCTGATTGATCTACTACATAGAAAATTTGTTCTGCATGTGTTTCTAGTATAAAAGAATCAGTTGTGTCTTCCAATCTATTCCTATTAACAAGTTTCATTCCAAACTCATTGTTTCTGACACTATTGTTACTGATAAACCATTTACAATTAAAAACATGACCTTTAATTTTAAAGTAATCAACCTCCCATATGTCTTCAATCACTCCATAATATTCACTTGATGTAGAAATTGGGTTTCTGTCCTTAGCACTCAAAAAATGCATTTCTTCTGCAAACACCAATACACCACTATTCTTAACTGCACTTCTATTGTCCTCAGATTTTGTATGAAATGTATAGCCATTAATGTCATTACCGGACCATGTTATCACATTTAAACATAGACCACCCACTATCCATTTTAATGTCTCTGATACATCTTATCTACCAAGAAAGGTCTTTTTAAACCATGACAAAAATGTTTTGTTATTCTCATTCAAAATCCACATTTCTTTCTTCTTTGGATGAAATTGATTCAACTCATTAATATGGAATGTGATATACGGTCGAGTAGCAGTTATGTTATTCAATATGTATGATTCTAACTTATTCATCTGTTCAGCTAAAAATGACTTGACTTTCAAGCCACTAATCCCAATTCCATCATTATTAACTCATTCATGGTGAGATGGAGGCAAACATATGTGCTGCGTTGCAGCCAAGTAGCTCGTGAAAAACTCTTCAACCTCTTCATAAATATACTTTTCAATAATGGAGGCCTCAGGTCGATATGTATTCCTAACATACCCCTTCAATATTTTCATATACCGTTCAAAAGGATACATCCAACGAAGATATACAGGTCCACAAAGATTTATTTCTTGAATCAGATCAATCATTAAATGATTAATTATATCAAAAAAAGTTGGAGGAAAATACATTTCTAATTGACAATGTATAAAAATTAAATCCTTTTCCAAAATTTTTAAATCATTCACATCAATTGCCTTATTACAAATTGAATTGTAAGAATAACACAACATCATATAGTCTTTTTGATAGGGATGTGCAATATTCCACGCAATGCAACTGGTAGAAGTTGTTCCATTATGACGTGAAAATCCAGAGCTTTCATACCTATAAACTTCAATTCCTTCAATGAGACAAAATTTTTTACATTTGAAGAATAAAATTGAGGCAGTTTGATATCATGAAGACACTGAAAAAAGCTGATTTTGTCCCTCTTCGATAATGTATGAAAATCTGGGGGAAGAAATGTTCGTCTTCCATTAGGAGTGGGAGCTAACACCAAACAAATTACCATTGATATTAATTCTAATCTTGCATTCAACCCATATTTTGTCTTTCCTTTAATATCTAACAATGTTCCAATGAAACAATCACATATATTCTTCTTCACATGCATGACATCATTATTATGTTTAACTTCATGATATCTCCAATATGGTAGCTCGATAAATATTGACATTTTCTATCAAATATGTCTATCATTACCAGATTTCTGTTTATTTTCCAATGTCACATCAAGGTTTTTCACCCTCACAAAATACAGATCATGGGATAATTTTTTTGGAGCAATATCAAATCCTTGTGATCCATTGAATGCCTTTTTAGTCCTATATAAGAGTGATCCATAGGAAAAAACATTCGATGACCCATGTAAATTGTTTTCCACCCATGATTAAATTAACAATATAACGTCTTTTGTTCGCAAATTGGACATGCTTTATTCCCATTAACACTGTATCCAAACAAATTTCCATATGCTGGGAATTCATTTATAGTTAACTAAAGCACTACATGTATTTGAAAATATTACATTTTATAAGAATCATACACCCTAATACCATCCACATGTAAAAGTTTCAAATCATCAATCAACGGTGACAAGAAAACAACAATATCATTTCTAGGTTTCTTTGGACCAGAGATCATTATACTCAACATGACATATTTTCGCTTCATACAAACTTCAGGAGAGAGGTTGTAAATTACCAATAAAATAGGCCATGAACTATGTGTGCTAACGAGGGTTCGGTATAGATTCATTCAATCTGTGCACAACCCTTGTCTGAGATTTCTAGTTTCATTTCCAAATGTAGAATATTAGTCATCTATTTTCTTCCATTGTGGACAATCAGCTGGATGATGTATTTTTCCATCACATAACCACTCATCAACATAACATTATAACCTTTTTTCATTATGTGAACTAGCAAATAAACATTTGAAACGATGAATTAGAGGAAGATACCAAAATACCTTTGAAGGGATCTTTGTAATCTCTCCATCAGCCTATGATTTTTCTTTCACCTTATACCGTGATGTCCCACATTTAGGAAATTGTGACAGATATTCATATTCCTTCCTATATATCATAAATTCATTCAGACAGACATGTATTTTCTTATATCCCAATCCCATCAGGTATAATATTTTCTTGTCCTTATAATGTGAATCTTGTAGATCGTTATCTTTTGGATGAATGTCTTTCTTCAATTGTATCAGCTCTGTAAAAATTTTTCCACTCCATCCATGTTTCGCCTTCAGGTTAATCAATATTATCACCGCTGAAAAAACCATAAAATCTGTATAACCAGGATATAATGGTTTTTCAGCATCACCATATAGACGTGCAAATGTCGGTTCTATGTCAATTTGTTCTCCTACAATATCGTGAATCATTTCTTCAATTCCATCAGAGTTACCATCTTACGAACCATCATCATTAGTGACATTATTTCCAGTTTAACCATCCCAAATACAAGGTCTGTAACTCGGATTAAATCCCTGACAAATCAGATGATATTTTATCTCTATACTTTTCAACTTCTTCATATTTATACATTTCAGGCATGGATAGAAAAAAAAATTCACTACATGGAACATTTCGTTTAGAAAATTCCAAAAAAGCATCAACACCTTCTTCATATTCATTTCTCATTCGATGTGCCGTAATCCAACATTGACTCATTATTTCCTATAAAAAATTTCATAATTATACATCTTTTTAAGATAAGACAAAAATTTGTTTATAAGAAAAAAATCATAATCTGAATGTAAAACAATTTTGAAATATATAACAAATCTATGTGTATTTAAAACAAATATGCTTGAATATGATTTTAAAAAGAAAATATAGTTAGATATAAGAGTTTTAAATTCTATGGATTCAAAGGAAACCATGGGGCCTCCAATGGTTGATAGAAAATTGGATAAAATAGAGTAAACCTGAGAATCAAATAAAATTTAAAATAAAAACTCGGATGGAGAAAATCAAAATTTAAAGCTAATCATCACGACACAATGGGGACAGGATAACTATGCATATTTGAAAACCACGACATGGTATCCCCCATAACCCATTATTTTCTCATAGTCGATGACTGGTCAAAATATATGTAACCAAATATAATCGAATTGCAACACTAATATCCATGAAGCAATACAATCATCATGTCATAATATTACAAACCATGATGAAATAGTTAATCCCAACTGACACTTATCCCCCTCTCCCTTGGACACCCCCTGGACACCAGCACCCCCTTGGACAGCCCCCCACCCCCTAGGCACCAACCCCCCCCCCCCTCCTTGGACACCTCATCGATAGGACCACCCCCTTGGATATCCCCCCCCACCCCTGGAAACCACCCCCACCCTCGTGGACACCCCCTGGACACCACCAACACCTTGGATAACCCCCCACCCCTGGACACCACCCCCACCCCATTAGGCACCCCATGGACACCACCACACCCTTGGATAGCCCCCACCCCTCATGGACACCCCAACCCCTCCTGGACACCACCACCCACTTCCTACCCCCATGTACACCCCCTAACCCTCTTGACAACCCCCCCTGGACACCCCCCCAAACCCTTTGGACAGGCCCCCACCCCCCTGAACAGCCCCCACCCCCATGGACAGCCCCCCACCAATCTGGACAACCCCCACCCCCTGAACTATAGAGACCCCAAACCTGACGTACATGGACATTACATTACTTTTTTGAAATACTTAATACATAAGAAAAACCAACACTCAAGGATCATAATAGTTTAGTGTCTTTGGAAACTCGGAACGCAATATTCTAATCATGGTGACAGATCTTTAACATCTCCCATAAAGATCTTCGCCTTTTTTTCTTAACTAAAACCTTTCTTTATATCCTGGGGAAAATAAAACAAAAAAGGGTGAGCTCAAATGCTCAGTACGGGTAAACATAGAGAACATAAAACAATCCATAAACATTTGAATGAAAAAACTTGAACATAAAATCTAAACATAAAAATGTTTAGCAAACACATAAATATTCGAAGTACGTAAGGAATATATCATAAAGGAATATCAATAATGATAAATTATAATGGTAATAAAACTTGTAATTTTGGAAAAAAATTAATCACTTGATATGATTTCCATAGTATCCAAAGCATTGCTGCCAATACCATCATAGTGGACAACGTCCCTTTCTGAATCGAGTTCACTCATCGTTCCAGTCCTGTATCACTGAACCAGATTAACTTACCATTCTATCCATGTCTATCTCATGAGATATAAATCATTACCCAATGAATTGGAGGGGGTTATAGGTCCCACCCATCTCATAATCAAATCATTCTTACGTGTTCCACAACATAAACATTAATCATTCATCATAACCCAATGAATAAAATGGGTTTCATAAACATCTTCCCATCATAACATAATCCATATAAAACAAATGGATATCATTTCATCATAAGAAAAGCGAAACCATATAAATCATAGAGACATTATACTTGAAACTTACACATATTAAATAATGTCATCTTATATGGAAAATGGTTTTGATAAAACACTTAAAATGAATTCTTCAGGAAAATATCCTTTCTTCATCAAAATCATTTTCTTTTCATAAAAATCCATTCAATTTTAAAATAAAATGATTATTTTGAAAATAATCATTAAATATTGTAGAGGAAGATTAATAGAAATTATGCATTATGAAACCGTAAAAATCCATTCATTACATATATGTTAAAAAACATTCTTCTCGTACATTTGTCAGAAAAGTCAAAAAGTACCTCGTATGGTAAAAAAACAAAAGATTCCTTACATACCATGTAGTAAAAGTAAAAAATGGGTAAAAGGACATTAAACATACATGAAACCATTTTTAGAATACAGGGACATGGATGATAAATATAACCCCAGTAAATACTTATGAATAAATAGTCTCGGATAAAAACGAGATTTGAAAAGTTAACCCTTACTTTATGTCTGATATGCTTCGTATGTATCCGAAACTCCGGTATAATGATTTAAATAATGTCATTTAATTATTATAGAATCATATTAATTGTTATGATATCATATTTGGTTCACTTATGACTTTATATTTCCTGTTCTTTTGTAAATTCCATGTTAAAGCAGCGTTTTGGGTATAATCGTTTCATTTATCATACGTGTTTCGACATGTTGTTCTTGATATTATTACTTACATCCTGATTTACTTAATTACACAATTTTAAACATGATTTATATATAATATATATTCAGCATATAAATATATATGATAGATCGATAAATGGAATGAAATGCACCGTTCATGGAGACGGTAGGTCGTACGTACGCATGAACACTATTTTCGTTTCCTTATTGAATTAAATGGAATTAATTAAATCAAACATATATGTACAGAAATACAGTATAATTATTATGTAATATCTTTCATGATTATTTATTATATATACTTTATAATCATACATGGATGGTTAATCATGGAAAATGAATCTCATCACGTTCATGGAGACGGTAGTCCGTACGTACGCACGAGCGATGATATCATTCCCATGATCGTCGAATTGTATTTAAGTGTATGTATAATATTACAGAATAAATATCAGTTTAAAATAATCATATATAGTTATTTATTTACCCCATTATACCCATCCAGGTAAGGTGGTGGTGGAAAACAAATTACACCAGGGCGTGGAGACGGTATTCTGTACGTACGCACGCGCGGTGATTTCATTTTTCATAGGATGGATAGAAGATGGAATAGGGTTTTTTTGTATTTATAATAACATATAAGTATATGAGGGATACTTATGTTTTTAGTTTATGATGAAACAAATAAATAAGAAGAAGTAGAAGAAGAAATAAATTGGAAAGAATCGGTAAAAGATATTACCTCTTCTTTGACGCGCCTCTTCTTAACCTCCTCTTAAGGCACTAGAGTTGGTGTTTTGAGGAGACCAGAACCTCTATAATATTTATAGGGAAGTTAACAAGGTAAATGGGAAGGGGTTGGCTGAGCTTGAAGGCTCAATATTGGGTAAATAGAAGAGGTAGGGGTGCCCTTTTATAAGGTAGGAGAGGGGCACCTTTGGAAACCTCAAAAATATTAATTTATAATAAATTCAATCCACACATAAAAACATAAAAAATTAATAAAATCTGAACTTAGATGAGATATGGTTGGAATTGCATCAACAAATAAAATTTATACATGTTGGTAATTTATTTTAAACAATATCAACTTGATTTATCCTTATTTAATCCATTTAATTTTATTTGTGGTTATAAGATTCTAAATTTTAAATCGTTCTAAATATTTACTTATGTGTTGTGACTTGTCTATAATTGGATTATTTATGACATTTTTGACCATATAAATTTTAAATTATAATTGTTAAATATTTTTGCGATATTTAAATAATTTTATATTATGTGATTTTTATAAAATAACAATAGTGTCAATTTTGACACTATTCATTTATTCGAATTTAAATAAAATCCACACAGAAGATATATTAGAACTAAAAGCTTTAATAGATTTATAACATGTCATATTTATCTATATAATTATTGGATCACATTAAATAGTTCATATAATATTTATTTTAATATTTTTAAAACCATTTATTTGATATTTCAATCAATAAAATAATTTCAACATCACTATTGTGTCACCTTTAATGATAATTATTTAATCCCTAATAATTCTAAATAAATTCACATGATGTAGATAATTTTATTATATTTCTTTATACTATTCATTTTTTAAGTTTCATGAAGTTTATCACTAAATTAAAATTATTATAGTTATAAGATTTAAGAGAGTGACATGTTGTCACTTTCTTTGGTTTTAATAATAATTAAACTATTTTCATGGTAAAAAATCAATAAAATGAATATATTCTGATCATTAGGTGATATGGGTCCACTTTTAGTCATCAAATAGAATTTTGGCAGGTGTTAGGGTAATTTTATAAACTTATTTTTACCCTTAATTACCCGATTTACCTTTAACTACAGTAAATAAAAATTACCGTAGTAACTATTTATAATATCAAAAAAAATAAAAGTAACCTATTAACATAATTTAGACCCACTAAATTCAAATATGGATTCCATTTTTCAAAATTCCAAGCACAGAAGTTGCTGTAATTAATTTAAAATTAATCTTGTTGTTAAGAAAATGGGTTTTAAAAGTTAAAATATTGCCAAAGATTGAAATGTTTTTACCTATGAATTCAATGTAAAATTAATGGTAATGACATAAATTATCTTTAAATGGTAAAAATATATTCTATTTATAATTTAAAACCATTCAATATTAAAATTTAAACATATAAATTATTGCGATGAAAAAAGTAGTTTTTAATTAAAATATAGCGTGTTTTTACTATTCCTTAAAATATGAATGTTATCAGAATAATATGACAATTTTATCCAAAGTAAATTTTTTTATCCCGATTCCAATGAATAATTTTATTTTTTCAAATTGAAATTATAAACATGTCAAAATCTAAATTTAATGTGGGTGCGCCATCAAAAGGTGGCAAAACTGAATTTTTTGAAAATTACTTATTTTACCTGAAAATTTTATTTTGTTCTCATACCATGTTATATAAAATGTGTAAGATGAATTATAATATCATAAAATTCAAAATGTAGATACTACTATTCATAATGGCTAGTTGATAATAATATTATAATGATATATCATTGTTTAGTGAAACACGGTATTTCGTACTACACACGCTATCGAGGAAGGTCACAATTGCGTGTAATGAAAGCCAACTCAAGGTTGCACGTAGTGAAAGCTCCCTTTGTTGTTGCGTATAACCTAATCAAAACTTATTTCATTTATACATTAAACAAAATCTATACATAATGTTGCGTAGAATAATTTCTATAAAACGATCATGAAATCGTGTTTAACCCGAGCCAAGAATAGTGTTGCATATACTACAAGCTAATACAGTGTTGTGTATAGAACAAGCTAATTTTGGTGTAGCGTACAACACAAGACATAAATGAAATTAAAAAAAATAATTCTCATAAAATCTCGGTTTGTTACATTCTACCGCCCTTAAAATTAATTTCTCCCCCGAAATTCATTGGGGTTATAAATGGTTTACTACTTGAAATTTTCTTTCATCGAAACTCACATCTTAAAAAGAAATAATAAAACATAATTTTAAAAAATGAACATTAGAAAAAAAAAATGGATACCCAAAGTAACTCATCACTTGGGATCCCAAATAGGAGAACAAAGGTGAAAATATGTATATGGAAGAGAAATATAACCATCATGTTCAGATAGAGAGTGGTTGATAACATGGCTATGAAAAAATCCAACAGTCACAATGCCATAAATTTGTGATGATCTAAGCTACCATCCGATTCATCAGATATTAGAGAACTATGACAAATTTTTTGGTTTTCATGACGAGTTCCCAAATGTTGAAATTTTTTTGAATTATAATAAATAATTAGATTATTTTGGTACTATCTTAGTGATGCTCATGCCTCAAACAATTTCAACTTCATATCTTACAAAAATGAAGTTGAGTTTGACTTTCTCGAAGTTTTAGCAGATCATACGATAGAATGATAGGTTATTCCATATGTCTCAAACATAATTTAGTAAAAGTTATATACATAAGTCCATCTATGGTGAGATAAATCAGATATGGTTCAAAAATGGACTTGTACTTCATCTATCATCCAGCATAATAAAATAAAACTAGTTTCTACTAACCAGACACTTCCTGTAGGCTAGTGGTAGGTGATAAAGTTCTGTCGCACTTCTGTTGTGGGTTTGATTCTGGAAACCTTGTCTGACGAGAAGGGTTATCACCCGTCCTATGGGCTGTCTTTTTTTTAAAACTATACTATTATAACACAACAAAAATATCTAGCCTTAAACAATACTATATGATGTCGAACTTAATCTTTTCCAATCTTTAGGTTTATCCAAAATACTTCTGTCCAATCTCATAGTATAAAAAAATGATTACTAGAAATGTTATCTACCAAGCATTGAATATAATCATCTATCACCCGTATATCATTAGATATATATATCTTGTTGGTCACATTCCAAACATGTGAATTCCTTAATCATGTATTCTATTGAAAAATGAATAATCGTTGAACCTTAGGGAAAACATGAATGTTTTCAAAAATTAACTATTTCCACATACCAAAATCCCAAAAAACTGTATACTCAAACCATGATATCACATTGTCTTTATACTAGTCATGAGCTCATACTATCAAACATCTCCTTATCTCTTTATCCATTCATTATTCATATATCATCTACCTTCCAAAAATATTACAATAACCATTCATGGTTACCAGTACCATTCATCATATAATTTCAAAAACTCAAGGAAAAACAACAGTGTAATGATCCTTAGATTTTTCATTATTCCATAGTACCATACATTATTCTTGATAAACATCCAATCATTCCACTGCCTTCTTAAGCCACTGATTGAGCTTCATCATTTCTTTCATCTCATATATCATTTGTAGTATCTTCATCATCAACAACATAAATACTACCCATACGACCATGCTGATTCTCTTCATTAATTTTCCCTTAGAGCATTGGTTTGCATAATGCCCGTACATTCCACATTTAAAACATTTAGCCATTGTTGATTTATTAGCAATACCATTATCCTTATCCATGGTGTTAACTGAACCTTTTCCTTTACAATTATTGGCTTTGTGTCCTTATTTTCCACACCCAAAGCATCTTCCCGTTCCTTTAAAACATTCTCCCTGATGCCTCTTACAACATGATTTACATGGTGGAAATTTTACTTTCTTTCCTCTATGATCATCACGAAACTACATCTTTCTCTTATTACATGAGTCAAGAAACTAACAAAATTTGATATTATTGATCATATTATGAAATTTATGATTAGGCATGATAACAATTTTTGGACTTCCAAATCCCGTTTCATTTGGTTTCTCATGAAGAATATCATTCCATTGTCCATCATATCCTCCATTATCTTGATTCTTCCTATTTCCAGCCATTTTCTGAAACCCAAAAAGAATAGTGTGAGAGGAAAAAATCATACTAGGAAAACAACATAATCAAGGGGAGTACTTTCAATCTCTAACATCTTAGGTTTAATCATAGGTTATTCATGATCGTGATCATAATTCTAGGATGGTAACCTATACTTATACATAACCTTAGGAACATCCCTAGACATACCATAGAAATATCTTTATCGATCTCACTAAATCTTTCGCATCCTAGTTTCCAAAGTTTAACTAAACCTTTCCTCAGATACTAAATGTAGAGACCCAAAACCTGAAATACTTGGAAATTACATTACTTTTTCATAATACTTAATACATAACCAAAACCAATAATCAAGGTTCGTAATAGTTTAGTGTCTTTGGAAACTCAGAACACAATCTTCTAATCATGGTGAAAGATCTTCAACATCTCCCATAAAGAACTTACCCTTTTATTTTTTTACCTAAAACCTTTCTTGATATCCAGGAGAACAGAAAACATAAAAAGGGTGAGCACAAATGCTCAGTAAGGGTAAATATAGAGAACATAAAACAATCCATAAAAATTTTAATCCAATACCATGAACATAAAATCTAAACATCAAAATCTTGAGTAAAGACATAAATCATGGAAGTACGTAAGGCATATATCATAAAGGTACATCAAACATGATAAAATAGAATGGGAATAAAACATGTAATTGTGGAAAACCATTAATCACTTGATTGGGAAAAGAGCCTCAACCCAATTGGTGAGGACTTTCTAGGTGCAACCAAGAGACCTGATATCAAATATGGGTGGAGGCATATTTCTGGTACTGTAGCAGTGTTGTAGCAGTGCTGTAGCAGCCAGAACAATTCATCCATATGGGCCTTCAGGCTACCGGTTTGGTCCTCAGGTCCTGCAAGGCCTTCGAGCCACCTTAAGGCCTTAGGGTCACCCCAAGGCCAGAGGGCCACATGAATACAGGCCTCGGACACACTACAAAAAAAGAGCAGCCCTAGAATAGGATTTAGAGCAGGTGCACTCACCAGAGAAGAGCCAAATGGATTTCTAGAATGAGAGGGTATGGCTATGCCATCGGTACTATCCTGTGCTTGCACGAGAAGCCTAGCCAGACGGTCATGAAAATGTGGAGAGCTACTATCATAAATGCAGATGCTTAGGAGGGGAAATTCCCTGTAGGTAGTCCGGTTGAACTCCCTATGACCTTCGGGTCATGTAATTTTTTAAGCCTACGAGCCATGTAATCTCTGAGCCTACGAGCCTTGTACGGGTTCCCTCTCATCCCTTGAAAGGGGTGTTATAAAAAATCAATAAAAATGAAGGCTTTCAGTCCATTCATGCATTAATCACTTAATTGGATTCCATAGTATCCATTGCATTGCTGTCAAGACAATCTTAGTGGAAAAAGACCCATTCTGAATCAAGTTCACTCCTCATTACAGTCCTGTATCACTAAACCGAATGAACATACCATTCTAGAAATGTCTATCTCATTAGATATAAATCATTACCCAATGCATTGGAGGGAGATATATATCCCACCCATCTCATAATTAAATCATTCTTACATGTGCGACAACATAAACATAAATCATTCATCATAACCCAAAGAATAAAATGGGTTTTATAAACATCTTCCCATCATAACATAATCTATATAAAACAAATGGTTGACATTTCAAAAAAAGAAAAGTGAAACCATGTAAATCATAGAGACATTATACTTGAAACATACACATATGAAATAATGTAATCTTAGATGGAAAATGGTTTTGATAAAACACTTGAAATGAATTCTTGATGAAAATATCCTTTCTTCTTCAAAATAATTTTCTTTTCACAAAATTCCATTCAATTTTAAAATAAAAGGATTTTCTTGAAAATAATCATGAAATATTGTAGTGTAAGATTAATGAAAATTAGGCATTATGAAACCGTAAAAATCCGTTCATGCCGTATAAGTTAAAAACATATTGTTCTCGTACTTTTGAAGACAAAGTCAAAAAGTACCTCGTATGGTAAACAAAAGAAAGATTCCTTAAATTCTATGTAGTAAAATTCAAAAAATGGGTAAATAGGAATTTAAACATACATGAAACCATTGTTAGAATACAGGGACATGGATGATAAATATAACCCCAGTAAATACTTAAAAATAAACAGTCTCAGATAAAAATGAGATTGGAAATGTTATCTCTTACCTTATGTCTGATATGCTTCGTATGTATCTGAACCTCCAGTATAATGATTTAAATAATGTCATTGACTTATTACAGAATCATATTAATTGTTATGTTGTCATATATGGATCAATTTTGACTTTATATTAGCCATTCTTTTGTAAATTCAATGCTAAAGCAACATTTTGGGTAAAATCGTTTCATTTATCATACGTGTTTCGACATGTTGTTCTTGAAATTATTACTTATATCCTGATTTACATAATTCTAGAATGTAAAACATGATTTATATATAATATATATTCAGCTTATAAATATATATGATATATATATAAATGGAATGAAATACACCGTTCATGGAGACGGTAGGTCGTACGTACACATGAACGCTTTTTTTGTTTCCTTATTGAATTAAATGGAATTACGTAAATGAAACATAAATGTATATAAATAAATTATAATTATTATGTAATATATTTAATCTTTATTTTTTATATATACCTTATAATCATACTTGAATGGTTAATCATGGAAAATTAATATCATCACATTCGTGGAGACGGTAGTCCGTACGTATGCACGAGCGATGATATCACTCCCATGATCGTTGAATTGTATTTAAGTGTATGTATAATATTTAAGAATCAATATCACTTTAAAATAATCATATATAGTTATTTATTAACACCATTATACCTATCCATGTAAGGTGGTGGTGGAAAATAGATTACACCACGGCGTGGAGACGTTATTCCGTATGTACGCACGCGAGGTGATTTCATTTTCCATAGGATGGATAGAAGATGAAATAGGGTTGTTTCATATTTATAATAATATATCAGTATATGATTGATACAGATGATATTAATTTATGATGAAACATATAAAAATAAGATGTACAAGAAGAAATAAATTGGAAAGAATCGGTAAAGGATATTACCTCTTCTTTGACGCGCCTCTTTGTAACCTCCTCTTAAGGCACTAGAGTTGGTCTTCTGAGGAGACCAGAACCTCTATAATGTTTCAAGGGAAGTTGAGAAGGGAAATGGGCAGGGTTTGGCCGAGCATGAAGGCTCAAAATTGTGTAAAGTGAAGAGGTAGGAGGTTTCCTTTTATAAGGGAGGAGAGGGGCACCTTTGGAAACCTCAAAAATATTAATTTATAACAAATTCAAAACCCACTTAAAAACATCCAAAATGACTCCAATCCGAACATTGATGAGAGAGTGTTGTAATATCATCAAACAATATAATTTATACATGTTGGTAATTTATTTCAAACATTATCAACATGATATATCATTATCTAATACATTTAATCTTATTTGTGGTTATAAGATTCTAAATTTTAAATTATTATAAATAATTAATTATGTGTTGTGAATTGTCCATAATTAAATTATTTATGACATTTTATACCATATAAATTTTAATTTGTAATTGTTAAATATTCTTGTGATTTTTAAAATGTTTTAAATTATGTTATTTTTATGAAATAACAGTAGTTTCAATTTTGACATTATTCAATTATTTGAAATAAAATAAAATCCACAAAAAAAGATATGTTAGAAATAAAAGCTTTAATATATTCTTAACATGACATATTTTTCTAGAAAATTAGTGGATTACATTAAATAGTTCATATAATATTTATTTTAATATTTTTAAAACCATTTATTTGATATTTTAATCAATAAATTAATTTCAACATCACAATTGTGTAACCTTTAATGAAACTTATTTAATTCCTAAAAATTCTAAATAAATTTACATGATGTAGATAATTTTATAATCTTTCTGGAGACTATTCATTTTCGATGTTTCATGAATTTTATCACTAAATTAAAATTATTATAGTTATAAGATTTAAGAGAGTGACATGTTGTCACATTCTTTGGTTTTAAAATTAATTTAATTATATTCATGGTAAAAAGTCCATAAAATGAATCTATTAAAACCCTTAGGTAATATGGGTCGAATTTTAATCATCAAATATAATTTTGGCAGATGTTAGGGTAATTTTATAATATTATTTTTACCCTTAATTACCAAATTTACCTTTAACTACAGTAAATAAAAATTACCGTAGTTACTATTCATAATATAAAAAAAAATAAAAGTGACCTATTAACATAATTTGGACCCACTGAATTCAAATATAGAATCCATTTTTCAAAATTAAAAGCACTGAAGTTGTAGTAATTAATTTAAAATTAATCCCATTGTTAAGAAAATGAGTTTTAAAAGTTAAAACATTGCCAATGAGTGAAATGTTTTTACCTGTTAATTCAATGTAAAATAAATGGTAATGAAATAAATTATATTATATAGTAAAAATATATTCTATTTATACTTTAAAACCATTCAATATTTTAATTTAACCTTATAAATTATTGCAATGAAAAAAGCTGTTTTTAATTAAAATGTAGCGTGTTTTTCCTATTCATTAAAATATGAATGTTATCAGAATAATATGAAAAATTTATCAAAAGTAAATTCTTATATCTTGATTCCAAATAAGAATTTTATTTTGTCAAATTTAACTTATAAAATTGTCAAAAACTAAATTTAATGTGGGTGCGCCATCAAAAGGAGGAAAAACTGCATTAATTGAAAAATACTTATTTTAACCAACAAATTTATTTTGTTTTCATACTATGTTATATAAAATGTGTAAGATGAATTATAATGTCATAAATATAAAAATTTATATACTACAATTCATAATGGCTAGTTCATAATAATATTATAACAATATATCGTTGTTTTGTGAAACCTGGTATTGCGTACTACACACTCTATCGAGGAAGGTCGTGATTGCATGTAATGCATGCCAAGTCAAGGTTGCGTGTAGTGAAAGCTCCCTTTGTTGTTGCGTATAACATAATAAAAACTTATTTAATTTATAAATTGAAAAAATTTGTACATAATGTTGCATAGAATAATTTCTACAAAACGAACTTGAAATTGTGTGTAACACGAGCCAAGAATAGTGTTGCGTATAGTGCAAGATAATATAGTGTTGCGTATAGAACAAGGTAATTTTATATTAGTGTACAACACAAGACATAAATGAAATTAAAAAGAATAATTCTCATAAAATATCGAGTTGTTACATTCTACCCCCCATAAAATGAATTTTGACCTCAAAATTCATCGGGGTTATAAATGGTTTACTACTTGAATGTTTCTTTCATAGAAACCCACACCGTAAAAAGGAGTACTAAAACATAATTTTAAAAAATGAATTTCAGAAACAAAATGGATAAGAAAAGTAACTCATCACTTGGGTTCCCACATAGGAGAACAAAGGTGAAAATATGGATATGGACGAGAAATCTAACCATCATGTTCTGATGGAGAGTGGTAGAGAACATGGCTATGAAAAAATCCAACAGTGAGAATGCCATAAATTTTTGATGATCTAAGGTACCATCTGATTCATCAGATATTATATGTAACACCGCAAGCATCCACTGCACGTTTCCCTTTGAATAATGCAATGGCGTGCATTGTATGAAACTTCGAGATTCTAACACACTACAACCAATCAAACTAGCCGTTATAGTAATAACTAATTTTTGAAATTTTATAAATATTATCTTTCGAAATGGACTTCATTTTTGGATTTGTAATATCGAAATTAGATTACGGTGAAATTTTGGTTCTTTTCGGATAACATTCATATGTTGATGAATAGTGAATATTTCTAAATTTTAATTAAAAACAACTTTTTTAATCAAAATAATTAATAGTGATAAATTATTAATTTGAGTTGTTTTAAATTATATTTATAATATATTTTTACCATTTAATACAATGTTGGTCATTGGATGTAATTTCACATTTAAACCAGACATAAACAAATGTCAATCTTTTGATAGTTATTATCTCTTAAAAACACGCTATTTGTTTTGACGATGGGAATTAATTTTTAAATTAGTTAATGAAACTGATATGTTTTGAATTTGGTAAAATAGACATAATTTTTGAATTCATATTATCAAATATAGCTTAGGCCTAATTTTTGGTATTTTTCTGGAAACTTTCATTTTTTAATGAATAGTGAAACCACTAAGTGGAAGTTAAAAAACTGATTTTTTCATAAAACATAATTTTACAGCTTCTGTGAGTGGAATTTCTAAAATCCGAGAGACACGGTTAATATCAAGGAGTAAAATGTCGTCCAATGAGATGAAAATAATTTTTGGTGAATAGTAACTTTTTGCTTTTATTTACCACGGTTAAAAGTAAATAGGGTAATTAAGGGTAAAAATGATATTAATATTACCCTAACACATGTCATAATTCTATTGTACAAGTGTATCTCGACAAAAAACAATGTTAGGAGTAAAATATTATCATTTAGGTCCACTTGTATTATATTAGGACAATTATTATTATTTAATTCAAAGAAGAGTTAAAATAGGTAAAATCAATGATTTGTTACTAAAACATTTTTAATAAAGGGTTATACATAAGATAAATTCTATTGTAAATATTCATTAGAAAGATAAAAATCTTTCCTACATAATGGTAGTTTATTTATAATTTTTAGACATTAAATAATTTAATTTATTTATGATACAATGGTGATGCAGTAATTACCTAATTAATGAAATATTAAAATAATTGATATTATAAATATCAAAATAAATGTAATTTGAGACTTTTTATGAATTTAACTAATTTTATAGGTTAATATGACATATTAGGATTGATTATATAAATTGTGTTCGAAGTAATAATGCGGTTATGAATTTATCAAAAACAAAATACCCAATAGTGTCAAAATTGACATAAAGGAGTTTTTAAAACAAATATTATATTATTAATTTATATTAAATTCCTAAAAATCTAAGGTTCGGCCAAAAGACTTATTTCCTGATAGGTGTATCATTAATGGACCACTTGGGGGGTATCTTGGATGTATATAGTATGTTTATTAACCATATAATATAAAAATACAAATAGATATTGTAAAAGTGAAACTAATTAACAAAGAGTTAATACATAAAGATAAGGTTAATATAATAACCAAAACCAATCTAAATTCTATTGGTTGAGTTGTTTTCAACCCATCAACACCTTGACCTTTAAATAATCCACTTTGTAGACATTAGAAACCAAATATTAATTTATTATAAAATAATAGTTTTAGCTTTTCCAATGGTGCCCCTCACCCCTCTTATAAAAGGGAACTCCCCCTTCTCACTAATTCACACATTCAAAGCCTTTTGGCTCAGCCAAAACCTACCCACATACTCTCTAAACTTCCCTCACTACACCCTAGATGCCTTATTTTGATCAGAAAGACAACCTAATGCGCCCTTTTGATCAAATAAAAAGGAAGAACCTGAAGAAGTGGTAATGTTTTCACCACAATCTTTCAAGTTCCTTTCCTCTTCAACTTCTTCTTTCTTTGTTATTTATATTCTAAAATAATAACTCCAGTATCTTATATATTCTGGGACGTCATTATAAATATGGAACAACCATATTAAGTATTCTATCCATCCTTTGAATGTCATGTCACCATAAGTGCATACGTACGGCTTACCGTCTCCACGACGTGGTGTAATTGTCATTCAATAAATTATTATTTAGATGGGTATAATAATGATGTGTAATTCATGTAAATAATAAATATAACATGATAATTATTCTTTCTATATGATATAACTTCCAATTATATATTATTTTAACATCAAAAAATGATATTGTCGCTCGTGCGTATATACGGACTACCGTCGCCACAAACGCGATGAGATTCATTATCCATCGTATCCATTCAAGTCTAATTCTCATTTAAAGATTAATAATAATGTTTAAGGACATAATATCATTCTGGATATGAATACGATACATCCTATCGATAACAACCATGGCTTACAGAACAAAACATATAAAAGAAAATGAGTAAGTTGACACCCGAAACGACAATACTATTAAGATATTATTATCAAAGAAATGTTAAAAGATCATATATGATATCATATTAATGTATATTATTATTTTATAATTTAATAACAATTATTTGACCATTATACAAGAGGTTAACCTACCCCCAACCAAGTCAATGTACAAGGTAAGGGGTTTCTTATCTCACTTTTAATTCCGTGAGAATTCCATTGTTCACCACTAATTTATTACATGTGGTGTGTGTACTGCCCATGTTTGTATTCATTGTGTAATATAATTTAATTCATGTATATTTAAATCATCATTTTATGATTCTTATTTCATGGGTGTATGTTTTGTATGTCACCAAATCAATATGGGAATTTGGAATTTCAATTTCCACTCATTCGGCTTTATGCGTACTTCATTGATTATTTTACTCCAAGATTATGTGTGGAATCACTATTAATTTGATTATGTCATAATTTCCACTCCCCTTTCTATGGATATACTTTTTATACACATAATCACTCCATTGATAAATTCTCAAGTCATCGGTATGAACTTGATAAGAGAAATTTTTACTCAATCTCGATTTATTGAGATAAACATACAATTCATTGGTGTTGTTTTTACAAGAATATGTGTTAATGTCCTTTGATAGTTTTACACTAAATATCCAATCATATTTAGTGTATTTATATTTTCCACACATAATTATGTCGTTTATTTATCCTTAACCTAAGGATACAGCCTTTATGAGAGATTTCATCTCAATTTACATTCCATTGAGACTTCTTTGTTGTTATACACCAAATCACTTTTATGTGGTGTATATAATGTACTTTGACATAGTATTTCATGAATCCCTTTATTCTCATTATATTACAAAGTTTTTATTACCTCCATTATTTGTATTCAAGTGTCTCTCTTTTGGTTATAAACTCTAACTAAAATACCATTTTTAAATGTTTTAAAGACTTATTCTTCTAAATCTTGGTCATTAATGTCTATGTTATAAAAATGGTTTTAAGGATTTATTTATATGGACATTAATGTTTTAAAATTAAAACTCCTTTTAAAAGTTTCAAAGTGGTATGGGACACTTTGATTCAAAAATCTGTTTTTAAATGGCTTCTTGACAAATATTGTGACTTTTAAATGATTTCAAGAAAAAGGGAGACATTTCATTCTAATTGTTTTGATTATTATTTTCATCTATGTCAATATCCTTCATCAATCTCGATTGAGGTTAATATGATACAATAAAATCTTTCATGTTATATTGAATGAGTTATGTTTGACTGTGAATGTGCTATTTTTATACCATTCATGGGTTGTGGATAAAGTATTGACATTTCGTCTGCTAGTTTTAATACGAATGTTTATGTTATGTTTAAAAATTTTCATATGAGGAATGCATTGGACTTAGTAAGTGACGGGTGAATCCTTCTATAGATCCTCGATGCATCGGTAGGTCTCATGAGACAAACTAGTGTCTTGGCACAAGGCCTTGACAAAATCTTATTTGTAGTCTTGCCACGAGGCCTTGCCTATGTGGTTATGATAGTCTGGCATTATACATTCCATCATTATGAAAGTGGTTATTGATATTGCATTTGATTATTAGATTAATAGAATATCCATGTGAATAAGTAAATGGAATTATTTTATTTTATTTTTTCCATACTATGTTAAAGTTCATGTTTAAAAGGCTTTTGTTTTAGTTATACATTGCCTTAAATGTTTATTCATATTTATGAATGTTTTCGCTAAATTGTCATCCTTACTGGTCATTTGAGCTGACCCCTTTTCTATGTTTTATTTTTCCCAGGATGTGAAGAAGTAAATTATGAATGACCTGCAAGGACAGAATGAGGGGATAAGAGTGTAGACTATCTAGACTATTTTGTTGTTGTTTTCATTTTATGATGTAATGAAGACTTTATGAATATATCTATTGTTTCCAAGGCTACTAAACTAATCGGTATTTCGAGAATTGATCTTTTGTGATAATGCCAATGTTATGTAATAATGCACCGACTCTGGTTAACTGGGTTCGGGGAGTTACAGTTGGTATCAGAGGAAGTTTAGTACAAACATTGGAAGCTAGATTCAGATAAACTCTGATTAGAGCACGTAGACCTAAGATGAACATTGAGGATTAGTATAGAAGAACTTACTAGAATTTTGGTATTGTAGAGATTTTGTGAGTTTTCCGAGCAATACATCCCTGTCTGGATACGAGCAGGTAGAGGCAGCTTTGGCACATATGTACCTTTGAGTAAAACTCGAAAACACCTCTTTGAGCTAGACACGAACGGGAACTAGTGCATGACAACGGGCCTTGCTGCACTTTTGGTTACGACACTCCCGGGGGATATGCTTCAGATAATTTACATTTTCTTTACAAACCGATTTGAAGTATTATATATATATGATGAGATTAAATGACCTTGGTTAATCCTAATCTGTTTCAAATTAAGAATATGGTTACATGATATTCTCTAAATGATTTTATGACTTCTATTACTCACACAATGCTTTCAGGTTTTAGTCAATGGCTAGATTCCAAGGAAGTCATAGTGACTTTGAAAATGATGTACAAGGTGGGAACAGTGGTGGAAATAAGAAACAAAAGGGAATGTTGATAGGCATAATAGATATCATCTTTATTCCAAATAAATTTTCCAAAAATATGATCAACACTATATATATTAACCAATTCTCGGACTCAACAAAGAAGAGAAAGGTGATGAATGATAAGAGCTCCAGTAGTGGAGACCATGGATAAAGAATCCTCAATTTCCATCATGTGGGAAATGTGAAAGGAGACACCCAAGAATGTGTCTCAATGGGACAAATAAATGCTTTACGTGTGGGAAGGAAGGACATAAAGTGAATAATTGCTGAAGAAAAATGAAGAGTACTATGGAAGAAGATAAAAATGGTTCCAAGAATCCATTTACAGTCATTTGCCGTAAATGTAGGGGACCTAGCCATTACCCGAGTGAATGGATTATTCTATAGGATATTTTCTTGGTCAAAGAAGAAGCTATGTGGAAATAAATGGTTGGAGAAATGTTTAAAAAGTATTAGTGCTCCTTATTGATGAGTTAACTTTGGAATAATTTTCCCTTGTATTTTTAACCCTGCAGTTTTCCATGTGAGAATGATATTTGAGGAAGAATTATCTTTTCTCTTATGGATATAGTTATAAATAAGCATTTGGTTTTATATGATAGTTGGGTTTGAGGCAATTATAAGTTATTATAATTTGGGATGAAAATGCAAGGTATGAGATAATATTTGTGGTTAAATTATGTTATGGTTATTTTGAAGATTTTATCTCATTTTGTTAATGTTATAAAATATAGTTTTTGAAAAAGGACAACACGCATACCGTGTGACAACCCATCACGTCTGACAAAGCTGTGGGAATCGAACCCACAACCAAATTGCGATTGGGATTTATCACCTACCACTGGACTACGTGAAGTCCCTGGTTAGTGTGACTATTATTTTTAGTTAAACGATTTTATCTATCAATAATAATTTGATTTGGGATCTTATGTCTTATCAAATGAATACCCTTAGTATAGGAAAATGATTTGGCGATTAAGTGATAAATGTTATTTTTGAAGTTGTTTGCTTTATTGTGAACAATATATGCCCAAGGAAAATAGAATAGTATGGGATTTTATTTGAGGTATAATGGTGGATTTTTATCTAGGGTTTTATTGTGGATTTATAGTTATTTGGGTTATTTATGGAAATTATTAGGTTAATTACTTTTATGTATGTGACTTTAAGAGTAATTAATGTCATTTGGATATACAATTTAATGTTGAAGACTACATTCTTATAAGTTTTGGGTTTCAATATTATTTTGGATTATATTGAAGGATTTTAAGGACAATTGATTATTGAATGGTATTTATTTAACATTGGGGTATTGATGGTTTAATTTTAGAAATTAAGATTAGCATTTTTTCTCTAATTGAATATCCATTTGGGGGATCATCAGATCTTATACGAATGGTTTCGGTTTTGATTAATCTCTAAAGAAAAGGTAAATATATAGCTTATCCTACTTGGATCATGTATTTCAATAGATGTTTATTCTATCCCTTCCATTGTGACCAAGTCTTCTTAAATACTCATTGTTAAAAAAAACTGAGTTAGTGGTAAAAATTTATTAAGGAATGAAACTCTACATAAAAAGTAAGTATATATCTTTATGTTCTTAGTCAATATCATAAATAAATTCCTCATCCTAATGTAATGTAACTTAAAACAAAAAATGTTTTCTGTTTACTTTTCCTACTGGGAGACTAAGGACCGTTTGTCCCAACACAAGTTTGTGATTTTTTTATTGTTATCTTTCTCTTGCTCATGTTTTCTATCCCTCTCCATCAGAACATAACACGTAGTTTATCATCCATATCCATGTTTTCCTACATGGAATCCTAGTATGGGTTATCTTGGGTGACCTTTATACCTCTCTTCATTTTCTTAATGTGATAGTTTTATTGACTCCTTTTCAGATGTGGGACTTTCAATTTCATTCCCAAGACCAATTTTAAAAATTTAGGGGATGCAATTTATTGAAGGAGAGGAGAATGTAACACCCCAAGCTTCCACTGTACGTTTCCCTTTGAATAATGCAATGGCATCCATTGTACGCAACTTCGATATTCTAACACACCATAACCAATCAAACTAGCCGTTATAGTAATACCTACATTTTGAAATTTTATAAATTTGATCTTTCAAATTGGACTTCATTTTTTGATTTTTAATATCGAAATTAGCTTAGGGTGAAATTTTGGTACTTTTCGGATAACTTTCATATTTTGATGAATAGTGAAAATATTAAATTTTAATTAAAAATAACATTTATAATCGAAATAATTAATAGTGATAAATTATTAATTTGAGTGGTTTTAAAGTATATTTAAAATATATTTTTACCATTTAATACAATTTTGGTCATTGGATGTAATTTCACATTTAAAGAAGACATAAACAAGTGTCAATCTTTTGATAGTTATTATCTCTTAAAAACACGCTATTTGTTTTGACGACAGGGATTTAATTTTTAAATTAATTAATTATACTTAAATGTTTTTGAATTTGGTAAAATAGACATAATTTTTTAATAAATAATATCAAATATAGGTTAGGCCTAATTTTTTTTATTATTCTGGAAACTTTCATTTTTTGATAAATAGTGAAACCACTAAGTGGTAGTTAAAAAACTGATTTTTTCATAAAACATAATTTTCCACTTCTGTGAGTGGAATTTCAAAAATCCGAGATACACGGTTAATATCATGTCGTAAAATGTGTTTCAATGAGAAGAAAATAATTTTTGGTGAATAGTAACTTTTTACTTTTATTTACCATGGTTAAAAGTAAATAGGGTAAATAAGGGTAAAAATTATCTTAATATTACCCTAACAAATGTCCTAATTCTATTGGACAAGTTCATCTCGACCAAAAACAACCTTAGGAGTAAAATATTATCATTTAGGTCCACTTGTATTAGATTAGGACATTTATTATTATTTAATTCAAAGAAGAGTTAAAAGAGTTAAAATCAATGTTTATTTACTAAAACATTTTTAATATAGGGTTATACATAAGATAAATTCGATTGTAAATATTCATTAGAAAGATAAACATATTTTCTACATAATTGTATTTTATTTATAATTTTTAGACATTAAATAGTTTAATTTATTTATGATACAATGGTGATGCAGTAATTACCTAATTAATGAAATATTAAAATAATAATTATTATAAATATCAAAATAAATTAAATTTGAGACTTTTTATGAATTACACTAATTTTATAGGTCAATATGACATATTAGGATTGATTATATAAATTTTGTTCGAAGTAATAATGCTGTTATAAATTTATCAAAAACAAAATACCCAATAGTGTCAAAATTGACATAAATGAGTTTTTAAAACAAATATTATATTACTAATTTATATTCAATTCCTAAAAATCTAATGTTCGGCCAAAAGACTTATTTCATGATATGCGTATCATTAATGGACCACTTGGGGGTCTCTTGGATGTATATAGTAAGTTTATTAACCATATAATATAAAAATACAAAGAGACATTGTAAAAGTGAAACTAATTAACTAAGAGTTAATACTTAAAGATAAGGTTAATATAACAACCCAAAACTATCTAAATTCTATTGGTTGAGTGGTTTTCGACCCATCCCCACATTAACCTTTAAATAATCAACTTTGGAGCCATTAGAAACAGAATATGAATTTATTATAAAATAATATTTTTAGCTTTTCCAATGGTGCCCCTCACCCCTCTTATAAAAGGGCACTCCCCCTTTTCACTAATTCACACATTCAAATCCTTTTGGATCGGACAAACCCTGCCCAAATACTCCCTAAACATTTCTCAATACAACCTAGAGGCCATAGTTTGATCAGAAAGAAATCCTAATGAGCCCTTTTGATCAAATCAAAAGGAAGAACCCGAAGAAGCGGTAATGTTTTCACCACCATCTTTCAAGTTCCTTTCTTCTTCAACGTCTCCTTTCATTGTTATTTATATTATAAAAGAATAACCCCAGTATCTTCTATATACTTTGATGTTTTTATAAATATGGTACAACCATATTCAGTATTCTATCAATCCTTTGAATGGTATGTCACCATACGTGTGTACGTACGGCTTACCGTCTCCACGTCGTGGTGTAATTGTCATTCAATAAATTATTATTTTCATGGGTATAATAAAGATGAGTAATTCATGTAAATAATAAATATAACATGGTAATTATTCTGTATATATGATATACCACCCAATTATATATTATTTTAACATCAAAAGAATGATATTGTCGCTCGTGCGTATGTACGGACTACCGTCTCCACGAATGTGATGAGATTCATTCTCCATCATATCCATTCAAGTATAATTCTTATTTAAAGATTAATAATAATGTTTAAGGACTTAATAACATTATGGATATGAATAAAATAAAAACTATCCATAAGAAACATGGCTTACATAAAAAAACATTTAAAAGAAAATGAGTAAGTTAACACCCGAAACAACAATAATATTAAGATATTATTAATAAAGCAATGTTAAAAGATCATATATGATATCATATTAATGTATATTATTCTTGTATAATTTAATGACAATTATTTTACCATTATACAGGAGGTTAACCTACCCCCAACCAAGGAAATGTACAAAGTTTAGGGGTTTCTTATCTCACTTTTAATTCCATGAGAATTCCATTGTTCACCACTAATTTATTACATGTGGTGTTTGTAATGCCCATGTTTGTATTAATTGTGTAATATATTTTAGTTCATGTATATTTATATCATCATTGTATGATCCTTCTTTCATGGGTGTATGTTTTGTATGTTACCAAATCAATAAGGGAATTTGGAATTTCAATTTCCACTCATTCGGCTTTACGCATACTTCATTGATTATTTTACACCAAGATTATTTTTGAAATCACTAATCATTTGATTATGTAATAGTTTCCACTCCCCTTTTTGTGGATATACTTTTTATACACATAATAACTCCATTGATAAATCCTCAATTCATCGGTATGAACTTGATAAGAGTAATTTTTACTCAATCTCGGTTTATTGAGATAAACATCCAATTCATTGCTGTTGTTTTTACAAGAATATGTTTGAATGTCCTTTGATAGTTTTACACTAAATATCAAATCATATTTAGTGTATTAATATTTTTCACACATAATTATGTCGTTGATTTATCTTTAACCTAAGTATATGACCTTTATGAGAGATTTCATTTCAATTTACATTCCATTGAGACTTCTTTGTTGTTATACACCAAATCACTTTTATGTGGTGTATATAATGTACTTTGACATATTATATCATGAATCTTTTTATTATTATGATATTACAAAGTTTTTATTACCTCCCTTATTTGTATTCAATTTTCTCTCTTTTGGTTATAAACTCTAACTAAAATACCATTTTTAAATGTTTTAAGGACTTATTCTTCTAAATCTTGCTCATTAATGTCCATGTTCTAAAAATGGTTTTAAGGATTTATTTATATGGACATTAATGTTTTAAAATTAGAACTCCTTTTAAATGTTTCAAAGTGGTATGGGACACTTTGATTCAAAAATATGTTTTTAATGGATTCTTGACAAATAGTGTGACTTTTAAATGATTTCATGAAAAAGGGAGACATTTCATTCTAATTGTTTTGATGATCATTTTTATCTATGTCAATATCCATCATCATTCTCGATTGAGGTTAATATGATACAATACAATCATTCATATTGTATTGAATGAGTTATGATTGACTGTGGATGTGCTATTTTTATACCATTCATGGTTTGTAGATAAAGTATTGACATTTTGTATGCTAGTTTTAATACGAATGTTTATGTTATGTCTAAAACGTTTCATATGAGGAATGCATTGGACTTAGTATTTGACGGGTGGAGCCCGCTATAGCTCCTTGATGCATCGGTAGGTCTCATGAGACAAACTAGTGTCTTGCCACAAGGCCTTGACAAAATCTTATTTGTATTCATGGAACGAGGCCTTGGCTATGTGGTTATGATAGTATGGAATTATGCATTCCATCATTATGAAAGTGGTTATTGATATTTCATGTGATTATTCTATTATTAGAATATCCATGTGAATATGTAAATGTCATTATTTCTTTTTATTTTTGCTATACTATGTTGAAGTTCATGTTTAAAAGGATTTTGTTTTAGTTATACATTACCTTAAATGTTTATTCTTATTTATGAATGTTTCCACTATATTGTTTTCCTTACTAGGCATTTGATCTCACCTCTTTTCTATGTTTTATTTTTCCCAGGATGTGAAGAAGTAAATTATGAATGACCTGCAAGGATAATATGAGGGGATAAGAGTGTAGACTATGGATACTATGTTGTGGTAGTTTTCATTTTATGAAGTAATGTAAACTTTATGAATATATCTAGTGTTTCCAAGGCTACTAAACTAACAGGTCTTTCGAGACCTGATCTTTTGTGATCATGCCAATATTATGTAATAATGCACCGACTCTGGGTAACTGGGGTCAGGGCATTACATTATAGAACTAGGACAACATTTTTGGTTTTCAAGATCATTTACCAAATGTTGAAGAATTTTTAATTAAAAGAAATAATTACTTAATTTTGGTACAATATTAATGATGCTCGTGCCTCGAACAATTTCTACTTCATCTATTAATGAAATGAAGTTGAATTTGTCTTTCGTGAAGTTTTAGCAGATCATGCGATAGAATGATAGGTCATTCCATCTGTCTCAAACATAAGTTAGCAAAATTTATATACAGAAGTCCATCTATGGTGAGATTAATCGGATATGGATCCAAAATAGACTTATACTTCAATTATCTTCCTACTTAATAAAATGAAAATAGTTTCTACTAACCAGGGACTTTCTGTAGGTGAGTGGTAGGTGTTAAAGGCCTATCACACTCCGGTTGTGGGTTTGATTCTGCAACCTTGTCTGACGCAACGGGTTGTCTCCCATCCTATGGGTTGTCCTTTTTTTAAAACTATACTTTTATAACATAACAAAAATTTTTATCCTTAAACAATACTATCTGATGTCGAACTTAATCTATTCCACTATTTAGGTTTATCCAAAATACTTCTTTCCAATCTCATAGTATAAATAAAATGATTACTAGAAATTTTATCTACCAAGAATTGAAAACAATCATTTATCTCCCGTATATCATAAGATATATATATCTTGTTGGTCACATTCCAAAAATGTGAATTACTTAATCGTGTATTCTCTTGAAAAATAAATACCCATGGAACCTTAGTGAAAACATGAATGTTTTCAAAAGTTAACTCTTTCCACATATCAAAATCCCAAGAATATATATACTCAAACCATGATATGACATTTTCCTTATACCAGTCATGAGATCATACTATCAAACATCTCATCTTCTCCCTATCCTTTCATTATGAACATATCATATACCATCCAAAATAATAGAATAAACTTTCATGGTTACTTGTATTATTCATCATATACTTTCAAAAACTCAAGGAAAGTGAAAATTGTAACAATCCTTATATTTTTCTTTATTCCATAGTACAATAAATTATTCTTGATAAACATAAAATCATTCCACTACCTTCTTAAACCACTGTCTGAGCTTCATCATTTCTTTTATCTCATATATCATTTGTATTCTCTTCAACATCATCAACATATATACTACCCATACGACCATGCTGATTCTATTCATGAAATTTTTTTCTTAGAGCATTGGTTTGCATAATGCACGTACATTCCACATTTGAAACATTTAACCATTGTTTATGTATTAGCAATACTATTATCTGTGTCCATGGTGTTAATTGAACCTTTTCCTTTACAATCACTGGCTATGTGTCCTTCTTTTCCACACCCAAAGCATCTTCTAGTTCTTTTGAAACATTCTCCGTGATGCCTCTTACCACATGATTTACATGATGTAAATTGAACTTTCTTTCATCTATGATCATCCTGAAACTCCATATTTCTCTTATTAGTTGTGTCAAGAAACTTACCAATGATGAGATTATTGATCATATTATGAGATTGATAATTATAAATAATAACTATGTTTTGACTTTGAAATCCTATGTCATTTGGTTGCTCATTAAGATATCATTCCATTGTCCATCATATCCTCCATTATCATGAATCTTCATGTTTCCATCCATTTTCTTACAACCCAAAAAAATAGTGTGAGAGGCAAAAATCATACTAGGAAAACAACATAATCAAGGGGAGTACTTTCAATCTCTAACATCTTAGGTTTAATCATAGGTTATTCACGATCGTTATCATAATTCTAGGACTATAACATATTCTTATACATAACCTTAGGAACATCCCTAGACAAACCATAGAAATATCTCTAGATATCTCACTAAAGTTTTCACATCCTAGTTTCCAAAGGTTAACTAAACCTTTCCTTAGATACTAAATGTAGAGACCCCAAACCAAACATACTTGGACATTACATTACTTTTGTAGAATAATTAATACATTACAAAAACCTACACTCAAGGATCATAAAAGCTTAGTTTCTTTGGAAACTCGGAACACAATCTTCTAATCATGGTGAAAGATCTTAAACATCTCCCATAAAGATCTTCCCCTTTTGTTTTCTTAAATAAAACCTTTCTTTATATTCTGGGGAAAAGAAAACATAAAATGGGTGAGCTCAAATACTCAGTAATTGTAACCATATAGAACATAAAACAATCCAAAAACATTTGAATGCAAAAACTTGAACATAAAATCTAAACATCAAAATCTTGAGTAAAGACATAAATCATGGAAGTACGTAAGGAAAATATCATAAAGGAACATCAATAATGATAAAATAGAATGGGAATAAAACATGTAATTGTGGAAAACCATTAATCAGTTGATATTATTTCCATAGTAGCCATAGAATTGATCCCAAGACCATCTTAGTGGACAAAGTCCCTTTCTGAATCGAGTTCACTCCTCATTCTTGTCCGGTATCATTGAACCGGTTTAACTTATCATTCCATCCATGTATATCTCAGGAGGTACAAATCTTTACCCAATGAATTTTTGGGAGATATATGTCCCACCCATCTCATAATGAAATCATTCTTACGTGTTCCACAACATAAACATAAATCATTCATCATAACCCAATGAATAAAATGGGTTTCATAAAATCTTCCCATCATAACATAATCCATATAAAAGAAATGGATGTCATTTAATCATAAGAAAAGTGAAACCATGTAAATCTTAGAGACATTATACTCGAAACATACACATATGAAATAATGTCTTCTTATATGGAAAATAGTTTTGATAAAACACTTGAAATAAATTCTTGATGAAAATATCCTTTCTTCTTCAAAATCATTTTCTTTTCCCAAAATTCCATTTAATAATATAATAAATGGTTTTTGTTGAAAATAATCATGAAATATTTTAGAGTAAGATTCATGAAAATTAGGCATTATGAAACCGTAAAAATCCGTTCATGCAGTATAATTTTAAAAAACATTATTCTTATACTTTTGCCGGAAAAGTCAAAAAGTACCTCATTTGGTAAAAAAGGAAAATTCCATACATACAATGTTGTAATAGTAAAAAATGGGTAAAATGGACTTTAAAAATACATGAAACCATTTTTAGAATACATGGAAATAGTTGATAAATATAACCCCAGTAAATACTTACAAATAAACAATCTCGGATAAAAACGAGATTGGAAAGGTTATCATTTACCTTATTTCTGATATGCTTCAAATGTATCCAAACCTCCTGTATAATGATTTAAATAATGTCATTGACTTTTTATAGAATCATATTAATTGTTATATTATCATATATGGTTAACTTATGACTTTATATTACCCGTTCTTTTGTAAATTCCATGTTAAAGTAGCATTTTGGGTAAAATCGTTTCATTTATTGTACGTGTTTCGACATGTTGTTCTTGATATTATTACTTATATCATTATATACATAATTCCACAATGTAAAAAATGATTTATATATAATATATATTACTCATATAAACATATATTATAGATCCCTAAATGGAATGAAATACACCGTTCATGGAGACGGTAGGTCGTACGTACGCATGAACGTTGTCTTCGATTCCTTATTGAATTAAATGGAATTAAGTAAATGAAAAATATATGTACATAAATCCAGCCCCATTATTATGTAATATATTTCATGATTATTTTTTATATATACCTTATAATAATACTTTAATGGTTAATCATTGAAAATGAATCTCATCACGTTCGTGGAGACAGTAGTCCGTACATACGCACGAGCGATGATATCATTCCCATGATAGTTGAATTGAAATTGAAGTGTATGTATAATATTTCAGAATAAATATCATTTTAAAATAATCATATATATATTTTTTTTACACCATTATACCCATCCATGTAAGGTGGTGGTGAAAAACATATTACACCATGGCGTGGAGATGGTATTCCGTACGTACGAACGCACGATGATTTCATTTTCTGTAGGATGGAGAGAAAATGAAATAGAGTTTTTTCATATTTATAATATCATATCAGTATATGATTTATACGGATGTTATTAATTTATGATGAAACATATAAATAAGAAAAAGTATAAAAAGAAATAAATTGGAAAGAATCGGTAAAGGATATTACCTCTTATTTGATGTGCCTCTTCTTAGCCTCCGCTTAAGGCACTAGAGTTGGACTTTTGAGGAGACAAAAACCCTTATAATGTTTCTAGGGAAGTTGATAAGGGAAATGGGCAGGGTTAGGCCGAGATATAAGTCTCAAAATTGTGTAAAGAGAAGAGGAAGGATGAGCCCTTTTATAAGGGATGAGAGGGGCACCTTTGGAAATCTCAAAAATATTAATTTATAACAAATTAAAACCCCACATAAAAACTTCAAAAATGACTCAAATACGTACATAGATGATATAGGGTTGTAATATAATCAATAAATAAAATTTATCATCTTGGTAATTTATTATGATCATTTTCAACTTGATTTATCCTTATTTAATTCATTTAATTTTATTTGTGGTTATAAGATTCTAATTTTTAAATTGTTATAAATAATTACTTATGTGTTGTGAATTTTAAATAATTGGATTATTTACAACATTTTCGACCATTTAAATTTTAATTTATAATTGTTAAATATTTTTGTGATTTTTATACAATTTTATATTATGTTATTTTTATAAAATAACAATAGTGTCAATTTTGGCACTATTCATTTTTTTGAAGTTAAATAAACTCCAAACAGAAGATATGTTATAACTAAATGCATTAATTGATTTATAACATGTCATATTTATCTATAAAATTATTTTATCACATTAAATAGTTCATATAATATTTATTTTAATATTTTTAAAACCATTTATTTGATATTTCTATCAATAAAATAATTTCAACATTACTATTGTGTCACCTTTAATGATAATTATTTAATCCCTAAATATTCATAATAAATTCACATGATGTAGATAAATTTATTAGATTTCTGGAGAGTATTCATGTTCGATGTTTCATGAATTGAATCACAAAATTAAAATTATTATAGTTATACGATTTAAGAGAGTGACATGTTGTCACTTTCTTTGGTTTTAATAATAATTTAATTATTTTTATGGTCAAAAGTCCATAAAATGAATCTATTCTGACACTTAGGTGATATTGGTCTACTTTTAGTCATCCAATTGAAATTTGGCAGGTGTTAGGGTAATTTTATAATCTTATTTTTACCCTTAATTACCCGATTTACCTTTAACTACAGAAAATAAAAATTACCATAGTTACTATTAATAATATCAAAAAAGTAACCTATTTATATAATTTGGACCCAATAAATTCCAATATGGAATCAATTTTTCAAAATTAAAAACACAGAAGTTGCAGTAATTAATTTAAAATTAATCCTGTTGTTAAGAAAACGGGTTTTAAAAGTTACAACATTGGCAAAGATTTAAATGTTTTTACCTATGAATTCAATGTAAAATTAATGTTAATGAAATAAATTATATTAAATGGTAAAAATATATTCAATTTATACTTTAAAACCACTCAAAATAATAATTTAACAATATAAATTATTGCGATGAAAAATGTTGTTTTTAATTAAAATATAGCGTGTTTTTACTATTCATTAAAATAAGAAAGTTATCAGAATAAAATGAAAATTTTATCCAAAGTAAATTTTTATATCCTGATTCCAAAGAAGAATTTTATTTTATAAAATTGAACTTATAATCATGTTAAAACTAAATTTAATGTGGGTGCGCCATCAAAAGGCGGAAAAACTGCATTTTTTAAAAAATACTTATCTTACCCGAAAAATTTATTTTGTTCTCATACCATATTATATAAAATGAGTAAGATGAATTATAATTTCATAAAATTAAAAATTTAGATACTAATATTCGTAAATTCTAGTTCATAACAATATTATAACAATATATCATTGTTTAGTGAAACCTGGTATTGTGTACTACAAACGCTATCAAGGAAGGTCGTGATTGCGTGTAATGCAAGCCAAGTCAAGGTTGCGTGTAGTGAAAGATCCATTTGTTGTTGCGTATAACATAATCAAAAATTATTTTATTTATACATTAAACAAAATATATACATAATGATGCATAGAATAATTTCTTCAAAAAAACCTGAAATTGTGCGTAACACGAGTCAAGAATAGTGTTGCGTATACTGACTGCTAATACGGTGTTGCATATAGAACAACATAATTTTGGTGTAGTGTACAACACAAGACATCAATGAAATTAAAAAGAATAATTATCATAAACTCCCGGGTTGTTACATGAATAGCCCCCACCCCTCTAAATAGCACCCCCACCCCCTTGGACACCCCCACCCCTCCTGGACACCACCCCCACCCCTACCCCCTAGACACCCCCTGGACACCCCCCAACACTCTGGATAGCCCCCACCCCTAGAAAACCCCCCAAACCCTCTGTATAGGCCCCCACCCCCTTGGATATCCCCCCACCCCTACCGCCCCACCCCCTTCGACACCACCACCCCCATAGACCCCCCCCCCCCCCACACCCCTGGACAGCACCCCCCCCCCTCCCCCCCATATCCATGGATACTTTGGACAGCCCCCAACCCTTTGAATAGCCCCCAACCCTTTGGATAGCCCCCAACCCCCTGGACTTCCCCCAACCCTCTGGACAACCCCCATAACCATGGTATTTAACCGCAAGCTACTAGTTTTGTCATATATAGGGATTTTAACCTCAAGCTACTAGCTTGGGTATCATGCCATTTTTCAAAATGGGAACCATAAAATTTATCTCCTAATAGTCTAGAATGCTCTATTGGTCAATGAATTTTGTTTTAATAGCATATAAAGAATTATAATAGTCCACGAAAATAAGTGAAGTAAATAGTTTATGGAACAACAAAAAGTGATACCCAAAATAGAAACAACCAAGGATCCAAAACAAACATTCCACCATAAAAACCATATATACTTAAAAAATAAATCATACTAGTACATGGAATGGGTGTATCATAATTGTTTAGATCTAAATTGCAGAAATATAGGTGAATGAGGTCATTAGTTGTCAATGACAACAAATATTACCATAAAAGTAGGGCATCCGTGAAACAAAAACAAACGAAATAGAAGTAGGTGAGGCTTAATTGAATATTGAAAGTCGATCTAATAGATCTGCTGATAATAAATAAGATGAAGATGGAAATACGAGGTAAGAGGGTTCGAAACTGAAGAATCATACCTAGTTTAAACAAAAAATCGAAAAACCTAAATATACACTATTTGGGAAAAAATGAACAAAATAATGTCATGAGAGGCTTACATGAGTGTTACGAGTGGAGATGATAGATTTGAGTAGAGTAAAGAAGATAAATGATGATGGAAAAATGAGTTTAACAAAATGAGATCGAATAGTCGATTCTAGGTTTTCCGCACAAGAGAGACGAGTCGCAGGTCTGTCAATCGAAAAATCAGAAATGGCAATCCACGGGGCATGATAAATTTTTTAAATGTTTTATAACATCTTTTATTTAATAACCGATGTTATAAAATATTCTTTATTACATTTATAAAATCGGTTATTATAATAACCAACATTACAAACGTATCAGATACCACCTTTTTTACATCGCTTATTTTATAACCGAGATAAAAAAAAGCCGCGTGTTGGTTTTTTACATCAGTAATTCTATAACCGACATAAAAAAAACATAAAAAAACATTTGTTGTATGGTTTTTATTTCATAACTGATGTAAAAACATCCATTTTTTGGTTTTTTATATCGTTTTTCAAATAACCGAGCTCATAAAGGCCTCAGATGCCGCCTTTTTTACGTCGTTTATTTTATAAACAACATAAAAAATTAATTACATGCCTCATTTTTTTACGTCGGTTATCAAATGAATGATTTAAAAAATGCCCCGCATTGGTTTTTTACATTGGTTATAAATTAAACGATATAAAAAACCAATGCATGGGATTTTTTACGTCATTTATTTTAATAATTGATGTAAAAAATTTACTCTGAGTATTTTTTATTTCAGTTATAAAATAACTGACATAAAAAATAGTGACGTTAAAATCGTTTTCTACACTAGTGTTAGAAGGAATCAAATCCCAAATTATTGATCAGTTTTTCAGTTTTGGAAAACTATATTACAAACATGATACATATTTCACATTATAGGACAGAAAATGAAATAAAAAACATAAAAAGCTAATAAACTGAAAAATTGTAATATCATTTAAAGATCACTTCATTATAACATATGTAATGGAAACAAAATATGGGTGATATAAAATTATTATTATGGGAAAAGTACAATGGTAGATATAATGAATCAGTAATGAATAATGTATATCAGAAGGTAAATAATAGAACACACATTCCATTTACTCAATTATTTGGTATTGAAATGAATCCATTGATTATTTTCACCGTGAAAATCCACTGGGTAATAATAATTAAAATAAAGGAATTGCTTAATTATTAGACATCATGTATCCAGAACATGAACCACTATACTGTCATGACCTATTCTCAAGATAGTTTTTGTATGTGGTTAGAAACCCGTCTGATTGTTATTATAATCAAACTAGTAGGGTTTTCCATCAAATGATTTCATCTCATGAGACTACAAATGCATCGAGCGACTTTCATAAACTGATCCACAACCAGCTTCATGAATTTCAAAAAACCTTCTCATATATCAAATAATTTATTTAATTCATCAATAATGTTCCTTTTAAAATATCTGTATTGGTTAAAAGATATTGATTTATCAACATTTCCAAAATTAATCAATTAACATTCAAGGTAAAAACCATACGTTAAAATGAAAAATAGGTTAGGAAATAATAATATCCATCAAACAATAATATGGATATTTAATGGAAATATAATTTTTAATAAAAAATGAATACAATATTGTGATTGTTTCAATCGAAGGATAAAAATCACAAAAGAAGGATGGATTTACAAGATAACATTCACCATAAGGTAATTTTCAATTGAATACAATTTGGAAGAGATAATTAAATTTGATACATAGATTCAAATATTTATTACTGATAATTGATATTTATTGAAAATGTGGAAGTATATACAAGACATAAAATAAATAAGTGGTGAATATGTAATTTATATCATAGATAAAAAAAGTGAGATTGAAATCTATTTCCTAACACTCCTTTGTGCTGGAATGATCTCGAATATCTTGTAGAATTGTTTTAATAATTTTATTAAATTATCATATAACCATATTAGTTTTTATGATATCATATATAATATTTTATATCATATCATAACTCGTTTGTTAATAATCTTTCATCATTTTCATCGTTCTGGGTGTTAATAGCCATGTTTTTCGACTATGTGTTGACTTTTTATTATTGTTACCATTAAATAGATCAGTATTTAATCATCACTATAATTTAAATCATGATTTAAAAATTATATATATCTATTATATATTAATTTATTATAATCCACAAAGTTTCAAGATAGAAAAATAAATACACCGTTTATAGAAATAGTAGGTCATACGTACACATGAACAATCTTTCCATTTTATAATCATATTAAAAGAATGAAAATAAAATGATATATATGTATTTATATTATAACTCTAGTATCATATTCATTTCATTTACATCACATATTTGTCATTAAAAATCAATGATACTTTCTGTGTAATCTGTGAATGCGTCACATCTCTTTGAGGAGATGGTAGTCAACACATCCAAAAATGATGTGATCATATTCCCACAAAATGGAACAAATGTAGGTATGTGTTATATAATATTTTAATAATAAAAAAGAAGTTATAAATATCATATATTTCACATATAAACTATAAATCCATCATTATTTCCAACCATCAAAGGTGGTAATGGATGGACGAATGACATTGGTTTGTGAGGTCGTAGTCTATCTTACACACGAATGGTGATTGTGTATAACATTTTCTTGAATTATGTGAATTTTTAGGTCATACCATTACGTTAAAAATATTATAAGATTATTTAGGATACTAATATTATTATTTAATCTATATATAATAATAATTAATGTGGTGGAGAAAGATATAAAACAAAAGAGCTCGCAAAAGAATGATTCCCCATCTTCGAGTAACTCCTTCTGGTTTATACCACAATTCAACCTTGGTTATCATTAAGACCAAATAGAGACTTCAAGTATGTTGGTAGGGATGTTGAGAGAATTTTTTGGAAGGGTTTTTAGGATCCAATGTTGCTGATAGGTGTGGATAAGTTAGTGGGAGAGTTCCCATTAATAGTGAACGAGGAGTGGTATTCTTGTAAATATAAAAAGGTACAAACTATTTAGAGGCGTCCCTTACATCATGTGACTAAAATAATGAAAGAAATTCAAGAAAAATTAGTATATCTTATATATATTGAATGAAAATATATATTTTTTACAATTTTCTATGTCATTAGGCCACTTATAATTAATGTTTAACCAAAAAGTAAACTCATTTTTACCTTAATCAACGTAATTAATTTTAATTAGTTTCCCAAATATTTTTGGAGAAAAATGTATAACTTACTAGAAATTATCAATATTATACTAATTCAAATTATTTATTTCCGTTTTTTCCAATTTCAATTCACGGATGTGGGAAAATTAATTTTAATTCTAATCCCTCCAATATAGTGAGATGATGAGTTTTTATAGTGAAAATGATCAAAAGTTTACTAAATGTTTATATAGAAATTCAATATATTAATGATTAAAATGTTCTAAATTGCATTAATATATATATATATATATATAACTTATATATTGTGACCTTAAAACCTATTTAAAATATCATTTAACATTAATAAGAATTTATAAAAAAAGATAGTTTTCAAATAACTGCAGTATTTTCATTATTTATCAAAAAATGAATCTTTTAAGATAAATACCAAAACATCCCCTTAAGAATTTTTTTAAATAAATATAAAAAATAATAGCATTTCATCTAATAATATTTATAAAATGGTAAAAAAAAAATTATAATAGGCATGCCATTAAACTGTGAAAAATTTTCCTTTCGAAAAATACAACTTTTTTTGCGTAAAACTGGATTTGTTCTTATCATATTTCTATAAAATCTATTGGGTGAATGTAAAATAATTTTATTAAATAATTAATTTAAAAATATATCATATAGTATCTGTACTTTACATACACATATAAGTTTGGTATTACATATCTTATACACTATCAAAAGTACTCGGTATTGTGTGTAATATAAGCCAAGTTAGTGTTTCATATAAAGCATTCTAGAAAAAAAATTAACTTTATTTTAAAAGGAAAACATTACCATGTATTGGGGTGTTATATATTGTCTCTCTATTTGTCATAATACATTAAGGTTACTCCCTATAATATTCACTCCCCTCTCTTTATCCATGATTTTTATGTCTCATGAGACTATATCATCAGATCTAGAATACCCATGGGGTATTAATGTTTCTTTCGTCTAATCAATGTTCATGATGATCTGATTTCCATGTTTCTCATTTCCAGTGTTGAAGAGGTTTTTTGTTTTTATTTTTCTGTGGTTAGTGTCTCTGTAATATTTTATATCCCTTTTCATCCCATATGTTCATTCTTACATTCCTTGGGTTTTGATTATGAAATTTATATCTAATGATTTATTTATTATTTGATGGATATTGTTATGTTTTAAAAAGGGGGTTATTTTTTTAAAAACATTGGTGACTTGTGATGTGTTTGATAAATTGACTAAATGGTTCTTAAAAAAGGTAAATGGTTTCCATTAATAAGAAGAACTATGTATCACTATTGAAAATTTTTTAACAGAAAATTTGAATTGGATATGAAATGGATTATGGCTAATAAAATTTTTATGAAACATGGTTGTTGTTTTTTCTTTAGAAAATATTTATTGAACATCATTTAAATTTCCTAGAACTAAATGATAATGTAATAACATGTGTGGGAGACCATGGGGTATGGGTGAAAACAAAACATTTTCTAGACCTAGAAGAGTTAGCTGCTACTACGAGAGGTGAATTAATGTCATGGTGACTAGGGGTATCCTTTTATAGGGACCTAGGTTCCTATTATATAGGATTAATGTGTCTCTATAAGTTTTTCTTTGATATTATTATCAGTTTGTTTATGTACACCCTCATTCAATCACTTGGTTATTATATGTAATAGACCAAACTTTTTTTTAATGAAAATTCATCGAGATCTAATTAATTTTATTATTATGTAGAATGATCATATAAAACATATTCACTAACTTGGTTTTATGTTTCTTGGACTTAAAAATACCATTAATAATTTTTATCATTTCTAATATAGACGTTTAATAGTGATCACATGATTATTATAAATATAGGTCTTTAACAATCAAATTTATTAAGACAATGAAAGTAATGGACTCATCCAGTAGAATTGCTCAATATGAGGTCCATTTTTTGGAGCGTGGAAAGGAGGTTCCATCACTTGGATTTTCTCTTGACCATGCCCAAGTTGTGCTTCAACACGTTCAACTCGAACAGAACTGCTTACAGAAGAAGTGGAAGTTGATAGAGATTTCCACTCGAGCGATGTTATCTAAGCCACCCCAAGAGTATATCACCATATCATACCTTAACCATAGGTATTATGCGGGTGTCTAAAGCGTTTTGTAACAATACCCTGGAACTGTTATTATGTGCATTATTTGTTTGTATAGAGTAATTAATATACATTCATTTTATTATTCTTACTTTTTAAATAGTTTTTAATTCCCAAATAGTAGTTTTTTAGTTAATATTCATTTATAAAACAGATTTTGATGAATTAATGGATTCATTAATTACATAATATATTAATAAAATATTATTACTAAATTATGTTTTATGTAATATAAATGATCCTTTAATGTTTATGAACACAATTGTAATTTTTATTATGGTTTGAAAGATGTTTTTATAAAAACCCTTGAATTATCGATAAATGTCAGTTTTTATTTTAAAATAAAAAATTCACATATTTATATAATTATTTAGATACAATTAATATTTTTTTGGAATTAGGACATCAAAATTATCCAAAAGGGAATTTTTCATAATTTTCTAAGACAATCTAATTTTTAGGAAAAAATTAAATACCGTTTAATTATATAATGTGTTTTATAGCATCATAACGAACCAATAGTGATGTAACAAAATAATAAAAATGATATGTTCGACCAATATATGTTTTTCCATTAATATAATTGTATTTTAGGTTTATTTTATTTATTTTATGAAGCTTTAGTGGACCCTCTAAAACATATAAAACATTTTTTCATTTTAAAATGATTTCCATGAGAGTGTGACTCACCTCCACATAAGAAAGCCTAATATTTTAATAAGTTCATCCATTGGAAATATAAAATAATTTTTTCTACTCCCCATTGGAAAAAACAATAGGCAATAACCATGGGATGGTTTGCGGTTTTGGTTAGTTTAATGTGTAGGGTCCAAACCCTAAATAATAAAGAATTCCCTCCCTTTTCCTATATAAACCCACCCAATATCCCAGTTCCTCTTCACTCAAATCCTTTGGATCTCAAAAAAACGTTCCATCCTCTCTGTAAAATCATCCCAATGGGCTCCAATCTCCCATGAAGTCTCTCTCAAGCCTCTTTAAGCCATTGGTGTCACACTCCCAAGTAAGGGATTTCATCCTCTCTTACTTTTGTCCATGTTTCATTTTGTTCCTATACCATTTTCTTTTCAATTAAAAATTCTGGGGTATGATTTCCCACCTCAACTGTACCACCCTATTTATTCTTGAATTATTATAAACCCCTTAATCCATTATTAATTCATCCCATGTACACCCGTTACCATGCATAAATTCAATAACAGATTTCTCTCTCCTCATTTATATTAATGAAATTCTTTTGTATTATGAATCTAAATCCCATTACCTTTGTTAGGAAATCTATCTATAAGACCCCATTAATGTCCATTTCATGTACATATTATGATACACCTTTTTCTCTCTCATCAACCATTTTTTTGAATTCGTATGTCGCGCCCTTATGCTGCCGAAATTGCACCGCGGTTTTCCAAGCCAAAGTGCCTGTGTAGTGAATACCATGTCCATTTCTTTATCAAGGTTATTCACCTTTATGAACATTTATATATTGATTAAATAGTTTCATGTATTAATTCCACATTCCTTTATCTTGGAATAAATGATGATTTTTAATGAATCCTTGATGTATGATCCATGTGGCACAATTATGCATGAAATAAATGAATAAGAAGGGTACACCCTGATAGCACTCCAATGAACTGTGTAATGTTTAGTATCATGATACATCAAGTAAAATGTGGGTATACTCATTATAATTCATGTTCAATGAGTGTTTAATCATGCTCTATTTGCAATGAGCCTTAGCTCAGACTAATATCATGTTAAATGTTGATGCCTCATTTCCATGTTATGATAATCATGTTATATCATGCCATTATGTTCATGTTTCTATTTCACCCCATAGATATGATTATTTCTTAAAATGTCCTGTATTATTTATTTTATGCCTTGTTCACTCCCTTACTGGGCTTTATAGCTCACCCTTTTCACATATATGTCCTCAGGATATCCCATTCAATGCTAAGTACATGGTTATGTTTTGGTCATGTAAAGGAATTTTTCAATAATGATGTTTTGTTTTATGTTTTAAGTTGTTATCTAATGTTCATAATTTCCCAATACACTAGGCCTCTTGATCCCTACAGTTTTCTTAAGTTAATTTTTATGTAATAAATCATCTTTATGCGTGTAATAAAAAACATGTTTTTTATAATTGGTATTAGAGGATTGGTTTTGAAATTTTTGTGATTATGATTGTAAAAACCTAGTGGAAGCCTTAGGGATAATACTAAGTATAATAAAAAAATTCCTAAATTTTTGTGAGTATTGAGTAAGAGTTTTATCAAGAAAATACATCCACGTCAGTATTCGAGTAGGTAGAGGTGGCTCTGGCACAGATGTATCTAGGGGTAAAACCTGAAAACACTGATTTGAGCTAGACTTAAATGGGAACTGGTACACAAAAATGATCCTTGCTGCTCTATTGGTTATGACACTCCCGGTGGATATGCGTTGGTAAATTTACAAGCTTAGTATGAAGCATTATTAAGTGAATAAAAAAATGCCCCAAAGAATATTTGTTGTGAAGTAGATCATGGATAACATAGATTGAATCCTATAAATTCATAAGATAAAGAAATAAAAGAAATTTATATGTCATTCATTTTGAACTTTAGATTACCCTTTATGTGTTACCCCTAACTTTCATTTTATTGCATCTAATGGATGGTAATAGGAGGACTTGGTCTAACAACCAATGTGATGATCAATGTGATGATTGTTCTAATGAGATACCCAATCTGATGGGAGTGGGAATCGTGAACTTTTTCAAAAAACACACTCAATTAACTCAACTTTTGAATAGAATCATGGGTTAAGAGGAATTCTCACCCACCTATGAAATAATAAGCCACAGTAAAGAGATTCATGAGACAAAAGCCTCCCTATTTTAATGGATCATCTGATCCCTCAATTTACGAACAATGGATTAACTCCATTGAAAAGGTATTCTTCATCCTTCAATGTTCCAATCAAGAGATGGTTCTTCTAGATGCTTAAAGTATGGAGGGTGAAGCCGGTCAATAGTTCACATATATCAAAAATATGAAGACGGTGGAAGATATTAAGGTATTGGAATAGAATGATTTTTGGAAAATGTTTTTTGATAAATATTTTCCGCACATCCTCTGATATAAGATGGAAATGGACTTCCTTGACCTCAATAAAAAAGACAATTAATCTATAAGAGCATACGAGGAAAACATGAAAAGTCTTGCACGATATGCCTCTTGCTCGATCGTTACCCACATATTCAAGGTTGATCGCTTCTTTGGTAGGCTAAAATTAAGCCTATGGAAATCCCTAGCAATCTATGACTTTGAGATCTATGATGAAATTGTCTGATGTACCCTCAAAGTCAAAATATAGATCATATAATCTTAGGGGTATTATGAGGATACTAATTTTAAGATGGACTTCAATTTTGGAGGTCCGATGGATAAATCCAATGGTGCCAAGAAAATCCAACACCCCACTTGCCAAAGGAGCCGAAAGAAGTACCCCTAAAATTACCTAAAGTGGATAAGGAAATGATTTAGGTGTGGAAGATAAGGGAACCTAGCTATTAACTACTGGCAAGAGAAACCCTCGGCATCTAAAAAGGATAAGAATTCTCTATTTGACCATCAATGCGTTGTTCATTTCTTCAACTGCAATGAACTAGGTCACTTTGCAAACCAGTTTCCTAAGCTAAGGCTTTTTTGAGGAAACCAACAACCTCCAAGGTAGCAATGGTGAGATTTTTTCCACTACTATATGCAAAGTGAACCTCGAAAACGATTTAGTGATAGGCATGATCATAATTCATTCAATAACACCGAACATACTTTTTTATTCTGGTTCTACACAATATTTTATATCCTGAAAGTTTTGTAGAACAATCCCAACACCACCAAAAATCATGGATGTAAAGATGTTAGTGAGAACTGAAAATGGGGAAATCATTTCATCCCATGAATATAACTCATCCCCTATCATAAATTGTGGATTGGAATTTCTGGATAACCTCGTCATACTCTCGATGGTGGAATTTGATGAAATTTTTAGCATGGATTGGATTTCCTTATACAGAGCCAACATAAATTGACGTGAGAGGGAAATCACTCTCCATATAGAGAATCGTCCCCCAATTCTATAAAAGTGCAAGGAGAAACATGAATATTATTTAGGACCATCATATCAAATGTAGATATTAGAGCCCTATGAGCACGCGTATATGGCTCACATGATTGAATCTAAGGAAGAAACCATCCTTGGAGACAAGCCTATTGTGAGGGAATTTGCCGATGTGTTTCCCAGGAAATTTCCCGGTCTTCCTCCTAGAAGAGATGTTGAATTCTAAATTGATATTATACCATGGGAATTGATAATATCCAAGAATCCATATTTAATGGATGTTGTGGAGCATGAGGAGTTGAAGAAACAACTAATGGATAATCTGGATAAAGGGTTTATACACCCAAGTGCTTCACCATGGGGTGCACCAGTTCTCTTCGTCAAGAAGAAGGATGGGTCAATTTGTCTTCTCATTGATTATATTGAGCACAACAAAATCCAAATTAAGAAAAAATATCCCTTTCCCCGAATGGATGGCTTGTTCAATCAACTATGTGGAGATCAATACTTTTCTATAGAGGATTTGTGGTCAGGATAATACCAAGTAAGGGTGAAGAAGGAGGATATCCCCAAGATTGCTTTTCGTACAAAGTACAGGCACTAGGAATTCATAGTAATGTATTTAGGACTCACTAATGCACCATCAATCATAATTGAATTGAGGAATAGAGTCTTTAGAGATTTCTGAAAGGCGCTGCTGTGGGCGATTTCAAATGATGTCCAGTTTCAGGTTACTTAGGTGCAGTAGAGTGGCTGACCAATGTCGTCTTTCAAAGGAGGAAGTAAATTTAATAACTTATTTAAGATATTTTGAAAATAAAATAAAATTAATTAATAAATGTACTTGAAAGTATGGTGTCTTTTTATCATTCATAAAACTATCAGATGTTTTCTGGAAGAAGTTTCCATTTTTTTGTTTTTAATTTTGAAATGAAGTTCGATTAAAAAGAAGCAACAAGAAGATGTTTTTTTAGAAAATATATTAAAATGTGTAATCAATATAACTCTACCTATTTATTTAATTATTAATAATAATCATTTAAATCAATATCTACTCAATTATGATCCCCTAATTTGTTAACCTTCGAACCCTACGAGAGTTAACTTAACCACAAAGATGAGATTACTTAAACCCTAGGCTAGCTTCGGAACACGCAATCGCAGCACCCTGCTTTGATTGATGTTCTATGGTTAGCTTATGGTATGTGGTTAATTAGATAACATATCCATTATGTATATGATTATTAATTGTGTTAAGGGATTATATTTCAACTCTACAAATTTATATCTTGTGTTCTTGTATTACCGATTAAGATCGCGCTCTCACAATTTACAAAAAATCTCGAACTCGCGTGTTTTTGTGTTAATTGTTCAATTACTTTCTTAATTTCCTATAATTTAAAAACACAATTCATTGATCATATTATGCTAATTAAAATATCTCAATGATTCAAAATAATTAAATGATGAGGGTAGAAGATAGATCGATCACTAAGAAAACTACTCTTCCATGGGTGGTGTGGTCATCGTGGAGATGTTTTGCATGAGCACATGATTGAAAGGGTAGAACACAATATTGTCTACACTCTCAATTCCAAACCAATTAGGAAGATTAATATAGGAAGAAAAAGGTTATAACATTGAAGAATAATTGAAGAGAAATTCATGATAAAAACATGAAAGAAAATAAATACAATGAGGAGGTGAGAGAGGAGAGCCTTTTTGGAAGAGAGGTTTTTACAAAGCCTTACTTATTCAAAGAGTCATGAGGGGCTCTCAAGAGACCAAATATCTTCCAAACCTTACCAAAGCCTCTACCAGTCCTCCCAAATATGTAAAACCCACTTTAAATCGAGTTTTTGAGGGCTAGGGTTAGATAAATTTTTTAAGTGTGAAATGAAAACTCGGAAAAATATCTTATTCCATGTTTCACCACATATTTGACCTCCTAAACGCGTTAATTGACCGGTCTTATAGAAGGATTAGTTTTGCCTAATCATGTCTTCGAGATGCCCTCAAAATTTGGGTCTAATCCAAGCCTTTATGAAGAGGATACGGCCCAAATGGTGAAGAGATGTCCAATCTGGATAGTCCAGTCCATCTTTGCATTCATGTCCCATTTACTCCTCACAACTGCACGATCCAGCTCCCATTTCATGAATTGAATTTGTATCCCATTAAGTCAGGAACATAGTTACACAATTTTAAGTCAAAATAATTCCTCGAAAAATATTTATGCTCAAAATACTACAGTAAATTTTAAAAGGGTAGAAATGGAATTTTCACCACATTTGAAAATGAATGATCTAATCCCAAATATTCTATAATTGAACATATTTAGCATAATGGGAGAAAATTATATCATTTATTATAAATAAAATATTCAACAAAATAGTGTTTTATCAAGTCTCCCACACTTACCCTTTTGCACTACGGGACAAAACCTCATATCAAGTAAACATCAATATCAAATCAAAACCAATTTTAAAACACATATCATTGAGATCCAACAATTCCACACCAAGAAACAAAAGATATCATGCCTCATTAATAACCTTATTTCATGTTCTCCATTTATATCTTTCAATATATTTCTACTCCATTTATCCTACTATGCACAAAACACTTAACTCACTTGAATTTTCTTTTATCACACAAATGTCAATTCTTTTGCAATGTCTGTAAAGACCCCTAAGTTTCAAGGAATTTATTTTTCTTAAATTATATGGGATTTTACGTGTAAGAAGTTTCTGATGGCACCTGATTCTGAGGCCCGGTGTTTCCATAATCAATTTCCAAAGTTTAGCTCGGGTATGTTCAGTGAACGAACGAGTGGGTTTTTCAATATTTTGAATTGGTGCTCGGATTTGAAATTCGAGGGCACCGATGAAACCGCAACATCAACAATTGCTTAAGAGGACTTTTACCGAAGATGCATTTTCTTTGGAGGAGTTCTTAAAAATGTAGATTAAATAATTAGGGTGAATAAAATTTGTGGTACAATTTTTATTTCAAACCTAAGTGGTTAAATCCTAAGTGTGGGAGTTGGGGTGGGACCTAGTAGTTACTAACTACCCATGAGAGGATAAAGGTGAGGTGGGTCCCACATGAGCCCAACCCTTCAAATTCCCTAACTCCCTAACTCCCCCATTTATTGAAGTAACTCCCATCTCTCCCACATTAACTCTTGCCAACATAACACCTAATTAATTAGACAACCTAAGTTTAATTATTTAAGTGAATTTGTTTTTGAATTTTGAGTTTTTGAATGCATGGAAAAATAATAAAAGAAGGGGAGGCCTTATTTTATTTTTGTTGGCTTGTTGTGTGATGATTTTGGGAGAGAGCTCTAAATCCCTTTGAAGAACGTTATCCTCCCACGAAGAATGACACACATTAACAAAGAACGAAGTCACCACAAGGAGAGACAACATGCCATTCCTTCTTCTCTCCATAGCTAGTGTGAGACGTCATCCCCTCCTTGGACGCATGCCAACGCTGTCTTCGAAACCTCACCACACGACGACATCTTCCACGTCGCTGGAAAACGACATTGTTTATCAAGGTAGGTGTTGTGTTAAATTTAAATTAACTAAAATTTTGCTCATTTTATCATTGGGAATCTCGTTTGTTTTGCCCGCTTGTTATCATTATAATGGGAGGAGATCAGACTGCACAAACATGGCCGATCCTACTCCCCTTAAGTTGTTAATCTTTGTTGATCGTTGTGGCAAAGGAAGCGCGGTGTCGTTGCACAGTGCAGGAACGAAAAGGACTGAGGCAGAAGCGGGCAGCGACGAGGGTGGACGGCGTCATCACGCCGCGCTGGTGAGGCCAAAGGAGGCCACGACCAGGAGTGGACGACGACAGAGGGGCGCGGCGCCGACGCGCTGCGCTGGTCGGACAGGACCACGGCCAAAGGCCGCGGCGGTCTTCAAGGGGGCGGGCAGCTCAGCCGGCCGCCCCCGCGACCTAAAGGCGGGACCTGCGGGGGTCCCGCGGTTACACCCATGGCTGGCCATTACGGCCGGCCTTTTCAGAAAACTAGGTGGGGGCATAACCCCCTCGATAGAACCCTAGGGCGGACCCCAAAGTTCCGCCGTTTCAGAGACAAGGCGTCGGCGCCCCCCTTCTCACCCCACTTTGCCGTAAGCCGAGCCGCGGTGGGCTTCCGAGCCGGGCCGCAGGCTGCGCCGGGCCGGTCCACACCATCCAGGCCGGGTGGCACCCAATCGGGCTGGACCCGGACCCGGGTCGGGTCGGACCGGTCCAAGACCCCCTATTTTCGGACCAGGTTTGTTCAAACGCCCATTCCATGGGCTACGTACCTCTGATCAACGCACCTTCAGTTTCTTCGGGATCATTTGATCGTGGCGGTCATTTCAGTATATTACACTCGAGGTTTCGGCGAAGTTTGGTTATAGCTGGGTTGGTTCAAACCCGAAACCAACCGGGCCCTTGGAGCGGAAACACTGATAACTTAACGACCGGACGTCTGAATGACTTTCCATCAATTACGTTGAGTTCCTCTTAGTGAGGTGGTTCTTTTGGATTACTCCACTTGAGGTTTGGATGCAGTTGGAGTACGGTCTGGTTGGTTTTACCTTAAAATCCAAACGGTCCCCTAGGATGGAAAAGCCAATATCTCTCTGACCGGGCATCCGATTGACGCACTGTCAGTTGCGTTGAGTTCTTATTGACGATACGGAACATTGTGATACATCAACTATGGACTTCATGAAAGTTGATGTATCGAAACCCTTGGCTCATGGAGTGGACCCTCTCGGAATTGAGCGTGCTGTGTGCAGGAACCCTAGATCTTTCTGTGACTGCGACGACGATGGAGACTTTACTTGGATCCTACATGGGATTGGCAGCGAGAACGACTATACTTGGATCCTCCGTGGGTTCGACAGCGATTACAACTGTACTTAGTTCTTACGTGGTCTTGGCAGTGATGGTTATTGTACTTGGATCCTACGTGTGTTCGGCATTGACGACTTCTGTACTTGGATCCTACGTGGGTTCGGAAAAGGAGATGATTCAGAGGCTACAACTAATCATCTCAACCCCTCTTTGTGAGTAGTATTCCTATGTGAGCTGAGTCTTGACTTTCAATCATTATCTCCGATATGATTGTCATTCTTTCCTGTGTGGATTGATTTTTACTTTTCCTGTGTTGACTGGGTTGTACATTTCTTGTGTGGACTGAGTTATACAATCCTATGTGGACGGGGTTGAACTTGGGCTCGGGAGTTTGAACCGAACAGGAATTGATGACTTAGGTATATGAATGGGAATATAACTAATTAGAAATTCTTTTTTGTCTATTCCTTTGTGGATTATTCCTTTGTGGATTCTGGGAGACCATCGGGAGTCTCGGGGTCCCTATTGAGTGTCGTATACTCACCCCTGCACGGGCTATGCCCGCACTACATTGTGTTGGTTGTAGATGATGGACAACGCTGATCATAGTTGAGGCTTGTGGAGCGGGACGGTATCCAGAGGTTTACTATCAGGCGTGACATACACGGTGTGGACAGAAGGATTCGAGGAGACTAAGAGACCATCTGTACCCACCCTTCAGGTGGGGTTTCCGGAGAACATCTCAGCGGTTGCTGCATTTCTTTGCAGCTGTTGTACTTTACTTTTCTCAGTTGTACTGTACTTTCAGTTGGGTTTTTATACTGGCCCATTTAAATTCCAGCACATACATTTGTACTTAGTTTACTTAGTGTTTACTTCAGCTTGTGTACATTGTGGTTGTTGTTTTCTTATATAAAGGAAACGCCTTCCATTTTATCGGAATTTATGCCTTTGGTACTAGTCACCAGCCCCTGGACTATGGATGGTGGGATTAGGGTAGTCACGACATGGGCCCCGAGGACGGGTCATGAAAAATTGTTATCCGAGGAGTCGGTTCTACCGCAGAACTCCTGACTCTGACAATATCTTCAATGTGAAGAACTAGTGTTAAGGGTATTGAGTGTGGTTATCAGTCCAGGGAGTCCAGTGTTGGGGCGGCAGCCGACGTATCCATACACCAGGACCCTGACTTCTGATTTCTGATTGAGTTCATGAAAACATTGATTGCATATGTGTTTCAAAGTTTTCTTTGTGATTAATTTGTGTCATATCACCAAATATACTTTATTAACCGTGGCGCACCTGTTTCTTTTCAGGATGCCCCCACGACGACATCCAGCTAGGGTTTCGAGCTTTGTTCGAGATGGCAGCCCACCGAGCGACGAGGCCTCGGTGTAGGGCCCCATTACAGCGGAAGCACAAGCGGTACCTCTACCCACCGAGCCACCGATGCCACCAGCCCTAGTAGCTGAGAGTTCATGTCGCCTGAGTTCACTACACGATATTCAGCATCAGAGGTCGCCCAGGTTCCCGGGGGAGATGGACCCTCAGGCATTCGAGGATTGGCTGGAGGCTGTTGTTCGAGTCTTCAGATTGGTAGGGACACCACCAGATCTTACAGTGATCCTTGCGGTGAGTCTCCTGCACACGGCAGCAGGTAGATGGTGGAACCTGTTGCTCTAGGTGCACGACGAGGCACTTCTTCTTTGGATGGATTTAGAGAGACTCTTCCGCTCGTATTTCATTCTAGCCACCCTCCATGCGGTGCGCATTCAAGAGTTACTATAGCTGTTGCGTGGCAGCATGATAGTAGCCCAGTACACGGCGAGATTTACTGATCTCTCATGATTTTCTACAAACATGGTACGGGACACATTCTTCCAGACCTGGACATTTGAGCAGGGACTGAGGCATGAGATCAGGTCTTCTATGATCTCCCTCAGCATTCAGACGTAGGCAGGAGTATTGTAGTGAACCCTTCTTGTAGAGAGTGTTCTTGCTGATCCTACGCCAGCAGTGAGACCTACCGCAGGGCACCACGTAGCGGAGTCTTCTGCAGCCGGTAGTAGAAAGATGTCGCAGAGGTCCAAGTGGACCAGACCATCAGGTGGGCGACCTCAGGATACTGGTTTGGAGGTGCAGGGCACATGTAACAGAGCCAGTCATACGACAGGCAGATAGTGCTATGCATGTGGCTGGTAGGGCCACATGGCTCATGACTCGCTGACCCGCCATGCATAGGAGCTATAAACGGTTGAGGGACCACCCAGGCAGAGGAAGAGGTTCAACTGTGGTGGTCTGCAGTGAGCAGGTGGACAAGGTAGAGGAGCTGGCCGAGCAGCAGGTGGTGGATGACGCTTCGAGGCTCTACCACCACCACAACCATTAGGTCCACCCTGACCATAGGGAGCTGGTGGGCAGAGGCAGGCTCAGCTTCAAGTAGTGGAGGCTTATGGCCACAACACACCTGAGATGATTTTAGGTACTATCTGTGTCTACTCCACCCTTGATTCAATTCTTATAGACATAGGAGCGAGTCATTCTTTCATTGTCGCTGCCCTTGTTCGGAGCTCGGGGATTCCGAAGGAGTCGTTTGCTCAATCCATATGGCTAGAGATGCCTATGGAAGCAGACTCGATGATTACTCACTGGTGCCGGAAGTGTGAGGATACTCTAGGAGGTGAAATCTTTGGCTGAGATCTTCTTGTAGCGGAATCGAGGCCTTGTAACGTCATCTTGGGTATGGATTGGTTATCTACAGTCCATGCTCAGATCGACTATATTAGGCACAAAGTGAGGTGTGTCTGCACCGATGAGAGTAGGATCCCCTTCACCGGTGAGAAGAAATCCTTTGCAGCGTAGGATGGACTCACACAGAGGAGAGGATAACCGATCTCCCATCAGTTGTCTAGTTTTATCCTACGAGCAGTTGATGTGCGAAGTCTGAGTTTTCGTGTTGTGGTGGATCAGTATACGGATGTTTTCCCTGACGATGTTCAAGGACTACCTCCTCGCAGGGAGGTAGACTTCTATATTGACCTATACCCCAGGACATCCTCGATATCTATTCCAGAATATTGGACGGCTTCCATTGAGCTTCAATAGCTACGTGTACATCTGGTGGACTTACAGGGCACGGGATTCATCCGACCCAGTGTTTCACCCTGGGCTTCCCCAATTTTATTCGCCAAGAAGGCAGATGGGAGCTTACGACTGTGTGTTGACTACCGTCGCCTTAACTAGGGGACTTTGAAGAATAACTATCCACTTCCGAGGATTGACGACCTCTTCGATCAGCTCAAGGGATCACGATGGTTCTCGAATATAGACATCAGGTCAGGCTATCATCATTTCAGAGTTTGAGACAATGATGTACAGAAGACGACCTTCAGGTGTCAGTATGGCCACTATGAGTTCTTGGTTATGTTTTTCGGCATAACCAATGCTTCAGTAGTGTTCATGAGCCTCATGAACAGGATCTTCCAGCCATACCTTGATCGATTTGACATAGTTTTCATCGTCGACATATTGATTTACTCAACTACTATGGAGAAGCATGCCTACCACATATGGGTTGTACTGGATACACTCCCAGAGCACCAGCTTCATGGTAAGATATCAAAGTGTCAATTTTGGATTCGAAAGGTCCAATTCGTGGAGAACTCTATATTTGAGGCGAGAGTTGCAGTGGATCCTGTAAAGATCGAGGTAGTGCTTGCTTGGGAGCCACCCAGGACCGTGACGGAGGTGCGGAGTTTTCTAGGTCTGGCTGGGTACTTTCAGAGATTTGTGCCAGACTTCTCTAGAGTTGCAGCACCACTTTCAACATTGACGAAGAAGGGGAAACCCTTCGTGTGGTCAGATAGGTGTCAGCAGAGCTTATAAGAGCTGAGACAGAGATTGACCAGTGCACCCATTTTGATGCTACCGGAGGAGGGAGTACGGTACGTAGTTTACTACGATGCATCAGGAATAGGAGTCAGGTGTGTCCTGATACTGGAGTGGGCAGTGATCACCTATGGATCACGAAATTTGAGGCAGCATGAGAAGAACTGTGCTACCCATGACCAGGAGTTAGTAGTAGTTGTATTCACCCTGAAGAAGTTGCGAAACAATCTGATGGGCGAGCACTTTACAGTCTACACTGACCACAAGAGTATCAGCTACATCTTCTCGCAGAAGGACCTGAACCTGAGACAGCGGTGATGGCTCGAGATCCTCCAGGACTATGACTTTGAGATAGTCTACACTCCTGGGAAGGGGAACATAGTAGCTGATGCTCTCAGTAGGATGTCAGGAAATCAGCTACTTAGATAGGCGACGGAGCAGCTAGCCACATTGTAGATATCCTTCGTAGATAGAGATAGAGAAGCCTTCCTATTGTCTCTCATAGTCACTCCTCCACTACATCAGTGGGTCTGAGAAGCACAGCGTGGGGATAATGACTGTGAGACACGACGTGCATAGATATCCACAGGATAAGCACCTAATGGATTTTCTATAGGAGGAGATCACTTAATCCTTTTCAGATGAAGTACCATGGTACCAGTTGCATGACAGGAGGATGTGCTAAGAGAGTTTCACACTTCCCCATTGGTGGTACATCCAGGAGTAGCGAAGATGTACCGGGATCTCAGACAATAGCACTGGTGGCCAGGTATGAAGAAGGTTGTGGCAGAGTTTGTATCATGATGTCTCACCGGCCAGTAGGTGAAGGTGGAGCACCAGGTACCAGCAGGATTGGTACAACCCTTGGAGGTCCTAGAGTGGATGTGGGATGAGACATCTATGGATTTCGTGATAGGGCTTCCACATACTTTTAGGGGACACAACTCCATCTGGGTGATTGTAGACCAACTCACCTAGTTGGCCCACTTTCTACCAATCAGATAGCAGGGCTCAGTGGAGAGCTTGGGACGCCTCTACATTCAGGAGATCGTACGGCTTCATGGTGTGCCATCTTCTATCGTCTCCAATCGAGATGCTCGCCTTACTTCCCTGCTTTGGAAGGGGTTGTAGGAGTCGTTTGGGATGTAGCTATGCTAGAGCACCGCTATTCACCCTCAGACGGATGGCCAGATGGAGAGGGCCATTTAGAATCTCGAGGACAAGCTCCGTGCATGTGTCCTTGACTTTGGTCGTAGCTGCGAGGATCACCTACCCTTAGTGGAGTTTGCGTACAACAACAACTACCACTCTACCATCGGAATGGAACTATACTAGGAATTCTACAGCCGACCTTGCAAATCAACTCTATGCTGGACAGACCCTGGGGAGTCAGCACTTGTAGAACCAGAGATGGTCTAGGACACGACGGAGAAGGTGCAGATCATCCAGGAGTAGATGAGGACTGCTCAGAGCTGATAGAAGTCCTATGCTGATAGGTGGCGTAGACCACTAGAGTTTGAGGATGGCGACCACGTTTTCTTACGGGTATCACCTCAACATGGACTACAGAGATTTGGCTAGGGCGACATGTTATCTCTGCGCTTCATCAGACCATTCTAGGTTTGCAGCACGATAGGCAAGGTGGCTTATCGCCTGGCTCTTCCACCTCAGTTGCACTGGGTGCATGACGTCTTCCACGTATCTCAGCTGAGTAGATACATGCATGACCTGATGCATATCATTGATCACGGGGAGCTGGATATCGATGACGGGGTGAAATTTGCGGAGGTTCCGGTGGAGATCGTGGATCGATAGGAGAGGGTCCTATGTGGATGGTAGATTCCCCTAGTGTGCATGAGGTGGCATCAAGGAAACCTCCAAGAGAGCACATGGGAGTAGGAAGCTCAGATGCATGCACAGTACCCTCATTTCTTATCCAAGTTTTTGATGTAGCTTTATGGGGACGCAAAGCCCTGATGTGGGAGTAATGTAAAGACCCGTGAATTTGAAGGAAATTTTTTTTTTCTTAAATTATATGGGATTTTACAAGTAAGCAGTTTTTGATGGAACCTGATTCTGAGGCCCGGTGTGCCCGGAATGAATTTCTGAAATTTAGCTCGGGTAAGTTCAGTGAACAGATGAGCAGGTTTTTTTATCTTTTGAACCAGTGTTCAGATTTGAAATCCGATGGTACCGATGAAACCGAAGCATTGGTAATTGCTTAAGAGGACATTTACTGAATATGTGTTTTCTTTGGAGGAGTTGGTAAAAATGTGGATTAAATAAAAAGGGTGAATACAATTTATGGTACACTTTTTATTTCAAACCTAAGTGGTTATATCCTAAGTGTGGGAGTTCGGGTGGGACCCACTATTTACTAACTACCCATGAAAGGATAAAGGTGAGGTGGGGTCCACACAAGCCCAACCCTTCAAATTCCCTAACTCCCTAATTCCTCCCTTTATTTGAGTAACTCCCCTCTCTCCCACATTAACTCTTTCCAACATAACACATAATTAATTAGACAAATGAAGTCTAATTAATTAAGTGAATTTGTTTTTGAATATTGAGTTTTTGAATGCATGGAAAAATAATAAAATAAGGGGAGGCATTATTTTATTTTTGTTGTCTTGTTGTGTGAGGATTTTGGGAGAGAGCTCTAAATCCCTTTGAAGAACTTCATCCTCCCGCGAAGAACGACACCCTTCGATGAAGAACATCATCACCACAAGGAGAGAGGACGTATCATTCCTTCTTCTCTCCATAGCTAGTGTGAGACGCCATCCCCTCCTTGGACACACGCCAATGCCGTCTTTGAAACCTCACCCCGCGACGCCATCTTCCACGTTGCTAGCAAAAGACATCATTTATCGAGGTAGGGGTTATATGAAATTTTAATGAATTAAAATGGTGCATGTTTTATCATTGGTCATCTCGATTATTTGGGCCACTTGTTATCATTATAACAGGAGGAGATCAGACCGCAAAAACACGGTTGATCCTCCTCCCCTTAACCTGTTAATCTTCATTGATCATTGTGGTGAAGGCGGCACGGTGCCATTGCACCGCGCGGGAACAAAAATTACCACGGGTAAAGTGGACCGCAACGATGATGTGCGGCACCGTCGCGCCACGATGGTGAGGCCGAAGGAAGCCGCGACTAGGAGTGGGCCGCGGTGGAGGTCTGCGGCGCCGTTGCAGCTCGCCGGAGTTCAAGGGGGCCGCGGCCAGGGCGGGCCGCGATGGAGGTGTGCGGTGACGTCACGTCGCTCCGTTCAGATAGGAGCAGCGGAAAAAGGCCGCGGAGGTCTTTAAAGTGGCGTCCTACTGAGCCGGTCGCCGGCGCCACCTGAAGGCGGGACCTGCGGGGGTCCCACGGTTACACCCAAGGGTGGCCACTGCAGCCGTCCATTTCAGAAAACCGGGGGGTGTAACCCCACCAACAGAACCTTAGGCCTGACCCAACGGGTCCGTCGTATCGGAGACAAGGGGGTGACGCCCCCCCCCCCCCTTCACACACCGCCCGACCGCACGTTGAGTTGCGATCGGCTTCCGAGCCGGGCCGCAGGCCGTGCCGGGCCGCCAGTGCTGGGCCGGGCCACCAGCGCCGGGCCGGGCCACACCAGCTAGGCTGGGCCGCGTCCAATCTGGCCGGACCCAGACCCGGGTCCAGACGACCAGGTTCGGGCTGACCCAGTGGGTATTCGGTCAGGTCGGACAGGGCCCAGACCCCTAATTTTCGGACCAGGTTCGTTCATACGCCCATATTGTGGGCTACAGACCTCCGATCAACACACCGTCAGTTGCGTTGGGATCCTTGGATCGAAGAAGGAATTTTGGTATATTAAGCTCGAGGTTTCTTTGATGTTTGTGTATGATCAGGATGGTTCGAACCCGAAACCAACCGGGCCCTTGGAGCGGAAACACTTATAACTTAAAGACCGGACGTCCGAATGACGTGCCGTCAATTATGTTGAGTTCCTCTTAGTGAGGATGTTCTTTTGGCTTACTCCACTCAAGGTTTTGATGTAGCAGAAGTACGGTCGGGTTGGTTTTATCTTAAAAAAAACCCGACCCCTAGGACGGAAAAACCAATATCTCTCAGACCAGGCGTCCGATTGACACGCCATCAGTTGCGTTGAGTTCCAGTTGGCCAGACGGAACTCTGTGATACATCAAATCTGGACATCATGATAGTTGATGTATCAGCCCCCTTGGATCAGGGAGCACCCTCCCAGAATCGAGTGTGCTATATGCGGGACCCCTAATGCTGGCTCCGACTGCGAAGACGATGGTGACTGTACTTGGATCCTACGTGGGTTCGGCAGCGAGGACGACTATACTTGGATCCTCCGTGGGATCGGCAGCGATGACGACTGTACTTGGATACTACTTGGGTTCGGTAGTCATGGTTACTATACTTCGAACCTACGTGGGTTCGACATCGATGACTTATGTACTTGGATCCTATGTGGGTTTCACAGAGGAGATGATTCAGAGGCTACATCTAATCATCTCCACCCCTCTTCGTGAGTAGTATTCCAGTGTGATCTGAATCTTGACTTTCAATCATTATCTTTGATATTATTTTCAGGCTTTCCTCTTTGGACTACGCTTTACTTTTCCTATGCAGACTGAGTTGTAATTTTCTTGTGTGGACTGAGTTTTACAATCTTTTGTGTACTGGGTTGAACTTGGGCTCGAGAGTTGGAGCCGAACTAGAATTGATGAATTGGGTATTTTATGGGAATATAACTAAGAAGTACTTCATGTTTGTCTACTCCATTGTGGATTATTTATTTGTGGATTCTGGGAGACCGTCGGGAGACTCGGGGTCCCTACTGAGTATCGTATACTCACCCCTGCACGGGTTATGCCCGCACTACGTTGTGTTGGTTGCAGACGACGGACATCACTGATCGTAATTGAGTCTTGTGGAGCGGGATGGTATCCGGAGGTGGACTATCAGGCGGGACGTACACGGTGTGGATGGATAGATTCAAGGAGCTAAAGAGACCATGTGTACCCACCCTTCAGGTGGGTTTTCAGGGGGACGTCTCAACGATTGCTTCATTACTTTACAGCTGTTTACTTTACTTTTCTCAGTTGTACTGTACTTTCAGTTGGGTTTGTATACTGGCCCATTTACATTCCAGCAGTTACTTTTTTACTCAGTTTACGTAGTGTTTACTTCATCTTGTGTACTCTATGGCGATTCTTTTCTTATATAAAGGCAATGACGTCCCTTTTATCAGAATTTACACCTTTGATGCTAGTCACCAACCCCTGGCCTATGGAAAGCGGGCTTGTGGTAGTCATGACACAGGCCCCGAGGATGGGTCGTGACATTTTCATTCTCATCCAAACTCATACAAGGGTCACCGTAGGCTTGATAAATTTTTACATCACCATCCGATGTGAGTCAAGGACATATTTTTATCATGATTACTTTTCATGGTTGTTCTGTGTCTTTCGGTTGGTAGGATTAATATGTGAAAAATTCTGAGGATGAATGAGGTGAGCTTGACACTTTTTGAATCAAAATTGTATTAATCTAATTTTCATTTAACTATGGTCTCCTTCTCAATCCCCATAGCATCTATTCATGTTAATCGTCGTGAAAAATAAAGGAATGTTCATACCATTCAACATTTCAGTAGTAAAAATATCAGTCTTCTCAAACATGATTTTCTTGAAAGCTCTAGATAGGAACAACTTTATTTGTTCATCAAAAGCTCCAGAAAGGCACAACTTCTTTTATCCTGAAATCTCTAGAAAGAAACAACTTTCAATATAATTATTTTCTTCAGTAGAAAACATGTCTCTTGGGAATTTAATTTTCCACCCAAAGTATCACAAAATCTGGTAGCACAACACAAGACTGCTTCCCCCTCACTTAATTTTAACTAGATTATGCAATTTCACTTTAAGAGTACGCTGGATAAGAAAAATTAGCTTATAATGTGGCAAACCTAACAGGATGTTCATGGATTCTAATGGATAAAATGATTAAATGTTCAAAGTAGTCCATTATAAAAAGGATTCAATGAAATGGGGGCTTTAATACCAAACAAATTTTTCAATAATTCAAAACATAAGTACCTCAACCCCTCATGTTTTGAGAGGAATAAATCAAATTCTGGTTAAATCATGCATGGTTTGGTTCTCTCAAGAAATGAGGTAAATGTGATGAATATGAAAATAATGGTTCAGAAGCCTCACAGGAATGTGATTTCAAATATAATGATAGTGAGATGTGGCATGTGATTCAAAATTCAGAGTACTTTTCTTGATAGTAATAAATATTCGAACTTGAAACAAAGTCATTTTCAGCATTAATTTAAGCTCGGTTTCATGGGATAAAATTTTTAACTTATTGATATAAATTTCAAAATCATGATAAGAATAATTTCAGCTCAAATGTTTCAAAAACACGCAAAAAATTGAAAAATAAACACACAAAATATGAAAAACACACAATTTTTTTTGAAAATCATTGAAAAACTGGAAAACAATAGAAATTATTAAGATAAAAGGTTCCCCCCCCCACACACTTAAAATATTTCATTGTCCTAAATATGAACCCATGAGATGATATATGAACATTAAATGGGTAATTTTAAATAGTACAAAGAATAATGAAGTGAAATTGTTAGAAATAGCCTGATATGCCCAAGTGATGATCGGGTCATGCAGTGTGATTAAATCCACTACATCAGTATGAAGTCCCTCAATGTATCTCTTCAAATGTTTCCCATTGACTATAATGCTCCTTCCTATGTCCTCTTGTGTGATCTCCACTGCACCATAAGGGAAAACATTATTCACAACATAAAGACCAAACAAACTGGAATTCAACATACCAGGCATCATCTTCAGTCGTGAACTATAGAGAAGGACTTTCTATCCAACATGAAACTCCCTTTATTATATCATTTTGTCATGAGGTGCTTTTGATCTATCCTTATAGAGCCTTGAGTTCTCATATGAAGACAATCGAATCTCCTCAAGATCTTGAATTTGTAGCTTCCTTTGTATTCTATCTTGGGCCAAATCAATGTTGCATTTATTTATAGCCAAATAAGCCCGATGCTCATCATCCACAAGGAGATGACACGATTTCCCAAAAACAATCCAAAATGGGGAAATACCAATGGGTGTCTTTTATTCTTTCCTATAAGCCTGTAGTGCACCATCCAAGCACTTGCTCCAATCCTTCCTATTCAGCTACACAGTTTTCTCCAAAAAAAATTTCAACTCACGATTTGAAACCTCGGCCTGAGCATTTGTTTGGGGTGGTATGGTGTTTCTGTTTTGTGTTTCAACCCATACTTCTGAAGGAGGGAAGCCAAATTCCGATTATATAAGTGTGTTCCATGGTCATTGATGATGGCTTTCAGTACTCCAAACCTACAAAAAAATTGTGCTTTGACAAAATACACAACAACATGAGAGTCATCAGTCCTGGAGGAATTAGCCTCCACCCATTTACTCACATAATCAACAGAAACCAAAATATACAAAAAAGAAAATTAACTAGGAATGGGACCATAAAATTGATTCCCCATACATAAAAAATCTCACAGAATAATATGGGTTGTTGGGGCATCTCATGTCTCCTAGAAATGTTCCTAGTGTGTTGGAAACGTGAGAATGACTTACAATACTCTTGAGCATCATGGAATATGCTAGGCCAATATATCCAGAGTCCAAAACATTACTAGATATCTGTTGGTGTCCAAAGTGTCCACCAAAAGAAAGTGTATGGAAAAATTAAAAAATAGACTCAAACTCATGATCAGGAACACACCTCCTAATAACTTGATCACTACACATGCGCCATAGGTATGTATCCTCCAAAAAATAAAATCTTGACTCACTCTTTCACTTTTGGACTTGATGATTCTTTAAATTAGTAGGGATTTTAGATGCAACAAGGTAGTTCACTAAATCAGCATACCAAGGATGTGTACCTAATATGAAACGAAGATTCTCATCGGGGAGAGTGTCCCGAAGTGGTACCTGGTCCAAGGTGTTTTCCTCTAGTGTGTGAGTAAGCCTACTTATGTGGTCCCCCACCAGGTATTCGGACCCCTTATTTCCATTTATTTCAATATCTTATTCTTGAAGAAGGATCATCCATTGGATTAGCCTAGGATTTGCATATGTCTTCATCAAAAGGTACCTCAAAGATGCATGGTCAGAAAAAACAACTACTTTAGAGCCCAATAAATATGAAGAGAATTTATCTAAAATGAATATAACAACAAGAAACTCCTTTTACAGTGTTTTGTTGTTTGATTGGGATGAATCTAGTGTCCTAGATGCATAAAAAATCACATGTGAATGTCCCTCCACCCTCGAGAGATAAGACAACTCCAACTGTGAAGTTGGAGGTGTTACACATATGCTCAAAAGGAAGCTCCCACCACTGGTGCTGTACAATCAGTGGAGTGGTCATACACTTATTTATCTCATCAAAGGAAGTCATGCAATAATCATCAAATACAAAATCAAAGTCCTTTAAAGTAATCGTTACATAGGAAGAGCAATCATAGTAAAATATCTGATGATGCGGTGATAAAATCATGCATGCCCTCGGAAAGATCTAACGTCACACACACATGATGGATATTGTAAGGATGAAATAATATCTACCTTCGATCTATCATCCTATATCCCTTGTTTTGACACTACATTCCCTAATACAATGCCATGCTCTACCATGAAATGAAACTTTTCAATGTTTAAGACTAGATTCATGTCAATACAATGATTCAACACCTTTCCCAAAATAGAAATACAATCATCGAATGAAGACCCATACACTGAAAAATCATCCATAAATACCTCCATGCAGGTCTTAATAAAATAAAAAATAATAATCACCATGAATCTCTAGATGGTACCCGGGGAATTGAGAAGTCCAAATTGCATCCTTCGGTAGGAAAACATACTAAATGGACAAGTGAATTTTGTCTTCTCTTGATCTTTTGGAGCAATAGGAACATGAAAAAATCCATAAAATCCATCCAACAAACCGTATTTTGTTTTCCCAACTTGTCTCTCAAGCATCTGATTAATAAATGGGTGGGGGGAAATGGTCTTTGCAAGTTGACTGATTTAGTTTCCTGTAATCAATACACACACACCAACTGTTTTGCACCCTCATTGGAACTAACTCATCTTTCTCATTTTTAACAACAGTAACACCACTTTTCTTAGGAACATCTTGAATAGGACTTAACCATCAGGAATCTGAAATGGGATAGATTATACCTACCTCGATAAATTTTTCAACCTCATTTTTAACAACCTCCAGAAGAGTTGGATTCATTCTCTTTTGTGGCTGCCTAACCGGTTTAGCCCCATCCTCCAAAAGAATCCTATGCATGAAAATGGAGGGGATAATACCTGATATTTCAGCAAACGTCCACCTGATTTCCTTTATGTTCTCCCTCAAAATATTCAAATGTTTTTCTTCATGTTAAAAGGGAGAGTGTTAGCAATGATAACATGTAATTTCTCAAAACATAAAAGGTATGAGTATTTTAGATTTGGTGGAAATGGCTTGAGTTCCTATGTAGGGGGGTTGTGTATGGACGGAGATATAGAAGGAACTGAAATATGTGCAAAAACAGTATCAATATTAGAATATAAATCGTCACAATCAGAGAATAAAGCATCAAATCCATCAGAACAATCAATATCCATGTCATAATCGGAATTCAAATGAATAAAATCTGAATATAATTCTATTTCAAAATCAAATATAAGAGAGTATTGTGAATTATAAATAGGTGTGTAAGTAATCTTACACATAAAACTGGAACCAATACTTATAATCTCCCTAAGAACAGGACAATCATATTCTATGGGGTTTTTACGAGGTGGTTCAAAATTGGAGATATCAAAATAAAAATGGTCCTCTTAGGGGTACTTCATGGAGTCCATAACATTAAATATCACAACTTCATCCCAAAACACCAAGGAAAGTGTACCCTAATTGACATTTATGATAATTTTTTTAGTTTTGAGAAAGGTTCTACCTAAGATAATGGGAGCATGAGAACATACATGAACTTCCTCCATGTTAATCACATAAAAATCTGCATGAAAGATCATGTCTCTTACCTGGACAAGTACATCCTCAAAGAATCCCGTTGGATATGTCGTAGCTCTATTTTCTAACTCGACCACTAATCTTATCGGCTTAAACTCACCAACCTGCATGAAAGAGAATACATAGTGAGGAATCACATTTATGGAAGCTCCTAAATCAAATAAAGCATTAAAAAGTGTAACTCCCCTATGGTGCATTGTATGGAGAATGTCCCTAGATCCTTGCAGTTTGTTGGCATTTATAGAGTTGGTGTAATGAGTGCTGACACATTTCTTCCAAGATTGATTCTCTCATTTCCTTTGATACCTATTTGATTGGTACAAAGTTATTTTAAAAATTTGGAATACCATGGCATTTTCTTAATGTCTCCATGTAATGGGATGTTGATTTCCACACACTGGAATGTATACAAAACGTCTTTTTGCATTGCCTCTTCAACCATCTTTTTGGTTTTTACAACTATATCTGGAAATGGAAAGGGATTAGGAGGAACATAATCAATCTTTTTCTTAAAATTATCTTTCTCCATGGATTTCTCATCAGTTGGTATGGAATGGGGCTTCTCCAGAGTTGAGTAGAATCATGGTGTAATGGTAGGCGGAGAAGCATTAGTTGTTTTCTTCCCACTTCTCAATATGATGAAACTGACATTCCCCTTTGGATTTGGAGAAATTTGAGAAGTTAGATTTCTGGAATTCTTACTTACAAGTTCATAGAGGGTTGTGGGAATCTGGCTCATTTGATTCCTCAACTCCCTCAACTCTGAACCTATACCCTTCAGCTCATTCGATTGATTAAGAAAATTTTTCTTCAAAATATCATCAATGTTAGAATCCACCTAGATGGGGGATTCCCTTATTGTTGGACTGTTGATGTTTGGGCTCCAAATCTCCTTTGGGGTTGTTGGAAACCCTGCTGGTAAGGCAGAGGCTACTGGAAGTTTTGTTGAAAGGAGGGCATTTATTGTTTTCCAGAGCCATACATCATGTCTATTTTACCCTTCCATCCTTAGTAGTATGTTGGTTAAAAGGAATCAAACTTCTGTTGGGGATATGGTTATTGTTTCTGCTGAAATGGTCTCCTAGGAAACACTACTGCACAATCTTATGTTTCTTGTAGCTGGGGGCAGCAATCTGTTGGGTGGATTGCCTCAGTGCAAATGCCACAAGGCCTTGAAGGAGGGGGTGGGGATGTATTCTGTGCTAAAGTAAATTTCCTCAACATAGTGTTCAATCCATCCAACATAGTATCAATCAAATTATTTTCAAGAGTGGAAGGACTTACCTGATATACTCCCCTAACATGTGGTGTACCTCAATTGCCAAATTGTTTGGAGTTTTGATCCATCTTGTCGATTAACATGTGCGCAGCTACTAGTGTCTTGTCTATCAATGCTCCTCCAGCCGCGGCATCCACCATGCTTATCTCCATTCTTGTGAGTCCTTCATAGAAGTACTAGATGAGTAGTTTCTCACTAATTTGGTGATGTGGACAGTGTTCACACAACTTCTTGAATCACTCCCAGTACTCATACATTGACTCCGCTTGGGATTGCTTGATCACTGGGATCTCCTTATGAATAGATGTGGTCCTTGATTCTGGAAAAAATCTATGCAAGAAAAGACGTTTCAAATTGTTCCAACAAGTTACATATTCAGGTTGTAAATAATTCATCCAGTATTTTGCAGCTCCATGAAGTGAAAACGGGAATTCCCTTAGCTTGATTTGATATTCAGGGACATTTCTTGGTTTAAGGGTTGACCAGACCACATTAAATTCTTCAAAGTGTTTATTTAGATCTTCACCAGATTATCCATGAAACTTTGGAAGATATTGAATTTACCCAGATTCCAGTTAAAAGTTTGATTCAACATTTGGGTATACAATACAATTTGGTTTATAGTTAATATGAGGTGCTTCCAATTCAAAAATGGTTCTATTATGTTCATTAACATTATTTTCAGCCATTGGTTGTTGTTTTAAGGTTGAATTTGAATTTATTCCAATTTCAATGTTCTGAGAGTGGAGGAATTCTTCAATTGGTTGAATGTTGAATCTTCCCATAGACAAAGAATGTCTGATTTGAGCCCGAAGGCTACGTTCAATCTCAGGATCAAGATCTACGAGATCCTTGGGATTAGTTCGTTTCATAAATGAATGAATGATAAAATGTAAATGAAGAAAAGTGGACAATAATAATAAAAAATTTGGTTGTTCTAATAAAAATAAAAGAAGAGAGTAAGAGAAAAAAACATGAGAAAAGAGAAAGAAGAAAGAAAGAGGATATGAAAAGAATTAAATGATGAATAAAATAAATACCTCTAATTGGTTGAATTAATTACTTTCCTCCTCGGAAATGATTTCAATTTGAAAGGTGCTATCGTGGCCACTTTCAAATAATGTTCAGTTTTGGGTTACATAGGTGCAACAGAGTGGCCGAACATGGTCATCTCTCAAAGGAGGAAGTAAATATAACAACTTATTAATGGTATTTTGAAAATAAAAAAACAAATAAAGAAATATATTTGAAAGGATGATGGTTTTTTATCATCTATAGAACTAGAATATGTTTTCTAGAAGAAGATTGCATTTTTTTTGTTTTTAATTTTGAAATTAAGTTCGATTAAAAAGACGCAACAAGAATATGTTTTTTTTAAAATATTTTAAAATGCATAATCAATCTAACTCTACCACTTCATTTACTTATTAATCATTATCATTTAAATCAATATCCACTAAATTATGATCCCCTGTTTTTTTAACCTTCTAACCCTATAAGAGTTAACTTAACCACAAAGATGAAATTACTTAAACCCTAGGATAGCTTCGGAACACGCAATCCCAGCACCCTGCTTCGATTGTTGTTCTAAGGTTAGCTTATGGTCCGTGGTTAATTAGAGCACATATCTATTCTGAAAATGAAGATGAATTTTGTTTATAGATTATATTTTAACTCTAAAAATTTATCTTGTGTGGTCTTGTATTACAGATTATGATCATGCCCTCACAATTTACACAAAATCTCGACCTCGCATGTTTTTATGTTAATTGTTCAATTTCATTATTAGTTTCTTATAATTTAAAAACACAATTAATGGATCATATTATGTAAATTAAAGTAGCTCAATGATTCAAAATAAGTTAATGAAGATGGTAGAAGATAGACCGATCGCTAAGAAAACTACTCTTCCATGGGCGGTGTGGTCATTGTGGAGACGTTTTGCATGAGCAAAGGATTGAAAGGGTAGAACCCAATATCATATCCACTCATTATTCCAAACCAATTAGGAAGATTAATATAATAATAAAAGGAAATCACATTTAAGTTTAATTGAAGGGAAATTCAAGATACACACATGAAAGAAAATAAATACAAATAAGAGGAGGAAGAGGAGATCCTTTTTGGAAGAGATGTTTGCCCAAAGTATTACTTCTTACAAGAGTTGTGAGGGGATCCCAAGAGACGCCATTTGGGCCACACCTTCCCAAATAGACTACCATACCTCTCAAATAGTTAAAACCCTCATTAAATAGAGTGTTTTAGGGATAGGTTTACATAAATTTATTAAGTGTGAAATGAAAACTCGGCCAAATATTGTATTCCATGTTGCAACGAATAGTTGACCTCTAAAACGGATGAATTGGCTAGACTTATAGAAGGATTATTTGTGAAAAATCATGTCACATAGATTCCCTAAAAATTTGGGCCTAATATAATCCCGTATTAATATTATAAGGCCCCAATGGTGAAGTGATGTCCAATCTGGATAGTTCAATCCATCTTTGCCTTCATGGCCCATTTACTCCACTAAAATACACGATCCAACTCCCATGTCGTGAATATAATTTGTAACCCATTATGTCAGGAACACAGTTACAATATTTTATGTAAAAATAATTCACCGAAAACTATTTATGTCCGAAATACTACTGTGAATTTTAAAAGGGTAGACCACGAATTTTCATCAAATTTGAAAATGAATGATCTTATCCCAAATATTCGATAATTGAACATATTTAGCATAATGTGAGGAAATTATATCATTTATTATAAAAAAAATATTCAAAAAAATAATGTTTTATAAATTACCTCAACAAATTTTTGGTAGTCTTTATAGATGATATTTTAATATACTCTAAAACCAAGGAGGATCATGAGGAGCATCTAAGCACTATATATAGACCTTGAGATAGGAGAAGCTATATGAAAAGTAAAAAAACTGTGAGTTCTAGTTTATAGAAGTCTCATTCGTGGGACATATCATCACAAGAAATGGTATATTTTTGGATCCCTCCAATACAACTACAATTGAGGGATGGACAAGTCCATCATCTATAACGTATATCCGTAACTTCCTGGGGTTAGCTGGATATTATCACCGATTTGTGAGAAATTTCACATGATTTTCAAACCATTTTACTAAGATAACTCGGAAGGGAGTCATGTTTTCATGGAGTGATGAAAGTGATGAGAGATTTAAGCAGTTGAAAATGAGGCTTATCATTGCACCTGTGCTCACATTACCCACAAGTGGATAACATTTTTGGTATTTATTGATACTTTGAATAAGGGCTTGGGATACGTGTTTATGAAAAATGACAAAGTCATATCCTATTATGTAAGGAAATTGGAAGTTCATGAGAAAAACTATTCCACACATGATCTGGAGATAGTTGTATTAATCATCACTTTGAAAAATTGGGGGCATTACCTCTTTGGGGAGAAGTGTGAAATATATAAGGATCAAAAAAGCCTCAAGTATATATTAACAAAGAAAGAGTTGAACATGAAACATTGAAGATGGTTAGAGCTGGTGGAATACTGTGACTTCTCAGTCCATTACCACCCTAGGAAATCAAACAAGGTGACATTCACTCTAAGTAGAAAAGACCCATCGATTCTATCATCGATGGGAATTGAAAAGGATCCAATATTCTTAGATTAGATGAAGATGGACATGGGAATCATAAATAAGGGAACATAATCAATACATTCACAAATGATTTCTCAAATGTCTCTTTTGGAAAGGTTAATGGATGATCAAAAGGATGATGTGGGAATTCAAAAGAAAGTAGAAACTATCAGAAAAGGGAAATCCTTGGAGTTCAATTTTTATAAAGAAGGAATTGTGAGATTTGGGTGAAGACTATGTGTTCCATCAAATACAAAGTTAAAAAAAGAACTTTTGGATGATGAAAATAATTAAAATTTCTCTGACCACCCAGGAAACCCATCGATGTATCCATATATTTGAGAGAATTATTGGTTTGATAACATGATGAAGGAGATCGTTGAGTGTACATCAAAGTTCCTAGTATGTCAGCATGTGATGGGTAAGAGGTGGAATTATAAAAGGATTATGCATCCATTACCCATACCAACATGGAAATGGGATAGCATCACAATGGCCTTTTTCACTGGACTTCTGAAGAAATGCAATAGAAAAAATGCTATCTGGGTTGTTGTGGGTCTTCTAACAAAGACAACACACTTCATTGCAATTCGAGAGGATTTCTCACTAGATTAATTGGCACAGATATATATCAAATAATTGGTAAGGCTGCTTGTAGTACCACTTTCTATTGTTTCCGATTGAGATCCAAGATTCACCTCTAAATTCTAGAAGTGTCTCCAACATGATCTATACACTGAGCTGAACTTCAGTACGACTTATCATCCTCCAAATGGTGACAAATATGAGCAGACTATCCAAAAATTATGAGAAATTTTGAGAGCATACTTAATAGACTTTTAAAAAGGTTGGGATCAACATATTTCTCTAGTTGAGTTCTCTTACAACAATAGTTTCTGCTCAAGCAACCAAATGGATCCTTATGAAGATCTTTATGGGATAAGGTGAAGAACATTGGCATTTTGGGATGTAGTTAAGGAGGGAAAACTCATTGGTCCAAAAATGGTTGATGAAATGGTAGAGAATGTTAAGACCATCCAGCAGCATATTAAAGCTGCTCAGAGTTGACAACAGAGCTATGCTGATAATCATTCATGAGACCAAGAGTTTGATGTTGGAGACATGGTATTCCTCCACATATCTCTATGGAGGAGAGTTAAGAGATTTGGGAAGAAGGGAAATCTTAGTCCAAGGTACATCATCCCTTTTGAGATACTTGATCAAATTGGAGTAGTGTCCTATCGACTAGTACTCCCACCGAACCTGTCTCAAGTACATGATGTATTCCATGTAAAAATCTTGAGGAAGCACATCCCTAACCCATCACATGTAATCAATACATAGGTGGTACCATTGGATAATAACCTCAATTATTAATAGAATACTATGAATATCTTAGATCACTGGGAAAAAGTTCTACAAAATAAGACAATACCCCTCCTCAAGCGGTTCTAGAGAAACCACATATTTGATTAAGAATCATGGGAACTATAGGAAGGGAGGAGGCAGAGTTATCCACATCTGTTTTTTTGTGGAAAAAAAAAATTCAAGGGTGAAATTTCTTAAGGGGGTAAGATTTTAATGACCCAAAAATTTGTTAATGAAAATTACTCTTGATCTAATTAAATATCATATTATGTAGAATTATAATCTAAAACGAAGGAACTTCCTTGGTTTTATGATTTTATATTTACAAATACCATTATGAATTATTACCATTTCTATTATTTCCATTGGAAAGTGATCACTTGATTTTTATAAGTAAATGTCTTTAAAAAATCCAATTTACTATGACAAAGGATGCGATTACCTCATCTAGTAGAATTGCTCTATACAAGGCTCATTTGTCGCAGCTCAAAAAGGAGGAGGAATCAATGAGATTAACTATTGAAAAATCCCATACTGAGCATCAACACGTTCATCTTGAATGGAACTGCTTATGGGAGAAGTGGATGATGATAGATATTACCACATGAGTGATGTTATTCGAGCCACCCCAAAAGTCTATCACCATTACACACCTTAACCTTAGGTCTTATGCAGGTGTTTTAAGGCGTAATGTAAAAATACCCTAGAAATATGATTAAGTGCATCTTTTTTTATAGAATAAGGAATATAAATTCATTTTATTATTGATGATTTGTAAATAGTTTTTAAATCACAAATAGTATTTTTTTAGTTAATATTCAATTAAGAAATTGATTTTTATGAATTAATAGAATTTTTAATTAACTAAAATATTAATAAAATATTATTAATACATTAATTTTTATTATATATAAATTACCATAAATGTTTTATGAATACAATTGTATTTTTTATTAAGGTTTGAAAGCTTTTTTTAACAAAACCCATGAATTTTCAATAAATATTGGTTTTTGTATTAAAATTAAAAATTCAAATATTTATAAAATTATTTACATAAGATGAATATTATATTTGGAATTAGGATGTCTAAATTATCAAATGGTGAATATTTCATAATTTTCTGAGACAACCGATTTTTTGGGTTAAAATTAAATACCATCTAACTATATAATATGTTTTATGACATCATAATGACCCAATAGCGATGTATTAATATTAAATCAATGATTTCATTGGAAGATATATGTTTTATACTTAAAATAATTTGATTTTAGGTTTGTTTGATTTAATTTACAAAGCCTTAGTGGACCCTCAAAAACTTATAAAACATTTTATCTTTTTAAAATGATTTCCTTAAGAGTATGACTCAACTCCACAAAAGAAGAAAAAATATTTTAATACGTTCAGACATTGGCCTTGTAAAGACACAGAAATTTCATGGGAATTTTTTTCGTAATTTTCTTTGGGATATTACAAGAACGCAGTTTCTGAGGGCACCTGATTTTGAGGCCCGTTGTGCCCGGAATCATTTTCTGAAGTTTAGCTCGCGTACGTTCAGTGAACGAACGAGCGGGTTTTCCTAACTTTTGAACTGGTGCTTGGAATTGAAATCTGAGGGCACCAATGGAATCGCAGCGCCGGTAATTGCTCAGAAACACCTTTTCCGGAGTTGCGTTTTCTCGGGTGTGGTTATTATATTTTTGGGTTAAGTAAAGGAATAAGATAAAAATGGTGCGACCAATTTTTTATTTTATTTAAGGTTTTTTAACCAAAGATAAGTTATTGGAGTGGGACCCACTATATCCTACTCCACTAGGTAGGTTATTTGTGGAAAGGGGCCCACACGAGCCCCACCTTTTTTAACCCCCATCCTTTAATTAAGTAATGCACCTGCACGCCCCTTTAAATGAAGTCAACTTTTGCGTTTAACTAGATATTAAAAGCCTATTTTAATTGGTCGGTTAAAACATTTCAATTAATTAAATTAATTGATTGATTATATGTTGAAGTTCAAAAACGTTTGGCTTGTGTGTTAATAAAATAAGACAAGTCTTATTTTTTTATTAAGGGGTTCGTTGTGCTTGAGGGCTTGGGAGAATTTGCTCAAAGTCATGAAGTTCTTCTTCCTCAACGAAAAACATGAAGAGCGCTAACCTCTGACGATGGGCTATGGTGAGAGACACCTTCCTCGGAGATCGACGACCCGACGCGCATTCGTTCGTTTCTTCTTCCCGCATCAATGGAATGGAGACACCATTCCTCCTCTGAAGATCTTCGTCAACGTGTGCGGAACTTTCTTCTGCGACGCCTTCTTCCGCGACGTTCTATTCCGCAACGATCCTTTATTCAACTATGCTCGAGGTAGGGGAATTATATTTGATTTTATCTTATCTTTTGAGAAAAAGACGTCAAGTGCGGATCAATCTCTGACCGGTTGATCTGTAGATCACTCATTCTTGCGGGTTGGTTGCGGGGTGGATAATTGGGATTGGTTGAGTTTGTTTTTGTTTTCAAAACCTCTAATGAGGAGGGCACAGTCTAACGAACAGAGCTTGGACCCTTCGCAGTTTTTTGTCGAAGTGTGGATAGATGGACGATGATGAGGTGGGCCACAAAGGCGTTTTGAATCCTTTGCAGTAATCTACGGCTCCCGAGAGGACCACCGGCGCAGGCAGAATTGAAAACGGACCACCGGAGCAACTCTGGTTGTCCGCGGAAGGGCCTGTCGGCGCGCTGCCAGGAAGCTCCGCTATGGATTCAGTCGCACGGGACCAAAGGAGATGCGGCGCTGGCCGCCGCGTTGCTGGTAGGGAGCGGCCCCCACGTGGGGGTCGTGGCTTCATTCAAGGGGGGCAACTGCACCCCCTATTCCGCTCAGCCGGACAGCCGAGTGGGCCACGCGGCTGCACTCAGGCTGGGTCGGGCCACACCCACCGGGCTGTTCCATGCCCAATTGGGCCGGACCTGGAGCCAGTTCAGGTCGACCCAGTTCGGACCGACCCAGGGGGGTCTCGGGTCGGGTCGGTCCGGGCCCGAACCCCCTATTCTCGGGCAGCATTTGTTTAAACGCCCATATCATGGGCTACAGACCTCCGATCGACGCACCGTCAGTTGCAATGAGATCCTTGGATAGAGACGGTCGTTTCTTTATATTACACTCAAGGTTTCGGAGAACTTTGGGTTTGTCCGGGTTGGTTTGAACCCGAAACCAACCGGGCCCTAGGAGCGGAAACACTTATATATCGAGCTTCGGACATCCGATTGACGTGCCGTCAACTTTGTTGGATTCCTCTTGATGAGAAGAAACGTTTGGAATGCTTTTCCTGAGTTTTGGATGTAGTTGGATAATGGCCGGGTTGGATTGTACCCAAAATCCAACCGGGCCTCTCGAACGAAAAAGCTGATAACATTCAGACCAGACCTCTGTTTGACAAACCGTCACCGGCGTTGGTGATCATGTTGGGACGTAGTCCCTATGGGTATACCCTATGAGAGTTTGGGGTACAATTGAGATGATGTCGGTTTGTTTCGTACATGAAACCAACCTGGCCCCTAGGACGAAAAGACTAATAACTCACAGACTGGGCGCCCAATTGAGGCATCGTCTGTTGCATTGAGACCCCTATGATGAGGAGGTCCTTTGAGATAAATCATAGTGGGACTTGTGATATTTAGTGTATCGACCAGTTGCTCGTGGAGTGGACCCTCTCGGAGACGAGCTAGCAGAGTGTAGAGACCTAGTAGCTGACTGAGACTTGACGACTATTGATCGATCGACTCAGAGTGATTAGGATAGCCCAGTGGGGTGCACATGGTTGTAGTAGTAGACCCACAGCGGAGGTGCGCTTGGTTGTAGTGTCAGAACCGCGGTACTCGACAGAAGAAGTACCTCTGTAGGCTATGAGGGGTTGCACTTGGTTGTAGCAGCAGAACCATGGTGAGATGCGCTTGGTTGCAGCGGCAGGCCCACAGTACTCGATAGGTGGAGTACTCAGCAGTCCAAGGTTAGTGGGATGTGTTTGGTCGTAGCGGCAGGCCCACTATACTCGACAGAGGAGGAGTTCTCCAGTAGTTGTGGTTTTGTTATCGTGAATATAATCCTGGTTGAGCTAAGACTATGACCTTTGTGTTACCTCATGATTGAGATGGGTCACGTGATAACTTAGGTATATGTATGGGCATACACCTAGGTAGTAGTTATCCATTGATTTCATAACCTTTGTGTTTCCTCTTGATTGAGATGGGTAACTTGATAACTTACGTATAAGTATGGGATTATACCTATGTAAGGGTTATCTGTTGAAATACTTCTTTGTATTTATCCTTGTTGGATTTAGTGAGACCTCGAGGGTATTGGGGTCCCTACTGTGTATCATATACTCACCCCTGAATTGGCTATGCGCACACCTCATTGTGTTGGTTGTAGACAACGGGCACCGCTGACAGAGGCCAAGTGTTCGAGGATTGGACGGTACCCAGAGTTGGACCTCATGAAGCGTCAGTATCCGGAGGTGGACTTCATGACAAGATGACACTCAGAGGAGGTTGACGGGCGAGAGCGTTGTGGAGGCTATCTGTAACTACCCTTCAGGTAGGATCCGTGGTGGACGATCCAGGAGCTACGCTATCTGTACCTACCCTTCAGGTAGGATTCGAGGAGGGCGACCTAGGAGCTGCTTCCATTCATCCAGCTGTTTTTCTTTTTCTATTGTACTTTTGTTCAGTTGTAGCTATACTTTCGATTGGGTTTGTATTCTGGCCCATTAACTTTTCAACAATTCGTTTTATAATTAGTGTATTACTTTCGCTTGTACTCTATGGTGTTTTGTTTACTTTTATAAAGGAAATTCCATCCCAGTTATTGGGAATTACGCCTTTGGTGCTAGTCGCCAGCCCCTGGCCTATGGAAGGCGGGCTTGGGGTAGTCACGGCACGGGCCCCGAGGACGGTTCGTGACAAATTGGTATCAAAGTGGTTGGTTCTACTGTAGAACTTATAACTATGATATTTTTCTTTTGTGAAGCAATAGTTTTAAGGGTACCGAGTGTGGTTTTCAGTTCAGGAAGTCCATTGTTTGTGCGGGCGGCCGACGTATCCATACACCAGGACCCTGAAAACTGATTTATGACTTTGTGCATGAAAACCCTGATTGCGTGTGTGTTTTCAAAGGTTTTCCCTTAAAATAGCTCAAACCAGGTCAGCTCACCTGGTATGAATCATTTTACCATGTCACATTTGTTTCTTTCAGGATGCCTCCCTGCAGATGACTAGCTAGAGCCCCGAGAGTTGTACGTACTGACAGCCTGCCGAGTGACGTGGCCTCAGTACAGGGCCCTATCCCAGTTGAGGCACCAGCAGAGGCACAAGCGGTACTACTTCCCATTGGGCCATCTATGCCACCAGCCCCAGCAGTAGAGGGTGCACGTCGCTTGAGCACACTACACGAGTTCCAGCGCCAGAGGCCACCTGGGTTCAGGGGAGAGACAGATCCACAGGTGGCTGAGGATTGGATGGATGTTGTGGTGAGAGTCTTCAGGATAGTGGGGACGCCAGCAGACTTCATGGTGATCCTTGCTACCAGCCTCTTTTAGGTAGCCGCAAGCAGATGGTGGAGCCTGATGCTCTAGATGCATGACGAGGCAACACTTCTATGGGTAGACTTCGAGAGCCTGTTCCGGGCAGATTTTGTACCCGCCACCCTTAGAGCGGTGTGTATACAAGAGTTGCTGCATCTACATCAGGGTATCATGACAGTGGTGCAGTACTCAATGAGCTTCATATACCTCTCGTGCTACTCCACAGATATGGTATAAGACCCGTTCTTCAGGGCCCAAACCTTCGAGCAGGGGTTCAGGCGAGAGATTAGATATTCTATTGTTTCTCACAGCATCTCGATGCAGACAGGGGTGTTGGAGCGAGCCTTTATAGTGGAGAGTTTCATTACTGAGCAGTCTCCAATAGCAGGACCCACCACTAGCTGGCATGTGGCAGTGTCTTCTACAGTAGGCAGTAGACAGATGATGTAGAGGTCCAAGAGGACCAGACCTAAAGGTGTTCGACCGCATGACACAGGACCGTGTGTGTGAGGAACCCGGGGTGGAGAAAGACTTACCATACACGGACAGTGTTACTCCTGTGGTGGGGTTGGTCACATGGCTCATGACTGTCCGACCCTCCATGCTGATGACCAGAATTTAAATAAATAACCTCTGAGGCAGATGCAGATGTTCGATCGAGGCGGACCGCTAGGAGTAGTAGGCCGAGGGAGGGGAGCTGGCCGTGCAGCTGGAGGTGGACGACGCTTCGAGGTGTTCCCACCACCACCACCAGGAGGTCCCCCCGACCCCAGGGAATAGGTGGACATGGGAGAGCTCAGCTTCAGGTGGCATAATCATACTACTACGGAGCTCTGGAAGCAAGTGGACAGGAGCAGAACTAGTGGTTTCTTTTTTGTTATTCATACTTCTAGTTCCATGTTGTTGTAACATTTGTGTCTTTGTAATATGAGCTGAAATAATAAAAATACACTTACCTTTTTGACATTTTCTTCCTTCCTTTTTGTGTACTAAGAGGTTCTGGTTTAAACTGTTGACTTCACCCTCACTTTCGAGATTCATACTGGAGGCGACCCAGTTACCTCATGCTGATGCCGACAGTGTGACTCGATCCTTATAGGTGAGAGTGAAGGTTGGATCTCTTGGTAGTAACGTCGAGGCCTTACGACGTCATCTATGGCATGAATACATCATTCATGTCTGGATTGACTATATTAGGAAAAGAACGTGGTTCAGTCAGGGGATGAGACCATATTTCTCTTATCGGCAAAGAAGAAATCATAACAGCTCTTATGGGACCAGAGATGGTCCAGGCCATGAAAGAGAAGGTCCAGGTCATCCAAGAGCAGATGAGGATAGCTCAGAGCCAACAAAATCCTTATGCTGACCATAGGCATAGACCACTAGAGTTCGAGGATGGCGATCATGTTTTCTTACGGGTCTCACCTCGACGTGGAATTACAGTGATTTGGCTAAGCCGACAAGTTATCTCTGCGCTTCATCGAACCCTTCAAGGTCCTCAGGGGGTAGGCGAGGTGGTTTTCCACTTGACCTTTCCACCTCAGTTGCACTGGGTGCATGAAATCATCCACGTACCTCGGCTGAGGAGATACGTGCATGATCCTTCACACATCATCGACCTCAGGGAGTTGGACGTCGATGAGAGGGTGACATACGCGGAGATTCCAGGGGAGATCGAGGATCGATAGAAGCGGGTCCTATGAATACGGTCAATTCCTATTGTGGACATTCGTTGGCAGCATGAGAACCTCTAGGTGAGCACATGGGAGCTGAAGGCTCAGATGCGTGCTCAGTAACACTTTTGTTTCCCAAGGTTGTGTTAATGTTGTACGGGGACGTAAAGCCCTAAGGTGGGAGTAATTTAAAGACCCGAAAATTTCAAGGAAATTTTTTTCTTAATTTTCTTTGAGATTTTACAAGAACGCATTTTCTGACGGCACCTGATTCCGAGGCCCGGTGTGCCTGGAATCATTTTCTGAAGTTTATCTCGGGTACGTTCAGTGAACGAACGAGCGGGTTTTCCTAACTTTTGAACCGGTGCTCAGAATCAAAATCTGAGAGAACCGATGGAATTGCAGCGCCGATAATTACTTAGAAACACCTTTTCCGGAGTTGCGTTTTCTCAGGTATGGTTATTAAATTTTGGGGTTAAGTAATGGAAAAAAAAATAAAAAAGGTGCGACCAATTTTTTATTTTATTTAAGGTTGTTTAACCTAAGATAAGTAATTGGAGTGGGACCCACTATATCCTACTCCACTAAGTAGGATATTTGTGGGGAGGGGCCCACACGAGCACCACCTTTTTCATCCCCCGTCCTTTAATTAAGTAACGCACCCGCACCCCCTTTAAATGAAGTCAACTCTTGCGTTTAATTGGATATTAAATGCCTCTTTTAATTGGGCGGTTAAAACGTTTCAATTAATTCAATAAATTGATTGATTCAATTTTGAATTTCAAAAACGCTTGGCTTGTGTGTCAATAAAATATGACATGTCATTTTTTTTATTAAGGGGTTCGTTGTGCGTGAGGGCATGGGATAATTTTCTCAAATTCTTGATGTTCTTCTTCCTCGACGAAGAACGCGAAGAATGCTGACCTCTGATGATGGGTGACGGTGAGAGACGCCTTCCTCGTAGATCGATGAGACGACACGCATTCCTTCGTTTCTTCTTCCCGCGTCAAAGGATGGGAGACACTATTCCTCCTTGTACGATCTCCACCAACGTGTGCGTAACTTTCTTCCGTGATGCCTGCTTCCACGACGTTCAATTCCACGACGAGCCTTCATTCAACTACGCTCAAGGTAGGGGAATTATATTTGATTTTCTCTTATATTTTGAGAAAAGGACGATGAGCACGGATCAATATCTGCCCGGTTGATCCACGGATCGCTCATTCTTGCGGGTTGGTTGTGGGGTGAATAATTGGGATTGGTAGAGTTTGTTTTTGTTTTTAAAACCTCTAACGCAGAGGTTACAGTCTAACAAACAATGCTCGGACCCTCCGCAGTTTGTTGTCGAAGTATGGATCGATGAACGATGATGAGGTGGGCCGGGCCACAAAGGCATTTTGAATCCTTCGCAGTAATCTATGGCTCCTGGGAGGACCATCGACGCAGGAAGAATTGAAAACGGACCACTGGAGCAACTTTGGTGGTCCACGGAAGCGCCTGTCGGCGCGCCGCCAGGAAGCTCCACCGTGGCTGAAGCCGCGGCGGCAGGTGGCGGTCCCACAGCCGCATGGGACCAAGGGAGACGCAGCACTGGCCACCTCGTCACTGGTAGGGAGTGGACCCCACGTGGGGGCCGTGGCTTCATTCAAGGGGGGCAACCGCACACCCCTGTTCCGCTCAACCGGACAGCCGAGCGGGCCGCGCGGCCACGCCAGCGCGGTAGGCCAACCGGTCGAGCCGCCCAGGCTGGGCTGGGCCGCGCCCACCAGTCTAGGTCGTGCCTTATTAGGCCGGGCCTGGACCCAGTTCGGGTCGACCCGGTTCGGGCCGACCCAGGGGGGGTCTCGGGCCGGGTCGGTCCGGGCACGAACCCCTATTCTCGGGCAGTTGTTGTTCAAACGCCCATATCTTGGGCTACAGACCTCCGATCGATGAAACGTCAGTTGAGATGTGATCCTTGGATCGAGGAGGTCATTTTGGAATGTTACACTCAATGTTTAGGAGAACTTTGGGTACGAACGGGTTGGTTCGAACCCAATACCAACCGGGCCCTTGGAGAGGAAATGCTTATATCTCAAGCTCAGGATGTCCGATTGACGTGCCATCAAGTTTGCTGGATTTCTCTTGAGATGAAACTTTTGGAATTATATTGCTGTGTTTTGGATCTAGTTGGATAATGGCTGGGTTGAATTGTACCCAAAATCCAACTGGGCCCCTGGAACAGAAAAGTTGATAACTTTCAGACCAGACGTCTGTTTGACGAACTGTCAGCGGCGTTGGTGATCACTTAGGGAAATAGTACCTTTGGGTATACCCTATGAGAGTTAGGGGTACTGTTAAGATGCGGTCGGGTTGGTTCATACACAAAACAAACCGGGCCCCTGGTACGTAAATGCTAATAACTCACATACCGGGTGCCCGATTGACGCGCCGTCTATTGCGTTGAAACCCCTGTGATAAGGTGGTCCATTGAGATAATTCTTCGTGGGAATTGTGATACTTGGAGTATCGACATGTAGCTCATGGAGAGGACCCTCCCGGAGATGAGATAGTAGAGTGCAGAGACATAGTAGCTGACTGAGACTTGACGACTATTGATCAATCGACTCGGAGTGATTCGGATAGCCCAATGGGGTGCGCTTGGTTGTTGCAGCAGACCCACGGCGGAGGTGCTCTTGGTTGTAGCGGAAGACCCGCGATACTCGACAAAAGGAGTAACTCTGTAGGCTATGAGGGGGTGCACTTGGTTGTAGCGGCAGACCAATGGTGGGACACACTTGGTTGCAGCGGTAGGCCCACAGTACTCGACAGGTGGAGTACTCAGCAAACCAAGGTTAGTGGGACGCGCATGGTGGTAGCGGCAGGCCCAATGTACTCGCCAGAGGAGGAGTTCTCCAGTAGTCGTGGATTCATTATCGTGAATAAAATCCAGGTTGAGCTGAGACTATGACCTTTGTGTTACCTCCTGATTGAGATGGGTCACTTGATAACATAGGTATATGTATGGCCATATACCTAGGTAGTGGTTATCCGTTGATTTCATAACCTTTGTGTTTCCTCATGATTGAGATGGGTTACTTGATAACTTATGTATAAGTATGGGATTATACCTATGTAAGGTTTATCTGTTGAAATCCTTCTTTGTCGTTATCCTTGTTGGATTTAGTGAGACCTCGAGGGTCTCAGGGTCTCTACTGAGTATCATATACTCACCCCTGCACGGGCTATGCCCGAAACTCGTTGTGTTGGTTGCAGACGACGAGAAGCGCTGATAGAGGCCGAGTGTTCGAGGTCTGGACTGTACCTGGAGGTGGACCTCATGACAAGTCTGTATCCGGAGGTGGACTTCATGACGAGATGAAACTCAGAGGAGGTTGACGGGAGAGAGCGTTGTGGAGGCTATCTGTACCTACCCTTCATGTAGGATCCGTGGTGGACGATCCAGGAGCTGCGCTCTCTGTACCTACCCTTCAGGTAGGATTCGAGGAAGACGACCCAGGATCTACTTCCATTCTTCCAGTTGTATGTCTTTTTCTGTTGTACTTTTGTTCAGTTGTAGCTGTACTTTCGATTGGGTTTGTATTCTGTCCCATTTACTTTTCATCACATCCTTTTGTACTTAGTGTATTACTTCTTCTTGTACTATGTGGTGTTTTTTTACTTTTATAAAGGTAATTCCTTCCCAGTTATCGGGAATTACGCCTTTGGTGCTAGTCGCCAGCCCCTGGCCTCTGGAAGGCGGGCTTGGGGTAGTCACAACACGGGCCCTGAGGACGGGTCATGACAGGCCTAAAAAAATAATTTTTTCCAGTAAACTTTTGAAAAAACCATTTTCTAAAACCATGTGATGGTTTGTGGTTTTGATTATTTTAATGTCTATGGTCCAAAACTAAATAATAAATAATTCCCTCCAATTCTGTATATAAACCCACTAATGATCCCACTTCGTCTACACTAAAAGCATTCGGATCTTGACCAACCCCTAACCTCCTCTATATATAATCCTCCCAAGGTGCCCCAAGATCCCAAAAATCCTCTCTCAAGCCTCTCCCAAGTCATTGGGATCACACTTCCAAGTAAAGGATTTCCTCCTCTCTTATTTTTGTCCAAGTTTGTTTATGTTTCTATTGTAGCGCCCCGACCCCAGCTACCCAGAGTCGGTGCATTACTTCGTAACATTGGCATGATCACAAAAGATCAAGTCTCGAAAGACCGATTAGTTTAGTAGACTTGGAAACACTAGATACATTAATAAACATTACATTACATCATAAAAATGAAAACTACAATAACATGGTCTCCCTAGTCCACACTCATATCCTCACTGACTATTCTTGCAAGTCAGTCATAATACACTTCTTCACATCCTGGGAAAAATAAAACATTGAAAGGGGTGAGCTCAAATGCTCCGTAAGGATAAAAATATAGCGGAAACTTTCATAAGAAAACATAAGCATTTAAGGTAATGTATAACTAAAACAAAAGCCTTATTGAACTTGAACTTCAGCATAATATGGCAAAAGTAAAATAAAATAATGCCATTACATACTCACATGGATATTCTACTAGACGAATAATAACGTGAAATATCAATAACCACTTTCATAATGAGGGAATGTATAATTCCAGACATTCTGAAACATTTTGTCAAGGCCTCGGCCAAGACGTCTAAAATGATTAAGGCCTCGGCCAAAACCATAAATCAAATTGGGAAAGGGCCTCGGCCAATTCCACATCTAGTTGTCTCATGAGACCTACCGATGCATCGAGGTGCTATAGCGGGCTCCACCCGTCACTTATTAAGTCCAATACATTCCTCATATGAATAGGTTTAAACATAACATAAATATTCGTATTAAAACTAGCATACGAAATGTCAACAGTTTCTCCATAATCTATGGATGGTATAAAAATAACACATCCACAGTTAAATGTTTCACAAAATGATCAATGGAAGTTTTGTATCATAAATCAATTTCAAATAAACTTAAAACCCATCAAAAGATGTTGACATGGATGAAATCAAAGCTATTTGAGAGAATTATCTCTCTTTTTTGAAATCATTTAAAAGTCCCATAATTATAAAATAATACATTTACTTTGAAAATATTATTATAAGCTTGTAAGGGAAGCTTCGACGAAGTTATCATGGCGGAAAATATCCGCACCCGCCGTATAAGTTAAAAAAAACATTCTTACCTTAAATTTGTCAAAAAGGTCAAAAATTGCATTGTTTGGAAAATGACGGTAAGATTCCTTTCAAAAACGTATAAGGGTATAAATGACTTTATCCCATTTTCCATTTAATAGTAAAAATGTTTTGAAAGACATTTTTAAGAAACATGGATGTGGATGATAACGAGGTCCCAGTAGATAATTATGTATAAACAACCTTGGATAATGAAGAGGTTGTGAAGTAAACCCTTACCTTGAAATTTTCCTTGGTTGGGGTAGGTTAACCTCCTGTATAATGGTGAAATAATTTTTATTAAATTATACAAGAATCATATACATTCATATGATATCATATATGATCTTTTAACATTTCTTTGTTAACAATATCTTAGATTTATCGTTGTTTCGGGTGTTAACTTACTAATTTTCTTTTATATGTTTTGTTACGTAAGTCATTTTTTTCATGGATAGGTTGCATCTTATTCATATCCAGAATGATATCATGTCCTTAAAAATTATTTTTAAATCATCAAATGATAATTATACTTGAATGGATACGACGGAGAATGAATCTCATCGCGTTCGTGGAGACGGTAGTCCGTACGTACGCACAAGTGAAAATATTATTATTTTGATATTAAAATAATATATAATTGGATATTATATCATATATACAGAATTATTATCATGTTATATTTATTATTTACATGAATTACATATCATTATTATACCCATCTAAATAATAATATATTAAATAACAATTACACCACGACGTGGAGACGGTAAGCCGTACGTACGCACGTATGGTGACATGTCATTAAAATGATGGGTAGAATACTGAATATGGTTGTTCCATATCTATAATAACATCACAGTATATAGAAGATACTGGAGTTATAATTTTAGAATTGAAATAATAAACAAAGATGGAGTGGAAGAAGAAAGAAACCTGAAAGAGGGTGATGAAAATGTTACCTCTTCTTCGGGTTCTTCCTTTTGATTTGATCAAAAGGACTCCTTAGGATGGCTTTCTGACTAAATTAAAGCTTCTAGGATGAAGGGAGATAGGTTGGAAGAGTATTTGGGTAGATGTTGGCCAAACCAAAATCCTTGAAAGTGTGAATAAGGAGGTAGAGGTGGGGGCCTTTTATAAGAGGAGGGGAGGGGCTCTTTTGGAAAGATTGAAATGTTACATTATTATAAAATGATTTTCGGATTCTAAAGGTCCCAAACTTATATAATTCATGGATAAGTTGATAAGGGTTCAAAATCTACACATCCAATAGTCTTTGGACAAGTGTAAGCCTTAGATTTTACATTATCTTTTAATTTTATTAAAATTGTTAAATAATGAGGTCATCGTTGCATCATAATGATGTCATAAATAATTTAATTTATCTAATGTCTAAAAATTATAAAAAAAATACTATGATGTAGTAAATCTTTTTATCTTTCTAATGAATATTTATAGTCAAAATATGGACTTGTTTAACCCCACTTAAAAACTATTTTAGTAAAACAACTCATGTTTGTGTCAATTTAATTTTAACATTAAATAAATATATATTAATGTCATTTTCCAACTAAAGTGGATCCATGGGGTCCCCAAGTTGACCCATGGGTTTTCCTTGTCGGCCATGACTCATCCAATAGGAGTAGGACAAGTTTCAAGCTCATCTCATATTATTAAAACATTATTTTTACCTTAAACTACACTAAATACCTCTAATCACGCTGAAGAACTTAAAAGTTACTATTCACCAAAAAATTATTTTAATCTCATTGAACCACATTTTACTTCTTAATGACAACCATGTATGTCGGATTTTTTAAAATCAAATCACAGAAGTGGTAATATTTCATTTTAAAGAAAAATCATTTTTTAACAACCACTTAGTGGTTTCACTATTCATCAAAAATTGAAGTTTTTCAGAATAAGGCCAAAATTTCACCCTAAGCTATAATTGATATTCCGAATTAAAAATTGATGTCTATTTTAAAAAATTCCAAACATATAAGTTGCATTAATTAATTTTATAATTAATTTCCACTATTACAACAAATAGCGTGTTTTTAAGAAACAATTTATATCAAAAGATTTGCAATTGTTTATGTCCAATTTCAATGTTAAATTAATTCTAAGGACCACCATTGGATAAAATGGTAAAAATATATTCTAATTATACTTTAAAACCACTAAATAGTATAATTTATCACTATAAATTATTTTTATTTAAAAAGTTGTTTTTATGTATTTTTCACTATTCATAAAAAATTAGAAGTTCTCAGAAAAATACCAAAAATTCAACATAGGCTAATTTTGATATTCCGAATCCAAAAATGAAGTCTATTTTGATAAATAAAATTTATAAAATTTCAAAAAGTAGGTATTACTATTCAAAACTGCTAGTTTAATTAGTTGTGGTGTGTGTTAGAGCTCGAGGTTGCGTACAACACACGCTATTGCATTATTCGAAGGGAAACGTATAGTGGAAGCTTGGGGTGTTACATTATCCCCTCATTAAAATAATTGCATCCTCTCAATTTCTAGGGTATTACTGCATAAAAAGACTCGGGTGGTTCTTCATCATAAGTTCCTCAGGTTCCCACGTTGCCTCTTCCATTTTATGATTTCTCTACAAAACCTTTACCAGACGAGTCGTCCGGTTTCTCAGCACCTGCTCCCTCACATCAAGAATTCTGATGGGCTCTTTGCAATAAGATAGATCGGGTTCCAGTTCTAATTTCTCATAGGTAAGTACATGTGTTGGGTCGGGAATGTATTTTCACAATAGATATATGTGGAAAACATCGTGAACTTTGGAGAGATTTTGCGGCATCTCCAAACGATAAGCTACAGCCCCAATACGATCTAGAATTTCAAAAGGTCCGATGTACCTGGGACTCAACTTACCATTCTTACCAAAACATATAACTCCCTTCCATGAAGATACCTTTAGGAAAACATGATCTCCCACCTGAAATTCCAAAACCTTTATTCTGTTATTGGCATAGCTCTTCTGCCTACTTTGAGCTGATTTGATGTGGTTTTGGATTACCTTCACCTTTTCCATTGTTTCTTCCACCAGTTCTGGTCCCACAAGTTTTCTTTCACCAACGTCATCCCAACAGGTTGGTGTATGACATCTCTTTCCGTATAACGCTTCATAAGGTGCCATCTGAATGCTTGAATGGAAGCTATTGTTATAGGAAAATTCTACCAGTTGTAAATATTGATCCCACATACCCTGAAAGTCAAGAGAGCATGATCTCAACATGTCTTCTAAGGTTTGAATAGTCTGTTATGATTGTCCATCTTTTGAGGGTGATAGGCAGTACTCAAACGAAGTTCAGTATCCAAGGCCTTTTGAAGACATTTCCAAAATCTTGAAGTAAAATGAGGATCATGGTCAGAAACAATCGATAGGGGTACTCCATGAAGTCTTACAACTTCATTAATATATAATCTTGCTAGGCGTTCAAGTGGTAGATCCTCCCATATAGCCAGAAAATGTGCTGACTTAGTAAGACGATCAACAATGACCCATATTGCATCATTCCTTCTAGGAGTCTTTGGTAGTCCCATGACAAAGCCCATCATAATATTATCCCATTTCCACTCAGGTATAGGAAGAGGTTGCAATACTCCACCAGGATGTTGCCTTCCAGCTTTCACTTGTTGACAAACCATACACCTCGACAAAAAATCAGCAATCTCCCTCTTCATATTGTCCCACCAAAAATGTTCCTTAAAATCTCTATACATTTTGGTGCTCCCAGGGTGTATAGAGAAATTGGAACTATGAGCATCATCCAGCAATTCCCTTTTTAGATCAGGTATATCGGTAACACAAAGTCTCTTCCCGAATTTCAAAATTCCATCCTTATACACAAAGTCCCTCAATCTTCCATCATTCACATCTTTAATCTTCTTCTAAAATTCTTCATCATTGGTCTGAGAACTCTTAATCCTTTCTTGTAATGATGGTTTGGAAACCATTTAAAAAAGCATTGATGTTTCACCTTCCCTAGTTATTCCCATGTCCATCTTCACTAGATCCATGAAAATTGGATCCCTTTCAATTCTCATCACATTCAAAACTCCATGGTCTTTTCTACTCAAAGCATCTTCCACCTTGTTTTCCTTCCCCGGGTGGTAATGTATCGTGCAATCATAATCCTTGAGTAGTTCAAGCCATCGCCTTTGCCTCATGTTGAGTTCTTTTTGTGAGAAAATATACTTCAAACTCTTGTGATCAGTATAAATCTCACATTTTTCACCATAGAGGTAATGTCTCCATATCTTTAAATCAAAGATCATAGTTGCTAACTTAAGATCATGAGTAGGATAGTTTTTCTCATGAAATTTTAGCTGTCTTGATGCATAGGCAATAACCTTATCATTCTGCATAAGGACACAACCAAGTCATTTCTTCGATGCATCACTATAAATAACAAACCCATTATTCCCCGATGGTAGAGTCAATACATGGGCGTTGACTAATCTTCTCTTCAGTTCTTCAAAACATTCTTCACACTATTTTGTCCAGACATATTTAATCCCTTTACGTGTGAGCTTTTTCAATGGGTTAGCCAATTTGGAAAACATCTGGACGAAACGTCGATAATAACCTGCTAAACCAATAAAACTGCGTACCTCAGTTATACATGTCGGTGCTGGCCATTCTTGGATTGCCTTGGTTTTAGAAAGATCAACGGAAATTCCATCCTTAGAGACAATATGGCCTAGAAAATAAATATCCTGAAGCCAGAATTCAAACTTGCTAAATTTCCCATATAATTCATGTCTTCTAAGAGTCTTCAGGATAATGCGTAAGTGATTTTCATGGTCTTCGTGGCTATTGGAGTATACCAAGATATCATCAATAAATACCACTACAAAGTCATCAAGATATTCCTTGAAAACTCTATTCATTAGATCCATGAAAACAGAGGGTGCATTAGTCAATCCAAAATGCATTACTGTAAACTCGTAATGCCCGTACCTTGTTCGAAATGCTGTCTTTGGAACGTCTTCCTTCTTCACACACAACTGATGGTATCCAGACCGAAGGTCAATCTTTGAAAAGTATTGAGTTCCATGCAGTTGGTCAAACAAATCATCAATGCGAGGTAGGGGATACTTGTTCTTTATTTTTATAGCATTGATCTCCCTATATTCGATGCACAACCTCATAGATCCATCTTTCTTCATAACAAAAAGAACAGGGGCTCCCCATGGAGAAACACTAGGGCGAATAAATCCCTTATTACTTAATTCTTCTAGTTGTTTCTTTAGTTCAACTAATTACACAGTGGCCATTCTATAAGGGGTCTTCGATATGGGCCTTGATCCAGGAATTAAATCAATGGAAAACTCAACTTCTCATTCTGGAGGATGTTCAGGTAAATCTTCCGAAAACACATCAACATATTCTCTCACAATAGGTACATCCTCTATTTGAATATTCCTTTCCTCACCATCAGTAATTTACTTCTCTTCCTCCCAAATAATTGAATTTAGTTGAGCTACTGGGGGTGGATCTAGATAATAATTATGTGGCGACGATTCTGCTCTAAAGATAAGGTGTTCCTTATCATCATCATCAAGAATCGTAACCTCTTTCCTCTTACAATAAATTTTTTCATCATGGTCCGAAAGCCAATCCATACCGAGGATTATATCAAATTCAATCATGGGTATGATGATGAGATCAGTAGGTAAAGAACATTTAGGTGCTCTAATGGGAACTAATCAACAAAACTTTGTTGCAACAATACTTCCCTTAGGGGTTTTGACCGACAACTCCCTTGTTAAATCAAATTGGAAATATCTAATTTTCTTAGAAAACTGGGAATATATGAAACAATGCAATGATCCAGAATCAAATAATGCATTTGCTAAACTTGAGGAAACCATTAAATTACCTGCCACCACGTCTTTTGGGGCTTCCACCTCAGCATTAGTGATAGCATAAGCCTGGCCCGGATCCCTTGGCCTCTTCTGAGGTAAGTTCCCCTGACGCTTAGGACATTCATTTGCATAATGTCCCTTCTCTCTACAATTATAGCATTCCACATTGACAGCCGCTTTCTTTCCCTTGCATTCATGAGCTTGGTGGCCTTTTTCACCACACTTGTAACATACTCCTTTTCCTTTTAGACAGGCACCAGGGTGCTTCCGACCACAATTATCACAGGGTGGAAATTCATTTCTACCCTTCTTCCCTGTTTCCTTATTTCCTTTCCCTGAGTGTTAAGTGGATCTCTTCTTATCTTTCTTTGATTTAAAGTCATAAGACTTAAAGAATTCCTTTTCCATCTTGATAGCGCACGAGACAATACCTTCGTATAAAGAGAAGGTTTGTGATACTAAAGCTCGATGGAGAAATGGTTTTAACCCATCAAAGAAACGATTAGTCTTACTTCTTGGGTTACGTATGTAATCTGCAGCTTACCTTGCTAACCCTGTAAAGTTAGCCACATACTTTGCGACATTCTCATCCTCCTTCTGCCTCATACTCAGAAATTGCCTTTCCATATCCGCTCGATGGTCTTGAGGAATGTATTTTTCTATGAACAGCTCTTTGAACTCCTGCCATTCCATGTTTGTTAATTCATCATCTTCCTTTGTGTTTTGAATTAGTGACCACCATTGATCGGCATCTCCAGTGAGGCGGTAAACTGCCATGACAACTTTCTCCCTTTCACTACTCCCCAAGGCATGGAATATTTTCTCTAAGGAATTTTTCCATTGCTCAGCTACTATAGGATTTGTACTCCCATTGAAGGTTGTTGGTTGTTACCTCATGAAACGGTCTAGCATTGATCCTCCATGTTGCAGATTAGGGTGCTCCATACGAGTAATGTTGTTATTCATAACCTGCGTGAGTTGTCCCAGTACGGTGAGAAGCTGATCAGCACCAGTTGTGTCACTAGCTCCACCATAATTATCTTGAGCAGGAGGGAAATCCCTACACGGAGTGCGTGCATTGATACTATTTCCATTCCTTCCACTAGGCGCCATTTCTAAATAATGGCATAAACTAGATTAGTTTATGAATCAAAATACATAATTCCATACTTGTAAAACACTTAACATAAATTGAACTAATTATGGATATAATCCATAATTATAAAAAAAAAATATTTGAGGAAGTATATACTTGTATCCCTTCATAGTGGTTTGTAAAGAAAATGGGAATTATCCTAAGCATATCCCCCGGGAGTGTCGTAACCAAGAGTGCAGCAAGGCCCGTTGTTGTGCACCAGTTCCCGTTCGAGTCTAGCTCAAAGTGGTGTTTTCGGGTTTTACCCCTAGGTACATCTGTGCCAGAGCTGCCTCTACCTGCTCGTATCCAGATAGGGATGTATTGCTCGGAAAACTCACAACATCTCTACAATACCAAAATTCTAGGAAGTTCTTCTATACAAATCCTCAAAGTCTATCTTTGGGCTATGTGCTCTAATCAGAGTTTATCTAAATCTAGCTTCCAAGGTTAGTACTAAACTACCTCTGATACTAACTGTAGCGCCCCGACCCCAGCTACCCAGAGTCGGTGCATTACTTCGTAACATTGGCATGATCACAAAAGATCAAGTCTCGAAAGACCGATTAGTTTAGTAGCCTTGGAAACACTAGATACATTCATAAACATTACATTACATCATAAAAATGAAAACTACAATAACATTGTCTCCCTAGTCCACACTCATATCCTTACTGACTATTCTTGCAAGTCAGTCATAATAAACTTCTTCACATCCTGGGAAAATTAAAACAAATTAAAGGGGTGAGCTCAAATGCTCCGTAAGGATAACAATATAGCGGAAACTTTCATAAGAAAACATAAGCATTTAAGGCAATGTATAACTAAAACAAAAGCCTTATTGAACTTGAACTTCAGCATAATATGGAAAAAGTAAAATAAAATAATTCCATTACTTACTCACATGGATATTCTACTAGACTAATAATCACGTGAAATATCAATAACCACTTTCATAATGAGGGAATGTATAATGCCAGACATTCTGAAACATTTTGTCAAGGCCTCGGCCAAGACATCTAAAATGAATAAGGTCTCAGCCAAAACCATAAATCAAATTGGGAAAGGGCCTTAGCCAATTCCACGTCTAGTTGTCTCATGAGACCTACCGATGCATCGAGGAGCTATAGCGGGCTCCACCCGTCACTTATTAAGTCCAATAAATTCCTCATATGAATAGTTTTAAACATAACATAAATATTCGTATTAAAACTAGCATATGAAATGTCAACAGTTTCTCCATAAACTATGGATGGTATAAAAATAACACATCCATAGTTAAATGTTTCACAAAATTCTCAATGGAAGTTTTGTATCATAAATCAATTTCAAATAAACTTAAAACCCATAAAAGGATGTTGACATGGATGAAATCAAAGCTATTTGAGAGAAATATCTCTCTTTTTTGAAATCATTTAAAAGTCTCGTAATTATAAAATAATAAATTTACTTTGAAAATATTATTATAAGCTTGTAAGGGAATCTTTGATGAAGTTATAATTGCGGAAAATAGCCGCACCCGCCGTATAAGTTAAAAAAACATTCTTACCTTAAATTTGTCAAAAAGCTCAAAAAGTACATTGTTTGGAAAACAACGGTAAGATTACTTTCAAAAACTTATAAGGGTATAAATGACTTTAACCCATTTTCCATTTAATAGTAAAAATGTTTTGAAAGACATTTTTAAGAAACATGGATGTGGATGATAACGAGGTCCCAGTAGATAATTATGTATAAACAACCTTGGATAATGAAGAGGTTGTGAAGTAAACCCTTACCTTGTACTTTTCCTTGGTTGGGGTAGGTTAACCTCCTATATAATGGGGAAATAAATGTTATTAAATTATACAAGAATCATATACATTCATATGATATCATATATGATCTTTTAACATTGCTTTGTTAACAATATCTTAGATTTATCGTTGTTTCGGGTGTTAACTTACTCGTTTTCTTTTATATGTTTTGTTACGTAAGTCATGTTTTTCATGGATAGGTTGTATCTTATTCATATCCAGAATGATATAATGTCCTTAAACATTATTTTTAAATCATCAAATGATAATTATACTTGAATGGATACGACAGAGAATGAATCTCATCGCGTTCGTGGAGACGGTAGTCCGTACGTACGCACGAGCGACAATATCATTATTTTGATATTAAAATAATATATAATTGGATATTATATCATATATACAGAATCATTATCATGTTATATTTATTTTTTACATGAATTAAATATCATTATTATACCCATCTAAATAATAATATATTGAATAACAATTACACCACGACGTGGAGACAGTAAGCCGTACGTACGCACGTATGGTGACATGTCATTAAAATGATGGGTAGAATACTGAATATGGTTGTTCCATATTTATAATAACATCACAGTATATATAAGATAATGGAGTTATAATTTTAAAATTTAAATAATAAACAAAGAGGGAGTGGAAGAAGAAAGAAACATGAAAGAGGGTGATGAAAATGTTACCTCTTCTTCGGGTTCTTCCTTTTGATTTGATCAAAAGGACTCCTTAGGATGGCTTTATGACTAAAGTAAAGCTTCTAGGATGAAGGGAGTGAAGCTGGGAGAGTATTTGGGCAGAGTTTGGCCGAACCAAAAGGCTTGAAAGTGTGAATAAGGTGGTAGAGGTGGGGGCCTTTTATAAGAGGAGAGGAGGGGATCTTTTGGAAAGATTGAAATGTTACATTATTATACAACGATTTTCGGATTCTAAAGGTCCCACAATTATATAATTCGTGGATAAGGTGATAAGGGTTCGAAATATACCCATCCAATAGTCTTTGGACAAGTGTGAGCCTTATATTTTACATTATCTTTTCATTTTATTAAAATCGTTAAATAATGAGGTCATCGCTGCATCATAATGATGTCATAAATAATTTAATTTATATAATGTCTAAAAATTATAAAGAAAATACTATGATGTAGGAAATCATTTTATCTTTCTAATGAATATTTATAGTCAAAATGTGGACTTGTGTAACCCCACTTAAAAACTGTTTTAGTAAAACAACTCATGTTTGTGTCAATTTAATTTTAACATTAAATAAATATATATTAATGTCATTCTCCAACTAAAGTGGCTCCATGGGGTCCCCAAGTTGACCCATGGGTTGTCTTGATCGGACATGACTCATCCAATAGGAGTAGGAAAAGTGTCAAGCTCATCTCATATTATTAAAACATTATTTTTACCTTAAACTACACTAATTACCTCTAATCGCGATTAAGAACTTAAAAGTTACTATTCACCAAAAAATTATTTTAATCTCATTGAACCACATTTTACTTCTTAATGACAACCACGTATGTCAGATTTTTGAAAATCAAATCACAAAAGTGGTAATATTTAATTTTAACGAAAAATCAGTTTTTAACAACCACTTAGTGGTTTCACTATTCATCAAAAATTGAAGTTTTTCAGAATAAGGCCAAAATTTCACCCTAAGCAATAATTGATATTCCGAATTCCAAAATGATGTCTATTTTACAAAATTCCAAACATATAAGTTGCATTAATTAATTTTATAATTAATTCCCGCTGTTACAACAAATAGCGTGTTTTTAAGAAACAATTTATATCAAAAGATTGGCAATTGTTTATGTCCAATTTCAATGTTAAATTAATTATAATGACCAACATTGGATAAAATGATAAAAATATATTCTAATTATACTTTAAAACCACTAAATAGTATAATTTATCACTATAAATTATTTTGATTTAAAAAGTTGTTTTTAAGTATTTTTCACTATTCATAAAAAATTAGAAGTTCTCAGAAAAATACCAAAAATTCAACATAGGCTAATTTCGATATTCCGAATCCAAAAATGAAGTCCATTTTGATAAATAAAATTTATAAAATTTCAAAAAGTAGGTATTACTATTCACAACGGCTAGTTTAATTAGTTGTGGTGTGTGTTAGAGCTCGAGGTTGCGTACAACACACGCTATTGCATTATTCGAAGGGAAACGTATCGTGGAAGCATGGGGTGTTACATATATACCCTTTTATTTTCAATTAAAAATGTTGGGGTTTGATTTTTTACCTCCCCCATAATGCCATACTTATTTTTTAGTGATTATATTACCTTTACTCTCTCATTAATTCCTCCCATGTACACCCATTACCATGTCGAAATTCGGTAAGGGATTTCTCTCTCCTAATTTACATGCAATAAATTATTATGTATTATGAATCTAAATTGCATTAAATATGTTGGGAAATGTATCTATAAGACCCCATTACATACCATTTCATGCAAATATGATAAGACACCCATTTCTCTCTTATCAACCATTTTTTGGAATTCTTATGTCACACCGTTATGATGTTGAAATAACATCATGATTTTCCAAGGCAATGTCCTTGTGTAGTGAACACCATGTAAATTTATCTTTCAAGGGTATTCACCTTTATGAAAATTTACATGTATAATAAATAGTTTCATGAACTAATTCAACATTCATTTATCATGGAATAAATGATGATTTATAATGTATCAATGTTGTATGATCCATGTGGCACACATATGCATGAAATGAAATGATTGAGAAGGGTGTTCCATGATAGCACTCCAATGCATTGGGTAAAGATTAGTTTCATGATACATCATGCACAATGAGGTTTTAATCATTATAATTCATGTTAAATGAGGGTTTACTCATGATCCATGTGAAATGAGTCGTGGCTCATGCAAATATCATGTTAAATGTTGATGCCACATTTCCATGTTATGATAATCATGCTGTATAATTCCCTTATGTTCAGGTTTCTCTTTCACCCCATTGATATACATATTTCCAAAAATGTATTGTATTATTTATTTTATTCCTTGTTTACTCCCTTAATGGGATTTATATATAACCCTTTTCACATGTATGTCCTCAGGTTATCCCAGGCAATGCTAATTATGAGGGAATGTTGTGGTAATGTAAAGTAATATTTTAATTAAGATGTTGTGTTTTATGTTCTAAGTTGTTATTTAATGTTCATAATTTCCCAAATCCACTAGAACCCTAAGTCTTTAGTGGTTTCTAAATGTATGTTTATGTAATAAATCATGTTTAAATGAGTAATAAAGATTAGGGTTTTTATATTAAATGATTACAATACGTGTATGATATTTCAATATTATTACATTCCATGTTTTTAATTTTATATGAAGTGATAATTGAGAACTAATTATGTATCTATTTCTTCCATTGATAAACTGATATGTCATATTTTTCTATTTTATTTAATATGGAATTATTTTAAAAAGAAAACAAAAGTGTGTTTTATAAATGGAATATGATTTCTAATGTTTTCTATTATAAATTTATTTTGAACATGATCTAATTTATGAATGTGGTTAGACGTTGTATAGATATATTAGTGGTATCATACTAGGAAATTTTTCTCACAACCTATATTTTCCAATAGATTATTATATCATTTTTTTCAAGATACGAGTAATGAGAAGAGCATCATGTAAAGGGATGGTCTCTTTGATTGTGTTACCAACCGGTGGGTTTATATAGAGGAGAATTATGAGACATGGAGATATAGCTATAGGTTTTCTCATTTCCCATGTTTTGGATGGTCATGTTAATTTTTTATGAGACCTTGTTTCCCAGGTGTTGGATGTCACCTTTATTTTTTTTTTTGACATAAGATATGTTTTGGTCATCTAAAATTTTAAATTGATTCCCTTATATCATATAAATTTTAAAGGTGAAATATTTCCCATGTTCTATTAAATTATACCCTAGGTCATTTTCCGACCCATTGAGAATGGGAACCTGATTATGGATATGTAATAAATCAATTCATGTGATATTATGTGTTTTTCTAGGCATTTTATAACAAAATTTTCTTTGTTCCATAGTTACATTAAATAATGCACTCATTATTTTGTATCACACTACTGAGTAAAGGGGTTATTGATAGACTATAAATATGACTTTAATAAATTTAGAGGTGGTGTAGTAGTTTTTCTTCCACCTCACTTTCATGAAAATCCTTAGGATACAATCAGAAATCTGGGATTATTCAGTGTTCTTATTAATTGTTTTTACATTTTTTTCTTAGTTCATTAAATACAATTAATATTAAAAGAATACATTTCCATTATGAATATTTTTTATTATAATTATTTTAAATTATAACATCGATAAGAAGAGTTCTCACGATTATTAAATAGGATGCTATGGAGAAATCCCCATAGAAGAATACTCTTGTTAAGATTTTGGTGGATATTTCATTTGTAAATTTTACTCTATTAAATAGGTTTTCAATATAGAATAGAAAATAATGGTGGATGAAATTTCATAATTTACTAAGTGGAATACAATTATCATAAATTGTGATAAGGGTCCACAAGATGTTGAGGAATGGATTGAAATGATCGATATATTTTTCCACATTTTTAAAACATCATAGGATTTTAGGGTTGGCTTCGCTAAAATATTTTCTCAAAGGGATGAGAGAAGGGTTAGTAGATTAAATCCATAATTCAAGAAAAGTTACATGAATATATCATATAGAATACCTTCAAGAAGTTATTCTAAAAAAATTTATATCATAATACAATGATGGTCATGAAGGCATGAGATTTTGATATTTTGGAACTAGGAGATAATTTTATCATGGAGTATAATACTTTTGTTTTTAATTTCATAAAATTGTTTCCATTGATTATTTTCAATTTCTATCTCAAGGCATAGAGGATTAAAATGGGTTTAAGAGAGGTTATGAAATATCAGCTAATTCTAATGTTTCTACAGAGACGCTTGGAGGATACAGATAAGGTAGATTTAAGTGAGGCAGACATAGTAAGGATTTATGAACTATTTAATGAATCATTTACTATGGAAGATATCTAGAGATTACTAAAATGAAAGAAAAATAAATGAAGGATGACTGATTTCATCGGGAGAGTAGGATTGTGCAACGAACATCAGGTCAAAATCAGGTGTTCTATTACCTGTTTTGGAAAAATTAACACCTCAAACATAATTGTTAGGCTACACCTAGTATTTTTCCCACTTGTGGTAAAATATAGTTATCATTTTTATTTTCATATAATTTATCCTAGAGAAGTAGAGCTAAATCAACAATGATTGATGGATAATGATTAGACCTGAAACTAGAAAAGTGGAAGGATCCCAATCATATTCTAATGGCGATTCTCAAAAGTAAAAATGTGGAAATAGAAGTCTAGACATTTGTGTGCAGTAGAGTGTTAACTAGAGGGAACAAGGGTAGGAACAACTACAAAAGAGAGGTTTGGTGTACATAACATAGTCTATCATTACAGATTTATTTGATACTGGTAAAACACATAATTTAATACAATCCATGATTACTAACATATTGCTCTTATGATCTGAGATCTTGTATTTCTTGATGACTCTTTCCACTTCCATTGTATTTTAGTCCAAGTGAGGATTTAAATTTTTGTAATTTATAGTGAATATTTTTACTATGATTCTATGGGGGACTTTGTAGTCAATAACATTCATATCTAGGACTATATCATCTTTAGTGATTAGATTATTAGATATAATGTTTATCTTGATTTCTATCATTATCTATAATAGTTCATATCTCCTAATGGAGTCACTCATGTCTTCTATAGTTAGTGAGATCCATGGTTTGAAAGAATAAGTAATGATTCTCCAAATATTTAGTTGATATTATACTAACCTTCATAGTGTTTTCTTGATGATGTTGATCTACGTGTTGATGGAACTCTTCCATTGGTGGGGTGTGAGTATCCTAATGTTTTTAAAGATGTCATTTAAAGGTTACATCACCAAAGGGAATTTTATTTTTCTATTTATATACGTTAGCCGATGAGTCACATTTGAGTACCTTCCTACCATATGGAACCTGGTAATAACCAATACATTATTTGGCAAATTCATATATTAATTACATTTAGGTTATATTATATTATTTCATATACATAAATTACAGAAAGAAACTAACAAAAATATATTAATTAATTCAAATCATTACATTAGTAAGAAACTAATCCCATGATACAACCAAACATTATAATGAGAAAAAATATAAAATAAGAAAAGTTGAATGGGAAAATGTGGATCATTATAAACTTCCATAATCATCCCTCCCATAAAAAATAATAAAGAAATTATTATAAATATTAATAAACCAATTTCCATCTTATGAAATGAAAATATATAACCTTTGGAGTAATTTTTATGAATAAATAATAAAATAATAAAGTTGTATTATAGGAGGTAATGTGACTATTGGGAATAGTATCCTAGCCATTGAGAAAAGTAACCTGACCGTTGAAATAGTAATTTGTCCTCAAAATAAAATAATGTAAGATAAATACTATTTATCATGATTAATTTAATAAAAATAAATTATTATAGTGGAACTAAAAAAATTAATGATATTAAAAAACTCAAATAAAATAAAATCACATTTTTAATAAGGCATATTTAAATATATATTGTAAAATTTATATTTTTTATAAAAATGATAAAAATTTCAAATTATAGAAAATTATTCTGGTAAAATAAATTTTATATTTGGACTCATTGTATAAAATTTTTCCAAGATTTATTTTTTTATTAATTTTAAGAAAGACTTTAATTTTTACGTGTTCAGTAAAAAATACTATTTCTAAAATATCGTGTGTTTAATGACATAATATTTATTAAATAATGACTTCATAACTGATGAATTGGTTATTTCATCCAAAAATTAATTTAATATTTGACATTATTCATTTAAAAGTATTATACTTAATTTCAAAACCATAAAATCATTTTTTAATGTCTAATGTCAAAAGTTTTTCATTAATGTAATGAAATATCATTTTTACTACTTTCCATTTTAAATAAATAGTGAATCTGGTTTATAGATGAGTATAATTTCCTAAATATATTTTATTATATTGAAATTTGAATCATAATGTCAAAAAATAACTATTAAAATATTTACATTGGATATAGTGTTTTATTTAGTAATTTATCCTAAAAATATCCCTCACCTAAAGTATAAATAAGCTTCCCCCCCATGAAGATCCACTCCTCCCTCACTAACCCAATACAAAACTCTACCCAAATCCCCTATATCAAGACAATTAGAATACTTTAGGACATTCTTTTGATAACCAAATACATGTATCAATGGGTTTTAGTAACATACAAGATAAGTAATAGTGAGAAAATGGTACGTTTTTATCAACTATTATTTCATTTTACTCTTCTCTTCATCTTCTTCCCAATTCCATTAAAACATAAATATTATAATATTAATTAGTTATTATTTTAGCATTACCTTAATGATGTAAAATTACTATAATTATTTAATTTATGGCATTTTTAAATTTCATACTTCTATTTTCCCCACTCTTGAAAATGTCCCATCAATGGTCCTTTAACCAACCATGAGGTGATCGCCAACTATCTACATATCAAAAACCTAATGAATGATTTAACACAATATTCATAAAATAAATGGATAAATATAAACCCTATATAATATTATGGAGTTAATTTTAATAATTTTTAAATAATAATTAATAAATATTATTAAATCAACGAAAGAAGGGAAATTTTAAGGAATGTATAATATCAAAACATTACACATTTACTGATATAAATTTAGAACTATTCATATTATTATAATTGATAAATAGTGAAAAAATGATCATAATACACCTATGTTTCCATGTTTTAATAAATCTTTTTCTATTTTTATGTTGGCTGAAAGGAGACGAAATAAAGTAGGATTTATGTTGAAGGAAATTATCTTCCTACACCTCTTTATTCAAGTATATTTTTGGTTGTATGATTTTGAAGTGCTGATTTTTATTCTTTTACTTCACCTTTTTGTTATCCCATTACTTCTGTAATACATGTTCATCAATAGTAATCCTTTTTACCTTCTCATTATTCCCATTACTTAACATTTGATTCATTTTGTTATGCTATAAAAATTGATTTATTGAATTTAAAACTTTTTCCTAAAATATTCTTATAGTGTAAATAAATATTCCTCTTTCATATCCATGGGTATTCACCTAAACAAAAACATATAATATTTATTCATGGATATAAATTTATGAAACCCGCATTCCTATTTAATGTGTAAAAAATGATACAATTATCAATCCGTTAAGAACTTATGCACCCGATGATTTTATATAAAATCCATTATTTATTTTCCGAAGGAAATTGTTGAAATGTTTTATTATGATCAATTTATAAAACATATATTAAGGAAAATGATGGTTTATCCTTAAGAAAAGTAGAATTTTTTATTTAAAAAAATAATCGATAAAGATTACATATTTTATGATACAGTGGTGAAAAACCATGGTAATTATGATTTTCAAAACCTTGGTGATAAAATTGGGTGATATTTTTATGAATTTTTCATTTTTATGTTATATCCACATTTCCATGTTATGAATCACTTACATATTGTTATTATCTATGGTTATACCTCATTTATTATCAAATATTTTTATTTAACTAACATTTCCTTAGTGCTTAATGGGATTTATCCTCATCCCATTATATTGATTTATGTCCCTGGGAAATGAGATGTTGTAAAAGTATCTTAGGATAGACCTATAGATAATCTTTTCAAGTGGAATAAGAGATTGTTTATGTTATTCTTATGTTATGTTTCTAATTTCAAATAAACTAAGCCTCAAATGATCCTATTTTTTATTCAGTCTTGTTCCATGTATTGAATTGTCTATGTATTAAAAATTAGGGATTCAATAGTTGGTATCATAGAATGGTTTAGTTATTTAGGGGAATTAGGGTTTGAAAACATTCATAACAACTATAGAGATAATTATAAATATAGGGAATCTTTTTTATTTTTGATGAATTATCAATGTAGTTGTTTCCATGAAAATAAATCCAAATCTTGATAATACATGTGGATGGGGATTTAACGTAGTTATACCTTGGGGAAATAAACAAAAACTGGGAGCATTGGGATTTGAATCAATTGTCACCTAGTTCTTGCCAATGGGACTTACTACACACCATGTTTTACACTATTGGGGTATATTTTGGGTTAGTCACATTATATTTTTAAACCTTTATAAAAGATACATAGATATTTTAATTTTTATTAGGGGAGATTAAAATACTAAAATCTTTAGGGATGATTTTAGAGGTCTTAAAACTATAGTTAGAATTAGAAAATTATTAAAATTTATTCTATTTCTCACCATGGTTTTCTTATTCTATAAAAATGGTGGAAAATATTAGGAACCACATAAATTATGATTGAAATGGATGTTGAATAAATTAATTTTCTACCATGATGGATGTTAAAATATAAAAATTAATGAGGATGATGAATCATATTTCTTAAATTATTGATAATAATATTAATCATTATGAGAAGTAAGATTACCCTTTATGGGAGAAACATCATGTTTATATTTGTTGATCTTTCAATCTAAAAAATAGATTAATTCAATATAAAAGGTATTTTCTATAATCAGTTGTTTAGATCTAAAGAAATTAACCATTTTATTGTACTATATAGAAGGAGAATATTACCAGTTGTGTCCTATATTAAGAACAACAATCCAATATAATAGATTTTTGTTATGGGTGGTAGGAGTTTAGGATAATTTTCTTCAATAAATATGTTCCCCACTCGATGAGAAAGAACAGAGAAGGAATATTTGAAGGTGAAGTAGTAGGAAAATGAATCGGTGGTATTCTATGAAATAAACATTACAATTCATTCTCGATACAACTCTATATTCATTACAGATACAAAAGTATTTTTAGATTGGTTAATTGGTTGGATGATACCCCATATGTGGAGGAATCTGGAATATAAAGACTATGTAATCTATTAAGTGATAGTGCAAAGAGAACTGAAGGTTGAAATGGATTTTAGAGAGATGTAGCGGTGGTATAGGCTGAATAAAAATTAGGGAGAAATGAAATCAAACATGGGGAAGAATTTTGATCATGGAAGATAAGGAAAATACATTAACTATCCACATGGAACTAATTTGGGAAGAAAAATTAGGTGAAATTCATTCTTAGGAGTGAAAAGTGCTACATGTGTGGAAGAGATGACCATATAGTATGGAACTATTGTAGTGAGGTGAAGCCTCAACATCTCAAGGAAAATTACAAAGGGAATATGGTATAAGAAAAACAAGATGTTCAATTTTTCAAGTGTGGAAAAATGGAAGATTTGAACATTAATTTCCAAATTAGATGAAAATAGAGGGTAAACACCATCACCCACAACATAGGCCAAGGGAGAATGTTCATGATTTTGATAATAAATTAGTTGGTGTAGATTCTCCAAAATATATGGTGGATGGTAAAATAATTGTGATCTATTATCAATCAAGTATATTTTTTGATTTTGTTTTTTTACAAATACCTTTAATTATTCTAGTTTTTCCAAAAATATAGATTTAATCCTAGAACTTGTATAAGTAAAGATATCATGAAAACATTCTATATGAATTATCTAAAAATAAAGGGTGTATAGAAACTCTAATTTCATATTTGGATTGGTAAATTTAATTGAACATATAATATCCATTATGATGGTAAAAATTTACTCTATACTTGTGATGGTCTAGATATCATTGAATAATTCTGAGATCAACTATAGAGGAAACAAAATTTCAATTTTGTTGAATGGAAAAACTAGAGTTATTTTCAAATGACAGATACCCTTGCATAAAATCTTTCGATAAGAACCTCCAACAACTTTCATTTTTTGAAATTATTAGTGAATAAAATGAATATATAGAATTTATAAAGATAGAAAACTTCCCCATTTTTTAGGAATTCATTGATGTCTTCCATGAAGAGATACTAAGACCTACCCTAGAAATAATGGCATAGTTCTACATCAAACTCATACATGGATCCCAGTGAATATGAAAGACCCCACATACAATGGAATATATTGATTTAGAAGAATTACTAGAGAAATATAAAGTTGTTTTGGGAAATGTTTTTATTTGAGCAACTATGTCACCTTGTGGAGATCATATTCTCTTTGTAAAGAAGAATTTTAGGTCAATACAGTTGTGCATTGATTATAGAAAAATTAATGGTATCACAGATAATAATAAATATGACCTTCCAAATATTTTTTTTATTTTTTCAACCAGCCTCATAGGGATAAATTCTTTTTCTTGATTGAACTCTGATTACGGTATCATCAGTTATGGGCGAGGAAAGAATATATCCCAAAGACTACCTCCTACCCAAGATATATTCCTTACGATTTTTTTATTATTCCATTAAAAATATCTATTTATAATCCCATATTTATGGATTTGATAAATATATTCCTCAAAGACTACCTTGATAAATTTGGCGTGGTATTTGTTGATGATATTCAGATATATTCCAAATGTTTTGAGGAGCAGGAGGATCATATAAGGGTCATGTTACAAACATTGAGGAATGAGAATATATTTTATAAATTAAATAAATTTTATTTATTTTTATAATATGTTTAATTGTTAGGGAACATCATGACTGTGAATGAATATTTTTGCATCATGCCATCCAAAACGCCATCAAGGAGTGGCCACATCCTATGAACATAACCAATATTCATAGTTTCCTTGATCTAAAAGGATACTATATAAGGTATTTGAAAAATATTTCATGTATTTATAACCACATACCAATTTAACTTTAAAGGGAGTTAAGTTTTTTGTGAAAAATGAGTGTGAATAATGATTCCATGAACTAATTAATAGGTCGGTTAGTGCACCTATGGAAACCATACCATCTAATGGGAATGATTTTTCATATATAGTGATGAATATATGAAATATATCGGCATGATAACATAAAAAATGATAAATTTATTTCTTATGAATCATGATAGTCAGATCGACATGAACAAAACTATACTAATCATGACATGGAGTTACTTGTGGTCTTATTATAAAGATATGGAGACAATATTGTTTTGAAAAAAATGTGATATATCCATAGACCATTAATCTTTAGAGTTTATATTCTAATAGAGGGGTATAAACATGCATTAATTAAGATGTTTATTGTTAATCAAGGACTATGATTAATCTATTCACTACTATCACAGAATGGAAAACAAGGTAGCTAATGGTCTTTGGAGGAAATAACCTATCACACTATCCATAATGATGACTGAGAAATACCCAATACTGTGGTTTTTTCAAAGGATGGATCTATAAAATATAATTGTGGTTAATAAATATTACATTTCCTAAATGATTCACTAACCATCTATCAAAGAGAGGATCAACGAGGCACGGAGGGATGATCTGGAGCTTCAAAATAAGAAAAAAGTTTTAATATAGGGGAATCATGAAGAATTCCACATCAATGAATGTGGATTCATATGGCATGGAACTTGAATTTTTGTTCCCTCATCATTTTAGATAAAGAAATAGATAATGAATAATGTACATATCTCATTTTTCTCCATCCATTCAAGAAGTACCAAGATACACCACAATCATTGAGGGAACTTCTGGTAGGGCAACATAAAGAAAGATATCACTGAATATACCCAAAAGTGCATGATATTTTATCAAGTTAAAGATGAGAGATAGAAATCTACGGAAGATGATACAACCATTTTACATACCCTCATGAAAATGGGAGACCATCACCATATACATTTTCACTGGTATCGCAAATAAACCTAAAGGAAATAATACGATTTGGGTTATGGTATAATGAATCACCATGACTACCCATTTCATCACTATTCAGAAAGATTTGTCTCTTAATGAACATGCGAAAATATATTTAAAGGATGTTCTAAGGCTGAATTGGGTACCACTTTCTATCATTTCTGATCATGATGAAAGATTAACTTCTAAATGCTAGAGACATCTTCAACATGATTGGAATACCGAGATGAAATTTAGTACTGCCTACCATACAAAAACCACTGGCCAATCTAAATGGACCATTTATATAATAGAAGTTATTCTAAGGGTGTTATAAATGGATGTTAATGTATTATTAGATCAATACATCACATTATTTTATTTCACATACAATAATAGATTATAGATATACTGTACTAAACACAATTTTAGTCTATTGTAGTGGCTCTTGAGTGGGGTTTGGGATGTTTTGATAGAGAGATCTTTTTATTTCTAGGAGTCACATTTCATGTTGTTCCCCTTCTAGCTTTGGATTTTTGTCTTCTTCATTGGTTTCACTTTGGGCCTTTTATTCTATGGAGATTTTTCTATCATGGTGGTTTAATTATTTTTTTCCATGATTGATGACTGGTCTCATTTTATTTTGGATATATTAATGATTTTATCCTCAATGACAATAGAAGTTTTCAGCAATGGTGTTCATACTGAACAGTGTGTACTTCTACTCTTCTCTTTCCCTATGACTCCACCACTCCCATTCTAGTGGGATTTTCATGGTGTTTTTTAAAATGTATTGGGAAGTGGGTTTGAGTGGTTGACGATGTTCTAGGATGCTGTAGTGCTTAGGATGCTGATTTTTTTTATACCGGTTTTGTTCACGATGGATAGTTTATTTTATGATAGGATGCTACTATTAGTGATAGTGATATTGATTTTTTTTTTTTTGTTTGAAATTATCTCATAATGGATGTGATGATTTTTCATATGGAAATTCTTGTGGCATTTCAGTGTTCTATTGGGTGTTTCTTCATTAGAGATATTGGTTTCTGGGGGGTAGCTATCCCCGAAAGGGATGGCTCAATGGTCTTGGATGGCCTTTGATGTACTGGTGCGGTGTTTAGACATCAATGATGATAGTGGGATGGGATGGATATGGTGATATTGGTGGTTCATAATGATTACTAGCATGCGATGTGACTCTGACTAATGAGAATGAATCCTAAATCAAGATATTCTTGGGTTCTATTATCCAAATGTATTTTTAAAATTTTGAATTCTGAATATGGATCCTTTGAGTCGGTATCATACCTGATGTCCTAGTATAGTTTTTACCACTCAACCATAAAGAGTGGTTTTAGAAAATCAAATAAAAAATGAATTTTTAGTCAAATTGTTCTATTTAAATAACTATATTGGAGGTGATATAGAACTCCTAATTATTGGATTTAAGTTTATGAAAAAAGTAAACTTGTCCTAATGTTTTGAAATATATGGAAAAGGGTTCAAGTCATCCAACAACATAGATAATATTATTTGATTCATAAGAGGATTTATGATGAAAACTATTAATGGGAATTGTAGTTTGTTGTTGGAGATAATGTATCCATTTGAATATACCCATGGAAGAGTTATGTCGTTTTGTATGAAATGTAATCCTATCACTAGGTACATTGGGCCCTTTGGGATCCTTGATCTCAGATGATCAATGGCTAATCACTTAGAACTACTACCAATCATGGATCAGTTTCATTATATATTCCATATATCTCTACTAAGGATGTTCACACCTAAACCCTCACATTTATTGAATATGGAAGTTGTATAACTAGAGAATGACCCCCTCTACGAGGAGCAGATGGTGAAGATATTGGAACATCGAAAAAAAATTAATTCTACAATATGACTCACCTTCTCAATGTGGAGTGGTGAAACAATAAGTTTGAAGAGATTTAGTGGGAATCAAAGGAAATTCTGAAACAAAATTACCTTTATTTATTTTCAAATGGGAATATGAGTTGAAATTTAAATTATTAAAAATTTAAAACGGGGAATAATGTATTGAAAAATTTATTATTATTAATATTATTTCACATAATTAACGTGTGTTATAATATGTTACATTATACACATTTAGTAAAATGTGAAATTAAAAAACATTATTAATTAATCAAAATAGTTACATTATCCACCAACTAATCCCATGAAAATTCAAAAAATTACAATGGAAAAAAATAATATAAAATACGATAAATATAATGGGAAAATATTGATCTTGGAAGTCTACTAGAATATCCCCTAACACGAACAACAATATAGAAATGAAATAGAACATTTTTACACCAATCACCATATTTGAAAATGAAAATATAGAACCTTCTTAATGAACTATAGTTAATTTCCAATATAAGTAAGTAAAGTAATTTATTATAGGTAATGTATCTATTGGGAATAAAAACATAAACGTTGCAAATAGTATCTATATGGTTGGAATAGTCATTTACCAAAAAATAAAAAATTGAAAAATAAATAATATTTAACATACATAATTTGATAAAATATATATATTATAGTTCCACAAAATAAATTACCATTATTTAAAAAATCATTGAAAATAAAAGTATATATCTAAATGATATTATTTTAATATATTATAAAAAGTTCCAATTTTTTATACTAAAAAATTCTTATGTTTTATAGTCAATAAAATTACATATGATAGGAAAATATTATGATAAAATGAATGACATATTTTAAATCAACACATAGAAATTTTCCAATGGTATTTTTTAGTAATTTTCATTAATACATTAAATATTAAATGAATAATAAAAAAGTAATATTTCTCAATTAATACGTGTTTCATGAGATAATAATGATGAAATAAAAAATAAATTATTTAATTTTTATTTATCCCAAAATATATTTAATATGAAAAACTTGTAACTTAAAAATAGTTTTCTTAAACCAAAAAATCATTTTCCAAATTCAAAAGTCAAAAGTATTTCATTAATATATATATATTTTTCATTTTTCCCATTTTTAGGGAGTTCGAATTTCAGGTGTTTGAAGTGGAGTCATACCGTGTTATTCTTGTGAATCTAGTTTAAGGGAGGTATGAGAAACCATTTTATCTGACTTACATTATCATTAGATGTGCTCTGGAGGCTTTTTTGGGTCTAATCATCCACCACATTTGGAGGGAGACATGTTTTTTTGTGGTTTCTCATTCTAGATTCATACGATTGTGAGAGGGACTAATCATTTTTGATGGTTTGGGGTATCTTCCATTGGGGTGAATGGTATTTTCATAGGGGGATACTCTTGGGTTGTATTACTTTTTCCATCCTTGAGGGTTCCTTATAATGGAGGGGCTTCCAGAATTTTCTCCAATAAAAAAATAACTTTCAGTCACATTCCATTTTAATAAAATATTGAATTATGTTTCTAAAAGATGTTATATTAATAAATATATTTTGTTTTATTGATATATGGTTCATAATATTGAAAAAATAATTATTAAAATGATTACATTGGTTATAATAGTTTCTTTAACACTTTATCCTAAAAATACCCATCCCCCATGCGAAGATAACCCCACTCCCACCCCTTGATAAAATACTCCTCCATCACATGCCATTGTAAAAAATCTAAAAAACCCCCTTCTCTCAATACCATTAGAACACATTGGGACTTTTTAGTGAAAACCAAATCCAATTATCATGTTTTTTTAGTGTCATAGAAGAGAAGATAAGTCGGCAAAAGACTAAGTGTTTGTAAATTATTCTCCCATTTTATTCTTCTCTTACTCTTCTCCTGAATTCCATCATACCCAAATTTTTTAGGATTAATTAAATAATAATTGAACATTAAATTACAGATGTGAGAATTCTATAATTATTTAATTTTTGACATATTTATGTGTAGATTTATCTTTTCCACACCCTTAACAATGTCCCATAAATAGTCTATTAACCGTCCAAGAGGACATTCCCAACTCTCCATGTAATAAACCTCATATGAATTATTATAAGAAATAATTTCTAACAAAAAATTTTAAAATATAAATATTTATATGATTCTAGAGTAAATCAGAATAATTTTTCAATAAAAATTAATATATTTCTTTAAATCAATGAATTTCATGAAATTTTAAATAAATTATAATATAAAAACGTTTCACCTTTAATGATGGATATTAAAAAATAAAATAAAATGATTATAATTGATAAATAGTTAAAAAACAACATAATCCACTTTTGGTTCTAGGTTTTAGTAAACCTCTTCCTTGTAATGCCCCGAGTCTCAGTAAAAATAATAATTATAAATAAATTATAATTGAAGTTAATAATGTTATAAAGACAATGTATTTTCAACATGAAAATTTATGAATACTTGGATAAAAAAATGAAATATATGTATATATATTTGTATATATATTTATGTATATGTATATGTATAAACATATATTAGAAAATTATAAAATGATATATGTAAACATATAAAAAACGAATTGTAAAGAACAAAAATAAAGAATGAAATATGATATGTTTTATAAATATGTAGAAATATTTGGTATATAACAAAATGTGATTTTAAAATATATTTATAATTAAATGTAAATAATTATATATGGTGATATGTTTAATAATAATAATAATATGTATGTATTTGATAAATAACTATAAAATAATTTTACTCAAATAAGTATTTGTTTAAATAAAATTATAACAATATATGTTTATAAATTTTATAAATAAAAATATTATATTATTTTCGTATAAAAAGTAATGATTATTATACAAAACCATTACTTTTTAAAGTATTGTTATTATAACTTTGACTTATTAATAGGTTATAATAATGATTAACATTAAATAATAGATAACATAGTTTATTTGATATAATAATGACAATAATAAAATAAGATAGTGATGTAAAATAAAAATGAACAAAAGAGGGGAAATGAGTTGGGTATTCACGGGTTTCATAGACAAATGGAAAGGACGAAAATGTAATATTAAAATTTTAGGATATAATAGTTGATAAGATAATTGATAAAATAAGAAAACAAAAAAAGTAAATATGAATAATAGTTTTCACGGGATAAAGAATAGGGAAATTAGGTTTAGGGTTTCTGCGTAAGGAGAGTTGCGCGCCTCAGGTGGGTTCGTCAGGGAGAATCTGCTCACAGCAGGTCTGAGGTCGACCGAGGCTTGAGAGTTGGGGCACTACTAAGGGAGAAGTGTCGCGATGGGGTTCGTGTGGGCGTACACCACGAGTAGAGTCAAGTCTGTGTTGTGTCATCATGAGTCGAAGGGGAGAGTGTAGTTGGATAGCGCGTAGGTCTCGTGTGGATATGGGATGCGCAAGGTGCCCGAGTCTGAGGCTGGTTCATCTTCAGGAGAGCTCATGGTCAGTCCGTGGTTAGGGTTCATCAGGTCTAGATCATAGGTAGGTTTGTGGTCTCCGAATCTACATGTAGGGTTTTGGTTTTTTGTGTATTTATTTCATTCCAAATCCTGGCCATCCATCCTTTGTAAACTCTCGATCGAACTCCCGCTCCGCCCACAGCCGTTCGATCAAGACCGGCGTGATCACAGTCATCCACTATATTTCTCCTTCTTCCTCGCATTGTCTTCCTCCACAAGCCATCCAGTGGCTATCACCATCACCTCCCTCTCCCTCTCCACTACATCTCTCAGCCCGTGAACCTCTAAGAACCCCTTTGGCCTCTTCTTTCCACAAACCTACATATCCCTATTGCCTTGAAGCTTATCCACCCAAGCCAAGCTCCTCGGGTGATGTTATATAAAATATAAATATATATTTTTGCATTATTGTATCATGAGAGTCTCTCTCCAACTCGAATCTTTGTCTTCTCCCTTGGTTGTCAAGCAATAGGGTCCTCAGGTATGAGCTGAGGTATGGGGATCTTTTTAATCCACTCTCCCATGCAACCGAACCCGATGGGTTCATTATTTCCACCTCCCCTTCAGGCCCTCCATGACCCCCAGTAAGCTTCTGCCAGGCTGAAACCCTCCTCCTCTGCCTATGTAAGGGGATTTATCCATTTGTTTTTGTGAGGAAAATATTGATATAATCCCACTATGTATAGTCTTTTATATAGTATGTATATATAAATATATATACTCAGTAAAAGTATCATTTTCCTTCCCCCTCTAAAATAGGGCGTATGGTATTTTGATTGGGTCTTCTTAAATGGTATAAGGGTTGATATCTCTCAGTTTTCTTCTACAAACTGTGTATTCATATATATATATATATATATATATATATATATATAATTTTTAAATGAGTATATATAAATATATACACCCCAAACCCCCTTGTTTTAAAACCTCTACCGGAGATTATTCCTGTTTATGTGTCTAAGCAGTTTATGTATGGTTTTCATTCGTGCCAAACCCATAAATTATTATATGAATTTTCTGGTGTTTATATATATATATATATATATATATATATATATATATACTTCCCAACCCAAATCTATTTTTAAAGGTTCTCAAATAAGACGGTATGCTATACAAATTTTATATACACATTAAGGCTGTTTTAAGTTTATATGAAAGTCCTTCTTTGATTATATATATGTGCAATTATGTAATTATGTAAATATGCATGTATGTTTTCCAATACAAACATTTATGATTTTTAATACTTAAATATCCATCCTTAAATATAATTTTATGTCCGAACTAAGTTTTGTGTTTAATGGAATCATGTTTCTAAAACATAAATATATTTACATATATATATATACATATTTATGTGAAACAATCCAAATCCGGTTTATAATTTTTAAAAGATGATTTCCAAGCCTTAGGTAATGTTTTAGATGCGAAATTTCATTTGCGTTCAGTTGGATTTATACTTGGTATGCAAAACCCTAATTTTCTATAAATGTATGTACATTCGGTCATATATGTTTTCAAATGAAATTGATTATGATTTTCCAGACATGAATTCTAACCCTTAAATAATATTTTAGATAAAAATTAGGCTTTTGTTTTATGTATAATTATGTTATGGTTTTAAAATCATAGTTTTTATATGGTTATGTGTTTATGGTTTCATATATAATAAACCCTATTTTCATATACAATTCTCAGGATTTAATTTTTGTTTTAACACATGTAAGGTTTTAGTGTTTGCCTAAGCCTATATGTATTTTATATATGAGAATACATTAAAGATCCTATTTAATTAAGTAGTCATACTTTCATATACCCTGGATGTAATTTCTGTTTTAAAAGAGTGTGCTTCGACCTATTTTAAAGAAAAGGACTAAGAATTTATGGGTTTATGTTATCATGTAGTAACCATTTATTATTTGATGTTAATCCTATTGCAGTGATTATTTGTGGTTAATCTGGTTATGGATACATTGCATGTACAATGTCATGTTTATCACAACAATTAATGTCAACTATTTTCTTTAAGTGTTTCATTTATATGTATTGGAATTTTAAAGAGTTATCATTTACCACCTCTTGTAGCAAACCCTACCATTTTATGTGCTTTAGTAATTATTCTGTGTACATATATTGTTTACTAAACCATGCCTGATTTTGATTAATTATTCAATATTTACAATGTTATTAGTCATGTCATGTATTTGTAGTCCAATTTTATAATTGTTTCCTTGTCCATATTATTGATCATCATGCATGCATATGACATACCATGTTAATGAACTAAGAACTAAATTACCCAAAGTGGTATGGGACTCCTTGGGAAATGAGAAATAAAATTAAATATTCAATGTGGTATGTGACACCTTGAATATGAGACCATATTGACATATGAGGAATGTATTGGACTGCTGGGTTGGGGACCGGTTAAAAGAAATCCATCCAGGTTGGGGACTGGTTAAAGTAAGCCCTTTGGGTTAGGGACTAGTAAAAGTAAGCCCTCTGGGTTGGAGACCTCTAAAAGTAAGCTCCTCGATGCATCGATAGTTCTCGAGACAATCAGAATGGGTTATTACCTTTAGGTTATGGCAAAAGGCCTTGACACAGAGTCCATGAGTCCTTCCGTATACATTTTTACATTATTTTTTAGTATATGACCAACCATGTGATTATTTCGACTAGAGGAATATCCTTTTTTATAGAACCATTAACTATGAGTATGAGATTAATGTGCACATGGAATATGATGAGACAGTGATGATGCATGATCAGTTTACCTTTCCATAATTTCACTGCAAATGTTATGATTACATTTATCCTGTTATAATGTGCATTTTTATGATTTGTAGTGAAATTGTTTATGCGCAACTCTAATAATGTTCGTTCTCAGTATTACATACATACCCGGAATTTTATGGCTACTATACTTGTTAGAATTCATGAATTTTTAAACAAGCATTCTTACTTTGTTCATCTAGTTGCATTTGGCTAAATGTTCAGTTACTTATGTATGAAGTGCTTTAACAACATTATATTAACCTTTGAAATGTCTTGTTATTTTCTATAAAGAAATTATTTTTCGTAAGAGAATGTATTTTTGAATGTAGTTATCAAAATATGTATTAATTATTTTTCAAACCAATTACTAAGTATTTCGATGCTCACTCTACTTTTTAAATGAAAATTTTTCAGGTATCAGTCATGTCTTCAATGATGTTTCAGAATGCAGTTGGTTTTCCCAGAACCAGAACATCACGATCCTCTGTAGTATGTGACATGATTTGATATTTGTGAATGAATTGTAATGTAATTTTTTGTACATCATGTCTCATGGGCACCGACTCCAGGAATTCAGGGGTCGGGTCCTCACATTCCTAATTATTATGGAGGCAAAAATTAGATGAAATGAAATTACATTTAGGGTTAGGTAAGTATGTCTTCCTTAATTTTCATTCAAACACCTATTTTGGGTTTTGATTTCTAAGTGTTGATTTTAATTCAATTACTATAAATTTTGGTTATCCTAGTATTTCAAAAATAGAGTTTCAGTAATGGTATTCCATTGTTTCCTCACATTATTCACATTCTGTAATCCATGTTTTATATCATCATGTTGTCTATATTAATTTAATAGATTTCATTCTTTTACATAAAGTATTACCATATAGTGAATACCCAAGCCTCTTTCCGATCCATGGGTATTCACCTAGACATAAACATAATTTATTAATCTAGATATTTACATATATAAAACCCACAATCACTTTTTAGGAGATAAAAAATGAATTCATTTTCATTACATTGAGAATATATATACTAAATGATTTTATACGAAACCCATCCACTTTTTTCAAAGGGTTATTAAAGAATTTTTGTGTTATTATTATTTTTGAAGACATGAATTATGTAATATGAAGGGTGCAACATGATAGTTATCTAATGAATTGCATAAAGAATTAATCTCTGGTTATGATATGTTTCATGATAGATTAGTGAATAAGATGGGTAATTCTGATTTATTAAAACATTAAGAAAAAACGTGGTGGTATGATTATGAATGCATCATTTTTATGGTATAACCACCTTTATATGTTATTTATCATGTACATATGATTATTATATCATGGTATGCTTCATTTATTATCCATAATGATCGTTTAAATTATATTTCCTTTGTCTATCCCTTACTAGGATTTATAATCACCACTTTATTTTTATGTATGTCCCTAGGATATGATATTCATAAAAATTTACATAGGATGGACCACTGGAAAATAATTTCAATTAGAATAGAGGATTTTTTGTGTTATTTATGTTTTATGTTTCTAATTTCCAAGAAACTAAACATTAAAAGATCCTATGTGTTATTAAATGTTGTACCATGTTTTTAATGCATTAGGTAGTAAAATGGAGGGATTATATAGTTGGTATTAGGGAATGATTTACTTGTTTGTGAAAATTATTTTTTGAAAAGATTATTAAGAACTATTGAGATAAGTATTAATATAGGAAAACATCTTGTAATTATGGAGAAGCATAAATTGAGTGGTTTCAAATAAATGAAATCCATATCGATATACTATAAGTGGATGTTTCTATGGAACAAAATACTTTGTAGTAATAACCCCAAAAATGACAAATAGTGATTTGAATCAAACATCACCTGGTTCATGAAAATGGGTTTTGTTTCACACATAGTTTGCCACTACTGAGGGATATGTTTTGTTAATCACAATTTTTATGAATCATTCGTTTTGAAATAGTGTTTCATCATAGGGAGGCATTTTTACCTCTCATTATTCCCATTCGTTAATACTTTTTTTGAATCATCATGATGACTATATTAAGTTCTTGAATTTAGCTATTTTACATAAAATATTATTATGTGTCGAATACCCAAACTCTTTCTTATACATGCATATTCCGCAACATGGAAACATAATTTATTGATTCTGGGATTTACATTTATAAAATATACATTAACTTTTCATGGGATTAAAAATGATGTAATTTTGAATCCATTAAGCACTAATATACTCAAAGATTTTATATGAAACTCATTCATTATTTTCCATTGGTTATTGATGAAATATTTCATTATGGTATTTGTGGAACACATGAACTAAGACATATTAAGGGATCACCTTGATAGTTCTCCAATGCATTCGGTTAAGATTTAATCTCTAAATATGAAATGTTTCACATTACCTTGGTGAATAACCATGTTAATTATGTGTATTGACACCTTGCTGATATAAAACATTGATATGATTATAAATGTATTATTTTTATTTTTTAGCCACATTTCCATTATATGTATCATGTATTTATGAATATTCTATTGGGTTATTCCTCATTTATTATCATTGATTATATTTCAAATTCCATTAATTTTTTTTTTCATTTAATGGGTTTTATTTTCACCTATTTCTTTTAATGTACGTCTCTTGGATATGATATATTGTAAAAGTAAGTTAGGATGAACCTATGATGAGTTATTTGAAAAGAATTACAATATTTCTTATCGTATTTATGTGTTAAATTTATTGTTTCTAATAAACTAAAAAAATTATCCTATGTTATATTAAGTGTTTTTTTCATGTAATAAAAGCTTTATGTATTGAAAATAAAAGATTATATACTCCCACATAATTGATGGAAATGAATTCATAACTTTAGGATCTTGATGGTAAGGGAATTTTTGGCCCCATTGTTTCACCATGGTCATCACTAATGTTCATTGAAATGAATTCATATGAGATTCAATAACAATACATTGATTACTATATACTCAACAAGGTGAGTATAAAGAACAAATATATGTTACCTTGGACTGATAACCTTTTGGATTAGCTTAAGGGATTCAATGATTTACAAAGATTCATATTAGCTCGAGGTACCATCAACTGTGGGTTTGGGAGGATGATATTAAAAATAGGGAATTTTGGACAAGGTATGATATTTATGAGTATTTGTTTATTCCATTTTTTCTTATTAACACTCTGACTATGTTTATGTTATTGAGTAACCAAATCTTTCATCGATACATGGATTCCTATGTGGTTATCTTTATTGTTGATATTTATTATTTTATATCGAAGGAGTATCATGGCGATAATATGAATATTTTCCATGAAATCATCAGTGAAATTTTTTTATGGGGTGCTATCAAAATTTAAATAATGGATTCATGAATTGTAAATTTTAGACATGATATTTTTTAGAAGTTTTTTTTGTTGATCATGAAAAGATCATGGTGATTATTTCTTGGAAGCATCCAAATAATGTGTTTGATGACTAGAGTTTCATGGAATTGGTTTTTTGTTAAAGGATCTTTCTTTGGATATTCTCTAATATTTCATTTACTATGATAGATTTGACCCATAATGTTGTATGTTTATTTATAATGATCAATCAATGTGATAATTGGATGAGATTGACATGCGTTGGACTCCAATCCTAGTCCTTCCTGAGCCAAGTGGTGATTAGGATTTATTCCCAATTGGAATAGGTAAGGGTTTGGGTTATGCCATTATGTAGAGAAGATATGTGTTAGTTTATTGATCATGTGAGTTACTCCATCAAGATAAGTACAATCTCATTCATGATTGTGAGTTTTTGATAGTTATGTATGTTCTCAGTACATGGATCCATTACAAATTCAGGGATTTGTTTATAGTGTATTTCGGGTAAAATAGTAAAAAGTATATTTTCACTCTAAGATATATCTAAATGAGACAGAGACATTGGGTGGATTATCTTCATTCATTTGATTTTGATATTTCTTACTCCACCCATAAAGGGAATGTGCAAGTAGAATCTCTGAATACGAAATTCTTGACATAGGTAGTGAATATATAATTGGAAGAATTCTTATTGATGAGATTATCCACCATGATCTACTTAGAAGAAAAAAGATATGGCATATTGGTATTCCATGTATGTACTCAACCATGATCCCTTAAAGATTATATGATTTGACTTGGAATCACTGAAGATACAGAGTTTCTGCATTTTAATTGGATATTTTATAGTGGGTGGGGACCAACGTTGAGTTCTCATTATAACGACCCATGATTTACATACATGTTTATTACATCATAATTGAATCATACTTATTACCACACGTAAAAAAACCATGATAGGACCGTATAGGTATAATGTCTTTAGAAACTTGGAAACATAAACAAATGGTTCATAAATCATCTACATTGTCTCCCATTTATTTCATCATATTTAGAATCCCTTTTGGCATATCCTACTTAATAACCTTCTTCCAGACCAGGGGGAAAGAAAACATATAAAAGGGTGAGCTCAAATGCTCAGAAAGGGTTAACAAAGGAAATATCAATCATATCATATTCATAAGAACATAACATTTTTGAAAATCTTATCCTGCAAAAGAGATCTTAATATCATGACATGGGATAATTCATAGTAGTGAAATGTAATCCCAATAATCATAAGTTAAAACATGAAACATTGTGGCATACACACATAATCATTGAAAATTATTTCATATTAGTCAAGACTCATTTCCAAGACCATCATAGCGGACAATGTCCATTACTGAATTGAGTTCACTCCTCGTTCCAGTCCTGTATCACTGAACCAGATTAACTTGCCATTCCAGCCATGTCTATCTCATGAGATATAAATATTTTCCCAATGCATTGGAGGGAGATATAGGTCCCACCCATCTCCTAATGAAACCATTCTTATGTGTGCCACAAAATCATAAATCAAACATCATATCATAACCCATGTAATAAAAATGGGATTCTTAAACATCATTCCATCATAACATAATCCATATAAGATAAAAGGAATTAATAAAAATAATTCCATCATAACATAATCAAATCAATGTAATAACAGGGATAGGAATATAACCCTATATTATCTTAGATGTAAAATATTTTTGAGAAAACACTTGAACTCCATTCCTGAGGAAAATATCCTTTCTTCATCAAAAACATTTTTCCTTTCTCAACATGTCATTCAATTTTAAAATAAAAAAAGTTAATTGAAAATAAACTTTAAAACATGTACGGGAATCTTAATGGAAATAATGCTGTTTGAAATCATAAAAATCCATTCATGTCGTATAAGTTAAAAATAATCCTTCTTATCGTACATTGGCCGGAAAACTCAAAATGTACCTCGTATTGGAAATGACAAAATATTCCTTTCATATCTTTTACTAAAAATTCATCAATAGGTAAAATTGGATTTAAAAAATATTAGGAGGATATAAATAATATTACATATTGTGGAAAAATGGATGTGGATGATAAATATTCCCTAGTAAATATCAAAGTATAAAAAATCTCAGATAAAAATTGAGATTGCAAGATTTTCCCTTAACTTAGGTCTGATATGATTTGTACGTATCTGAACATCCATTATAATGATTTAAACAATGTTGTTGACTTATTCTAGAATCATATTCATTTTTTTGATATCATATATGGTCATATTCTTATCTTCTTATTAATAACATTTCATTACAACTCGTTATTCGGATGTTCATTGCTTTAAGTTTTTATGTGTGTCGAATAAATTCTTATTCCTATTTTTAGGTTATAACTAAATCATTTACAGAATTTTATTAGTATAATATATATAATATTTATTCATTCAGTTCATTTATATAAAGCATGGTTTAATTAAGATCATGTAGAACTAATCACATCGCACCGTGGAGACGGTAAGCTGTACGTATGCATGAGCGACGATATCATTCCCATAATTATTGAATGTTATTGGAGTGGATAATAGAATATCTCATAATTAGTATCATGTTATAATAATAATATATAGTTAATCTTTACACCATTATACCCATCCATGTAAGGTGGTGGTGGAAAACAGATTACACCACGGTGTGGAGATGGTATTCCATACGTACGCACGCGCGGTGATTTCATTTTCCATAGGATGGATAGAAGGTGAAATAGGGTTGTTTAATATTTATAATAACATATAAGTATATGAGTGATAATGATGTTATTACTTTATTATGAAACAAAAAAAGAAGATAATGTAGAAGATTAAATGAATTTGAATGAATTGGTAAAGGATATTACCGCTTCTTCGACGCGCCTCTTCTAAACCTCCTCTAAGGGCACTAAAGTTGGTATTTGAAGAATACCAAGACCTATAGAATGTTTTTAGGGAATTTAAGAAGAGAAATTGGCAGGGGTTATCCGAGCATGAAGCCTCAAAATGGTGTGAGGAGGAGAGGGATGAGGTTCCCGTTTATATAGGAGGAGAGGGGCACCTTTGGAAACATAAGAAATATTAATTTATAATAAATTCAAACCCCACTTAGAAACCTCCAAAAATGACTCAAATATGAGGATTAGTCGATATCGGGTTGTAATCTCATTATCCAAAAAACAATTACATGTTGGGAAATGATTTTAAACCTTATCAACTTTATTTTTCTTTATTAAATCTATTTATATTTATTTGTGGTGATAATATTATAAATTTTAAATTTTTATAGATTATTACTAATGTTTGTGAATTGTGCATAATTTTATACATTATGAAGGTTTAGACCATATATATTTTAATATATAATTTTTAAATATTTTTGTGATTTTTAAACAATTTTATAATATGTTATTTTTATAAAATAACAATAGTGTCAATTTTGACACTATTCATTTATTTGAATTTAAATAAACTATAAAGAGCCGTTATGTTCAAAATAAAGTATTTAACAGATTCATAACATGTCATATTTTTCTATAAAATTCTTGGTTAACATTAATTTGTTCATATATTATTTATTTTAATATTTATAAAACCATTTATTTGATATTTTAATCAATAAAATAATTTCAACATCACTATTGTTCCATAATTAATGATAATTATATAATCCCTAAAAATTATAAATAAAATTACATGATGTAGATAGTTTTATTATATTTCTGGAGACTATTCATGTTTGGTGTTTTATGATGTCTATCATTAAATATAAATTATTACACTTATAAGATATAAGAGAGTGACATATTGTAACTTTCTTTAGTTTTAATAATACTTACATCATTTTCATGGTCAAAGGTCTAGGAAATGAATCTATTTCGACCCTTAGGTGATATAGGTCTACTTTTATTAATCCAATATAATTTTGGCATGTGTTAGGGTAATTTTACAATCTTATTTTTACCATTAATTACCCGATTTACGATTAACTGTAGTAAAAAAAAATTACCGTAGTTACTACTCATAATATCAAAAAAATTAAAGTAACCTATTAACATAATTTGGACCCACTGAATCGAAATATTGAATCCATTTTTAAAAATTCAAAACACAGAAGTTGCAGCAATTAATTTAAAATTAATCTCATTGTTAAGAAAACGGGTTTTAAAAGTTAAAACATTGCCAAAGATTGAAAAGTTTTTACCTATGAATTCAATGTAAAATTAATTATCATGACATACCTTATATTAAATGGTAAAAATATATTCTATTTATACATTAAAACCATTCAATAATATATTTTAACCATATAAATTACTTTGATGAAAAAAGTTGTTTTCAATTAACAATTAGTGTATTTTTACTATTCATCAAAATATGAAAGTTATCAGAAAAGTTTCAAAAATTTATCCAATGTAAATTTTTATATACTGATTCAAATAAAGAAGTTTAATTTTTCAAATTGAAATCATAAACTTTAAAAGAATTATATTTGAAATGGGTGCGCCATCAAAAGGCGGAAAACTGCATTTTTGAAAAAAATAATTCTCCTATCTGAAAAATTGATTTTTTCTAGTATCATATGTAAAATGAATTATAATGTTATATAAAACTAAAAATGTGGTCAATAATATTTATAAAGGCTAGTTTATATAATATTTTAATAATGTATATTTTTTTTGCGAAACTCGGTATTGCATACAACACACACTATCGAGGAAGGTTGCTATTGCGTGTAATGCAAGCCAAGTTAGTGTTGTGTGTAGTGAAAGATTGATTTAGTGTTGGGTATAACATAAGACATAAATAAAAGGTATATTTCTCATAAAATCTCAGGGTGTTACATTCTACCCCCATTAAAATGAATTTCTCCCTCGAAATTTTTCACTTCATAACAAACAGATGAGGATACCTCTCCCTCATCATATCCTCAAGATCCCATGTAGCTTCATCTTAATCAGTGGTTCCTCCATATAATATTAACCAAGAAAGTGGTCTTGTTTCACTGAAATTTTTCTCTATGATCCAGAATCTCTATCAATTTTTCTTCATAAGAAAGATCTTTCTCCAGTGTTACAACTTCTGATCTTAGTACATGTGAAGGATCATGTATGTACATTCTCAGGAGAGATACATGGAACACATCATGAACTTGAGAGAGATTCGGTGGAAGTGACAATCGGTAAGATACCTTACCAACATGATCCAATATTTTAGAAGGACTGATATACCTAGTGCTTAGCTTTCCCTTCTTTACAAGTTTCATTACTCTCTTCCATGGAGATATTCGTAAGAACACTTTATCACCCACTTTAAACTCTAGATCTTTTCTTCAGTTGTCAGCATAATTTTTTTGTCGACTCTGAGCTGCTCTTATGTGTTGTTGAATAGATTTTCACTTTTCTTCCATCTCATCAATAATATCAGGTCGTAATATATTTCGTTCCCCAACATCATCCCAACAAGTTGGAGTTCTGCATTTCTTTCTATAGAGAGATTCATTAGGAGCCATCTGAATACTAGAGTGAAAGCTATTATTATATGAAAATTCCACCAATGGTACGTGTTAATCCCAACCACCTTTGAAATCAATAGAGCAAGCTCTCAACATGTCTTATAGGTTTTTAACTTTCCTCTCAGACTGATTCTCTATCTAAGGATGTTATGTAGTGCTGAAACTCAACTCTTTATCTAGAGCATGATGAAGACTTCACCAAAATATCAAGGTAAACCTCGGATCCCGATCAGATATAATGGAAAGTGGTACTCCATACAATTTTACCATATCCTTTACATATATCCTGGAAATATTATGAAGGGAGAAATATTCTCTAATAGCAACGAAGTGTACCGACTTCGTAAGACGATCAACTATAACCAAGATAGCATTATTGCCTTTCGATGTTTTAGGAAGTCTAGTGACAAAGTCCCTAGTGATGTTTTCCCATTTCCATTCTGGTATGGGTAATCATTGTAACATCCCCTTATACTTGTGTCTCTCAGCTTTAACTTGCTAACAAACCAAGCATCGAGAGACATATTCAGCAATATCTCTTTTCATGCCATCCCACTAGAAGTACTCTTTTAGGTCCCTGTTCATCTTCATGCTTCCAAGGTTAATAGAGAATTAAGAAATATGAGCCTCATCCAGTAGCTCCATCATTAAATCTTGTATGGGAGGAATACAGACACGGTTCCTGAACCTTATTATCCCATTACAATCAAGGTTGAGTTCAGGAAAATTTCTCACCTTCTTTTGTAACTCTATATCTTCTCTTTGTGCCTCTTTAATCACCACATGAATAGATGGCTGAACATTCATTTGTGAAAGATAAGATATCTACCCTTTCAATAAAATTCCAAGATCCATACTTCATAAATCTATAAATATTGGATCTTTTGTTATCCTCATCATGGATTAGCTAGCATGGTATTTTCAACTGACTGTGTCTACCACCTTGTTTGCATTACCAGGGTGGTAATGAATTGAGCAGTCATAATCCTTAATCAGCTCCAACCATCTTCTTTGGCGCATATTCAGATCCTTTTGTGTGAAAATATACATTAAACTTTTATGATCAATATAAATATCACAATTTTCGTCATAAATATAATGCCTCCAAATATTTGATGAAAATATTACCACTGTTAACTCCAAATCCTGAGTTTGGTAATTTTGTTCATGGATTTTCAACTGTCGGGAGGCATAATCTATCACCATATCATTTTCCATGAGAAAACACCCTAGCCCTTTCATGGATTCATCACTTTAGATCACAAACAATTCTCCACTACAAGGTAGTGTGATCACAGGTGCATTGGCTAACCTTCTTTTTATCTCTTTAAAATTCTCTTCACATTCCTCCATCCAAACAAACTTTACTCCTTTTCGAGTCAATTTGGTGAGTGGGTTAGATAACCTTGAAAAATCTTTCACAAAACGTTGTTAATATCCAACCAAGACAATAAAACTTCAGATCTCAGTTACTGTTGTTGGTCTCAGCCATCTTTCCATAACCTCTGTTTTTTTTTGGATCCACAGATATCCCCGCTTTTGAGATTATGTGACCCAAAAATGAATCTTTTTGAAGTCAAAATTCACACATGGTAAATTTATCATAAATCTTCTCCTTTCTTAGAGTCTTTAATACAAATCTCAAGTTATCTTCATGTTCTTCCATTCTATTCGAATAGAAATGAATATCGTCTATAAAGACTACTAAAAACTGATCAAGAGAGTCTCTAATGACTCTATTAATTAGATCCATGAAGATAACAGGGGTGTTATAAGACCAAATGGCATCACTATAATTTCATAGTGTCCATACCTTGTATGGAAAGCCATATTTGGTATATCCTCTTTTTTGACCCTTAATTGATGATAACATGAATGAAGATCAATCTTGGAAAAGTATTGAGCTTCACGTAGTTGGTCAAATAAGTCATCAATGCATGGGAGACGATATTTGTTCTTGGTAGTGATCTTGTTAAGTTCTTGATAATCATTGAAAACTCTCATTGAACCAACTTTCTTTTTAACCAAGAGAACATGTGCTCCCCAAGGTGATGCACTATGGACTATGAATCCCTTATCAAGTTTCTCTTGGAGATTATTCTTCAATTCCTACAACTCAATTGGGTCCATTATATATGGTGTCTTTGAAACAGGCATAGCACCCGATATGAGTTCTATTGAAAACTCAACTTCACGATTTGGTGGAAGACCTGGAAATTCCTCCGGAAATTTATCATCAAACTCCCGTAAAATGGGAATTTTATTTATCATGAGATTATCTCTAACCATTTGAGATAAATAACCTTCATTTATTAGAATCAAGTCCCATAAGATGGAAGAAATTTCCACTAGAATGTTATATTCATCCTTGCATAGATAGATGATCTTAGATTGATCTGAAATATGAAATGTGACTTACCTTCATTAGAAATTGATATGAGCTCCATATAATGAAAGACAACACATTACAAGAATCACATAAAATTCCACTACGGGAAGGATCACAATATTTGCAGGAAGTAATTTCTAACAAACTTCATTCAAAGAAGAATTGTGAACTTTTGATGTGACTGTTGTGCCATTAGGGGTTGTCACAGCTAACTAAATATCTAATTGGTGAGGTAATATGGCGATATCCTTAGAAAATTCTTCAGAAATAAAAGGCTGGGTGGATCCATAATCAAATAAATCATTTTCTACTTTAGATTGGATGGTAAGTGTACCTTTTAAAACTTTGGTTTCGTACTCCACATCACCAATAGAAATTGCATGTGCCTTTCCTTTGTCTTTGTCCTTAAGAGTTTGTTGATGTCGATCATCATCAACATCCCTTGGATGTGGGCATTGATTGACATAATTCCCCATTTCCTTGCACTTGAAACATTGAAGTGTATGAGGTACATTTTGTGTATCCCTTTCTTTGTTCGCATCATTATACATCTTCTTCCCATTATTTTGACATTCAATTACCCGATGACCATCTTTTCCACACTTAAAACATTTAATTGTCCCATTAAGACAACTCCCTCTATGTTTCTTTCCACAATTTGAGCATAAGGGAAAACTCATCTTCTTTTTAGGGTGGTATTTAGATTTTCCTTTGAATTCCGTTTTATTCTTCTTATAAACCCATATGACTGATCAGTTACTCTAATCACTATCATAACCTTGAGAGCACATAGAACAATTTCCTTGTAGCTATTGAAGTCCCTTATGGATAACACCGTTCGAAGACTTGGTTTTATGCCACTAAATAATCGATCGATCTAACTCTAATGGTGGATAATAATTCTGGAAGCGTACCTTTCAAGGCATATAAAATTTTCTTCGTAGGTACCAACTGATTCATCATTCTTTAACTTCAGTTAAATAAACACCTTCTCCATATTTATTCGAAGAATACGAGGGAAGTACTTATTTAAAAACAAGTTCTTGAACTCTTCCCATTCCATGGACTCAATTTCAACCCTTTTTGTTGTATTCTTTATAAGATTCCACCATTGATCAGCATCACCTTCCAAAAGATATACTGTTAAGATGACATTATCATGTTCAGAGAATTGTAGAACTAAAAATATCTTTTTAGTGGTACTAATCCATTATTCATACACTAATGGATCAAGAGACCTGCTGAATGAAGGTGGACGCTACCTCATGAAGGATTCAACAGAATGTTGCTCCTTCCTTTGCTCGTTTGGAAGTTCGGAATGATTCATATCTTTAGAAAGTTGTGTGAGCATGGCTATAGAATTTTGCATTCCAGCTCCCATAACGTTTGGTTGCTCAGGGGAATAATCATTGTATTTCCTGTCACATTCATCATTAACACAGTTCCTTCGTGTTTCATCCGATGACTAAAACCAAGAAGCATAGTGTGAGTAACACTAATTACAATAGGAAAACCACATAATCAGTAATACAATTTCACACTTTAGGTCTTATCATAGGTTATTAATTTTCATTTCTAAAACACTAATATTGTGTTCTATGCTTAGACATATCCTTAGGGTTCTTACTAAGGCATTCATATCCTAGTTTCCAAAGATATACTATAACCTCCCTATGATACCAACTATAACGACCCATAATTTACATACATGGTTATTAATTCAGAATTGAAGAATACTTATTACAACACATAACAAAACCATGATAGGACTGTATAGGTATGGTGTCTTTAGAAACTGGGAAACAAAAACAACTGGTTCATAAACCATCTACATTGTCTCCCATTTATTTCATCATATTTAGAATCCCTTTTGGAATATCATACTTAATACCCTTCTTCGAGACCTGGGGAAAAGAAAACATACAAAAGGGTGAGCTCAAATGCTTAGTAATGGTAAATAAAGGAAATATGAATCATAAAATATTCATAAGATCATAACATTTTGAAAATCATATCCTGCAAAAGAGATCATAATATCATGACATGGGATAAATAATATTAGTGAAATGTAATACCAATAAACAGAACTTAAAACAAGAAACTTTTGGCATACACACATAATCATAGAAAATCATTTCATATTTTTAAAGACTCATTTCCAAGACCATTATAGCGGACAATGTCCGTTACTAAACCGAGTTCACTCCTTATTCCAGTCATGTATCACTGAACCAGATTAGCATACCGTTCCAGCCATGTCTATCTCATGAGATAAAAATATTTACCCAATGTATTGGAGGGAGATATAGGTACCACCCATCTCATAATGATACAATTCTTATGTGTTCCACAAAATCATAAATCATACATCATAGCATAACCCATGTAATAAAAATGGGATTCATAAACATCATTCCATCATAACATAATCCATATAAGATAAAATGACTTCATAAAAATAATTCTATCATTACATAATCAAATAAATTTAATAATAGGGATAGAAACAGAACCCAATATTATCTTATAAAGAAAATAATTTTGATAAAACACTTGAACTCCATTCCTGAGGAAAATATCCTTTCTTCTTCAAAAACATTTTTCCTTTATCAACATGTCATACAATTTTAAAATAAAAGATGTTAATTGAAAATAAACAGGAAAACCTGTAAAGGAAGCATCATGGAAATAATTTTCTTTGAAATCATTAAAATCCATTCATGTCGTATAAGTTAAAAATAAACATTCATCTCATACATTGGCCATAAAAGTCAAAAAGTACCATGTATTGAAAAAAAAATATTGATTTCATATATTTTACTAAAAATTCACCAATAGGTAAAATTGGATTTAAAAAGATGTATAAGGATAGAAATAATATTACATATTTAGGAAACATGGATGTTTATGATAAATATTCCCTAGTAAATACCAAAGTATTTACAATCTTGGATAAAATTTGAGATTGTATGATTTTCTCTTACCTTAGGTTCAATATGCTTTGTACATATTCGAACCTCCTGTATAATGATTTAAACAATGTCATTGACTTATTACAGAATCATAATCATTGTTATGATATCATATATGGTCATATTCTAATCTTCTTATTAGTAATATTTCATTGCTACTTGTTATTTGGGTGTTCACTGCTTTAAGTTCTAATGCGTGTCGTATAAATTCTTATTAAACTTTTTAGGGAATAAATACATAATTTATAGAATGGTAGTAGAGTGGATAATAGAATATCTCAAAATTATTATCATGTTATAATAATCATATATAGTTATTATTTACACCATTATACCCATCCAAGTAATGTGGTGGTGGAAAACAGATTACACCACGGCGTGGAGACAATATTCCGTACGTACGCACGCGTGGTGATTTTGTTTTCCGTAGGATAGATAGAAGGTGAAATAGGGTTGTTTCATATTTATAATAACATATCAGTATATGAGTGATACTGATGTTATTACATTATTATAAAACAACAAAATAAGAGGATGTATAAGTAGAAATGAATTTGAAATAATCGGTAAAGGATATTACCTCTTCTTCGACGCGCCTCTTGAAAACCTCTTCTTAGGGCACTAAAGCTGGTCTTTGAAGAAGACCAGGACCTCTAGAATGATTCTAGGTAAGTGGAGAAGAGAAAGTGTCTTGTATTGGCCGTGATTGAAGGCTCGAAATTGTGTGAGGAGAGTGAGGAGGTGCCCTTTTATAAAGAAGGAGAGGGGCACCTTTGGAAACTAAAGAAATATTAATTTATAATAAATTCAAACCCCACGTAAAAACCTCCAAAAAATGACTCAAATATGAATATTTGATTATATAGGGTTGTAATCTCATAAACTAATAAAATTTAGACATGTTGAGAAATTTTTTTAAACCTTAACAACATGATTTATCCTTAACTAATCTATTTAATTTTATATGTGGTAATAGTATTCTATATTTTAAATTGTTATAAATAATAACTTATGTGTTGTGAATTGTACATAACTATAAAATTCATGAAATTTTAGACAATATAAATTTTATTTATAATTTTTAAATATTTTTGTGAATTTTAAATTTTAATATAATATGTTATTTTTATAAAATAACAATAGTGTCAATTTTGGAACTATTCATATATTTGAATTTAAATAAAATATATAAAGAAGATATTTTCAAAATAAAATATTTAAAAGATTCATAAAATGTCATATTTATCTATAAAAGTATTGGAGAACATTAATTAGTTCAGATAATATTTATTTTAATATTTTTACTACAATTTATTTGATACTTCAATCAATAAAATAATTTCAACATCACTATTGTGTCATAATTAATGATAATTATTTAATCCATAAAAATTAAAAATAAAATTACATGATATATATAATTTTATTAGATTTCGGTAGACTATTCATGTTTGATGTTTTATTTAGTTTATCACTAAATTTAAATTATTACACTTATAAGATATAAGAGAGTGATATATTGTCACTTTCTTTAGTTTTAATAATAATTACATAATTTTCATGGTCAAAGGTCCATGAAATGAATCTATTCAGACCCTTAGGTTATATGGGTCGACTTTTATTAATCCAATATAATTTTTGCGATTTTTAGGGTATTTTTACAATATTATTTTTACCCTTAATTACCTGATTTACCTTTAACTGTAGTAATAAAAATTACCGTAGTTACTATTCATCATATAAAAAAAATAAAAGTAACCTATTAACATAATTTGGACCCACTGAATCCTAATATTGAATCCATTTTTCAAAATTCAACACACAGAAGTTGCAGTAATTAATTTAAAATTAATCCCATTATTAAGAATACGGGTTTTAAAAGTTAAAACATTCCAAAGATTGAAATGTTTTTACCTCTGAATTCAATGTAAATTTAATGCTAATGAAATAAATTATATTAAATTATAAAAATATATTCTATTTATACTTTAAAACCATTCAATAATATATTTTAACTATATAAATTACTTTGATGAAAAAAGTTGTTTTTAATTAAAAATTAGCCTATTTGTACTATTCATCAAAATATGATAGTTATCAGAAAAGTATCAAAAATTTATCCTATTTAAATTTTTATATCCTATTTAAATTTTTATATCCTATTACAAAAAAATAAGTTTAATTTTTCAAATTTAACTCATAAATGTTTCAAAAATTAGATTTAAAATGGGTGCGCCATCAAAAGGCGTAAAACTGCATTTTTGAAGAAAAAAAATTTTCTTTTATCTGAAAAATTGATTTGTTTTTCTCATATCACATGTAAAATGAATTCTAATGTTATATAAAATTTAAAATGTGGTTAATAATATTTATAATGGATAGTTTATATAATATTTTAATAACATGCCATTGTTTATTAAAACACGGTATTGCGTACAATAGACGCTATCGAGGGAGGTCGTTATTGCGTGTAATGCAAGCCAAGTCAGTGTTGTGTGTAGTAAAAGATTACTTTGGTGTTGCGTGTAACATAAGACATAAAAAAAAATATTTCTCATAAAATCTCAGGGTGTTACAGTCATGATCATTAAATGAAACTCTATGATTTGACGGTGGAATGGTTTCTATGATAGATTTGAGGCACATGTTGATAGACATTGGACATCAATCATTTTGTCTCATTAAGATCCGAGATAACAAGATGCGTCATGACCTATGAACTAATTTCATATAATTGAGAATGAGGAGATAATTTGTGGGTTTTATAACATAGTTTCTAACTTGTTGGAAAATCTATGCAAAAGATCAAAGATGTGTAGTGTTATTACAACCATTACCCATTAAAGTATGTAAATGTTATTTGATATACATGTAATTTGGGATCAGGATACCACATACGCCTAGTGGTAAGGATGCAATTTTGGTGATGATAGATTAAATCATGAAATCATTAAATTTCATACTTATTAAGGAGTCAAAAAGGTGGTGTTTCCTAGAAACATGTATGTGCAAGATACTATTAGAATTTCTGGTTTTGCATTAGATTCTAAATACAATAAAGTCCCTCACTTTATGAACTAGTTTTATTGTTGTTTGAAGACATTAATTTGAACACTATTGATGTTGAACACAAATTTTAATATATATATATAATATATGAAAAAACTAGGAAACCATTATATAATCTTGAATACATGCTCTGGGAATGTCTTCTTGAGTTTACTAGAACATGGGAGAATCATATTACATTAAAAATGTTTTCCAATATCTATAGTTATCATGATTATATCTAGATTAAATCATTTTAAGCCTTGAAGGTCATCTATTTCTTTGGTACAGGTTGGATAATTTTCCATGGATGGAGTAAGTATCATTCTGAAGACACCATATATCATGAAGTCTATCAAGAAAATATTATTCAAATATCAAATTTTCCTAAAATGATATGTCTCTCAGGTTTTCTATCTTATGGAATTTGAGGTAAGTGACCATGATATTCACTATGTTTCACATTGGATGGTACATTGGATCTTGGGAAATAATGTTATGTTGAATCATCATTATGGGATCGCATTCAAGAGTATATAGAGACCTAGGAATCATTCTTATCATTTGAACTTCCTAGATCATTTTACATATATCCATGATGTCCTGATTATTTCCTAGATAAAAGAGAATCATCCAGACAAATCCATCATTCATGAATGGGAGAATATTGAAATTAATCTTCAAAATATAGTGGTTTTGTTATTATTCAGATAGTTGATTGGAAAAATAATGTGAAATATATAATGATGGTACAATTATTTCAATTCATATAGAAATTTGGTATGGAAAACCATTATACATGGGAGTGTTAGTCGTTAATGTTTTAGGAATGGCCTTATATTTTCTAGTGTTCATAATATTTTTCCTTACTTTAAACAAAAATATTTTATGGTGGGAGGAATTAACACACCAAGGTATGCAGAAGTAGATGTGGACACCTTTATTTTTTTCTTTCATTTTTTGGGTAGCTCATATGTTAAGAGATGGGTTTTCATATCTTAGTGGTATCATGAGGTCATTGGCTAGCAAATTATTTGTGGATGAAATCCTACCAAACTGAAGGTTCCACTGACTAACGAATAGAGGCTTGTAGCTATAATATCAATACCTATAACCACTAAATAACTAATAACTTCATAATAGAAGTGAATTAACAATGGAATAATTTTCATTTTGATATAAAATGTTTTATAACCCCCAAAAACAGACTCTTTCACCATAAATAAATTACTAATGAGTTTAGAGGCTCTATGTCAACATATTGTCTATCACCCCATCTATTTTGGATAATCATTGTGTGGATTGAAGGATTGGATCTATAATTCGTTAAGAAACCTATTTAAAATATAGTATATCCCCTCCCTTTCAAGGATTTTTATGTCTCATAAGGATAGAACATATCATCTAGCATATACAAGGGTATTGAACTTGTTTTCAATGGATCTAGGTTCTTAAGGATCTTGTTTCCCTGTTTCTTATCATTAGTCTTGAATATGAAATGTTTTTTAATAATTAATATGTTAAGCATATCTATCCTATGATATAACACACTGAATTCTTTATGTTAATTGATGCTTTTAATTGACTTGATTATGAAATTTATTTTTATTCATGACTGTAATATTTTAGAGATATTTTTGAGATTTAAATATGGGTTTTTTCATGGAAATCACTAGGGAATTTTGATGTTGTTAATAAATTGGTTTCAAGGTTTTAGAAAAAAAATGAGAAATGTATTTTAAATATTTTAATGTGGTCGGTGTATTTATATAAATGTTTTTTTTATAAAAATGTGGTCATTTATTTTAAAGGTCATATTCAATAAAAAATGCTTATAAAACATGGATATGGATTTTTCATTCAAAAATGTTTATGGAACATTATTTTGGCCTCCATGAGTGTAATGATGTTGTAATAGAAAACTTAGTAGAACATGGGTTACATGGATAAACTAAGCAAAAACTATCCCTAATGGAGTTATCTTTCACTAGGTATAGTTCACTTGATTTCATGGTGAATAACTTGTATCCTTTATATGGGACCAATCTTCTAAATCTATAGGAGTCTTGAATGCAATATATTTTTACATTGAGAGTATAAGAAGCTTCGTTGTGTAAACCATCATGTCTGGTATAACCCACTTGGTTTATTTGAGATTAACTTACTTGTATAATGTTTATATGTGTTTTATTGACCACTTGTTCATGTTATATGATGGGATACATGAAATCCATTTATTTACCTATTAATACAATTGAAAATGTGATATGTCATATTGTACCTTTTTATTGAATATAGAATGATTTTGAAAATAAAACCAATTAATGTTTTATAATTGATGTATTATTTTTAAATAGGTGATATAGAAATCTATTTTCAATTGGAGCTACTTGATGTACATGGTTAGAAATTTTATAGATTAATGGGTGGAATCCTATATGGAATTTGATGTGACACTCTACTTTTATCCTTTGGGGTTTGTATCCTTCGTTCTATATGATACTGGTAAAGGGAAGAAGGTCATATAGATTAATACTCTCATTGATAAAATTTACTACAAGTGGATTTGGATGGAGGTTATGTAAGGACATTTTAAGATAGAAACATGGATTGTTTCAAGTTCTAAATTGTTGATGGTATTCTTGTTATGTTTTGAGAAATTACGATACCAATGTTGGATGTTACAATTATTTTTTTTTGTTTTTTTACAAATGATATATTTTTTATTTATAATTTTCAATGTTTTTATCTTATATCATATATATGTTGTAGATTAAATCGTTCCCATATTCCCTAGAATGATACCCAAATTCATATTTCCTGAACCTAGAAAACATTACATGCTTTGGGCCTTTTAAGATATCAATTAGGGTGAAGATAGTGGTCTATACATGATGGTATATATCATGAAATATATTTACTTTTTAACACCAAGTAATTTTTGAGGATATTTATCATATTATTGAATACATAAATATAAAATGATTAACAATATGTATTTTTTTATTTGGGTTTTCATTTTAATACATCTGTATGATTTTTTACTATAAATTGAAATCCAAAACACTAAATGGTGAGAACAATTTTAATTATCATCCTGAGAGGTCTATGATGCACTTAGATAAATATTTATGATACCATAACTTATTAAGAGATGCTTGGGATTTTTTAGTATACTATAACTACCATTTATTCTCTCTCGAAAAAATTGTAATTCATGTTTTACAATCAACATGTTTGAAGAATTATATTATCATGTAGCTCATGTTTCATTGAGATATAAATATAAAACTAATCCTTGTTAAGCCCATATATAACCATGAATGGCCTTCTATTTTTAAGATGAATTTCCTGAAAAAATATCCAATACCTCCCATCACCCTAAAATATAATTTCATGATTAATTCTTGTTTTTGAGAGATATAAATCAACATGTGTCACTATATATACATTCCATTTATTTTTATACCATTCTCTTGAAGAAATGTTTTTATAAAATAAAATGAAAAAATGTGAATTTTTTTATAATTTTCATTATCATTATTTGATATATTCATCAAATGAATCAATAGAAGTATACAATAACCATTAATTACATTCATTTTAACACTTATTATCCTATAAAAATGTACATATAAAAACAATAAAACATAATAAATGAATTAAATAGTAGAATAAGGACCAGAAATTTGTTGGAATTATTTCACTAAACAATGTCCTAGTGCAAAGAAAGGAAACCAAGAGTAGTTTAACTGTCACATTCTGAATGGGGATTGGTTGAGAGATTATTCTCTTCCATACCTGATAGAACATTCACCGAATTAAAATAATTAAACATATATATTTCCTATCAATACCTTTTCTCTTCACATTCCAACCATCCTCATTCCATTAAACATCATTTTGAAAGCCCTCATTGATTGTATTGTCATGATTCATAGTCTAGAGAGATGAGAAATTTCCCATGGATATAGGAAATATACACATTCTCGGTATCTGTACAACTCCACCTTAATGAATAATCTTAATAATATAATGAAATTGAATATATTGTGAGATATGTTATGGAATGGTTTTCTTTTGGTGAGTGAAGGATGAATTTAAGGGGGATAGGTAGTTTTCATTCTATTGAAATTAAACACATTTATGAGGCATGCTGAAATTTTGTTTTCAAAGAATTAAAAGGGTTCCCTTGCATTTAATTTGGTTTTATGGATCTTATAAGAGATTATATTTTCTTCTTCATTGATTTAATTACATAATAAAAACTGAATTTTAAAATATTTTTTGAGTTATGAAAATTTCTAAACACTTCAATAAGATCACATGTTTGGGAAATCCAAAAATATAATTACCCAGGAGAGTAATACTTCAATTGTGGGGTAGTCATGTAAAGATAAATTTACAAAAAATATTCCTTTTTTCATATAAATTAACAAACTAATTCATTTAAATCCTGAGTATATATGTGGTTTTTGTGACTTTTGATATTTTGGGGTTTTTCTAATTTCTCAAAATAGGTAACTTTAATTGTTTTATAATTCTTCATATTCATAAATAGCCAAAAATTTTGTGTAACGTGTATTTAATTATTTTGATGAATTTATTCTAGATTGATTAATAAGAATCTTAATTATATATAGGCAATATAAATTTTGATAAATTAATTTTTTTTAAAATAGAAACTATTAATTTTCAATTGTGTAACGTCATTTTGGAACATTGAAATGTGTTTCCTATGACACACTGAGAATTAATCATTATTATTAAATTTTATTTAAATATTTAAATAAATTAATTCATTGTTTAATTTATTGAATATGATTTTGATTTTAAATAACTAAATTAATTGATTTTTTTTGGGGAAAAAATCCACAATAAAATTTTATTTAATCAGATTCAGGTCGAAATTGAAAATGGGGATGAAAAGTCCCAAAGTGATCACATGTTGAAATGAAATTTATTGTGACACATTCTTCATACAACCAATCTAGTGACCATGTGTGAAGAATAAAATTTAAAATGCATGAGTCTTATCCAAGATTACATTGGGGTGATAATGATGGTAAATTTACTAAATAACTGATGCTACCGTAAGAAAAATTATCATGATCGACCATAGCTCAAAGACAAGGGACCATGTGTCCTGCCAATCAACAATATTCTCATTTTCATTCGACAACACCCTCTTCTCCAAGAAGTCATCCTTAATCCTCATCTATGATCAACAACATGAGGAATCACAATCATTCAAATCAAGCACAAACCATTACCATATGAAGATTCTCCTCAACATCCAAGTTGATCGAGCCTAATGACATTATACCAAGCCATACTAGTATTGTTAAAGAATAATATTACCACATTTATGTATCAATAGATATTGAAACCTCCATGGATTATTGATGATTCTTAATATAATGACAATGTTATTTAAGGCTGATTCAATAACATGGAAATGTGACCTCATGAAATATCTATCACGAAAGTGGGTGACTAAGTTTATTATAAAAAACGATCGTTACACGAGTTCAAATATTGAATGAAATTAACATTGTGGAATGAATAATATGTAGGATCGAGATTTTAAATGAGAGGATCCTATTAAATAGACCATATTATGGTGAAGATCGGAGTAAGGTAGATAAATAATGGGGTCACGTGATCCAGGACTCTCTCTTTTGAAGATCACCATACCACTATTGGAAAACACCAAACCCAAGCCACATCTAACCCCATATGAAAAAAATACCAAATATATGATGGTAAATTTTTGAACAAGTGAAATATTATTGATTATGATATTAACCTCACCAATATCGATATCATCGGAGAACAAATTTCTAAATTTTTTCCTAATCATGTGTTCCCAACGAAAAAATTAAATGATGGAGAGGCCTTAATGGCCCCATTATATCCATAATAATAATGAAAAATAATTCAAACTAGGTGTTAATAAAAATTTGTGAACCAATTATTCCAACTCTCAGCCCCAAAATAATACCCATGTCCACTTGGGGAATAAAGAAATCAACCAATCAAGTCTAGCCATCAAAATAAACATTTTAAGAATCCATGGTCCAATAACGATCCCAATATTCAACAGTCGACTCTAGACATCATAAAATCAATGTAAATATTGAAATTTTTTAATATCTAATGATTTGAGTCTACCCTCCAAAACAATGAATATAAAAATAAGGTTAAAGAAATGGTTTGAGTAAGATTACATTATTGGAAATGAGTCTATGCTATTGTGAATGAATGATTTGTTTGGATAGTGATGATTTATGATGATGAATATTACAACCTGATCAAGGCCTCTGAACACCACCCCTTTAAATTTCATTAATTTATTTTTTATTAATTTAATTTAATTATTACAATTTTTTGGTCCATGTTTGATGATATGAGGGACTTGATCATTCCTAACCTCGACACATGTCCATATTCTAGACTAAGTCTATATACATCTTGACTAGGAGAAATGATTTTTTTCGAATCCCACTATTCTTGAAGACTATTCTAGCGTCACATTCAATTACACTACATGTGAGTAATATATAGTTCATAGATATAACTACAACATGAAGTATCTGGATACAAAGCATTGGAACAATATTGAAGGTGAATGGGACTGATCGTGGTTGGAATTTCTAAAATGATAAGATACTCTCAAATTAATCAATTAGAAACCTAAAATGAGATACTAGGAACCCATCTAAAATTGAAGAAGGATAGTGCTATCCATCTTCAAAAATCAAGAAAGAGGAAGTAAATATGATTCATTAAAATATTTCCCCGACCCATTATTCAAGGTATTCATCATCTTTTTATTGAAGTGATTACTTTTCTACTCTCCCCAACATTTCTTATAGTTTTCATTTTGGTCATGTTATTTAGTTAAATCCCATTACCTTATCCATTATAATTTATTATAGTGATATATTAAAAGTCTACTTTTTATTCAAGATAACTTCAAAATATATGAAGTTAGAGTGCTGAATTGAGGGTGTGAATTCTTGGGGGGAGGTCCATTGATTTTAAATCCCCAATATGATTTCTTTAATTTTAGTATTGTTATGATAGAGTAGTGGTTGAGTATAGTGATTGGTGTTGAAAAAATCCAAATTCCCTGTCATTATTCATATTTTATCCCAAAAACTATTGATTCTCCCTCCCATGTTATGATATATATTTTAGTGACATTTTTTTATTCGTGGTATGTTAATCCTATTAACTAGAGGAAGTAATATTAAGTATGCCTAGGTGATATTAAAATTTTCATATTATCATTCAATCTCAATAGAATATGGAGAAGAATGAATTATATAGATTACAGTATCAATTGTTTGACAATTTAATAGGTGGATATGATGGTCATTAGTATCCAAGTATTGGATTCATTCAATTTCCATGCTAACAATTATCAATTTTATTTTCCATATTTATTTTAATTATATCTCTCTAAAAAACACACACCAAAATTATCATCGACAATGTTGAAACAATTTGTTATTTATATTAAAATAAAAAATAATAAAAAATAAAATATTGGATTGATTGAATGGAGTAACTAATACTTGAATCCTTGAGAATGACCCAGATTAATATAAGACAATAAATTTTGGGCTGACATATATTTGTTATGAAATGCCATTGAAAGAATCATCATATAAGAGATCAAGTGACTATAGGTTCTAATAATGGAGGTCTATTGGGAATTTTATAGGTTTCTAACAAAATATTTCAATGATGATCTATCATGTTCATTGAATTAATTATCAGTCTCAATACAATAGGAATACCAATGTGGGATGAATTATTTATAGGCACTTTTTTACATAAATAATCAATGAATCTATTATATTAAGTGAATCCATCCATTTCATGTAGAAGGTAATTAATAAACTCTAAATGTGAAAAAATGAAAAGGTTTTTGAACTATTCTATGATGCTCAATGTTTCGTATTAGGATTTTACTATTTAAAAAAAGGGAACTCGACAAGTGAATGTTTTCCATTATAGTAGTTTTTTATGCAAGATACTGTTTGAGATAGTTAGTAAAAATGATTTCTAAATAGATTACACACAATTGTGAACATCGTGTAGGAATCCCGTATTTACTATGTCAAACAGAGAGGTATACAATGAGAATTTTGATTTCCATCGGTGTTCATGAGTTGAAACTATCAAATTTATAAGCTTATAGAGTAAATTGGTATATGGGTATGGATTCATCTATTTCTATGGAGTTTTTACTTGTATTTTACTGTAATTCAATAGAAATAATCAAGAATATGGTTTTCTTAATATCAATTTCATTTATATGAGGAATAAATTTAATACTATGTATTTTGTTGAGATGAAGATGCTGTGAAAAATTTGATATCATCTGGAGTTCATCGTTTGAGTCTTCAGGAGATATTCTATTTAAATATAATATCAAATTTAAATAATTTTATTAGATTGGTAATGTAAGATAATTAAATTTTCGATTTTTATGGAGATGATATTTTCATGGTACCATGAATATATATTCTTAAAGGAAAAAAAGTATTGTGGTAGAAAGACTATAATTCTTATTTTATGGTAAATTTTCTTATTTATTAAAGATTAAAAGAACCCAATAATGAATTAAAAAGGATTGCATCTTGTTATCAATGAAATTTGGTCCAATATATATTATAATTATTACCTCTGCATAGAATTATAAAATTAAGAAACCTATATTAAAATGGTATCATTGAAAATGAGTAGGAAGAGAAGGAGTGGTAGTTTATGATACTATATGTAATTGTGTCGAGACTCATGGAAGATGAAATACCATTTTATTGAAGATCGTAGTAACATTGAGTTGAAGAGTACATGCAACATTAATATGGTGTATCTATTTATATTTAGGTTTTTTAAGACATTTTCAACATATAAAATGATATATTATAGAGATGTTTTATCATTCTTGGAAGGATTGAGGGATATTTTTTCTAGAGCTCATAAAGAATATTTGAGGAACATTTAATTTGATTATAGAAAACACCTTATTATCTTGGAGGATTAAAGAGTGTTGGATTCATGTAAATGATATGTTTAATTGTTCTTATAATGAATATTATGGAATGTAGATGATACCTACCAAACATTTTTCTGCAAATTGATAGGCAGTCACAATCACTAAAGTATAATAGTGATAATAAAATATGTTATAGGGGTGAATAACTGAATCTGATTCACTATCTGATTAGTGTGCTTGCATCATCCTCTGGACACTTCATGTTGTATTAGAAAAAATGTGTGTTTCCTATTTTTGGATATATTTTATTTTTTATATATTTTATTATCTTACATAAAGTATATATTTAATAAAATTATTAAAATTACTTATGTAGAGAAAAAGGATTTTCCTTCTATCCTTCATAGTGTGTACATTTCTGATAAAATAATATGGAATAAAAGGAAAAGGGAAGTAATGATATAAAAGAATATTTATAAAGATAATAAGTTTATGAAAATATTGTATGCTAATCAATGTGATAAATTGTAATTTATCAAATCATATAAAAATGATCATTTTTATAAATCTATCTCAATCTATGGAGAGTACGAGGATGCTGATTCTATCCATAAAGTTAATGATTTGAACTCTAATGTTGAATGGTATTTGATGAATGTGTAGGATAAAGTATTCACTTAAATACAGTTATTTATCAGTGGAACTCTGGATGAAAATGCATAAAAAGTAGATGAGAATGAAGAAATTGTAATTGATTGTCCAATGAAATTATAATAGTGGATCACTCTCCTAGAACTTGTGGATGAAAAGGAATAATGAATATCTCTTTATAGTGATTGATTTATTTTTATTTAAGATTAATTGAAAATAAATTAATATAAGAAACTGGTGACTAAGATAATATATTTGGGAAATTTCAATTCATTTGGAAAATTTTACAAAACCTACATCAATGATAATGATTCTTAGATAGAGGTTAAATAAAAAGAATAAAATGGATTGATAATTCGTTACAATAATTAAATTAATTACATGAAGTTAAAACAAATATGTTTAATAGATATTAAGAAGAAAGGATAGGATCAATTAATGAAAATATGAACTCCCCTAAAATAATGTGTCTTGAACATGAGGTACAAATGAAAAAATAGAGTAATTATAAATTGGATCATCTAAAATAGTTCAAATGAGTGATACTGCCACATATTTTTTTCATTAAGTTATAGGGTTTTAAAGAGGCTCATATATGTGGAATGATGTACTTGAGAACATATCATAATTAACATATAACTGACTCTTAGAAAAAGGTATCCTATGAACTATAAAAAACCGTTTAAAAAATGTTGTTTTCCCAATGACTATAGGATTTAAAATTGAAATATGTAAATGTGTTTGTGGATACAAATACAATATAATATTCCCTTACACAAAAAGATGATATTTTCATATCCATGAATACCTCGCCCCATGAAAATATGATAAGGGTATTACATCACCCCAAAAACAACATGGTTTCCACTCTATCAATAATACATATAAAATAAAAAAATTATGTTCATTAGAAACTCTTGGTGATTTTAGAGGTTTTGCAACAACATAATTTATTTTGTAAAAATCACTTTATCCAATGTAATATATAATAGTACTAGATAAATTTTGATAATAACTAATGAAATGATAAATTAAACTAATAGAAAATATATTTCATTAATAAATTTTGGGAAAATCCCCCAAAAAATTAGAATGTGTGCCAATGTGGTTTTCTTATATAGTTGGAGATGGATATAAAAATGGTGGAATTCCCAAAAAATGAATGTTCATAAGGATAACATGATATTTATTATGAATAATATAATGAATTTCATTTGAATTTGTTAAAGAGTGATGACACAATAGCTTATAAACTGTTGTGTGGAAAAGGGATTGAATGATAGACATGTGTCATAAAATTGCATGATTATTATTATAGTTCAAAAATAATTGTTGATTCTGATATACAATAAAGGAACTAAACCACAAAGGTAAAATATTTTATTGAAAATGATGAAAAAAATTACTCAATTCAAAATGAATGATAATGATAGGATGAAATCCAATATATGCAAGGATGTTTATAATTGGAGAAGTGAAGGTGGTTTATGAAAGATGATTTATCAATAATGTGAAGCTATAATAGTGAGAGGTTAATGTTTTAAATAAATATAATAACCCTTATTAACTTATTTAGAACACTACTATGAAAATTTATTTTTCCCACATATTATTATATGTATTTTATTATGTAAAATTGAAGGTGATATTTTGAAAATAGAAGCAGATGAGTGTTGTAAAAGTAGGAAAATATTAGAGTTGATATATATTTAATTATATAACTTCAATGATATTTAATACAATGTATCCCTTGATTTTTAACATTTATATGGATGAAAATTTCCTAGGTGTGTTATTTTTCATAAATATGGGAACTTGAAAACATCTATAAAATCTAGTAAATGAGTTATACAAATAATAAAATTTTAAATATGTTATGAATATGATAAATATGTTTATAAATGATGAGTGATGGTTTATGGGAAAAAATTTATATTTGGAATTATATATATTTCACTTTTTAATGTCTCATATTTTGAACAAGATGGTTTTTGTAAATGAGTATGAAGTTTTCATTTGGTGGACAACCCAAATGTTAAATTGTTCTTTATGATGGAATTTTTAGCATTGGAAAACATTAATGCTACTTTTAGAAGAATATTAAGGACTGAGTGGTTTTTAAGGTGTTCTTTGATTTTTGAGAGTGTTGGGTTTTGAAATATAAGTTTCTAAAAAGCTAAAGGGTGGCACACAAATAGCAGATGGTTAGTGCTAACAGTGAACCTCAGCCATTCAGAGCCAAGAGTGTGTCATACAGTTTTACAAACTATTCAAATGAGACCACATGGCCATGTGAGATATAATTATAAAACTGTATTTAAAATATAGTTTTGATGTTCATGGTTAGATAAACCATGAAGCTATATTACATGCTTAGTCGCACATAACAAATGGGTCAACACAATTGGCCTATGTTCCAGCCAAACCAAGTGCCTCATTAAAAGGGTAAAAATTACCTATTCCCATATTTTCATAAAACCATATCCTCTATATTTTTCCTCCTATTTTCACACAAAATATCAATGTTAAGTATCTCTTCTCATTGTAATGGTGTGATCTCATCCACCCATACTCACAATCCCTCACTATCTATTGTGTTGGTATCCCTACAATGAGTCTACAACTCCTCCTTTCTAATTTATTAGTTTATACTTCCATATTTAATGATATTTAAATGTGATTCAATATTCCTTATTTTTTAGGGTATTTTTATATTTTTCAATTTCATTTGAATAGGTTCAAATTAGAGCTCGATAATGAATGTGGGAACCATCCTATGCATGAGGTAGGCGTTCTATATCTTTTCCCTTAATGTATCATTATTTATAAATTGTTACATTATTTCTCGCACTAGATTATCTATTTGTTTCTCATAAAATGTGAAATATATTTAATTATGTTTATTAACTACAACCTAGACCATTTTTTAGATCTATTTATAGGGTTTGAGGTTAGGGACCTCATCTGGGTCCACCCCTTTGGATGTGTTCAATTAATTTTTCTTATTGTCTCTTATTTGAAATTAGAACTAGTACATGAATTGAATAATTAGTGATAAATGAATTTATTTAATTACAAAATGGGAATGTATGAATTCTTAGACCATGATAATATAGGATTTAATCCTTGGATAAAAAGAGGAAACCAAATGGGGTTATTTGAAACGATCAATTTAATAGACAATTACATTTCCCTATTAATTATATTTAAATTCAATGGACCAAATGGTATTCTTGAATTATTATATTGACTGATTATGGGAATATTTTATTTATTATTTATTCTTTAATTACTTCATGAAAATTCTCCTCACATGGATTTCTCTATTAGTTAAATTTAAATGGTTAGATAACATGTATCATAACTTGAGTGATACTTGGGTCACTTTTTCTGTGATTACATAGACTAGATCATAGGGTGGATTTATTATGTATTACTCAAGTGATACTCTAGTTCCTTATATGAAATTCCATGGATGTAATCAGAGTATCCAAAAATTGTATTAATCCTCGAGTGATATTTGGGATCCTTACTTGAAATTACGTGAATGGTCTAATTTTTTAAGTGAATTATAATAGACCAAGGACAGATTCCAAGGTTCCATGTAGAGAACACCATGGATGGGATCATTCTTAAAGGATTTACATTATTAATTTGGATATACAGGTAATCCCATGAAAAAATTCAAAGCAAGGGATCATAGGGAAAATGAGATTTGTTACATGCTTGATCATTATAATACGGGGACATCTTGGGTTTAACAGGGGTCCTATACAAATATTATACTTTAATAACCTTATATATATTCCTTTGATATCATGTTTTGGATGATTTCATAATAATTTAAATGAATCTTTTACTACAATTATATGGGAACCACAGTTTTAAGCATCAAGTCTTAGCTGGTTTTGTGTCTCTGTATATATATTTGTCTATATAGGTTATTACATATATAATGCATATATATACTTACATATTCATATATATATATGTGTGTGTGTGTTAAATAGAGGCACATATTCATTGGTATTTCAGATTATGTTGTAGTAGGTATGGTCAACCTGGTGTTTTAGGAGGAAACTTGGCCTGATTATGTAAATTTATTTATTCTCTACTTTATTGATATACCTACTCACTACTATATTTAATATAAATAGATAGGATAATAATAGAAATTGATGGTGGTTTGAAACTGAGTTTGTCTTTATAACACATTGAGATTTTTTTAAATTTATATTGTTTCAAATAAAAGTAATATATTTGAAATTTAACATTATATTCAATACTGTGTTTATCTTACCTTACACACAACACCATGTTTTAATGTAATGAAATTTGTGATTAAAATATTATTATTTAATGTGATAGTAATCACCCAATTATTAGAATGGAGGGTAAAAATATAATTAGTATCAAAATATATGTTTTACACATGTATATGAAATTAATTCCTTGGAGAAAAATTATTTAGAAATGAAAATTAATACAATTTGAAAATAAAGGAAATTTTTTTAAGGAAATCTATTCTAATACAAAAAATGCTTCACCTCAATAAATTTGAAAACCCCATTTTGGTGAATTATTTTAATTTTAATTATATATTAAATATAAAATTAAATTATAATCATTCATGTATTCTGTTTTATATATAATAAATAAAAAAATTCCAATTTTATGCCGAAAAACTATATTTTTCTAAAAAATAGTTTTGTCAAATTATTTACACTACTTTTAATTTTTTTTATATTATAGAATATATATTTAAAAAAAATGAAGTAAATTTTGAAATCATAATTTAATAATTATATTAGTGTAAATTTTATATAATTTTTAGTGAAGATAAATTTTTCGATGAATAATGAAAAATTCTGGTTTTTAATAATAATTTTCTTTTATTTCAATGATTTAAAAAAAATTAAGGTGGTATTAAAAGATAAATTAGGGATATTTTATATTTATCAAGCCAAATTATGTCATTTTAATAATTTTTATATTAATTTTTTACATGATTATTTTTAAACATTTAAACATTTTCTCTTCAAAAATCCTATTTCTTGTCGTGTTTGGAGGATAAATTTTAAATTAAAATTTTACACATATGTGAATTAAATTTTGAAAAATGTATTAAATATTTTTAATAAGAAAAATTAATATTATCTAATAATTCAGTTTAATTCCTATCCATAATAAATATTAAAAACTGACGAAAAACATTTTCGGTTGTTAAGGTAAAAATGAGTTTACTAGAAGTTAAACTGAAAAATAAGTGTTAAAAATTACCCAATGCCTACCCAAATACCATTTATAATAATATTTCTACCATATATCCTATTATATTTATAATGGACCATTTTATAGGCTTTTATCATGTGAAAAATGTGGGTACAATATTTTTTAAACATTACAAGTGTGCCACTCACCTCACTTATTAAAGGCCACCTCATCTCATTTACACATAAAAAATCCAAAACACTTTTATTCAGAAATTAATTTCATAAATAACATCTCTATTTCCATAATATAATTTTATATGTCTTTTTTTCCATTAATCTATTATATAAATCCATTTGATGAAAATAAACATAAGTTGTCTTAAGAAGAGGTAACGTCCCTAATTAAGAATTTTATTTTGTTTCATCATCCACACTATTAAATTAAAATTAAAACATGATGATATAATAACCTAAGTATATCCCATAAAATATGATGTTATTATTTAAATTTATTAACCTAAATCCTTTTACCCTTCCATCAAATGGTTTATAAAATCATCATTCGTGTGTATGGTGGACTATCGCCTCGTAGAAAGATGTTATTTGTTTTTCATCACCACCTACAATGGACATATATAATGATGAATTTATTTTTTTATATGTTATATTTATGATATTATGAGGCATATTTAATAATTAAATCACATATTCCATCTTACTTTCTATTCTATGGGAATATGATATCGTCATTCCCATGTACGAAGGACTACCACTTTGCGATGCGATGCAATTCTTTCACACTTTACATGGAATGTAATAAGGAAAGGTTAAATAAACACATGAGATATATGTACATATATATAACATAAGAATTATCATATAATGGCAATATATTATTTAACACAGTTTATTTATTTCCATTGGGAAAATGGAAACAATGTTTATTCACACGTACGACCTACGATATATAGGAATGATGCATTTCATTTTATATATCTAAATTCTATTTATAAGTATAAATACATAAAAACTATAAATATTATATTTATATTATTGATTAAATTATAGATATTATGGAACCGTGAAAAATTGTAGGAGAACAGAGAATAAAGAATCAAAATATACATGAAAAATAAAGCAGTTATCGCCTAAACATAACTTTAACATTGAATTGTAAATAAATGGGTAATAAAAGGTTATAGGTAAATATTATACTGTATGATATATACATATATATATATATATATAAATATGTGTTTATATAATATATTTATAATATAAATATATTTATTATTTAGGATTTTCGAATGTGTACGAAGGAAGTCGAGACTTTCGGTAAGGGACTCCAAACTCACTTTTATTTTTTGTGAAACACATGCCATATTAACCTTGTGATTACTTTATGTGGTTTATATAATATTCATGAATGTATTTTATGATTCATATCCTAATTTTTTATGATATTTTTATATCCATTTTAGAATCTCTCTTTCATCGTGTTTTCAGAATAAAAGTTAAGAATGTTGTAAGGGTTTATCATATAATCCTTTATTAGGAAAATTTATATTTATACTTATAATGATTAAATTTTATGATTATAATGTGAAGAAAATCATGATATTTCTTATCAAATGGTTATGTCATGTGAATAAATATTTCCCCTTAATTTTATTCACTATAAGTAATCTAGAGTTCAAGATAATGTTTTTAATGAAAAATGAATTTATTTCTCTTTTCACTCTAAAATCCGTTTTCATCCAAAATCATGTTTTTCTAAAATTGTTTTCAAAATTGTTTTTTAATCTTAAATATATTTTCAATGAAAAATTTACCAATTTTTGATATTTTTATAAAATATCATGAGATGGATCATCATGTCATTTTCCAAAGAATAGCCATTGTGATTGTTCTGAAAATTGGAATGGAATACTTATTTTAACATGGATGCAATGAATTATATTATATGTTATCATGAAAAAATCACTGTTTTTAATATTCCTTTATAAGTTTCAATGTTTATTTTCAATGGAAATGAATTAGATTTTTTTTATATTTTATGTTTTAAATAGTGATTTCCAAATTGGAAAGGATATTTTACACATAAAATGTTTTAAATGATTTTTAAAGATTCCTTTTATATGTTTCTATGGTTATTAGTAAAATAAAATCTTTTTTAAGGGTTTTATTATTTGACGGGTGGAACCTATATATACTGCCAATAAATTGGTGAAAACATTAAATTAAATGATATAAAAATGGGGAATAATTTGGTGTTTTTGATCCAATATGAGAAATAGGAGAGTCGACATCCACAATATGAAATAGGTGAGTCCTCATACACTATTGGAAATAGGTTATTATTGATCCATTATCATATATAGGTGAGTCCAGATCCACTATTGGAAACAAGGGAGTCCTGATTCACAATGGGAAAGAGGTGTTGAGTCCCGAATCACAATGTTTATGGTATTGGTATTTGACCTTTAAATGTAATATGTATTTCTATATTTATGATGGAGAAAAACAATTGACATGATATTAGGGTTAAATATTGATTTATAATGATTTATCACTCTAATGAACCTTGTTTTATGAAATGATAATGTTTTATTCCATGATTCATGTTTTGATCTATGAAAAATTGAGTATGAACTTCTTAAGTCATGTTTGTGATCACAAAACCTTATTAATATATTATGATTTTATATAATCATATATTGATATAGCCCATTTTCACCCTTGATGAGCATATAAGATCACACTTTCTTATGTTTATTTCCCTAGGACATGAAGAAAGGTTTAGTTAAGATATTTCTAATAAGATTACTTTGTGAGATGATATTTTTCTGAGATGTTAAATATTATTCATGAAATAAGAAGTTATATTTTTTGGTCTCCTAATACACTAAACTATTACGGTCCTAGGGAACACTACAACATAAACCACCTTTAGCGGTGGTATTTTAGCGGTGGTTTATTAAAAACTGCCGCTAAACCCACCGTTCTTTATAGAGGCGATGCTTCCCCCCCCCCACCGACCCCGACCCCCCTTATCACCCTAATCCCGCGACAACATCCCATCCCCCCGACACAAACCCTAGATCTCCCCCCCCCCCCTCATCCCTCTGATGACCTCGCTGCCCATAAGCACGACCCGCCGCCCATCACCGTAGACCTGCCAAAGACCTAGCTCTCCTCCGATGTATGGTTTCAAACATTCTCACTTTTCCACCTAGAATTTTTTATTTAACTCTTAATAAATTAGACTTGTAATTTTATCCCATCCCAATAGAGATGACATGGTACATACAAGTTTCCTTCTGCATAGAATAGAGGGAGTTTTTATTCCACCACTACAAATGATACATGTATTATATAAGGAAATGAAAAAACAAATTCCATATTCCATTACAAATAATATTATGTTTAATTATAATGGTAATTTGTAAAATTAAAACATTCATGTATCATAGGATATATGATAATGAAAAAATATATAATCATACACATTTTAGTGTTTTATGATAATAAATGGTTGTTATAAACACAATATCATCCCTCGTGAACTTGAAAATTGTTTATAACATGTAATAAAAATGAGAACATAAAAATCATATAATATTATAAATCTTGGGATGTGAAAATAATCATGGATGACTAATATATTAGTTGATGACCTTATAATAGATTCTGAAAAGTAGTTTGGACTAGTCAGTTTTGACAAGGGTGTTGTGGAACCCAATGTGATTGTTTGCAAGGTGGGGTGGGGAATCAAGGTTCTATTAAAATTTATTTTTTCATAACATTAAATATTTAACCCTTAATAGTCATCAAATATTATTCTTGTGTGAGACAGATCAGGATTAATCTTTCACTTTTTGGTCATTGACATTTAATTTCAAAAACAAATATGGACCTTAATGTATAGAAAAACATAAGGTTTTATTTACATGTGTCACATGAACTAGGTTTAATATAAATGGAATACACATGATGAAGTTTCAATATATATAAATTCCCTATCAAATAATTTTTCTATTAGATATAAAGATTTTAGTTATAGTCACTACATTCCGTGGAACACTTCCTTTAAAATTATTTGGTCTTTCATCAATGGTAACCTAAGTGAAACATCCTTTGTTTCATTCTACACACACTACTATAAGGAAAAAATTGGTTTATACAATTTTATTTATTTTCCAGATTAGTATAGAAAGCTAAATTTTTGTACTTATTTAATCCAAGGTTTTATGTGTTGTCGATCTCAATGTTTTTGTGCACCTCTTCTTCAAGTATAGATGATATCATCTTCTTGATGAGAATGTAGATTAATATAACTCCATATAATGAAAACAAAAAAATATAAACCTCTATATAAAGAATAATTCTATCGATATTATTATCTTATTATGCTCTATTTTAATCAAAATCAACTAGATTAATCATTGTAACTCCACAAACAATTCAACATTATCCTAAAAGACCTCATTATGGAACTTTAAAGTTGGTTGACTCATACATCTTTATTTTGAATCTTGATTTTTTTGGTATGTTCATCCATTTATAGGTTCACATTGTGGTGCAGATTCATGTGGTTTCAATAATGGTCATCTGTGATCAAGATCTTAATTTACCTCCCAATTATAGAATATTTTATAGAATTAGTTTTTTTCATTATTTTTTCTAAGGAATACCTTTCATCCTCAGATGGAAGTTCAGATGGAGTAATTGATCCAAATTCTAATGGATGTATCGAAGATGTTTATTCTTTAATTTTTAGGTTCTTGGGTGAATCATTTACCTTTGGTTGAGTTTTACTGTGATAATAACTTTTGATTAACCATTGGTAAAACTCCATTTAACGAATCATATGAGTGTTCTTACATATCTCTATTATGTTGGAATGAGGTTAGAGAGATAATTAATCTTCGACCAAATTTGGTGAAGGGAATGATAAAGAAGGTGTAGTTGTTCTATGAGCGAATAAAATATGCTCTAGACCATCATGTGATGGACCAGGGTATAAAGTTGTTTAATTGGGATGTGTTTGAACCAGTGAATATTAATTCATTTCAGTTTTTGTGATTTCTTGTAAAATAAACCTAATTTATCTATTCGAGTGAGAAAACTCACTTCTTAACTCACACACACACTATTGAAACAAAATAGAAAAAGACACATGATATATAAGTTTCACCACCCAAATTGATAATTCAACCCTTGGCATGATCCAGAATCACCAAAGCCCATATGATCTCCTATAATCACCATGTTGCATGCAATGAGAAGGGTATTTCTTTAACATGTATTATAACATTAAAAACAACTTCATCACCCAAAATATCTCATTATTGTCTTCACTACCATGCTGAGACAGTCCACACTAGGACCAATAGAAAAAAGAAGACAACCCAACCTCTATATTTCATAGAAGACATTCATTTTTCATATCCTTGTTATTCTACTTATACCTACCCACCAATGGGTCTAATATACATTGTCTATTTACATTTCTACTTAAATAATGTTCCAATTTAAGGTAAGAGTTTGTTTCCATTTCATATTCCGAAATTATTTTCAATTATTATATGATTTATCAAGCCCTTACCATAGTGATATCAAAGTTATCACATCATTATTTTATTCATCTATTTTGGGGGAGAACAATATACAAAAAACAATAAGGATGGGATCCTTGTTCTCATATTCTTTTATGGATCGTTTTATTTTTCATTCTTTGGTTTTCTTGTGGGTGATTTTCCATATGTATTTTTATAGGAAAACCATATGTGAAATATTTATATATTTTTTAAACTAGTATATATGAATCTCTTTCCGAATTTAGTATTAACTATGTGTTTTAATTTTTTTTAATATTGTGTAGGAACATTGTGATATACATGGATAAAATATGGATTACATTACTGAGGAACACACCTCAGTAAGTTAAGGGTTTGAAGGAGTTTCTAGATTTTTCAATTTCCAATCAATCCGTTGAAGGGAGAATAATATGTCCAGGTCCTAAATGTAAATTTATAAGATGGTTGAAGAGAGATGAAGTTTATGAACATTAAATACTAAAGAAGTTCCCTGATCAATATTTCTGTTGGATTTGGCATGGATAATCGAACATTACAAAAAGGTTGAGAACTCATATTAATCTAAAGAATGAGCTCCCAACTTCGTCGGCAATTGAAAACAAAATGAAAAACCTCATAAATGATGCATTCATCACTACAATATAGCACTATCAACATCAAAACATAATAGAACAACTCGATGAGGCTGCTAAAAATTACAACATGACAAGTGATGTTTTTGAGACTATAACACAACTATATCAAAATTGTTACATATAATTGCATCCTCCTCTTGATTATATGGAGAAAAATGTAATAGAAAACATCAGTGAGGAAAATACGTTTCGTGATTTAGTTGACGATGGAAATCTAGAGTTGTATAGTGGATGTTTGAAATATTCAAAGAATTCTTTTCTGTTGAAGTTGTACCATATCAAATGTCTATGTTGAATTACAAATAAGTAAATTTCCATGATATTGTAATTGTTGCAAGATGCATTTCCAGAGGAAAAAATCCTCGAGTATTTTTCTGATAAGAAAAATGTTGTTAACAAGATTGTTCTTAATTATAAAAAAATACACGAGTGTCCCAATGATTGTATGCTTTATTGGTGAGAGGATTCAAGTAGAAAGAATTGAAAAAAAAATTCTTCATCTAGATGGATGTAAATGGGTGATTTTGGAAGTATGAATCAACATACTTTCCTGAATAAGAATAAATAGAACACACCTGTAATGGTTTTGCGTTACTTTCCTTTAAATCCTCGATTGCAAAGATTATTCATGTCATCGAAAACCGCCGAACACATGAAGCGTCATTCTGTATATAATAACATTGATGGTTTAATGAGACATCCACAAGATTCACAATCATGGATGCCATTTGATTCATTACATCCAGATTTCTCTTCTGATCTTAGGAATGTTTGATTGGGATTGGCTGCTGATGGATTCAACCCATTTGGGACTTTAACTACTAGTTATAGCATTTGGCCAGTTGTTTTGATCCCTTACAATCTGCCGCCATGGATGTTTATGAAACAAACATATTTTATCATTTCGATGATTATTCCTAGAAAAAAATGCCTAGAAAGGATATTGATGTGTATTTGTAGCCTTTGATTGAAGAATTACATGTGTTATGGAGCCACGATTTTCAGACATTTGATGGTTCTTCTAAAACAATGTTCAAAATTCATCTTGATTTAATGTGGGACATTAGTGACTTCCCTGGGATTTGGAATTTTTCCGGTTGGAACATCTAGAAGGGTTTGGATTTTCCTTTTTGTAACATTGATTTTGAGCCCAAATGGCTACCTCACAGTAGAAAATGGTTCTTCATGTTCCATAAAAAATTTCTCGATGCATCTCATAGATTTCTGCTGAAAAGATCAAAATTTAACGGTTTCATTGATCGTATACCACCTCCAATGTTGTTAACATGTTATAAAATATTTACACAACTTGAAGATGTTGAAACATAATTTGGGAAGGTTAATCATCTGAATGATAGCGGTAAAAAGGTTCGAAGTGCATCTTCAAGTGAAATTAGAACGCAAAAATGGAAGAAATAAATTATATTTTTCAAAATTCCATATTGGGAATTTAATTTTTTGCTGCATAATATTGATGTGATACATATTGAGAAGAATTTCTGTGAAAATTCGATTTTCACATTGCATAATGAGCACAAAAAGTCTAAGTATCATCTCAATGCTCACAAAGACTTATAAGTAATGAACATAAAGCGTGATCTCTGGCGAGATGATGATTAAAAGTATTCTCAGAAAATATTTGCAATGAAAAATAGGGATAAAGATACATTCCTTCAATTTTTAAAGAATGTGAAGTTATCTGATGGGTATTCATGTAATATCTCAAGGTGTGTTAACTTGAAGAATCATAAGTTACATGGATTGAAAGGTCATGATTCACATATTTTGTTACAATAGTTACTACCATTTGCATTGCATACATTATTACCTAAAAAACTTTCTTCTGTTGTACTCCTATTCTACACATTTTTCAGAAAACTATGTAAGAAATATCTCTATCCATTTCATCTTGACAACCTCCAGGAGGAGATTGTATTGATCCTTTGTGCAATTGATATGATCTTTCCTCCATCATTTTTAACTGTCATGATTCATTTAATTGTGCATTTGGTTAAGGAAGCAAAATTAGAAGGCCTCGTTCATTATCGATGGATGTATGCAATTGAGAGGTACTTTATTTATTTGTTTTTCATTTATGTAAACATGTTTTGGCACTTCAATACATAATTATGTTAATTTTATTTGACATATATCTATGGAATTTCAAATCAAACGTGAGAAATAAATCTCAACCAGAAGGCTCTATTGATAAAGGTTATTTGGGTGAGGAGTGTCTTACCTTTTGTTCTAGATACATGGATGATATTGTGACAAGATTTAATTGAGTTGAACGTGTTGATGACACATGGACTCAATCTCAAATACATCAGAAATAAAAAATATTTCCTTTTATTGGCCAATCTGTTGGAATGACCTCAAATGTGACATTGACAGAATTGGAATTATTACAGACACATAGATATGTGTTTATGAATAGTGAAATTACAGATCCATTTATTGAAGAGTTGAGGATACAAACAAAGAGGCTAATGAGAGGACACACACAAAATGAGAAAGATATAATTAAAGATGTTAATAAAGAGGTTGTAGAATGGCTTGCCCAATGTGTAAGTTCATAAATATTGCAATTAATATGAATATTAGTTTAACACATATATTTTGTAAATATAATATATTATATTTGTTTTTTTAGATCATGAATACTAATACTTGAGCATAGAGTTCAGAATATTTGGAGTTTCTTGCTCCAGATCCTCTAAAACAAGTTATAAAGTTTGACGCTTACAACGTGAATGGCTTTAGATTTCGTACAGTCGATCATGAATGGGGTTTGAAAACATAAAATATTGGTATATTGACATTTTCTGATGTTGGATACAATGGAAAGATGACTAAAATTATTCAATTGTTCTACCACATGAAATTTTCAGTTGTTATATTCAAATCAAATTGGGTCAATATTATTAGAGGTGTTAAAAGTGATTCCTTTCAATTTACTACTGTGAACTTCTCCCTCTTCATGGATGTTGGTGATTGTGAATTTCATGATCCATATATCTTATCATCTCAAAAAAATGGTATATTATGTGAATGATGTTGTGGATGAAGGGTGGAGTGTAGTTTCTCACGTAATACAAAGAGATTTTTATGATATGGGTGATGAAGTGGAAGATTTGACCTCTGAAATTTAATCTCATCAACAACAAGAAGTAGAATTATTTGTCCATAATGATATTGAAAATATTATTCTAGAAAGGATGAATGAAGTGGATGATGTAATAGAGCAAGAAACTGACATGATTGAGTGGTAAAATGATTGTATGTACAGTTATTTATTCATTCAGCAACCACTTATTTCATTTTTGCAGTCATTCATTATCATTCTTATGTATATTTTGATTGTTAGTATTGGGAATGTATTATAATTTTTAATTTTTTTTTTCATTTTTTTAATATATGTTCTGAACTTAATTTTGTTTGATTAAATGACATGAATGTCAAGGAAGACACGATACACTGTTTCATCCACTACTGCGACAGATGACAGTCCATCTGTCTCCCTCCCTACGTCATCTGATCCACCAGTTGCCTACCCCCTACACCACCTCCCCCTGCACCATCTTTCACACCCTCTATGAGCGTCCCTTTAGAAGCTGATTCATTGACTCCTCCTTCAACAGCCTCAGCAGTGGGGCGGCGACACGTCACTTCTAGGTCATCACGAGCATACTAGAGGGTAACTATTATAGGCACAAATTTTAATATAAATAAATTTATTGCACTTTTTTATACTAATATTTTGTTCATTAAAGATGAAAAAATGAAACTCAGGAGAAAAAAATAAAAAGTGAAGATTTGTGGAATATGAATGGAGAGAATATAGTTGTCCCATTTGATTCATATGGGGTCCCTATAGTTGAATTCGTGAGATTACATGGACAAATTCTAGGCCAGCTGGAAGTGGATCCCATTTCCCTTCCTATTTTTTATGATGATTGGAGACATATGCCTCCAAGTAGGAAAAATAAATTTTTTGATTCCCAAATAAAGGTAATTTTAATACATTATGGTGTAATTGAATGTCATGTAATTAATATGTTCAAAATGAATTTCTATATACATATGTTTTTCCACTATATAGTTACTGATGTGATAGCATGAAAGTGGACATTGAAAAATCTTGGTAAGAAATGGAAAGAATTAAAATGGAGATTGTGGAGAGATTTCAATGATAATTCGTTGACCGTCCAACAAATGTATGAGAAGCTACCCAATGGGCTACCTAAAGAACAGTGGAAAGTTTTTATTGACAGACATCATGGTGAGAAGCAGATTGTATTTAAATATATATTATAATATGAACCTCATTTTACATTTATAAATTTATATTAAGAGAATATGACATTCAAAACATTACTATTAAATAGAATTTTTTTATTTCTGGATCTCTCAAGAAAGAATGCATCAAGCTGGTCTAAAAAAGTCATCCCTCACACTATGGGGTCAAAAATCTTTTCTAAAAGTAGATCGACTCTGGTAATATTTTTAATAGTTTAAATATTTATAAGACAATATTATTTGTTTAATATATTAAACTGTTTATTTATAGTTTTTTTATGTAGTCAAAAATTTTAGGCCATAAAGCATCCCGAACTGATGTGCTGTTGGATGTTCACAAAAAATTTGATGGATGTTTTTATAATGATCCAACCAAAGAAGTTGTGCTTTAAACACCTTTTTTCATTATAATTACTTATTAACAGTTTTAACAATGTTAATATATATTGATATTTAATTTATAGTTAAAAAAATAAAGAAATATGGGATGTCAATCCTGGGTAGTCCTACTCAGACTCCCAGGATGACCTGGTTGCTAATGTCCTTGGGAAGGATCATCCTAGTAGAGTGAACGAGATGGGATTGGGAGTCGTACCATCTGAGGTATTTGGCAGGCCATTGGGGATTGCAGCTACATCTACTCCTATTTGTAGTCATTCTATACCCAAAGATGCTCAGATAGATATTTTTCCATACAAAACACGTTTAAAGACCAGTGAGATCAGATATCTACTTTGTAGAAAGCATTGACTAATATACGTCAGCATATGAGAAGATATCCCCCAGTGGTATTGCATCGATAAGTGGTGAGCTGGTAAATCACAAAAATTCAAAATCATTTAGTTTGGAAACTTTTATTTTTTTTAATTTTAAATATAAATATGCAACACTATTTAATTTTCAATATAATGTTCTTAGAGGTGGTAGCAGGAAGTGGAGTTGGAGGGGTAGAGGGTGATGATATTTGTTCATCATCGGACAGTGATTAATAGTATTGTTGATATGTGGACAAATATTGATAGTTGGTTTGAATATGTATCATGTGTGGCACATAGTTTCCTCCAATCTATTTTAGGACATTAAATTTTCTTGATTTCTCATGTTTCATTTTATTTATTTTATTGATTAATGATGTTTCCATTAATGTCTTGATTTCTCGAGTGTGGTATGCTACATATATATCGACTCATTATTTTGATGATTCATTTTTTAGGATTCATTTTTTAGGATTCATTTTTTCATTATAATAACTTATCCTACATTTTCTAGCCCAATGCATTTACCACTACATTTCAATTTCGAAGAAGTACTTCTTAGTTATTATCTTGTATCATTCCCTATGGATGAGAATGTGTGTCTCACTAACATGTTTAAGATAGATCACCCTTTAGTGTGGAATAATCCTAGTATCCAAAATTTCAAAAAATATTTGGAATCCATAGATAATGATACGATATTAAGGGAAATTTTTCAACACAGTCTGAAATGGGGGTTTCCCACCATTTCCAAAGTGGACTCCAAGAATATTTAGGTAGTGTGAATGGCATTGTCCATTATCTAAGTAGGCATGACATACCGATGGGAAACTCCCAGTAGATTCGGTAGAACCCCTTGCCCTAGAAAAATGTTAAATATACTACATGATCAGTTACTAACTATTCATAACATCAACTACCCTATCAAAAAAAATTTATTATATGCATCCATATTCCTTGATACAATATATTAACCCCCTTCACGAAACATTCTTCCCTTTGATGGAATGTGCCTGATCAATTCTATTATATTCTGCACATCAAAATAACAAAGATGTGTAATGGGAGTTACAATATATTAGGAGCCAGATTCCATTCCTTCTAAGGAAACCACTCAAAAGAATCCTTTTACAAAGAAATCACATGAGTGAAAAAAATATGATACTAGATCCTGATCCATCACTCTTAAAAAAATTAGGAACACTTATCCATGGGAGAGATTATTTTACCTTTTTTCTATCTTTAGTGTCATGTAAAACAATTCCTCATGGAATAACCCAATCGAGATATGATTTTACCTAATTCCTATGTTATTTTTCATTTATAATAATTTCAAACAGAACATCAACATAAATTAATACCAAGAAAATATTACCACATCATTATTCCCATGATAAAGGGTCTACCACCAATATACTATACCCCAAATCTATTGAGTAAATAAGGAATAAATAAATAACAAACCAATCATGTTCCTAAAGGACTGTAGGAGGGTTTAAATTTATTGACACATAGATGAAATAGAAATCTGAATAGTTACTATATATTTAGTAGTAATATATATAGTTTATATATATTTCATCGACCTACAATGTCAAGGTATGTGAAGATGTATGTAACCAAATACATATAACAATACTGATGAATAGACCATGGAATAACTTAGACTTCCCTAACCAGTCTAACGAGACTATGTACTCATGTAATTTGGTACATGCCATGTATCCCAATAGAGTGAGAGACGCCATGAAACCACACATGGGATGTTGAGTGCGCCATCAGGTCAAAATTCTGGTCATGGAATGTGGTGAGTAAATCACAATACTTATACAGTAACATTTTTGTGATACACTATGCTCAACACCTGATGTAAGGAATTGTGACATCTCCTTTCTCAACAGTATCATACCATCATGTCACAACCTCTATAAAGGCATATATTAAATATAACTAGAAAGGGGAATAACCTCAAATCCATATCTTCTATCTACACCATATACATAATAAAGGCATAATCATTTGTGTCTTAATAGATAAGGAATAACCTCTTATTCATGTCTTTATCTATGTTCAATTCCCATTTAAACTATTACAGTTCATATGAAGCATTTTATAAAGAATAAATCAAGATCATGACATTTCAATTACTTGGGGTCATTCTATTTAAAAATAATTGATTTATTTTGAGAAATGAAACCCATCATTAATTATCCATTTCACATTATCAGTTACATTTAACTCATTCAATTCATTAAAACATGGGAAACCCATATATAATCTCAATAGAGTCACTTAGATGTTGACATGTTAATCTAGGAAATTTCCTATTTTAGAACTTCCAACTATAAATGGTCCAAACACCTCAGGGATGCCTTGGGTTCTATAAAATAATCATATACAAAGGGATATTACATTCTTAAACTTATCCAGAAGATATGTGGGAGTACCAACATTTTAAAAAAAATCATATTGTCCCATTTCACCTAGATCACCCAATGGTTGACCGCATAAGTTGCACACAACATGTGAACGTCCAATCAGGGATCAACTAGTATATATGAGTCTGCAATGGTCAATTTAAAATACATAAACTCATGAATACATTTTATTGGATGCTCAGATTATGACATTTGATATGTTTATTTTCATTCCATTACTCACTGAATGATTCATTTGGTTGTGCTTAGTTAAGCATCTCTTTTCATATTGACTGTAGTATGTATTATGGTGGTGGTTTGGTATTATTGGAATGGATTTTTTCAGGGCACAGGTACATGGGATACAAAACTGTTTCTTTTTTTTCTAAATCTGCTCTTTAGTGACCGTTTTAAGTGCCGATAACTATAATAGGTAAATTTCACGGTGTTTTTAACCAAATATAAATATCGATATTTTTTCTATTAGTGGTAGTTATTACCGCCGCTACAGTCTTAAATTTAGCGGTGGTTTTAACCATCGCTATAGTGGACCATCTTTCATACATTTTCACTATAGTTATATTGTATGTCGTGGAGAATTTTCCTAGCATAGCATTAATTTTTTTAGTGGTTGTTTTAACCACTGCTAAAAAAAGTAATCCCCTTCCCGGAGAAACCACTGCGAGAAACAATATAACCGCAGCCAAAATTCACCAACTACAACGGTTCCCATAAACCACTGCTAAACCACTTTAACTGCCACAAATATTTTCCCAAAATGCAATTTAGCAGTGGTTTTCGAAAACCACCACAGAGGCATATGGTGGTGGTTTAAACCGCCTCCATTGCTAAAAAACCCGCCACAAAATTGCAATGTTACTATAGTGGAAGGTGTTTATAAAATGTATTGAATATTATTATAACAGGATATGATATTTTTAAATAAAGATCATGGGTTTATATAGTTTGTTTGAAAGGGAAATTATTTGTTAACCTTTGGAAACTAGGGTGATAAAATCTTAGTGTGATCCGTGGAGGTATTTATAAGGATATATACAAGGGTGCCTCTATGGATAAGTCTAAGGATGATCCAATGTATAGGAAAATTCTATAGAATTTTGATAAAGGATAGACCAAGTGGGTTCTAAGAAATTTCAACCCACTTTGGATATTAAATGTTGATATGGCTCTCATAGAGGGGAACCTAGGGGTAAAAAATCCAAATAGGGCACATCGACCACCACTCGATCATCGCCTGGTGCAGGACAGTAGTCCTTGCATTATACCAGTTTTGAAACTCTTTGGGGAAATGATTTGGAAATTAAAAAACTCTTTATGAACCATCATGAATTATTTAAATAATGAAAATTACTAAGGTTTCATATATTAAAAATAATTTGACATGATTTAGAAAGTCTATAAGTGATTATTTTTATAATTAAATTCCCCACTATGATTATTGTTGCTCACACTATGATATTTTGTTATTGTAAATAGTTGGAACCTGATGGAACTAGATAAATGTTGAATGTTATAGAAAACATGTTTATGAGAAACAAAATTGGATGAAATATAGAGTGTGTTATGTTGTGATTATTCCTAATTAGTTATCACAATATATGATCAATTAATTTTACTTAAACAAACACTTTGACTCTCCAAAGAAGATAAAGATATAGTTTGTTGAGAGTTTGGGTGTTGGGGACCATAATGTAAAGATGATTCAGTTTCCTATATATCATGAATGTGGGAATAAGGAACAAAGAATATAACATATAGGAATGGGTAGATATATTGGGTGTGGAAAAGGACTCAAATCATGAAATTGTACAGGAAAAATGAAAATTTCAAATATGGTAATGATTGAGAATAATGGTCTACCTATGATATCATCGATGGTTAAATGATCAAATGTGTAATTTATTAGAATTATGAAAATAAATGTTTTAAGGGGAAAGATCAAGAAGACAATTAGAATGGTTGTAGAAGCAATGGTTATACAATTGATGATGAGGAGGATACAAGTTACATATTCAAGGAATGGACTATTATAAAATTATTTTTTATGTTAAATGTGGGAATCAAGATTAAATTATGGTTTATGAGTGTTAATACATGTTTCATACTATATATTATAGGTAAAATTATTAAGGAATAATATGGAGAAGCATATATAATTTTCTAATAAGGAAGTTGGATGATTTAAGTGATTATGTATTAGAAATATAAAATTATGTTATATGAATCCTAAAATATATATGGATTTTTTAGTATAAGTTTTTCAATAAGGATTTAAAAAAATACATTGAACAATGTTGATGATCTTGAAAATTGATTTAATAGAAAGATGATATTTTGATTAATGGAAGATAAACCTTAATATGTTCTTGATGTTGAGAAAATTGTGTTTTGTTTGGGTAAAGAGATGATTGATATGGGTAGGGTAAATTGGATATTATTGATGACTATATAACTAATTAATGATTTTTGGATGATGTGGTTTATGTTATCATTTATGGAGTTTATAAAATTGTGGTATTTTTTGGAATATATTAAATATCCTTTGATGTTAATCAAGGAATGTTGTTGTATGTGTGTTTTCATTAAAATTTTATGCTAATTTTGTTTATTACCATGATTCATGATAATATATGAATAAGGTATTGATATATTATGTATGTGATAAAAAAATATACAGTTTATGGCATTGGGTGATTAATGTTAAGTTGATTTTGAGAAATTTAGCGACCTCCTTGAAAATGTTTTGGAATTAAATCTCTTGTAAGGGTCATAAGTTTAATTATTTATGAAATGGTTTTAGTGGAACATTGAATGAGGTTTTAGATATTAATTCTTAACTTTACCATATGATGATTTAGGAATATTGGATAACATGTGAAATCCATTTTTTATGATGATAACTAGAGATATAAGGAATAAATTTTCTTTCAATTATGGATCTTTTGTTCCATCAGTGATTTGGGAATAAACAAATTCTTACCTATTTCTAGGTTTAAGAGATGAATTGAAATTGATTGAAGAACAACCAAAATATAAAGGTGATATTATTTTATAATGGAAAGATAAAAAATTTGTATATCTTTAACATTGATATTCTTGATCATATCGGGATTGTTGCCTATTTATTAGAACTTATACCAAATATCTATCAAGTCCAATATGTGTTCCATGTATATCTCATGATGATATACATAATTGATCCATCACATGCACTGAACTCTGAGGTTGTAATACTGGAGCATGATATTTAATATAAAGAGAACCCATGAGAGATTCTAGATCAAATATAAAGTGTTCTACAAAATAGTACCACTCACTTGGTCAAAGTTTTGTGGTGAATCCACTAGCTTGAGGAAGTTACATGGGAACCTGAGGATGTAATAATGGGAGATGTATCCGTATTTTTTGGTATAAAATTGAAAATTTTGATGGAGAAATTCATTTTATGTGAGGTAGAATTTAACACTGCTTTATTTTTTTTAATTTTTTCCATATAAATTTATTCTCTTTGATATATTTCACTATATGAAACACTGAGTTTATCTTGCATCATACACAACACTGAGTTCTAATGAAACATGACATACTATTAATGTATTACTATTTAATATGATAGTAATATCATAGCCATTGGAATGGAGAGTATGAATATTATAAACTAAATTAAGATAATATAAGATTTACACATGTATATAAAATAATTTTTTCAGTTACCAATTAATTCGAAATGTAAATAAAATTATTTGAAAATAAAAGATATCATTTTATAATTTGTTTTAAAAAAATTCATTTTACCATAATATTTTAATAAAATAGTTTTTGAATGATTAAAATGAGATTCATATATTAAATATTTTAATTTTTTTAACATTCATCAATTGTATTTTCTAAATAAGAGGTAAGAATAAATCAAATTTTATGCTTAAATACTACATTTTTCTAAAATGTATTTTTGTCGCCCTCTATGTAATTAATTTAAAAATAATTTTTGAAAAGTTTGGAAAATTTTTGTTGAAGAAATAAATATCATATTTTAAGTCATCATGTCAAAATTATTTTAGGGGTTCACTTTTTCTAATATTGTGAGAAGATAAATTTTGGATGAATAGTAAAAATAATAGGGTTTATATAGAATTTTCATTTCATTTAACACTTTTAAAATGTAAAAATTATTTTAATATTGTGTGAAAATAATATTTATTTAAATTATATATATATATATACATATTAATCCATTTTGGTTCACTATTATCATTTTCACATTGAATTTTTATATTAAATTTTTTTAAACATTTGACCATTTTCTCTTTGAAAACTCTCTTTCTTGTGCAGTCACTATGATTAATTTAATATTACATTAATCCACTTATATGAATGTAATTTGGAAAAATTAATTCCATATTTTTAATCAAAATAATCTATTTTATACAATAATGTCATGTTAATTTTTTGACAATGATGAATAGTAAAAATAGTAAAGATTATTTACAATGGTTAAGGTAAAAATGGGTTCACCACAGTGTTAAAATAATATGATATGGCTTAAAAATTACCAATAACATCTCCAAAAAAATTTATTATAGAATATAGACCTTATATCTTCTATTTTTTATAATGGACCATTTTTTAGCTTTGTGTCATGTTAAAAACATGGGTACACCTCTTTCTTTTCAAAAATTACAAGGTTTCCACTCACCTCACATATAAAAGGAAACCCCTCTAATATAATCCTAGCACATTAAAACCTCATTTTTTTGGAAAAAACTACCCAAATTATTTTTCCTAAATACCACCCATCATTCTATATTCCTTAATAATTTATTAAATCCATCCTACAATGCCTTTTGGTGCAAACCAAAAAAAAGTGTCTCAAAAAGAAGTAACGCCCCAAATCAAGTGCTTAATATTATTTCATTCCATATCATTTAATTAATTTTAAACCATGATGATATAATATATTCAGTATCATTAATATAGTTATATGTTATTATATTAATGTAATAACCTAAATATTTATCATATTCCATCAAATGGGTTATGAAATCATCATATGTGTGTACGACGAACTACCGTCTCACGAACATATGTTATTTATTTTATATCAACACCTCTCACAGATGGATATAATGATGAATTTATTGTCTATATATGATATTTATTTTATTATTATTCATATAGAATCATTATTTCACATTTTAATTCTTAATTCACATTCTTTATGAATATGATAGCATCGTTCATGTGTATAGTGGAATACTGCCTTGCGAAGCGATGTGATTTGTTCACACATTACATGGAAGTTAATATAGATTATTTGAATGAAAATATGTGATATATATGAAATAAAATTATTTTTAATAGACTTATATTATTTACCATAATTTATTTCATTCCATCTTTAAAATGGAAACAACGTTCATGCATACTTAGGGCATATCGTTTCCATGAATAGTGTGTTTCATTTTCTATATATTAATTTTATGGATCACTATAAATACATGTATAATGAATATATATGATATTTATATAATGGATGAAAATTTGGAGATTATTTAACCATGATCAATTTAATAGGACAAAAAATAATAAATAAAACATACACGAAAAGAAATTAAGTTATTACCCAAAACACGACATTAACATGTAATTGTTAATAAAAAGGTAATAAAATGTCATAAGTAAATTATTTAAAATATATATATATATATATGGTTCTATTTTACATGTATAATAAATTTATATTTATTATACATGAGGATCAAACATGTGTGAAGGAAATCAAGACTTATGGTAAGGTATTTCCATCACAATTTTATTTTCAGGAGACACTTTCCATATTAACCGCTTGATTGTTTTACATGGTGTATATACATCCCATGAAGGTATTTTATATTTATTCACATAAAAATTATTGGGATTTAAATATCCATTTTAGGATCAATCTTTCATGGGGTTTAGGGTATAAAATCTACCAAATGGTATGGGTTTTAAGATAAAATCTCATCATTTATCTAGATTGTTTATGTTTGTTCTTATAATGATGAAATATTATAATCCCTCTCCCTAGAAACCCATTAAATTTATTCTTCTATAGATATTTCATAAGAATATATGGTTTCCCTTCAATTTCCTCTATTTATGTACTTGATATTTCAAAATATTTTTTTCTAAATAAAACCACCACTATATGCCTCCTTGGTCAAAAATACATTTTCTTCAAAAATCATGTTTTCTAAAAATGTTGTCAATAAGGTTTTAAAATCCAACAATTTATATTATTAAAATATTGTTACACAAGTTTTAATTTTGTACACAATATTTTCAAATAAATATTCTTTACATTTTCCAAACAATGCCCATTTTTCTTTTAATAAAAATGTGAATGCAATCATTCCTTTAGTTTGTATGACATTAAAAATATTTTCTTCCATCAAGAACAAATAATCATTTCAATTATTACATTATAAGATTATGATCTTATTTACAAAAAAATGGATTTCCAAAATATTTGATTAATTTTTAGTTTCAAAAAATATATTTTAAAAATAGAAATGGTATTTTCCCCAAGAAATGTTCTAAATGATATTTAAGAAATACATTATATGTTGTTGAGGTTATTTTTATTATATAGGATTTTGAAAATGTTTTCTGTTTTAAAAAAAGTATTATTCGAAGTGGAAAGGCTATATTACTTATTAAATGTTCTATTAGATATTTCAAAATCATTTTCTGTCTAATATGAAATTGTTTGATGTTACATATTCTTTACAGGGGATAATATAGAATGATGAAATCCTTATTATTTATCTAGATGTTTAATTTTTATGTTGACAAAATTTATATGAAACCCAATTATTTTTCTTATTTAATCCTATGGTAAATTGATGTAAGTTTTATGAAACCCATTTTTTTACATGGGTTATGTTGTGATGATATGATAAATGTTTTAGGATATTGTAACACACATATGTGAGGTTTTCAATATAATATGGGAGGTACCTATATCCCCCTTAAATGCATTGGATGATGCATTATATCTCATGAGATAATAATAGGAAACTAGTCAATGAGATTGAATAACTATGGGAAATAGGTGAGTCTCGATCAACTGTGTGAAATAGGACAGTCCTGATCAATAATAAGAAACAAGTGAGTCTTGATCTACTATAGAAAATAGGGGTAACCTGATCCATAATGGAAAATTGGTGATATGTTCTGATCCACTTTGTTGATGGTCTTGATAGTTATCCTTGACATATTAAAATGGTTTCTATATTTATGATGGTGGAACACTTTTATTAGATGTGATTATGGTTCATTATTGATTTATGCTGACTTGTCACTCTTATTTAGAATGGTTTTTGAAATAATCATGTTTTATTCCATGAATCTTGTTTATGACCTATGTCAGGTTGGGTATGATATTCATAATTTATATCCATGATCACATATTGTTATACTTATCTTTTTATTTTATTTTATAATAGATTTATATATCCTATATTTACCATTACTAAGAATCTAAGCTCACCATTTCTTATGTTTCCTTCCCCATGTTATAAGGAATGGATTAGGTAGGGTATTTCAAAGAGTAGTACTATATGAGAATATATTATTTGGAGATATTGAAGATAATTAATGAAATAAGAATGTTGTGTGTCTATTATCCAAACAAAATAATTTATTATTTACCTCAGGCATGTGTTTATGAAATGTATTCAATATTCATCTAAAAAGTTATGAAATTTAGTTATCGAAATATTGGATAATTAAAATCCCACATCCTGTCCTGGCTTCCACCTGGTACTCGGATATACCTCATGGTTATAGGTTCAGGTTCAATATTATTCTTGTTTTTCTACTCTTATACATGGGAGCTTAATAGATCATGACTAATCCAGAGCCCAGGATCATCATAGAGATAGCCCTTGGGTATTTTTTTCCTTTTTATTGAGTATTGATTATTTTATCTCCTACTATATATATACTATATTGTATCTTGTATCTTTATAGGTACATAAATGGTTATATAATTTTATATTTTCTAGTATATTAGTATTTTATTCTTTTAGTTATTATCATATTTCGATTATTTTAATTTATAATGATTCCACTATTTCATTATTTATTTATTATTTACCAATTTTTTAATCTTATCATGAGGTTATATTCTCCCCATTATACCATTGTTGAACCATTTCTGTTAATCGGAATCCATTGGAATGTTGGGAGATTCGTTTGAATCCATGTGACTGACCATCATAGGGAAATATTTTAGTAGAAACTCATTTGAGATATTACAATGTGGTATCAATGAATTTATTGTTTTCTGTTACCTTACTATTTGGGGTAGGTTGACAGGATAGTAGGAACATTTTGACACTTTGTAAATTGTCATGTCGAAGATTAATCAACATATACATGAAGAGAAGACCATGTGGGTAGATATAAGACATTTTTTCATATTATTAATTATTATAATTGTATAATTTTTGACCTTTAGTGATTTGGATACTTTTTTCTTCTTATTATTTTTTGAGATCTACGTTCTTTTACCCATGGCTTGGTATGTTAAGGAAATATTTTTATATTCATCCTTATAGGGATATAGAAATTAAATTTATATACATATTCCATGCCTTGTAGATTTCATTTATTATATACCTGATATATGTTGGATGTTCGTTGTGTGATTTATTAACATACATAACTGTATACCATGTTTAGGTGATTCATTTCCTTGTTATTCCTATATTGAATTATTCTATGGTTACATATTTATTTTCTGTAATATTGATGGCTTTTTTATAGAATTATTTTTTTATAATTATGACAAAATAATTTTGTTTTAATGTGTCTCCACTAACCTAAATGGTGTTTAGCCATATAGATTGATAGTGGTGCTTTAATTAACTAATTTCGACATGTTTGATCCATAGAAAATTTTTATGGACCCGACCCCAGTTACCCAGAGTCGGTGCATTATTATATAACATTTGCATGATCACAAGGAAATCATGTTCCAAAATACCGATCAGTTTAGTATCGTTGTAAGTACTAGATACATTCATTAGTTTTACATTACATCGTAAAATGAAAAACAACAACAACATTGTCTTTATTGACCATATTAATATCCCATAGACTATCCCAGTAGGTCAGTCATAAATAACTTCTTCATATCCTGGGAAAATGAAACATAAGAAATGGGTGAGCTCAAATGCTCAGTAAGGGTAAACAATACAACAGAAGATAACATAAATATTAACCATGGTGAATAATTGAAAACATGTGCCTTTAAAAATAATAATCATGAACACTTTTATTGCATGAATATGAGCTGAGTAAATGATTTCATAATAAAACATAATCATGGGTATTCTACAAGTCGAATGACCACATGAACCATCAATATTATTCTCATAATAAGGGAATGTATAATGCCATACACTCTGAAATATTTTTTCAAGGCCTTGGCCAAGACCTCTAAAAATGATATAGGACTCGGCCAAAATGACTTATCAAAATTGGTAAAGGTCTCAACCAATTCCACGTCTAATTGTCTCATGAAAGTTACTGATGCATCGAGGAGCTATAGTGGGCTCCACCCGTCACAAACAAAGTCCAATACATTCCTCATATGAAAAGGTTGAAATATAAGATAAACATTCATATTAAAACTAGAATACAAAATGTCAATACATTAACCATAAACCATGAATGGTAAAAAAATAACACATCCATAGTCAAACATATCACAAAACATTCAATAAAATATGAAATATTTTTATCATAATGAATCAACTTCAAACAAGTATAAAATCCATCAAAGGATGTTGACATTGATGAAATCAAAACTACTTGAGAGAGATATCTCTTTCTTTTTTGGAAATGATTTAAATGCACATAATTAAAATACATTTAATTTTAAAATATAATTATAAGTGTGTAAGGGATGCTTTGACGATGTTATAACAGCGGAGAACAACCACACCCATCGTATAACTTAAAAAATCATTCTTAACTAAAATTTGTCGAAAAAGTTCAAAAAGTTCCATGTTTGGAAAACGAAGGAAAGATTACTTTAAAAAACGTATAAGGTCAAATAAGGGTATAAATTACTTTAACCCATTTTCTATTAAATAGTAAAAATGATTTGGAAGACATTTTTAAGAAACATGGATGTGGATGATAAAGATGTCTCAGTAGATAATTACATATGAACAAACTCAGATAATGAAGAGATTGTGAAATAAACCCTTACCTTGTACTTTTCCATAGTTGATTTTATGTTAACCTCATGTATAATAGTTAAAAAAATTAAATTAAATTATACAAGAACCATATACATAATTATAATATCATATTTGATCTTATAATAATTCATTGTGAATAATATTTTAGTATTATCGTCATTTTGTGTGTTAACTTACTCGTTAAATTTTGTATGTTTTGTTACATAAGTCAAGTTTGTTATGGATAGGATGTATATTATTCATATAAATAATGATATAAAGTCCTTAAACATTAATTTTAATCATAAAATAAAAATTATACTTGAATGGATACGATGTGAAATGAATCTCATCGTGTTCATGGAGACGGTAATGCGTACATATTCACGAGTGACAATATCATTATTTTGTATTAAAATCAAATATAATTGGAAGGTATATCGTATATAAAGAATAATTATAATGTTATATTTATTATTTACATAAATTACACTTCATTATTATACCCATGGAAATAATAATGTATTGAATAACAATTACACAACGACTTGGAGATGGTAAGCCATACGTACGCATGTATGGTGATATGTCATTCAAAGGATGGATAGAATAATGAATATGGTTATACCATATCTATAATAACATTAAAGTATATATATATATATATAGAATAATGAAAATGGTTATACCATATTTATAAAAACATAAAAGTATATATAAGATACTAGAGTTATTATTTTTGAATGGAAATAACAAAGAAAGAAGAAGTGTAAGAAGAAAAGAACATGAAAGAGGTGATGAAATATTTACCTCTTCTTCGGGTTCTTCCTTTTTATTTTATCAAAAGGGCTCATTAGGATATTTTTCTGACTAAAAGGAGGCTTATAAGATGAATTTATGGAAGTTGAGAGGAAATTTGGGCAGGGGATGGCCGATCCAAAATGCTTTGAAGGTGTGAATATGAGAGAAGGGGAAGTGCCCTTTTATAATAGGGCTTAGAGGCACATTAGGAAAAGCTAAAAATATTATATTATAATAAATTCATATTCAGTTTTTAATGGCTCCAAAGTAACTTAATTCGAGTCTGAGGTGATTATGGGTCTAAATACTTTTATCCAATTGGTTGTAGACAGTTTTGGGTCACTATATTAACCTTATCTTATAGATTTAACTCTTAGTTAATTAGTTTGACATTTACCATGTCTCTTTGTAATTTTTTATTATATGGTTAATAAACTTACTATAACAAGCCAAGATAACCCCATGTGGTCCATTATTAACATATATAACATTATCTTAGTCATTTTTCCGACCCTTAGATTTTTAGGAATATAATATCAATTAATAATACAATTTTTTTTTAAAAACACTTTTATGTCAATTTTGACACTATTTGGTATATGATTTTTTTGAAAATCATAACAGCATGATTACTTAGGAAAAGTACATTTAAATAAATCCTAACATGTCATATTAACCTAGAAAATTATTTTAATTCATAAAAAGTCTCATATTACATTTATTTTGGTATTTAATATATTAATTATTTTAATATTTAATTAATAGGGAAATTACTGCATCATCATTGTGTCATAAATAAATTAAATTATTTAATGTCTAAAAATTATAAATAAAATACCATTATGTAGGAAATTGTTTTAGATTTCTAATGAATATTTATAATATAATTTATCTTTTGTATAACCCTATTTCAAAAAAAATTTTGTTATTACACTTTGATTTTAACTCTTTTAACTCTTCTTTGAATTAAATAATAATAAATGTCCTAATCTAATCCAAGTGGACCTAAATGATCATATTTAATTCCGAAGATTGATTTTGGTCGAGATACACTTATCCAATAGAATTAGGACATGTGTTAGAGGAAAAATAATATCAGTTTTACCTTTAATTACCCTATTTACTTTTAACCGTGATAAATAAATGTAAAAAGTTACTATTCACCAAAAATATTTTTATCTCATTGAACCAAATTTTACATAGTGATATCAACCATGTCTCTCAGAATTTTGAAATTCAACTGATAGAAGTGGTAAAATTATGTTTTATACAATTTTTCAAAAGTTCCTAGGAGGTAGGTAAAAGACAGTAACAATTTCAATAAAATTTTTATAAATATAAAATTAATATAAATTGACTCCAATGAATTAAATTTATCTTATAGAGAAATTATGTATCTATTTTTACCTAAAATAAATTTACATAAAATAAATATTTATAAAAATTTGGTTTTAAACTATAACTCAGTGTTTTTTACTATTCATTAAAAATTAAATGTTTTCAGAAAAATACCAAAAAATCACCCTAGGCTAGTTTTGATATTTTGAATCCAAAAATGAAGTCCATTTTGAAAAATAAAATTTCAAAAATTTCAAAAAGTGGGTATTACTATTCATAATGGCTAGTTTGATTTTTTTTGGTCTGTTAGAACTCGATGTTGCATACAACACATGCTATTGTATTACTAAAACAGAAGTGTACCATGGAAACTTGGGGTGTTACATTTTCCCCTCCTTCAAATAATATTATCCTCAAAATTTCTAGAATATTACTGCATAAAAATAGTCGGGTGGTTCTTCATCATAAGTTCCTCAGGTTCCCACATTGCCTCTTACATCTTATGGTTTCTCTATAGAACTTTGACCGGACGAGTCGTCCGGTTTCTCAGCACTTATTCTCTTGTATCAAGAATCTTGGTGGGATCTTCGCAATAAGATAGATCGGGTTCCAATTATAATTCCTCAAAGGTGAGTACATATGTTGGGTCTGGCATGTATTTTCTCAATAGTGATACATGGAACAAATCATGAACTTTGAATTGACTTGGCAGGATTCCCAAACGGTAAGCTACAACCCCAATTAGTTCTAGAATTTCGAAAGGTCTAATGTACCTGGGACTCAATTTACATTTCGTACCGAAATGTATAACTCCCTTCCATGGAGATGCATTCAAGATAACATGATGATAGACTTGAAATTCCAAATCCTTCCTTCGATTATCGGCATAACTTTTATGCCTAATTTGAGCTTATTTGATGTGGGTTTGGGTTACATTCACCTTTTCCGTCGTTTCCTCCACAAGTTATGGTCCTTTGAGTTTTCTTTCCCAAACATCATTCCAAAAGGTTGGTGTACGACATCTATTTCCATATAGCGCTTCATATGGTGCCATATGAATACTTTCATGGAAGCTATTATTATAGGATAATTCTACCAGAGGTATATTTTGATCCCACATACCATGAATGTCATGTGAGCAGGATCTCAACATGTCTTCTAAGGTTTGAATAGTTTATTCTTATTTCCCATCAGTTTGAGGGCGGTAGGTAGTGCTCAAATGAAGTTCAATATCCAAGGCCTTCAGAAGTATTTTCCAAGATCATGATGTAAAACGTGGATCACGATCAGAAAAAATCAATAGGGGTACTCAATGAAGTCTCACAACTTCATTAATATATAGTCTTGCTATACGTTCAAGTGGTAGATCTTCTCCTATAGCAGGAAAAAGTCATGACTTGGTAAGAAGATCAATAATGACCCATATTGAATCATTCCATATAGGATTATTTGGTAGTCCCATGACAAAGTCCATCGTAATATTATCCAATTTCTACTCAGGTATGGGAAGAGGTTGCATGACTCCTCCTGGTTGTTTCCTTCCAGCCATCACTTGTTCGAAAACCATACATCTTGACACAAAATCAGCAATCTCCCTCTTCATGTTATCCCACCAAAAATGTTTCTTCCAATCTCTATACATCTTGGTGATACCAGGGTGTATGGAGAAATTAGAGCTATGGGCATCATCCAACAATTCCCTTTTTAGATCAGGTCTATCAGGAACACAAATTATCTTCCCAAATTTCAAAATCCCATCTTCATACACAAAGCCACTCAATCTCCCATCATTCACAACATTAATCTTCTTTTGAAATTCTTCATCATTGGTCTGAGAACTCTTTATTCATTCTATTAAAGATGGTTTGGAAACCATTTGAAAAAGTAATGATGTTTCTCCATCCATGGTTATTCCCATATCCATCTTCAATAAATCCATGAAAATAGGATCCCATTGAACTCTCATCATGTTCAAAACTACATGATCATTTCTGCTCAAAGCATCTGACACCTTATTTTTCTTCCCCAGGTAGTAGTGTATAGTGCAATCATAATCCTTGAGTAATTAAAGCCATCATATTTGCCTCATGTTATGTTCTTTCTGTGAGAAAATATATTACAGACTTTTGTGATCGGTATATATCTCACATTTTTCACCATAGAGATAATGTCTCCATATCATCAAATTACATAATGCAGCTTATAACTTAAGATCATGAGTGGGAAAGTTTTTCTCGTGAAATTTTCACTGTAGTGATGCATAGGAAATAACCCTATCATTCTGCATTAGTACATAACCAAGTACTTTCATTTAAGCATCACTATAAATAACAAACCCATCATTCCCCGATGGTAGAGTCAAGATAGGAGAATTGACTAATATTCTATTCGGTACTTCAAAAAATTCTTAACACTCTTTTTTCCAAACAAATTTGACCCCTTTACGTGTGATCTTCTTTAATGGGTTATCCAGTCAGGAAAAATTCGGGAAAAAATGTCGATAATAACCTGCTAAACCAATAAAAGTGTGTACCTCAGTTATACTTGTTGGCGCTGGCCATTCATGGATTGCTCTTGTCTTATAAAGATCAATAGAGATTCCGTCCTTAGAGAAAATATGTCCAAGAAAAGAAATATCTTAAATCCAAAATTCACACATGCTAAACATCCCATATAATTCATATCATCTATGATTCTTTAGAATAATGCACAAGTTATTTTCATGATCTTCGTAGCTTTTGGAGTATACCAAGATATCATCAATAAATACCACTACAATTTAATCAAGATATTCCATGGAAACTCTATTCCTTATATCCATGAAGACAATGGGTGCATTAGTCAATCCAAAAGGCATTTCTATAAACCCGTAATTCCCATACTTGGTTCGAAATGTTGTTTCTAGAATGTCTTCTTTCTTCACACACAACAGATGATATTCAGATCGAAGGTAAATATTTGAAAATTATTGTGCTTCATGAAGTTGGTGGAATAAATCATCAATGTATGGTAGGGGATAATTTTTCTTTATTGTTATAGCATTGATCTCCCTGTAGTCAACGCACATCCTCATTTATCCATCTTTCTTCTTAACAAAAATAACAAGGGCTCCCCATGGAGAAACACTAGGGTGAATAAGTCCGTTATTACTCAATTCCTCTAGTTGTTTCTTCAATTCCACTAATTCCACAGTGTCCATTCTATAAGGGTTCTTCGATATGGGCCTTGAACCAGGAATTAAGTCAATGGAAAACTCAATTTCTCATTCTGGAGGATGTCCAGGTAAATCTTCTAGAAACACATCAACATATTCTTGCACAATAGGTACATCCTCTATTTGAACATTATTTTCCTCACCCATAGTTATTTAAATCTCTTCATCCCCAATAATTGAATTTAGTTGAGCTAGTGGGGGTGGATCTGTATAAGAATTAGGTGGCGACATTTCTACTCAAAAGATAAGGTACTCCTTATCATTATCCAAAATTGTAACCTCCTTCTTCTTATAATAATATTTTGCATCATGGTCTGAAATCCAATCCATTCCAAGGATTATATCAAATTCCATCATGGGTATGATGTTGATATCAACAGATAAATAACATCTATATGCCTCAATGGGGAATGATTCACAAAACATTATTGCAATGATACTTCCCTTAGGAGTTTTGACTGAAAAATCCCTTGTTAAATCAAATTAGAATTATCTAATTTTCTTAGAAAACCGAGAATATATAAAACAATGTGATGATCCAGAAGAAAATAAATCATTGTATAAACTTGAGGAAACCATTAAATTACCTGCAACCAAGTCTTTTGGAGCTTCAACCTCATTAGTAGAGTTCGGATAAGCTTGGACTTGATCCCTTGGCCTTTTTTGAGGTATTTTTCCCTGACACTTAATACATTCATTTTAATAATGTCCCATATCCCTGAAATTGTAGCATTGAACATTAGTAGCATCTTTCCTTCCCTTACAATCACCAGTAAGATGTCCTTTCTGTTCACATTTGCAGCATACTCCTTTTCCTTTTAGACAGGCACCAGGGTGATTTCTTCCACAATTATCACATGGTGGAAATTCAACTCTTCACGTCTTCCCTGTTTCCTTATTTCCTTTCCCAGAGTGTTCAACAGATCTTTTCTTCTATTGTATTGCATTAAAGTCATAAGATGTAGAGAATTCCTTTTCTGTCTTGACAGCACATGAGACAATGTCTTCGCATAACGAGAATGATTGTGAGACCAATTCTCGATGGAGAAATTTTTTTAACACATAAAATAAACTCTAAATATTACTTCTTGGGTTACATATATAATCTACAGCATTCCTTGATAATCTTGTAAAGTTTGCCTCATACTTTGCAACATTCTCATCCTCCTTTTTCCCATGACTGAGAAATTATCTTTCCATATCTGCTTGATGGTCATGAGGAAAGTATTTTTCTATGAAAATTTCTTTAAAATAACTCCATTCTATATTGGATACTTCATCATCTTCCTTTGTGTTTTGAATCAATGAACACCATTGATCAGCATCTCCAGTGAGCCGGTAAACTGCCATGACAGTGTTTCCCCTTTCGCTACTCCCCAAGGCGTGGAATAATTTCTCTAAGAAACTTATCCACTGCTTAGGTACTAATGGATTTGTACTCCCATTGAATGTTGGTGGTTGTTTCCTCATGAAGCGATCTATCATTGACCCTCCACGTTGTGGATCTGGGAGCTCCATATGGGTAAGGTTATTATTAATAACCTGAGTGAGTTGGCCCAGTATTGTGATAAGCTGATCAGCACCAGTTTTATCACCAGCTCCACAATAATTACCTTGAGCAGGAGGGTAATCTCTACATGGAGTGTGTGCATTGATACAGCTTACATTACTTCCACAAGGCGACGGTTCTAAACAATGTCATAAACTAGATTAGTTTTTTGAATCAAAATACAAAATTCCATACTTGTAAAACACTTAACATAACTTGAATAGTTTATGGATATAATACATAATAATGTGTTCTTTGAGAATGTATATACTCATAAACCCTTAATAATTGTTTGTAAAGAAAATAAGAATTATCCTAAGCATATCCCCTAGGAGTGTCGTAGCCAAGAGTGCAGCAAGGCCCGTTGTCGTGCACCAATTCCCATTATATTCTAGCTCAAAGCGGGGTTTTCGGGTTTTACCCCTAAGTACATCTGTTCCAGATCCGCCTCTACCTGCTCGTATCCAGATAGGGATGTATTTCTCAGGAAACTCACAAAATCTCTACAATACCAAAATTCTAAGAAGTTATTCTATACTAATCCTTAAAATCTATCTTAGGACTATGTGCTCTAATCAGAGTTTACATAAATCGAGCTTCAAAGGTTTATTACTAAGCTTCCCTTGATACCAACTGTAACGCCCCAACCACAGTAACCCAGAGTTGGTGAATTATTACATAACATTGGCATGATTACAAGGAAATCATGTCCCGAAAGACCAATTATTTTAGTAGCCGCAGAAGTACTAGATACAGTCATTAGTTTTACATTACATCATTAAATGAAAAACAACAACAACATTGTCTCCATTGACCATATTCATATCCCATAAACTATCTCTGTATGTCAGTCATAACTAACTTCTTCATATCTCGGGAAAATGAAACATAAGAAAGGGGTGATCTCAAACTCTAAGTAAGGGTAAACAATACATTGGAAGATAACATAAATATTAATCATGGTGAATAATTGAAAACACATGCCTTTAAAAGTAATAAACATGAAAAATTTTATGTTAGGAATTTGAGTTGAGTAAATAATTCCATAATAAAATATAATCATGGGTATTATACTAGTCGAATGACCAGAAGAACCATCAATATAATTCTCATAATGAGGGAATGTATAAAGTCGGACATTCTGAAATATTTTTTCAAGGCCTCGGCCAAGACGTCTAAAAATGATTTAGGCCTCAGCCAAAACCACATATAAAAATTGGGAAAGGGATCGTCCAATTACACATCTAATTCTCTCATTATTCCTACCGATGCATTGAGGAGCTATAGCGGGCTCCACCCGTCACATTCTAAGTCCAATACATTCCTCATTTTAAAAGGTTGAAATATAATATAAAAATTCGTACTAAAACTAGCATACGAAATGTCAATACATTAACCATAAACCATGAATGGTATAAAAATTACACATCCATAGTCAAACGTATCACAAAACCTTCAATATAATATGGAATATTTGTATCATAATGAATTGTCTTCAAACAAGTATAAAATCCATCAAAGGATGTTGACATGGATGATATCAAAACTACTTGAGAGAGATATCTCATTCGTTTTTTAAATCATTTAAAGTCACATAATTATAAAAGAAAAAATTTATTTTTAAAATATACTTATAAGATTGTAAGGGAATATTTGATGATGTTATAACGATAGAGAATAACTGCACCCATCGTATAAGTTAAAAAACATTCTTACATTAATTTTTTTGAAAAGGTCAAAAAGATCCTTGTTTGGAAAATGAAGGAAAGATTCCATTAAAAAACATATATGGTCAAATAAGGATATAAATGACTTTATCCCATTGTCTATTAAATATTAAAAATGTTTTGAATGACATTTTTAAGAAACACGGATGTGGATGATAAAGAGGTTCTAGTAGATAATTACATATGAACAACCACAAAAAATGAAAAGATTGTGAAATAAACCCTTACATTGTACTTCTCCTTAGTCGATGGTATATTAAACACCTGTATAATAGTTAAAACATTGTTATCAAATTATACACGAACCATATACATAATTTTGATATCATATATGATATTCTAATAATTATTTGTTAATAATATTTTAGTATTATCTTCATTTCGGGTGTTAACTTACTCATTCTCTTTTATATGTTTTGAAACATAAGACATGTTTTTTATGGATAGGTTGTATCTTATTCATATCCATAATTATATCAAGTTATTAATCATTATTTTTAATCATAAAATGAAATTTATTCTTTAATGGATACAATGGGGAATGAATCTCATCGCGTTCGTGGAGACGATATTCCGTACGTATGCATGAGTGAAAATATCATTCTTATCATATTAAAATCATATATAATTGGATGTTATATCATATATACAGAATCATTATAATTTTATATTTATTATTTACATCAATTACACATCATTATTATACCCATATAAATAATAATGTATTGAATAACAATTACGCCACGACGTGGAGACGGTAAGCCGTACGTATGCACGTATGGTGACATGTCATTCAAAGGATAGATAGAATCATGAATATTTTTTTACCATTTTTATAATAACATAAAGGTATATAGAAGATACTGGAGTTATTATTTTAGAATGTAAGTAACAAAGAATGAATAATTGGAAGAATAAAGGAACATGAAGGAGGTGATGAAATATTTTCCTCTTCTTCGGGTTCTTCCTTTTGATTTTATCATATGGGCTCTTAGGTTTGCTTTATGACTAAAGGAGGGCCTCTAGGATAAATTTAGGGAAGTTGAGAGGATATTTTGTCAGGGGTTGGACGAGCCAAAATGCTTTGAAAGTGTGAATTTGAGATAAGGGAAAGTTCCCTTTTATAAGAGGGGTGAGGGGCACCTTAGGAAAAGCTATAAATATTATTTTATAATAAATATATATTTGGTTTATAATGGATCCAAAGTGACTTATTTCTAGGATAGGGTGTGTAAGGGTCTAAATCATTTCAATCAATAGGTTTTAGATAGGTTTGGTTCACTATATTAACCTTATCTTTCAGATTTAACTCTTATATAATTAGTTTGACATTTACCATGTCTCTTTGGGATTTTATATTATATGGTTAATTAACCTACTATAACAAGACAAGAGAACCCCAAGTGGTTCATTATTAATATATATAAGCTTATCTAAGTCATTTTGCCGAACGTTATATTTTTAGGAATAGAATATCAATTAATAATATAATATTTGTTTTAAAAACTCTTTTATGTCAATTTTGAAACTATTTGGTATTTAATTTTTGTGAAAATCATAACAGCATGATTAATTCAAAAAAGGTTAATTATATCAATCCTAAAATGTCATATTAACCTAGAAATTTAGTTTAATTCATAAAAAGTCTCAAATTACATTTATTTGGGTATTTAAAAAATCAATTCTTTTAATATTTCATTAATAAGATAATTATGACATCATCATTGCGTCATAAATAAAATAAATTATATAATGTCTAAAAATTATAAATAAAATACCCTTATGTAAGAAATATTTTTATATTTCTAATGAATATTTATAATCGAATTTATTTTCTGTATAACCCTATTTTAAAAATGTTTTTGTTATTAAACATTGATTTTAAATCTTTTAACTCTACTTTGAATTAAATAATAATAAATATCCTAATCTAATACAACTGAACCTAAATGATAATATATTATTCCTAAGGTTGATTTTGGTCAAGATACACTTATCCAATAGAATTAGGACATGTTTTAGGTTAAAAATAATATCATTTTTACCTCTAATTACCCTATTTACTTTTAAACGTGATAAATAAAAGTAAAAAGTTACTATTCACCAAAAATTATTTTTATCTCATTGAACCACATTTTACTTACTGATATCAACCGTGTCTCTCAGATTTTTGAAATTCAACTCATAGAAGCGGTAAAATTATGTTTTAAGCAATTTTGCAAAAGCTCCTAGGAGGTGGGTGAAAGACGGTAAACATTTCAATAATATTTTAATAAATCTAAAATTAATATAAATTGACTCCAATGAATAAAATTGAACTTATATCGGTATTATGATTCTATTTTGACCTAAAATAAATTTAATTAAATTAAATAATTATAAAAATTCGGTTTTATACTATAACTTAGTGTTTTTCACTATTCATCAAAAATTGAATGTTTTCAGAAAAATACCAAAAATTTCTCCCTAGGGTAATTTTGATATTCCAAATCCAAAAATGAAGTCCATTTTGAAAAATAAAATTTATAAAATTTTAAAAAGTGGGTATTACTATTCATAACGGCTAGTTTGATTGGTTGTGTTGTGTTAGAAATCGAAGTTGCTTACAACACACGATATTGTATTATTCAAAGAGAAGCGTACCGTGGAAACTTGGGGTGTTACACCATTGGTTACATGCACAAAAACTTTTATGGTTTGGATTAAATGGATCCCAATAATAATTTATAAAGTGTATGGGACTTTATAAATTTGGAAAGGTAAACCATGTAATCAAATAATTATTTTTATGATCACGTTATATTCTTAGACCAAAGGTAAAATACTTGGAAGTAGTTAGATGAATAAAAATGGTAAAATATAACGGAAAGTACCTTTATAACTTGGGAATGGTAATTATTTTAACTTAAACAATATATATTCTATATTTGAATTCTTATAAAAAATTATTTTCTTTATGGAGGTCGGTACATCTATAGCATGGGAATGACAACATATGTGACTAAAATATCAAATGCACAACTGGACCCATGTAAGTTAATTGGGAATTGTTTTTTATACGATAAAAACACTAAGGGAGTGGTTAATATTTATAAAATCAACTACTACTGGTTAGATATAAAAGTTTGAAAAATGGGACCCCAGTTTGTCACCTTTGTATTTTATGGTTTAGTAAGTAACCACAAAGGTGTATACTCATGATACATAGGGATGGTTATTTAAAGGGTAAACAACAACTTATATGGTGTTATGTATAAATATATGGTGAACCAATATCCTTAAAAAGAAATAGAAATTGATTTTGTTTGAACTATTTTAATATGAGGATATAGTTAATTTCAATTCATGTTTCAAAACTATAGTGTTTTTTCTCTACATATTTGAATTGAAATGTTAATTAAATAATCCCAATTTTGAGAATACATTTGGAAAAATAAAATGGATAAAATACATTTATAAGAAAAATTAACAAAATTGTTAAAAGATGTCGTCTAAATAAATTATGCTTGAGTGGATGTTAGATATAACTGCAATGTGTTTCCTTGTGGTGTTAGATAAATAAGGTAGTAGATATAGAAGTAGTTTTTAATTAATGATACATGTTTCTTAAATTAAGGATATTTAATTTCATAAAAGTACATGTCAATTAATGACAGTTTATTATAGGAAAAAATAAGTTGTTTTCTTTGTTTCAACCCTCTATAAGGGTAGTTTTAATTTTATTCAATCCCAATGTTTTTCATTATATTTGAAATGGTGTGTTACCCATGGGTATTTATTGGCCATGTTCTTTTATAGTGATATTAGAGGGTAGGCTGGTAATGCTAGTGACCTATTTTTAATTACATATTCATTTTATCAATACTTTATATTTCATAAATTGGTTATCCCAAGTTAGGTAGTGCATTTAGGAATTAATATCTTTGTAAATTCTTATAAAGAGTTTTAAAAATCATGTGTCATTTGGGTTTTGGTTGTCTCAACTAGGAAACTTAGTAATGATATGACACCCCTCATGTAGAAGGGTGATCGATTAGTAAGTTGGATAATTTTGTGGCTTTAGATTTATAAAATGATCAAATTTAGTGTGCCATACCTTCCAAAGCACATTCAGAATCCTAGTAGTTCGTGCGACCCTTATTCTTCATCAATTATTGATTATGTAGGAGTTTTTCAGTTGGATTACTAGTCATATGGAATGGTATGACTCTTAACTAAATATTTGATATGAGATATAGTATAATGTGAGGAATAGGGCCTAATAGATCATAGATAGTATATAATTATCAGTCATTTGGTTGAAACAATATTAGGGTAGTATACGTTGATACATGTGGTAACTATCATGTTGATAAAAAAGTCCGGTGAACCATATGATTATTGAATAAATATTTAAATCCGTAATCTATTATTCTACCTTATAGATTCCTATCTATAGTATAGTGACCTAGGAATTATAGAATCTTGAGGGGTCCCTGTTCTCAGGATGATGTTGTAATTAGGTCATGTGTTGTAACACTACTGATTCATTTGGTTTCATTTTTTATTCATGATACAAAAGTTTTCAATGAGAGCAGCTTGAGAGAGTTTCATGCATATATGAATAGTAGTTTTGGTCTACCACTCTTTTAATAAGCTAGGTATACTCTTCATTTGAATTAGCTCTAATAAAAATCATGTTGGAAACATCTATGTATCGTGTTTGGTGGTGGATGGAGCATGTTCTACTGTATGAGTTATCCTTTTTAGTAAATGATGAATAAGAAAATCCTAATGCAAGGAAAATTAAGTTAAACATGTTTATCATGTACTTCAATATAGAGGGAGAGTAACCATAAATGAACCAATTTAAATGGTTATTTTTTTCCCTAGAATCCACGTAGCTATTTCATTCATGATTCTATACATGTAAACGATACATGAGATGAAATACAATTATGGATTTGGATCAAGACTACAAAATTGATTTAGACTAAATATACATGAACGACCCACGAATTAATGATTATAACGTGTTTCGATGCATTCATGGTAGCTTGATAATAAAAGTATATTGTGTGTGAAACATTTTAGGAAACTGTGAGTTTAGTTTAGAATATAGTGGGAGATTTTGAAATAATAACGAGATGCCTCACTGGTAACGGTATTATGGTCAGTTAATGATGACACATTGGTAGTTACAACTGAGGTCTTTCAAAATATGTCATCCAATGATTTTTTGGTCATCCATCATATATGTATTAATAAATGAATGGTTGGAAACCATGCCAGACACATCATCATGTATATGATGAGAGTTTCTTTAGTATTATTAGAAATCATTGATATCCTATTAGTATACCCTTTCATTTTTGAAAATCATTCCCTTATTTTAACATTGACCAATGTACTATATGGACGTGTTGGTTCTACACAAATCTAATGAAATAAATTTAACACCATATTGGATGGATAAATAGACTTTTATAGTTTCACTTTAAGATCAAGGAAAATCATAGAGGTAGATATCTTCCTAAGTGATATTGGTATTTCCATGTAGGAAGGCATGGGATAGAGTCATGGACACCAAATTATTCTTTGACTCTAACACCAGGTGAGATAAAATGTCTATTCTAATATAGTGTTTTTAGTTACATGGATGTCTTTTCTATGTAATGATATCTCACATATAATTACATTAGAATGTGCTACCTTATATGATCTTCTTTCACATTAGTAGTGTGATTATGAGGTTACCACTACATACTATTGGGACTATTTAATATAATTTGTGTGTGATGATGTAAGGGTGTTGGATAAATTATGATCCAAAGGTTGTGTTGTTGAATGATGAAAAAGTGTTCAATTAAGCTTGAGGCATCTTTGAAATCAAGTTATAGTCTTCCACAAATACTCTCAAAGTGATATAAAGTTACATTAGTTTAAAGGTGCTGGGATGAAATTTTTTGAAATACTGGCCATTAAAGCTTAGAATTTTTAGAAAAAGTTAGATGTTAGTGGACCGGTGTGATTTATATTGTTTGGATAAATGATAGAATTTCTTCTGTCAAATCATCAATAAAAGGTGAGTGTATTGAAATGGTCATCTGATTATTTTCATGGATCAACCAGGAAAAATGAGGTCAATAAGTAATTGACTACTCAATTGAATTGAGAAAACTACTGAAATGCATTTTTAGAATGGAACATGTGTTCATATTTAGTATAGAGACCTGAAGCTTGACGTACATGGACATTACATTACTTTTTCGGAATACTTAGTACATAACAAAAACACACACACAAGGATCGTAATAGTTTAGTGTCTTTGGAAACTCGGAATATAATCTTCTAATCGTGTTGAAAGAACTTCAACATCTCCCATAAAGATCTCCATTTTTTACCTAAAAACTTTCTTTGTATCCTGGGGAAAAGAAAACATAAAAGGGTGAGCTCAAATGCTCAGTAAGGGTAAACAAAAGAAATATCAATCACAACATTTTCATAAGAACATAACATTTTGGAAATCTTAACCTGCAAAAGAGAGCATAATTTCATAACATCGGATAAATCATAGTAGTGAAATGAAATCCCAATAATCATAACATAAAACATGAAACTTTATGTCATACACACATAATCATATAGAATCATATCTTATTAGTCAAGACTCATTGCCAAGACTATCATAGTGGACAAAATCCATTTCTGAACCGAGTCACCCTCGTTTCAGTCCCGTTTCACTGAACCGGTATAACCTACCGTTCCAGCCATGTCTATCTCATGAGATATAAAATCTTTACCCAATGCATTGGAGGGAGATATAGGTCCCACCCATCTCATAATGATACCATTCTTATGTGTGCCCCAAAATCAGAAAAACCATACATCATAGCATAACCCATGTAATACAAATGGGAATCTTAAACATCGTGACATCATAAAACAATTCATACAAGATAAAGGAATTCATAAAAATATAATTCCATCACAACATAATCAAATCAATGTAATATTAGGGACAAAAATAGAATCCTATATTATCTTAGATGGAAAATAATTTTGATAAAACACTTGAACTCCATTCTTGAGGAAAATATACTTTCTACTTCAAAAACACTTTTCCTTTCTTAACATGTCATACAATTATAAACTAAAAGTAGTTGATTAAAAATAAACTTGGAATCTTGAAAAGGAAGCTTCTTGGAAATAATTTTTTAAAAATACATTCATGCCGTATAAGTTAAAAAACATTCTTCTTGTACTTTTGTCGGAAAAGTCAAAACAATCCCTCGTACGAAAAACGACAAAAGATTCCTATCATATCTTTTACTAAAAACTCACTGAAGGGTAAAATTGGATTTAAAAAATAGTAGGTGGATGGAAATAATATTACATATTGAGGAAACATGGATGTGGATGATAAAATACACCCCAGTAAATACTAAAGTATAAACAATCTCGGATAAAAATGAGATTGTGATATTTCCCTTACCTTAAGTCCGATTTGCTTCGTATGTGTCCGAACCTCCTGTATAATGATTTAAATAATGTCATTGACTTATTCCAGAATCATAATCATTGTTATGATATCATATATGGTTCACTTATTGATTTATATTACTCGTTCTTTTGCAAATTCCATGTTAAAGAGCGTTTTGGGTAAAATCGTTTCATTTGTCGTCCGTGTTTTGACTTGTAATTATTCATATGATTACATAGATAATGATTACTTAATTCCAGAATATAAAACATGATTTATATATAATATATATTCAGAATACACATATATATAATAAATCAGTAAATGGAAAGAAATACACCGTTCATGGAGACGGTAGGCCGTACGTACGCATGAACGCTGTTTTCGTTTCCTTATTGATTTGAATGGAATTAAGTAAGTGACATACATATATATAAACATAAATCCAGTATCATTATTATGTCATATATTTCATTATTACTTATTATATATACTTTATAATCATTCATGAATGGTTAACGTAGAGAATGAATCTCATCGCGTCGTGGAGACGGTAGTCCGTACGTACGCACGAGCGATGATATCGTTCTCATGATCGTGGAATTGTATTGGAGTGTATGTATACTATTTCAGAATCAATATCACTTTACAATAATCATATATAGTTGTTATTTACACCATTATACCCATCCAAGTAAGGTGGTGGTGGAAAATAGATTACACCACGGCGTGGAGACGGTATTCCGTACGTACACACGCGCGGTGATTTCGTTTTCCGTAGGATGGATAGATGGTGAAATAAGGTTGTTTCATAATTATAATAACATATCAGTATATAAGCGATACTGATGTTATTACTTCATAATGAAACAACCTAAGAAGAAGAAGTGGAAGAAGAAATAAAGATGAAAGAATCGGTAACAGACATTACCTCTTCTTTAAAGTGCTTCTTTAAGACCTCCGTTTAGGGCACTAAAATTGGTCTTTGAGGAAGACCAGAAACTCTAGGATGTTTCTAGGGAAGTGGATAAGAGAATTTGGTAGGGTTCGGCCGAGCTTGAAGGCTCAAAGTGTTGTGAGGAAGAGAGGGAGGGGGTGCCCTTTTATAAGGGAGGAGAGGGGCACCTTTGGAATAACTAAAAATATTATTTTATTATAAAGCCAAATTCGGTTTTAAATAGCTCCAATTTGATTTATTTAAAAGATAAGGTAGGTATGGGTCTAAATACTCTAATACAATATAATTTAGACAAGTTTAGGTTCCTATTTTAACCTTATCATTTATATTTAACTTTAAGTTAGATAATTTTACTTTTACCATGTCTTCTTGTTTTCGTACACTATTAGGATAATAAACATACTATATCAAGCAAAACGAAACCCAAGTTGTTTATTATTAATATATATAACCGTATCTAAGTAATTGGGCAGAAACATAGATTTTTAGGAATAAAATAACAATTAATAATATAATACTTTTTTTAAAAACTATTTTATGTCAATTTTGACACTATTTAGTAATTGATTTTTGTGAAACTCATAACAGAATTATTAGTTATAAAACAGTTAATTAAATCAATAATAACATGTCATATTAACAAATAAAATTATTGAAATTCATAAAAAGTCTTAAATTACATTTATTTGGGTATTTATAACATCAATTATGTCAATATTTCATTAATAAGACAATTTCTGCATCATCTTTGTGTCATAATAAATGATAATTATTTAATCCATAACAATTCTAAATAAATTCCTATGATGTAGATAATTTTATTATCTTTCTTGAGACTATTCATGATCTATGTTTAATGAATTGTATCACTAAATTAAAATTATTATACTGATAAGATTTACGAAAGTGACATGTTGTCACATTCTTTGGTTTTAATAATAATTAACTTATTTTCATGGAACAAAGTCCATTAAATGAATATAATCCGACCCTTAGGTGATATGGGTCGACTTTTTGTCATCCAATAGGATTTTTCCAAGTGTTAGGGAAATTTTATAATATATTATTTACCCTTAATTACCAGATTTACCTTTAACTATGGGAAATAAAATTTACCGTAGTTACTATTCAAAATTTCCGAAAATAAAAAGTCGCCTATTAACATAATTTTGACCCACTGAATCCAAATATGGAATCCATTTTTTTCAAATTCAATACATAGAAGATTCAGAAATTAAATTAAAATTAATCCCTTTGTCGAAAGAAAATGGGTTTTTCTTTAAAACATTGCAAAAGATTGAATTGATTTAACCAACGAATTCAAGGTAAAATCAATTCTAATGACATACATTATATTAAATGGTAAATATATATTCTATTTATACTTTAAAACAATTCAATATTATAATTTAACCACATAAGATATTCCGATGAAAAAAGTTGTTTTTAATTAAAATATAGCGTGTTTTACTATTCATTAAAATATGAAAGTCATGAGAATAAAATGAAAATTTTATCCAAAGTAAATTTTTATTTCTTGATTCCAAAGAATATTTTTATTTTGTCAAATTGAACTTATAAACATGTCAAACACTAGATTTAATGTGGGTGTGCCATCAAAAGGCGGAAAAATTGCATTTTTTGAAAAATACTTATTTTACCCGAAACATTTATTCTGTTCTTATACCATGTTTTAGAAAATGTGTAAGATGAATAATAATGTTATAAGATTCAAAATTTAGTTAATACTATTCATAGAGGCTAGTTCATAATAATATTATAATAATATATCGTTGTTTAGTAAAACCCGGTATTTCGTACAACACACGCTATCGAGGAAGGTCGCGATTGCGTGTAATGCAAGCCAAGTCAGGGTTGCATGCTATGCAAGAATCTTTCGTTGTTTTGTATAACATAATCAAACCATATTTCATTTATACATTGAATATATATATATATATAATCAATGTTGCGTAGAATAACTATTATCAAAGTTTTGTGTAACATGATCCAAGAATAATGTTGCGTATACTACAAGCTAATACGGTGTTGCGTATAGTGCATGGTAATCTTGGTGTAGCATATAGCACAAGACATTAATTAAATTAAAAGAATATTTTTTCATAAAATCTCAGGGTGTTACATTCTACCCCCTTAAAATGAATTTCGCCCTCGAAATTCGTCCGTGTTATAAATGGATTACTATTCAAAAGTTTCTTTAATAGAAACCCACATCGTAAAAAGGAATACCAAAGCCAATCTTTAAAAACAAAAGTATGAAACGTAACGGTTACCCAAATAAACTAATCACTGGGTTTCCACATAGGTGAAAATATGGATATGGAAGGGAAATCTAACAATCATGTTCTGATGGAGAGTGGTAGAGAACATGGATATGGAAAATCCAATAATCACAAAGCCATAAATTTGTGACCATCTAAGGTACCATCTGATTCATCAGATATAAGAGCACTAGGACAACATTTTTGGTTTTCAAGATCCTTTCCCCTAATGTTGATGAAATTGGAATTAGAAGAAATACTTTCGTGATTTTGGTGTAGTCTCACCGTTAGTCGTTCTTTGGAAAATTTCCACTTCATATCTTAAAGAAATAAAGTTGAATTTGTCATTCGTGATGTGTTAGAAGATCATGTGATAGAATGAGGGGTCATTCCATCTGTCTCAAACAAAAGGTTAGAAAAGTTATCAAAAAATACAAAAGTCCATCTATAGTGATATTAATCATATATAGTTCCTAAAATGGACTTATACTTCATATATCATACTACTTAATATAATAAAACTAGTTTCTACTAAACATGGACTTCCTTTAGGCCAGTGGTAAGTGATAAAGGCCAGTCGCACTTCGGTTTTGGGTTCAATTCCCACAGCCTTGTCCGACGCGATGGGTTGTCGTCCATCCTGCAGGTTGTCCTTTTTCTAAAGCTATATTACTATAACATCCCATCAACAATATCAAAAAAGTTTTATCCTTAAACAATACTAACTTATGTCCAACATAATCCTTTCCAATCTTTAGGCTTATCTAAAATACTTCGATCCAAGCTCATAGTATAAATAAAATGATCACATGAATGCCATCATTTATCCGCCATATATCATAAGATATATCTTGTTGGTCAAATTACAAACATCTGAATACCTTAATCATGTATTCTCTTGAAGAATTGATACCCATTGAACCTTAGTGAAAACATGAATGCAGTCAAAAGTTAACTCTTTCCACATAACAAAATCCAAAAATTCTATATACTCAAACCATGATATAACCTTCTCCTTATATCAGTCATGAGCTCATGAATACTATCAAAAATTTAATTTTCTCCTTATCCCGTCATTATGCTCATATCATCTACATTCCAAAAATATCTGAATAACCTTTCATGGATACTGGTACCATTAATCATACACATTCAAAACTCAAGGAAAGACAACAGTGTAACAATACTTAGATATCTTTTTATTCCATAGTACCATGAGATTACTTATACAACATTACACATTATAAACATGTAATCATTCCACTACATTCTTAAACCATTGACCGAGCTTCAACAATTCTTTCATCTCACATGTCATTTGTAGTCTCTTCATCATCATCCACACAAATACTTCCCATACGACCATACTGATTCTCTTCATGAGACATTCCCTTAGAGAATTGGTTTGCATAATGCCCGTACATTCCACATTTAAAACATTTAACCATTGTTGATGTTGTAGAAATACCATTATCCTCATCCCTGGTGTTAACTGAACCTTTTCATTTGCACTTACTGGCTTTGTGTCCTTCATTTACACACCCAAAGCATCTTCCAGTTCCTTTGAAACATTCTCCTTGATGCCTCTTCCCAGATGATTTACAAAGGGGAAATTGAACTTTCTTTCCTCTATGATCATCATGAAACTCCATCTTTCTCTTATTAGATGAGTCAGGAAACTTACCAAATATTACTTTATTGATCATATTTTGAGATTGCTGATTCGGCATTATAATGATTTTTGGACTTCCAAATCCCATTTCATTTGGTTGCTCATGAAGAATATCATTCCATTGACCATTATATCCTCCATTATCGTGAATCATCTTGTTTCCAGCCATTTTCTAAAACCCAAAAATAATAGTGTGAGAGGTAAAAATCATAATAAATGGGGAGTAACTTCAATATCTAACATGTTTCATTTAATCTAATATCATTACCATAGTTCTAGTACTATATCCTATACGTATACTTATCCTTAGAAACATCCCTAGACATACCTTAGTAATATCTCTAGGGATCTCACTAACGTTTTCGCATCCTAGTTTCCAAAGGTTGAGTAAACCTTTCCTCTGATACCAACTGCAGAGACCCGAAGTTTGATGTACATGGACATTACATTAATTTTCCGGAATACATAGTACATAACAAAAACACACACACAATGATCATAATAGTTTAGTGTCTTTGGAAACTCGGAAGATAATCTTCTAATCGTGGTGAAAGATCTTCAACATCTCCCATAAAGATCTTCCTTTTTTTACCTAAAACCTTTCTTCATATCCTGGGGAAAAGAAAATATAAAAGGGTGAGCTCAAAATGCTCAGTAAGGGTAAACAAAATAAATATCAATCACAACATTTTCATAAGAACATAACATTTTGGAGATCTTAACCTGCAAAAGAGAGCATAATTTCATAACATGGGATAAATCATTGTAGTGAAATGAAATCCCAATAATCATAACATAAAACATGAAACTTTGTGGCATACACACATAATCATATAGAATCATATCTTATTAGTCAAGACTCATTTCCAAGACTATCATAGTGGACAAAATCCATTTCTAAACCGAGTCACCCTCGTTTCAGTCCTGTTTCACTGAACCGGTATAACCTACCGTTCCAGCCATGTCTATCTGATGAGATTTAAAATCTTTACCCAATGCATTGGAGGGAGATATAGGTCCCACCCATCTCATAATGATACCATTCTTATGTGTCTCACAAAATCAGAAAAACCATACATCATATCATAACCCATGTAATAAAAATGGGAATCTTAAACATCATGACATCATAAAACAATTCATACAATATAAACGAATTCATAAAAATATAATTCCCTCACAACATAATCAAATCAATATAATATTAGAGATAAAAACAGAATCCTATATTATCTTAGATGGAAAATAAATTTGATAAAACACTTGAACTCCATTCTTGAGGAAAATATCCTTTCTACTTCAAAAACACTTTTCCTTTCTTCACATGTCGTACAATTCTAAACTAAAAGATGTTGATTAAAAATAAACATGAAAACTTGTAAAGGAATCTTCTTGGAAATAATGTTTTAAAAATCCATTCATGCCGTATCATTTAAAAAAAACATTCTTCTCGTACTTTTGTCAGAAAAGTCAAAAATATACCTCGTACGAAAAACGACAAAAGATTCCTTTCATATATTTTACTAAAAACTCACTAAAGGGTAAAATTGGATTTAAGCAATTGTAGGTGGATGGAAATAATATTACATATTGAGGAAACATGGATGTGGATAATAAAATACAACCCAGTAAATACTAAAGTATAAACAATCTCAGATAAAAATGAGATTGTGATATTTCCCTTACCTTAGGTCCGATTTGCTTCGTATGTGTCTGAACCTCCTGTATAATGATTTAAATAATGTCATTGACTTATTAAAGAATCATACGCATTGTTATGATATCATATATGGTTCACTTATGGCTTTATATTACCCGTTCTTTTGTAAATTCCATGTTAAAGAGCGTTTTGGGTAAAATCGATTCATTTGTTGTCCGTGTTTTGACTTGTAATTATTCATATGATTACTTAGATAATGATTACATAATTCCAGAATATAAAACATGATTTATATATAATATATATTCAGAATATACATATATATAATAAATCAGTAAATGGAAAGAAATACACCATTCATGGAGACGGTAGGCCATACGTACGCATAAACGCTGTTTTCATTTCCTTATTGAGTTGAATGGAATTAAGTAGATGAAATACATATATATAAACATAAATACAGTATCATTATTATGTCATATATTTCATTATTACTTATTATATATACTTTATAATCATTCATGAATGTTTAACGTGGAGAATGAATCTCATCGCATCGTGGAGACGGTAGTCCGTACGTACGCACGGGCGATGATATCGTTCTCATGATCGTGAAATTGAATTGGAGTGTATGTATACTATTTCAGAATCAATATCACTTTAAAATAATCATATATAGTTATTATTTACACCATTATACCCATCCAAGTAAGGTGGTGGCAGAAAATAGATTACACCACGGTGTTGAGACGGTATTCCGTATGTACGCACGCGCGGTGATTTCGTTTTCCGTAGGATGGATAGATGGTGAAATAAGGTTGTTTCATAATTATAATAACATATCAATATATAAGTGATACTGATGTTATTACTTCATAATGAATCAACATAAGAAGAAGAAGTGGAAGAAGAAATAAAGATGAAAGAATCGGTAACAGACATTACCTCTTCTTTAAAGTGCTTCTTTAAGACCTCCTTTTAGGGCACTAAAATTGGACTTTGAGGAAGACCAAAAACTCTAGGATGTTTCTAGGGAAGTGGAGAAGAGAATTTTTCAGGGTTTGGCCAAGCTTGAAGGCTCAAAGTTTTGTGAGGAAGAGAGGGAGGGGTGCCCTTTTATAAGGGTGGAGAGGGGCACCTTTGGAATAACTAAAAATATTATTTTATTATAAAGGAAAATATGGTTTTAAATAGCTCCAAATTAATTTATTTAGAAGCTAAGGTAGGGATGGTTCTAAATCCTCTCATCCAATAGAATTTAGACAAGTTTATGTTCCTATTTTAACCTTATCATTTATATTTAACTTTAAGTTAGATAATTTTACTTTTACCGTGTCTTCTTGTTTTCTTACACTATAGGGTTAATAAACTTTCTATATCAAGCCAAAAGAACCTCAAGTTGTTTATTATTAATATATATAACCTTATCTAAGTCATTTGTCTGAAAATTAGATTTTTGGGAATAAAATAACAATTAATAATATAATATTTTTTTTTAAAACTATTTTATGTCAATTTTGACACTATTTAGTAATTGATTTTTGTGAAACTCATAACAGATTTATTAGTTAGAAAAAAGTTAATTAAATCAATAATAACATGTCCTATTAACATATAAAAGTAGTTAAATTCATAAAAAGTCTTAAATTACATTTATTTGGGTATTTATAACATCAATTATGTCAATATTTCATTAATAAGACAATTTCTGCATCATCTTTGTGTCATAATAAATGATAAATATTTAATCCCTAAAAATTCTAAATAAATTCTTATGATGTAGATAATTTTATTAGATTTCTGGATACTATTCATGTTCCAAGTTTCATGAATTTTATCACTAAAGTAAAATTATTATACTTATACTATTTAAGAAAGTGACATGTTGTCACATTCTTTGGTTTTAATAATAATTAACTTATTTCCATGGAAAAAAAGTCAATTAAATGAATCTAATCAGACCCTTAGGTGATATGGGTCGACTTTTAGTCATCCAATAGTATTTTTCCAAGTGTTAGGGTAATTTTATAATATATTATTTTCCCTTAATTACCCAATTTACCTTTAACTATGGTAAATAAAATTTACCGTAGTTACTATTCATAATTTCCAAAAATAAAAAGTAGCCTATAAAAATAATTTGGACCCACTGATTCCAAATATGGAATCCATTTTTTTCAAATTAAATACACATAAGATGCAGAAATTAAATTAAAATTAATCTTGTTTTCGAAAGAAAATGGGTTTTTCTTTAAAACATTGCAAAAGATTGAATTGATTTAACCTACGAATTCAAGGTAAAATCAATGCTAATGACATAAATTATATTAAATGGTAAAAATATATTCTATTTATACTTTAAAACAATAAAATATTATAATTTAACCACATAATATATTATGATGAAAAAAAGATGTTTTTAATTAAAATATAGCGTGTTTTTACTATTCATTAAAATATGAAAGTCATCAGAATAAAATGAAAAATTTTTCCAAAGTAAATTTGAATTTCTTGATTCCAAAGAATAATTTTATTTTGTCATATTTAACTTATAAACATGTAAAAACTAGATTTAAAGTGGGTGTACCATCAAAAGGCGGCAAAACTGCATTTTTTGAAAAATACTTATTTTACCCGAAAAATTTATTCTGTTCTTATACCATGTTTTAGAAAATGTGTAAGATGAATAATAATGTTATAAGATTAAAAATTTAGTTAATACTATTCATAGAGGCTAGTTCATAATAATATTATAATAATATATCGTTGTTTAGTAAAACCCGGTATTGCGTACAACACAGGCTATCGAGGAAGGTCGCGATTGCGTGTAATGCAAGCCAAGTTAGGGTTGCGTGCTGTGCAAGAATCTTTCGTTGTTTCATATAACATAATCCAACCATATTTCATTTATACATTGAATATATATATATATATACTCAATGTTGCGTAGAATAACTATTATCAAAATTGTGTGTAACACGATCCAAGAATAGTGTTGTGTATACTGCAAGCTAATACGGTGTTGCGTATAGCGCAAGGTAATCTTAGTGTAGAATACAACACAAGACATTAATGAAATTAAATGAATATTTTTCATAAAATCTCGGGGTGTTACATTTAGGCCCTTATAATAGTGGAAACACCATTACTTCGTATTGTTCACTTAAGATAGGACCTATGGTGGGGATCACTATAATGTCCCACCCCTCCTCATTGGATTGAGTCGAGGTGGAGATAAAACATAGCCCTAAAATAAATCTCAATGTTTCCAATGTATGGAAATAAATGAATTGTCTTCATGACAATTGGGGACAATTTTACCTTTAAAATAAAAACACCCAACCAAATGTTCCATTTCATAACTACTACATGATACATGTCAGCAATGTGTTACAATTACACATTTTCAAAAGACCAAAAAACTAAAATCATCACAATACCATAATTAGAGTACCAATTGTAAAAATTAACAAAAAACCCCAAAGAAACCCTGATCCAACTTAATATATCCACACCAATATCCAAGCTCCAAGCACTACAATACCACCTGAGCATCATAATTCACCTCTAAGGAAATGATATTCCTTACCTTTTCCTATGTCTCTAAATACAACAATAGAAAAGGCACCATAGTGCTGAAGAAGGGGGTGAGTAAGAATACATAATAAGATAACATCATATAACATATCTACACATCTTGGTAGGATATAACCGTTAGCACATTTTTATAAAAAATTAATATAAACCCATTAAACAAGGTAACAATTTCTAGTAATCCAAATACATCCTTATAATGACCCAATTTTCCCAAATCATCATATTTCCATTGAAAAAAAATCAAACACATCAATACCCAGTTTAATTAACCCATGTTGGCATAACTCAACTCACTATGAGTGTCTACACGCATATTCCAACTATATTAACAATTTCACACACCCTAGCTTGGTGTACCCATGTTGGTGGAGCTTCACATCCACACTCATTGACCCCTCTTCCTTTATAGTGTTACGTCAAACCCAATTATTTTTTATGGTGGTCCTTCAAATACCATATCCATCCCCTTTTTATAGTGGTGAATCCTACCTAATATCAATCACTGATTATCCCAAAATCCAACAACTATACCAATAAAATTTACCAAAATCACAAAAACTTGCAAGTCAACAATGAAAAATATCATATTAACCAATACCTACCAAGTAAGACTACATAAATAATTATCTAACCAAAAACCCTTTAATCCAATAAAAAAATCAAAACAATTCAATAAAACTTTAATAAATCATCAATTTATTGAAAACCCCATTAAGACATTATCCATGCCAATCCACACATCAATCAAAAAACATCTTATTGGAAACCATTTCTCTGAAACGGTTTTATTTAAATGGACCAAGAAACTAATTTTAAAATTATAATTTTAATATCTAATGACAAATCACATTTTACGACAATAACTCATTTTTCCTAAAACACACTAATCCTCACAAAATTGGTTTCCACCAAGCTTCGCACATCACATTCAAAATAAATTTCAAGGAAACCCAATTAATTTTGAAATTAAGAATTCTAGTTCTAGAACAATGGATTTGAGAGTGAAGACACCAACCATAAGGTTTGGTGAAATCATCCCATCTTACAAACACACACCAAATCTAGGTAAAACATCCACAAAATAGCCTTATGTTGATTTACCTAACACTAAAAGACCAAATCTCACAATTATTGGCAATAAAACCCATAGATCTACATGCAACATAAGTTTATCTGAGAAACTAGGAGAGAGAGGAGGGTAGATATACAGAAAATCATGAAACTACCAAGAGAGGATACTTTCCAAGGGAGAATCGCCTAAAAAGAACCTTAGAAACCCTTAAAATCACTTAAAAATGAGTGGGATAGCCTGCATGACCTTGGATAAGAAAGAATCCAGAGTTAGGGCTGCATAGGAGGAAAATTTGGTGTTTAGGGAAAATCCTAACAAATCTCCATTTTTCAAAACCTTATTTTGCGCCACACATGATTTAGCCGCATGTTTTGATAAACAGTGTGCTAACTGGGATCCAACTACTATCCCAATGGAGACCTCGCACGGTTTTCCCATATGGTTCCAAAAATCGTGCTCAGACCATGGGAATGCCTAGAATCTCAATATGCATAATTTACCCAGGTGTCCTAATGGATCAGAAAACTATGTACTTTAATCATGCTCCATATTCCGTGCCTCTGCCTCAACTTACATGGTTTCATGGAGAATATTTGTGGTTTTTCCTAACCATCCTCATCCTGTGCACCCTTAGAAAAGCCTCAAAACCATTCCATAACACTTCTAAACTCCCCCAAACATTACCCTACCACTTATATACATAAAAGGTCATAAAAAGGATAATTAAATCAAATAGTGGGTGATAAATTATCCTTACAAGTAAACATTTTTCTATTATAAAGTATAAAACCATCACATTCCTGAAAGAGTTTGGGACATTTCATTGAAATTTCATTCTCATGTTCCCATGTATCCTCTTGAATATGACCATTTTTTCACAATACCTGGACTAGACCGATGCTTTTACCGTGAAATAAATTCTCATTCCTACCAAGAATCCACACCGACATGTGCACCAACGAATAATTCAACTCTATATCAACATGATCCAATAGAATTACATGGTCAGGATTCGTTTGATACTTCTTCATTTGAGAAACATGAAACGCATTGTGCACCGCACTAAACCGTGGTGCCAAATCCAACTGATAAACCACTTCTATAACACGCTAAAGTATCTCAAATGGACCAATATAAAATAGTTATAAATTTTCATGCTTCACAAAATGATGATTCCCTACCCTTAGACAGAGTCTCAAGTAAACATGAATAACCACCTTGATTAATAATAGTCATCGATGTTGGTTCAAATATGATTCCAGATGACTTTGCATCATCTCCATTCTCTTCCTGATCAACTTAATCTTCTATGTAGTCTATTGGACAAGGATCAGCCCTACCATCTAAGCCTCACTTATTTCCACACAACTTAGTGGAGAACTACACATACACCTGTACAATGATTCAAATGGAGTCATATTTATTGAGGCCTTGTAACTAGTATTGTAGGAGAACTCCACCAATGATAAGTGATCTCCCCAAAAGAAACCAAAATCCATCACATAAGACTACAAAATTTCATCCAATGTTTTTATCATCCTCTTGGATTTATCATTAATCTGAGAATGATATTTCATACGAAACGTCCACTATGTCCCAAACTATTTCTTGAGGGATTTATAGAAACAATATGTGAACCTTATATATCTATATAATACAATCAAAACTGGTACACCATGCCCCTTTACCAAATCATGGATATAGAATTTGGAAATATCCTCCACCATATGATATTGATGAATAGAGATGAAATGGTAAAAAAAATTTAGCTGATCCACAATAACCTATATAGCATCATGCATTCAAACCATTCTTGGAAGACACATATCAAAATACCTTTCTATCTAAAAAAACATACACACATTGATAGGTAAAGTTTGTGACATGCCTATCAGCCGCCGATTATCTTCATTTACATCTTGATTGTCAAGAATCTCAACACAAAGTCATACACATTACTTTTCATACTCGATTACCAAAATGGTTCTTTCAATGTCTTATAAAATTTTTCAATTCTAGGATGGACCATAAATATTGAATGATGGTATGCACTGATAATTTTCTCCTAAAAAGACACTGATATAACCATTAGACTCTAAAACTAAAACACTAAATTATCATCTAGTTTTTGGCCTTAAATGTTCCCCCACCATTTATTTTCACCCTCATAGACACACATGCTGTATCAGGAATCTCTTGAATCTCTAAGAAACCCAACCAAATCCAGAACCTACAAAACTAGATAGAAAATAGATGCATAACCCTACTATTCATGTCCCAACTTCATGTCATCTATAACTGACATCAATTTCCACTTATCTGATGCATGTTTCACCACCCAAGTCTATGAATTTCTACTTAATGAATTTTCAACCAAATTTCCCTTACCTGGTGCGTACATCAAGTAAAAATAATACATCTGGAGATACTCCATCAATATGATCGACCTAAAATTCAAACCCCTCTATGAGAAAATATTCTTCATGATCTTATGATCAGTAAACACTATGAATTTATCATTGAAGAGATAAGGATTCCATGTTTTCAAAGAATGTACCACATCTTCTAAGTCCAAATAATGTGTTGGGTATTTCTTCTCATGAATCCTAAACTATTATGAGTCATATACAACAACGTGATCCTATGGCATGAAAACACACACCAAACCTGATCTTGATGTGTCACAATACACCATGTTCCCTTTCCCTAGTTTCCAAAATACTAATATTTGTGCTGATCTAATGTGACTCTTATTCTATTCAAAATTCATTTAACATTACTCATTCTATTGAAATGGAAAATTATTCCTTTTTGAAGATGTTATCTCTAAATTCATTCATGAGAAGTAATGATCAATGTGTTAGTAATACACAGCATGGCCAAGGAAGCTTCATATGTAAAAGACATTATTTTCTAGTTTCCATGATATATAAACCATTTTCATCTCAATATCCACTAAAACACCTTTATCAGAAATAACAAGGATATGGAAACACCCCTCTTATATCCAATAATCAAAATATGATAATTTGTCACACAACGGATGATATCTCAAGATCCCCAACACTATCACCAAATGTTTCTCATTCTCATCCATTTCATGGAATAAAATAATATATTATCTATAAGAACCACCATGAATGAATATAGATATATTTGAAATATCTTATTCATCAATTTTTTGAAGACCACTAGTTCATTCATAAGAACGAAGGTCATGAAACCATATTTATAACGGATATATCTTCTTCTGAAATCTATTTTTCGGATATCCTTTTTTTACCCACAATTGATGATATCCAGATCGTAAGTCAATTTTGAAGAACCACTGAACTTCTGTAAACTGATCGATCATATCCTCAATGCATGGGAGTGGATATCATTTCATTATCGTAACTTCATTAATATTGTGATAATAAAAACACAGCCACATAGTTCCATCCACCTTTTTAACAAACAACACTAGATATTCCCATTGATAAGTACTAGGTTGGATGAATCCTTTGTTTTATAACCCCTACAACTAAAAATTAAATTCCATCAATTCCACAAGTTCAATCTATTATGATGGAACTTAGATGGGGTTTCTCCCTAGAAGGATATTAATTGTAATGTCCACTTCTATTATGGGTGGAAGCCTTGAAGATTATTTATGAATGACATCCATAAATTGATGAACAAATTCTAGAAAACCACTCTTCCCAATTTCATCCATCGATGCTAATGAGAAATCTACCAACTGATATGAGATTGTCCCAACTAATGGTTCCAACAAGCCCATTTCACCCATATTCAATTTTTTCTGTCCTCTAATGAGATGCTCAAAATAATCATCTATCATGAAAATAATAGTATTCACATCCCAATTGATATGGTATTTTATGATTGTCATCAATACACACCCAATATTATGTCATAAAAATCCATCTCAAGCACTGAGAATTCAAACATTACCTCAACCCCCATCAATATTTGTACCACATTATCTACATAGAAAGGCTCAACAATATCTTTGACCAAGAAGATATTGATGTTTTAAAACTGAAGTCATATTTTTTACATTTTAACCCAACAAATAAATGATATTAGATGCAATGAAGAAATGATATAATCCCTTATACAACAATACTTACATAAGGGTGGAATTCAAGATAATCATACCTCTAACCATGGAGGGTCCTGACTAATCATCCACCACAACCTTATCGTCTTGAAACACCTTCTTTCTTTCCCCACTATGCTATTTATTCCCCAACTGAGGAGTTGTGATGTTCTTAAAATCATCCTGACAAAATACTCTCTACTAAAAAGGGGTATGATGCTACCATCAACTTGGTCAAGAATATAATAAATACGACCCCTGTGTAGTGTCCCTAACACTAGTCCTTGGAGCTTTGTGACAAAAACATTGAAGATGCCCCATCTGTTTTCAGTTATGACATTCTCAAGGTTGTGTCACAAAATCCCATTTCATGTGACTTGTATAACCACAATGAAAACATCCTATATTATTATGAGGCTTCATAGTAATATTCACCAATTCTTCGATTAGATTCTAAGCCATTCATCCATCTGAGGAATAAGTGTCCCTATTCCACTAGATCCTTGTGTTATAGTTCCCACCAATTCCCATGGGCACGAACATTCTTCCCCCAATTTTATCACCAATATATCCCTTTTGTCCACTATTTATCTTATTACCATCTCTATATAATCCATTATACATAGCACCATGATTTTGGAATTAATTTTTTGAATCATGTTTTACTCAAAGATCGACATTTTCAAGGAAACACTAGCTCCTAACTCAGGTAAAAATCAGACTAAGTTCATGACCTTACCGATATATACCATCAATGAAGTTATCTCCTATATCAAGCTAGATGAATCCATTATTCATTGAATTATAATAATGCAAGGATATAATTTTTTTTCAAACAATTCTCGAATTCCTCCCATGCCATGCCTTGCCCCACATTTCCTAGAACACTAACTCTCCACCCTGACGTGCAATATCTTCCAAAATATATTTTTCTAACTTGTGTTTCAACTCTACTAGTCTGCCTAAGAAATTTAAGATTTGATTCATCATATTGAACCAATTATCTAATCTTTTCGGTTCTGAATCACCCCTTAGGAGGGGTGGATTATCCTTTTGAAAATGAGCTAAACGATCCACATGCTTCAGTTCATCTATTATATTCCCACTTTCCATGGCTTTGTAATATTGTACAATACATTGAACTAACTTTTAGTTCGCATGAGGATCATTTAATCCATATTTTCCACATCTTACTCTGGTTGGTGTCTATAACACCTACCCTGTGCCATTTATATCAACACACATAAGCACCATGAGTCTTAATCTCTAAGAAATGATGGTTTACAATTTAATATTCTACCACATTTCAACTATCACAACTATTCTTTCCAAAATTAAACATTTCCAATGATCAAAAATATTTGAAAAATCCACCATTTTTAAAAAATCGTCCCATTTTCAAAATACCTAAAACATTCTCTTTTCAAATCCTTACATTTGAAAACCATTTCCAAATTTTTCAAAAGAAAAATAGAACATTAATACCACAACATAAATCATTGTTCCAAATTAAATAATAAATCCTAGTGGGAAATCATTTCTATACTATAGGACATGCTCACCTCATTGGCTACACCCACGATAATGAGATCACACTCCCAAATGTTTATCCAAAACACTTATGTACCCAACTCCCATGTAGCTTGAGGTTCAACATGAATGGTTTTTATACATCCTTTTAGGGTATACATTTCAAGTCCCAATAATTTTACTCTTTTAAACCGTACCAACTCATGGGATAAACAAAAAATGAATTCCAACTCAAAGACAAACAATCAAATTCCACCAAAGTATCCGAACAAGAATAGTCTCACTTGTAGGTCATGGGCCAAACAAACTAATACCACTTCTAATGTACCAACCCTATTCATTGGCTTGAATTGAAGTGAAAATTTACTTGTCCTTAAGCGACATCTCGATGGCGCCCAAGTATTAAAAAATTGCAGAGGGATTCATGACATGGGGGTATCATTTTCCATTTGAAATAAAAACACCCAACCAAAACTTCCATTTCAAAAACACTACTTGATGCATGTAAACAATGAATTACAATTCCACATTTTCAAAATACCAACAAAAAACCCATCATAATTCCATAATCATATTACCAAGAGGAATTCTAGATAACAAAACCCAAAGAAGCCATGAATAACTTTATAGCTTCACACCAATCTCCAAGCTCCGAGATCCAAAATACCGCAAAATCATCCAGATGCACAAAAAAAGAAATGAGATGCCTTACCTTTTCCTATGTCTTAGAATACAACATCTACAAAATCATCAAACTCCAAAGCAATGGGTCGGTAATAATACATAGAAGGTTTTCCCCAAATAACTTCCCTACACATTCCACTAGGATAGAACCATTAGCACATTTACTAAATCATTCTATATAAAATCATGAAACAAGGAATCAATTTCTAGAAATAAAAACCCATACTTATCAAGAATAATTCCTCCCATATCATCAAATAAAAAAGGAAACAAGAAAAAAACATCATTACCCAAAATTTCAAACCCATGATTGCATAACTCAACTCACCTCGTGTGGCCAAACACATATTCCAACCATATTAACAATTTCACACACAAGAGATTGGTGTAACCATGATAGTGGAGTTCCATGACTAGCATGTCCACCCCTCTTCCATTATAGTTCTACTTCACACCAACTTATTTCCGATGGTGGTCCTTCACATACACAATCCATCCCCTTTTTATAGTGGTCCATCGCACAATCTATCCATCCATGCTTACCCCGAAAGCCAAAAACCATTAAACAAAATTTACAAAAATCACAACAATATGAAAAACAACAATTAAAAAGATAATATATTAAAAAAATTCCAATTCTTACTACCCAACAATTTTCTGAACAAAAAACCATTTAAGACAATAAAAAATTCCACAACATGCTAAAACAACTTCAATAAATCACCAAATTATTTAAAACAACCCCAAGACATTACTCATGCGAAGACATACTTCAGTCAAACAACATCATATTGAAAACAATTTTTCACAAACATTTTTCCATAAATCAACCAATCCACAAGTTTTAAAATCCAACAACAAAGCACAATTCGTGACAATACCCCATTTTTTAAAAAATATAGAAATCATCGTAAAACGGGTTTCCATTGAGTTTTACACATCAAATTCAAAATAAATTTCAAGAAAAACCAATTAATTTGAAATTAAAAATTATATTTATAGAAAAGATAGAGTTGAGAGTGAAGCCAAATACCTTAGGGTTTTGAAAAATCAACCCACCGCACAACCAAACACCTTGTCTGAGTGAACCTTAAAAAAATCGCCTCAGATCCTTTTCCCTAACACCAATATGCCCAAATATCGCTATTATTACCAACTAAAACCCTATATCTACCAATATCATATGTATATATAAGATACCAGGAGAGATAGGAGATTAGATCTAACAAGAACAATTGAACTACACAGAGAGTAGACTTACCAAGGGAGAATCACCTTCAGAAATCATTGAAGACCCTTCCTATTTCTTCTAAAATGAGTGGGAGAGCCTCCGATGAATTGGAGGAGAAGTAACACCATGTTAGGTCCACATAAGATGAATAATGGGGTCATTATTGAAAATTCCAACCAAACCCAATTTTCAAAAACCCTCTGTTTTTTGCATTACATGGTTTAAACACACAGTTTGACAAACTGTGCGCTCACTATGTGCCTTCTACTGTCCCAAAGATCCACCGCACAGTTGTCCTATAAGGTAATTAAAACTATGCATAGACTGAGTGAAAGCCCGCTATCTTAAGATGCATTCTTTACCTGGTTCGTCACATAGTTTGGAAGACCATATTCCTTAATCGTGATTTATTTTCTTGCCTCTACCTCAAATTGCACGATTTCTTATAGAAGCTTCATGGTTTTCCCAAAACATGTCCAATCCATGTACCATTATAAAATCCCCAAAACCTTTTCAAAACCCTTCCAAACTCTCCCAAACATTACCCAATCTCTTTAAACACATAAAAATTCAAAGAGAAAGGTTTCATACATAACACTGGTGTTCTTTATGTACCTTGGGATGGGTGATGAAAGAGGTGACGATGTGATTATATCCAGGATTAGATGGACTGAAGTGAGAACTATCTTAAATATTTAACTTTTGATATGGGAATTACAAACAATTTCAATGGATTATGTACAACACACATAAATATATTCTTAGAGGTGTGTTAGGAATTTGAAAATTGAACATGATTGTTTGAATGAAACATAATGAATTGAGTAGGTTATGTATAGTTTTTAGATTTACCCAAGGCTTATAAGGGGTGATAAGTTCTATGGTGTGGGGATTGTAAGGTCTCGTGTTTTGGACCAGATTTTTTTTCAAAATTAGTTTGATCATTTCATGTGGTGAATGGGCAAAATTATAAATTGGGAATTGTAATGGAATTATATGTTCCAAAACATATGAATATTTTTTAGACAATTATTTTGTACCTAGTGGTGTCTCATGTGTTGCATTATGTTTCTAGAGTGATAGGATTCAAAATACTAGTTTTTAGAAATCCAATGGGAGGTTCACTGTTAAAACATTGTTATTTCTAACCGTGTAACTCAACCATGAAAATAATCAAGGCTGTCACATTATTTTCAAAACTGTGCACCCAAGGATACAAATCCAGTCGAGACATTTAGAAAAAATTATAGATCCAAACCACACGGGTTACACATGATTAAACAAACCTTGTGACTAGTGAGTATTCATATTGCCACTTAACCAGTTGGTGTGCAAGGTTAGCACATGTCATGCAAAAAAAATCATCCATACATTGTGACTCATTAAATGCGGAAAAATTAACATTTCCCCTTTTTTTCATTCACCATTATCCCCCTTTTTCTCACCCCATTTTCACACAACAACCCCTCCGTAAGGGAGTTCTCCTAATCTCCTCTCAGTAATGGTGAGATATTCTTCATCCAAATTCATCATTTCTCACCATTTCTTTGTTTTAGAAGAGTCTCGTCTTGTCTGTGAATCCTTTTTCCTCCTTTACTAGTTTCTATGGCCATATGAAATATTGTTTCAATGTTTGATCATATCTCATATTTTCATGGAATTTGTCTATTTATATTATTTATTTTGAACCACCTCAAATTAATTTATGATAATGGATGAGGGAAGTGTTATAAAAATTATGTAAGTGGTTGATAGATCTCACCTTAAAATAACATTTCTTATAAATTACTCCTCTAGGACTCATTCCATATTATCTGTGAATTTGTCAAAAAAGATTAAATAAATTTAATTACTTATCAAAAAATACATTGACCCTTTTTTGATCTACTAACATGGTTAGAGGTTAATGAACTCAACATTGTTAAACCCCTTTGGGTGTGCAAATTAATTTCCCGTATTGAAAATTTTCTATAATTTTCCCTAGTGTAAGAATTGAATAAATAATGATAAACGAATTCTTCAAATTACAAATGGTCATGTATAATTTCATGGCCAATGATAATATAGGATATATTCCTCAGTTAAAATGGTGTAAAAAATGGAGTTATTTTAAATGATAAATGGATTAGAAATTTCGGTATCCATCTTGATTACTTATAAATGGAATATCCCAAAATGTATATGGTAAGTCTATTTTACATACATTTTTTGATGTGTTTTGACATATGAATTCATTTTTATCAATATATTTGAATTAATATATGTTCCTGATATTATATTTTTTCAAATTATTATGTAAAAGTAATATAATGGAAAACATGGGAAGTCAGGAACAAAATGACACTTTGTGCTGTGAGTGAAGGGAAGCGTCATGAAAAAAAATATTGAGATAAAAGAAAGTTGGATATTCTAGAGATGAATAGGAACACGTCATGTACTGAGAGTACATGACCTGAAGTTTTAGTTCATGACATGTTGAATAACATGTATAATAAGTCAAGATGAAGGAACATACTATGAACTTCAAGTACACATCATGTACCACTAGTACACGACTTGTACCAAAGTCAAACCAGCGTATGAAGTTTCTGCAGATTCAACAAAGTGGAGGAAAATGTCATGTCAGAATATACAAGGTAACACATAAGAGGGGGGGGGATTGTGTCTTTCCAAAACCCCTTCCACAATTCTTTATTTAAACACCATCTTTTAATTATCTAAAATAATAAATGTTTTTATATATGATTAATGAATAAGCATCAAAAAATAGAAATAAAAGATAGGACTTTTTATAGTGGTTCAAGGGACAAATACCCCATATTCCACTCCACCAGAAGCATTCTCTACGAGAATAGTGAATTTCACTAGTCTGTTTCACTTTTCACAAAACCAAAATTCCATCAACTGAGTCCAGGTAGGGGACACCGTTACAATTAAGACTAAAAAAAAATCTTCTAGTTCTAAACATAGAAATGATAATCCAAAATGTATAATATGATGTTGAAACTCCATTTCAAGTATTGTACAAGCAGTAAAAACTCAAATAAATCCAGAATGGATTTTATTTGTTGAAACAGATTGATCTTCATAGTTTCTGAAGCACACAAATGAACATTGATGGATATTCTTCTTCAAAACGACAATCTTCAAGATAAAATTGTTCTGAAGAGATATTATTTCACAATATAACTTTGATTTTAAGAACAATAACAAAAGCATATTAGAAACACACTTATAGGATTGAACATATATGTCACCAAAGTGTAGTCCTCCTCTAGATTTATTCGTTTATTATAGGACTGTGTATATGATCACCAGAAAGATTATGTAATAATGAAAATAAATTCTTTACTCTTGATCAAATGAATAAAATAATTCTTGAAGAAATATATTACAACAATCTTTCTTATGAAATTCCAGATCCACACAAGATTCATTATAAACTATATAAATACAAAATTGAATTTAGAAGGGGAGTCGTATCGTCCCTTACGAATAAGATTAAATTTCTCCATTGAATATGGTACTTTTAATAAAATAAAATGATACTCAAAATGGTCTAAAACAATCTTTAAAATAGAATTTAAGTCTATAATTTCATTTTTATAAATCAAAGAAAATATCTCAAAAACAAATTTCCAACGTTGAAAAGTCAAATGTAGAGTTCCTTCACAAAGATACCAAATATTAATGCAGGGTTCAACCACATAGCGTTCATATTTTAAACATAAGTTTGAAAATGTAGGCTTGATCATAAAATTAATTTTGATGATCCATATGCTTCTCATTATAGCGTAAGTTTAATTACATATGTAGGGGTCTTTTACCATACTTTTGTCCCTTTAAAAATGTATTGTTCCTTTCAAAATTAAGGTTCTTTTACCATACATGTCTAATAATGTAAGTTTGATTAGCCATACATACTGATCTGAATTTAGGGTTGAAAAACCATACTATCTTCTTCAAGTATATGTTTGATGACAAATATAGGGATCAACATCCATCCCCTCGGTACAAAGCGTATGGTTGATACAATATGTTATGCTAAATTATGTTGGGTATGAACAATGTTTTCATACTTCTCAAAAACATATCCCAAACACATTTAATACATATTTCTTGTGAATTAAAATCTTGAAAATAATATCAGAATATATAAAAATAATATTAATTCCATTAAATACACTTAAAGTAAAATTATTAGTAAAACAAATATGGATTTTCTTTGAGTATCAAAATCATTATAAATTATAGAGTATTGTTGAGACAATACATTCCCAAAAATATCCCCCTTTTTGATTACCACAAAACCAAAAAATTTATTAACATAATTTATAATATCTCAAACTTTTTTTTTGAAAATTTTTCAATTTTACGAAATTATTTCGAGAAAAATAAATGTTGTGTTTATCTAAATTTCTCCCCCTTTTGGGATATCAAAAATATGTTATATAAAAAAGATTAAAACATTTTTAATTTTTCACATAACAATAAGTGAATGTTAAAATATAATTTTCAGATAAATAAGATTGTATTTATAGCAGAATACATTAACATAAAATAATATAAAACAAAGAACAAAAATTAAGAATAAAGATATTTCATTAATCAAAATCTAGATAAATACTATATTTAGTTTGAATAAGAAATAGGTAATCAAACTGATGTGGTTTGGGTACTAGTGTTTGGTTAGGGTTTGGATCAATTTCAAGTTGTATAAGAATTTGAGTAGCTTGATACATTTCTTTCATCTCTTCCATCTTTTCCCACAACCATTTCATAAGATTACATCCTAACATCAAAATCAAAAACCAAAAGTCTTGACTAACATACAGATTTTAAATGAGATTGGATTTCAAAAAGGCTTGAAAACATTCCTCTTGCTGCATAAAATGGTCTAAATTATCTAGGAATGTGCTGAGCAGAAGCCTGATACTGGGTTCAATTGAAGTAAATTTCTCAATTAGATATATCTGATTATCCAATAAAACTGATAATGGGGCACTATTCCAATGAATATTCTGCAGACGACCATTCATGTCAGCAATAACTAAAGTAATTTCTTTAAATCTGCGAATTAGATCTAGTGATGTAGAATGAGAATAATTAGAAGCATTGGATTGAGAATGAAATCCTTTAATGGACTCAAATTTTCTTCCTAAATACCACTTTAAATCTTCAATATATTTTTTGGAAACAAATTCGGATCGAATTTTTCAATCTTCAGCTAGAATCTCTCTCTTGAAATCATAAAAAAGTTTCCTTGAGACTGAATTTTCTTTTTATTCTTGAAGTTGAGTTTGAAGATACTCAAACTATGCCCTTGGAATTGATGAATTTTTAAAATAATTTAATGATTTCATTGAGGCCTCTAGCACCTGTCTCATTATATAAATTTCATCCAAAATATTATTAAATTTCATCCCAATATCTTCAACATGATTATTAAAGGAATCAGATGTCCCTTTATTTGGATTCTATGACTGAACAATAGCCAAAGTCGCTAATGGATTGGAAGAATACTTCTCCACTGATTTCTCAAAAAAAATTGTCACTAGAGAAAGATACATTGTAAATAACCTCTGTATTGTCTCCAGAAACCTCTTCTGGTCTATCAATATATTGGCCAAAAATAGAGCAATCTTGATTTTCAAAAACATTTGTAGCCATAATTTATGATCTGAGCATTTTTTGTTCTTCATGAATAGAAAATTCCAAAAAAAATTCATCTTGAAGAACAAAATATTTTTATCGAACATCTATAGTAGCAACATCATGTAATTCTTGAGTATGACTCCCAACCTATTGGTCTTCTTCTATAATTGATTCTTCCAAATGAACCAATCTATTAGCTTCATTTGAACCCATCACAGGTTCTTCAACAGGTGGTTCTACTCACTTACTTGGTTTCATAACCAATTATTCTAGTACATATTCTTCTTAACGTACATCTTCTCCACCAATTAAACATAACTTTTTATTTATTAATTTATAAATTCTTTAATCTATTGATTCTCCAATCCCTTCATTTCCAAAAGAATATTTCTACCCCTAAGTAAATGTTCTTGACATTTGTTGCTCATCTCCACCAACTAGAATAAGCATGTCGTTCAATGTATTTTAGTAAGAACCAAAATTTCTAAGAGAACTAGCATTCACTACATTACTGTGATGAAATTTAACTCTTGAACTAAACACACAAACAATATTCTTTTTGAACAAAATTAACAACAATATCCTTCCATTAGGATAAAAATACATACGAGCCTCTTCTGGACAACAATATCTAAATTACCTCAACTTATACCTTGGAAAATTCAATATGATTTCACTTATGAACATAAACATAACATACATTTATGGATATAATATTTTTCTCCCCCTCAGCTACTTTTGGTTCTATTTCAGTATTAATAAATTTAACCAAAACATTTTTATCATCCTCAATGTCCTTAACAAAAAACATTCTGATTTGAGTTAATCCAAACAGAAACGACATAACTCCCACAAAAATATGATCTTGATTAACAATAGATGTCAGATCAAAATGAAAAACACCTTCTTGGGGAAATTTCAAGATTACAGGTATTTCTGTAGAGGAAATCAAAAGTACCTTGTACTTTATTTTCACATAAATAGAATTTTCTATCTCACAAAAACAAAACAAAACACAATTTATGAGACAGTTATACTCTATCTCATAAACTAATTAGTTAAATTCCATGTTAAAAACAAATTCTAGACCATGAAATGAGAGCCCTTGATTAAGAAAAAAATTTATCTCATACAACCACTCAAAATCGATGACTTTTCCTTGAAGAATATTTTTGAAAAAACTCACTTACGCTTTGGGTCACTAGGTTCACCCTCATCAGTTATCTTGGTTTTTCCCATTTATAAAAATAGAATTCTCTATGGTTATTGGGTTCTAGGGTTCGAAGTTTTATGAAAGCTTTTTGAGATGAAATGGTTTTAGAATAAAAAATGTAAGGGAAGACGAAATGTTTAGGTAGTTGAAAATTTTTCTGACATCACCATGTTTTCTATGCCATTACATACGATAATTATGGTTTTTTAGAAAAGAGAACTTCAAAAGTTAAAACCAAAATTATTTAAAAAAATAAACAACTAAAATAAAAAAAACTAATGTTGAGAACATAATTTAATAGAGATAAATAATCATTAAATAAAAAGAAAACATAGTTAAAATTAAATAAACCTAACTCCCCCTTATTAAAATTAAAACTATCCATGGGAAGTGTATTGGTAAAAATATAAACCAATTGATATTTGGTAACAATTAATTCCAAAGATATTTCCATTTTAGGAACATGATCTCTTAGAAAATGATACCTTGTATCAATTTTCATAGTCTTGCAATGACTTATAACATTTTTTTAAATAATTATTTCACTTGTATCACACATTAGATAAGAATACTATTAAAATTTACTCCAAAGTCTAGTAAATTATTTTTCATCCAGAGTACTTATACACAATAAATGGCAGCTGACACATATTCTGCCTTAGAGGTTGATAGGGTAACCGATTTGTTTCTTACTAGACCATGAAACTAAAAATTTTCCAAAGAAGTGATAGCTTACTGAGGTACATTTTCTATCTAATCTACACCATCAAAATTCAGAATTTATATATGATATAAAATTAAAATCATAAGATTTGGGGTAAAGAAGAGATTGAAAAGTAGTTCCTTTTAAAGATCTAAAAGACCTTTTAATAGTAGTAATATGGTATTGTTTTGGATTTTTATTGAAATATTGAAAAAAACACATATTGAATACATTGTATCTGGTATACTAATCATAATATATAAGAAACTACCAATCATACTTCTATATAGCTTGCTGCCAATTGGTTTCCCAGCTTCCCCCAAATCACTTTTTATATTAGTACACTGGGAGTGGTATATGTCTTACTGTTTTCAAGCCCAAACATTTTTAATAAATCTATAATATACTTACATTTATTTAAAACACTTTGATAAAATTTTTTATAAATTTTAAATCCTAAAAGGATATTTAGTTATATCATCATAATCATTTCAATTTTTTTTAATTAGATCTCAAAAATCATGACAAATATTTTTATTAATTAAACCAATGATAATATATTCAACATAAATTTGAACTGATAAAATTTTATAACAAACTATTTTATTAAAAGGTTTCAGATATACCAAAACAATAGTTAATCCATTTTTCAAAAGAAAATAACATAATCTTTCATGTCAAGCTTTAGCTACCAATTTAAGGCCACGAAGAGATTTAGTATGTTCAAAAACAGAGTTGGGTTTTTGAGGATTTTCAAAACCATGATGTTTTTTAACATATAAATACTCCATTAAATAAGCGTTTAAAAATTAAGAGCTAACATACATATGATATAATTTAAAATTCATATGAGATGTATAATCTAGAAGACTTTTAATAGATCCTAATATAGATACTAGTGAAAAGGTATCATCATTTTCTATAACTTCATCCTCATTAAAACCTTTGTCTACTAATCTAGCTTTATTACTCATAATGATTCCTTGATCATCCTATTTATTTCTATAAACCCTCTTAGTTACTATGTCTTGATAGTTTGTTGGTCTCTTTATTAGTTCCCATAATTTATTTATCTTGAACTGGTTTAACTCTTCTTGTATATCTAGCATCCAAATATAATCTTCTAATAATTTTTCAATAGTATTAGGTTCTTCATAGGATATAAAAGAAGATAATTGAACTAAGTTTACTACACTTCATCTTGTTCTAATACCTTTTTAAGGACTCCTATAAATGTTTCTAAAGGATTGTTTTTTAGGGTTCATTACTGTCCAGGAATAACACTTTCAGGTTCTTCAGTTTCATCTTCTTCTGGACTGGTATGAACTTTGTAAATTCATTTATGTGTGTTTTAATCCTCATGTTATCTAAAGAGTATGCAAATTCCTCAGTTTGATAAATTTTATTAATAAAGGGATCATTTTAATCAAACATCACAAGAATTGATTCTTCTACATTACTTTATTTTTTATTAAATACATTTTATGATTTAGAAGTAGAAGAATATCCCATAAATATTCCTTCATCATATTATGGATCGAAATTTCCAAGATTATCTGTGGTGTTCAGGATATATACCTAGAATCCAAAAACATTAATGTAAATTACATTTTTTTCCAGTGTTCGTAAGGTGTCTTTTTGAAAATATGCTGAATCAAAACTCTATTCATGATATAGAAGGTTGTGCTTACAATTTCTTCCCAAAAATAGGTAGGTATACTATATTCATTCATCATAGTCCTTGACATTTCATGAATAGTTTGATTTCTTCAATCCAAAATTCCATTTTGTTGAAATGTTATTGGTGAAGAAAAGTAATGTTTAATACCCAGATTTGAGAAAAAAAAATTAAATTCATGATTCTCAAATTCACAGCCAAGATTACTTCTTAATGAAATTATTTTAAAACCTTTTTCATTTTTAACAGTTTTACAACAAATTTCAAAATTAGAGAAAACATCCCTCTTAAGATTTAGAAAATAAACAAATGTATATCTGGAGTAATCATAGACTAAAACATAATCATATAATTTACCAGCAAAACATGATACCCATGATGGTCCAATCTGATCTATATGGATAATTGTAAAAGGTATAGATGTAGAAATTTTGTTAATAAATTTGAAAGAATATTTTTGTTGATTTCCAATTTTGCATCCATCACAGAACCTATCATTAAAAAATTTACGACCAGGTAAATCAGAAACAAACAGTTTGTTTGAAAATTTATGTAAAAAATAAATATTATAATGACCATGTCTCCTATTCTAGATCCATGACTCACTTGTCTTGGCATATAAACATGTCGCTTTTTTTACATAAGGAATGTAAGTCTAGAGTATAAATAATATCAGTTCTATGTGCTCTAAATTTAAGAAAATAAATTTTAAATACTGAGCATGAATTGTTAAAGAAATTGATATAATAACCATCATCACAGATCTGAGAAATACTTATCTGATTGTTCTTCAATCATTAAACATAAACTACTTTGTTGATGGATATGATTTTTTGAACTCCAACAGTTCCAATTCCAATTATTTTCCCCTTTTCATTATCACTAAAAGTGACAAAACCTCCATCTATTTGAGTTAATGGGTGAAAATTTGATGAATCTCTAATCATATGACTTGAGAAGCCACTATCAATATACAAAATAGAATTTATGTTCTTGTGGCGTTTTACTTGAAAAATAATTTAAACAAACATTTATTCTACTACCCATATCTTCTTGGGTATAGTAGTGTTAGCAAGCATAGATCTGGGAATCTAGATCTACTTAGTTTATTCGCAACTCATATAATTTTGTTCAGACAGACATTTTGAAATAAAAGCTCTTTTAAGGCAAATTAATTGAGGATTTTTCAAATAATAGTTATTTTTTATATGCCCTTTTGTTCCACAAAAAAGGCAATAACACATTTTGAGTTGGGAACAAAATAATTCTTATTCAGTTTTGATTTCTCACCCCTACTTTCAATACCGAATCTTTCACTTTTAATGAAATTGTTAGAAAGAATTACATTTAGAATAGTTTATCCTTTGTAATGAAAAGAGTGGAACTTTTATAAGTTTTTACTTCATCTTTTAATTATTTAATCATACTCTCATTATCAAGGTGGTTTGTAGTAGATGATTTAAATTTATCCACTAAATCCTAATGTTGTTTCATCATTCCATCTATTTCTCCAAAAACATCTTTATGAATATTCGTTATATATTTGTGATTTTTTAATAAAAGGTTATTTTTATGTCCTATCATTTTTCCATAGGAGCCCAATTTTTCATTTGAACAATTTGAATCAGAATCAAAATTAGATGAATAATAGGATTGTGCCTTATCATCTTTAGTCATTAAGCACATATTTTCTTGTATATTTGATTCATACTTTTCATAATCAGATTGTGATGAGCTGCTGGAGTCTTCAAAGACATTACACGCTTCTCTCATTGCTATTTTTCTTTTGTGTTCATAATCATAATTTTTATGATATCTATTATCTGGATTTCACTTTTCATCTTTTAGCTAAGGACAACAGGGTCTGATATGACCCAAATTTTTTCATTCATAGAATCTAACTTATCTCGACTCGTTATCACCCTTTTTGAATGGCATTATGAATCCTTTTTTCTTCTTATAAAACATTCAAAACTTTCTGCCTAATTGAGCCAGTTCTATTTCATAATCAGAGGAATCTGAATTCTTTTATTTTATAACTTCCTATTTTATTATTCTGCTTTTCTTCTGATATGTCAATTTTAGTTCAATATTATCAAATTTCCCTATAATTTTATGAGCATGAGCTTCGACTTGAATTTCAGCTTCATACAACATAAATTTCCCAAATAGTTCATTAATGGTCAAGTCTTTGACATATAATTGTTTTCAAATAGAAGCAAATATTTCATTCCATTTAAAATTTAGTACTCTCATTACATTCAACACTTGATTAGATTGTTTGATAGGTTCACATAAGGCTGTAATATTACGGAGAAATTATGCAAGCCTTCGATTCTTATATGTGATGATTTCTCCATCAAAAATTCTGAATGTGTCAAATTTTCACCATGTTATAGAATATGTCATCTGTCTCAAAATATATGTCCCTTCATAAGTAACTACAATAGTTTTCAAAATTTCATAAGTAGTAGGACATTGTGAAAATAGATTTAACTCATCTAGTCCTTGACCACATATTAATTCATTCATAGCTTTTGGATTCATATCATATATGAGCTTCAGTTGTAGTATCCCATGATTTTGGTTCTCTCAAGAATCTTATAGGGAGTAGTGATTTTTGAGTAAAATCTAAATCCAATATTTTTAAGGTAGACAATCATCATTGACTTACAACACCCACAATTTTCACTATTGAGGTATAGAGCATGAACCATTGAAATCCCTTCTACGGTATCATCCATTGCAATAATTATATAGACCTTAAATTTTTTAACATTATATATCTTTTATCCAAAATCTCTCCTTTGATTCTAATTGTTATGTCGGAATATAAAAAGTAACACAGAAGAGGAGGTGAATTTTTACTTTTCAAAAACTCTTCCACAATTATGAATTTAAACACCATTTATTAATTAGTGAGGATATTTAGTGTTTTTACTTCTAATCAAAGAATATATAGTGAAAAATAGAAACAAAATAAATGAAATTATATAGTTTTTTAGGGCACAAATATCCCCTAGACCACTACACTAGAAGCTCTCACTATGAGCATGGTAAATTCCACTAGTATAGTCTTATTATCACAAGACCTAAATTCAAACAACTAAGTGTAGGTAGTTAATACCTTCATAATAAATACAAAAAATGTCTTATGGATCTAAGGAACTCGTTATCCATAGTTTCAATCGAGAAGCTGACATCCCACTTCAACTGATTAGGAGCAATCAAAACTGAAATAAATAAAAAATAGATTTGATTTGTTGAAATAGATTGATATTAATACTTACAAAAAAATGAAACTTGAAATTGATGGATCATATTCTTCAGAAATACAGTCTTCAATGTGAAATTTTTTTATAGAGATCTGGTTGTGGAAAAGATCTTCTATTTTAGGAAAAAAACACATTAGCAGCACACTTACAGAATTGAAATTGTATGTCACCAAAGTGTATTCCTCTTCTCGAGTCGTTAATTCATTGTATCACTATGTATATGATAACCATAAATATTGAATAATAATAAAAAACATTATTCACCTTCAATAATATGAAGAAAATAATACATTAATAAATATATTATGAGCCTCCAACTTCTAAAATTCTAGATCCACAAAATACGCCTGATAAATTGTATAAATTCAAAATTGATATTTACTAGGGGGGGTTGTAACATACCTTAAGAATAGTGGTAAATATATCTATTGAATATGGTTCTTTGAATCATATGAAATTATCATCAAAATGGTAGAAAATTATCATTAAAACAGCCTATAAATCTATCATTTCCATTGTAAAAATCACAAAAAACATCGCAAAAATAAATCTCCGACATTGAAATGTTAAAGGAAGGGTTCCATCAGAAAAATAAAAAATAATTAACATGGGTTCAACTACATAGCGTTCATCTTATGAACGTAATTTTGACAATGTAGGGTTGATCGTAAAAGTAATTTTGATGATCCATATGTTTCTATTTAGAACGTAAGGTAAATTACATACATAGGGTTATTTTACAATAATTTTTTCTCCTTCCAAACACAAGTTTTCTTTAAATGTAATGTTATTTTACCATTCTTTTCTCATAATGTATGGTTGATTAACCATACATAATGATATGAACTTAGGGTTGAGAAACAATACTTTCTTCTTCTAACGTATGGTTAAAGATAAATGTACGGGTCATGATACAAACATGTTATACAAAGCTTAGGATTGATAACATACATTACGCTAAACCACTTAGGTTGTGAACAATGTTTCCAGAATGCTCAAAAACATATCCCGAACACTTTTAATATATATTTCTTGCTAATTGAATGCATAAAAATAATTTTAGAATAAATAAAAAAGAATGTTAATTCCCTAAAATACACTTTATGTAAAATCATTATTAAAACAAACAAGGTTATTTTTGAGAATTAAAATCATCATAAACTATAGAGTATTGTTTAGAAAATACATTCCCAATAGAAAACATAGATCTAAAGTACATGACCTGCATGCATGGTAAACTTCATGAAGATAGAAATGCATAGAATAAATAATGACGCGATCCATGGGTTTTGAGGAGGAAAATCATATAAAAGGTACCCTAGACCACCATTCGAAGGCATTATAGAATACTCTATACATAGGGGAGCATGTACGACCACTAATAGGCCTTTGAATATAGGTTTTTATTTTGGTTTTGTTACTATTTTCATTATATGATGTAACCAATTAAATTTTTTCTCTTTTAATTGAAATTTCTTATTTCATTCTGTTTTCATATCATTCTCTGTATTCTATTCTATTTCTTATAAAATATGATTTATTCAACATTGGTGATCACCTAATGATGATTGGAAAAATCTATAGGGGAGATCAGAATCAATCGAAATAGGTGTGTATTAATGTGTTTTATTTAGTTCTACCCTTACACAATAATTCAATTAAATTGGCATTGTGTTGTGACCCATTATTAGAATATTTGTTATTGAATCATTAAGCATATATTTTTAATAGAATATGAAAACCTACATTATTGAGAAAATTAGGTCATGACCTATGAATGTGATTATTCTTATGCAATTGAAATCTAAAGTAAATGCACTTAGATATTTTGATTCATCTGACTAGGATGGATTTGTAATCTAGATTATTTGTATAGTGAATAAACATCGCTTCTATCAATGTAAATATTTTTTTGTGAAGCCATTGAGTTTTTTTTTTGAAAGTACATTAATGACTTATCATTAGAAAAACTACACTTAGAAACTGATTCCCCTCTCTTTTATTTAACTATTGGAATTTATTTTTTTCAATTGAACCATTAGTTAATTAACATAAAACAGAAATTAGAGTAACCTAACCTTTAGATAATATTTTTCATCGCTGAGTTCCCTGCTCTCTCTAGGTTCGACACCACACTTTTTCTATACTATGCCTTTTTGGTTAGTACAGTTTGAGTTAATTTGAATATCTAATTTGACTCCAAGATGGAGGAACTAAAGATTCATTTAGTGCGTGTCAGTATACTTGAATTGTAATATGTAATTATTATTGGAATTTACTCGTTATTATTTATAGTTGAAAAATTTTATGAAATGATTACTAACATGACCTTCTCATTTACCTATATTTTAATTAATATTTAATTGGTATCTTACCTTGAGTGACACTTAGGTTCCTTTTTTCAAAACAAATTTGTTGGTCTCATAGGATGAATGAATTAGGTATTCCCTGATAGATACTTAGGTTCCTTATGCAAAAATCCTTGTACATGCTCAAAGGATACACAAATTTTATTATTCCTTGAGTGATATCTAGGTTGTATACATGGTACACCATGGAAATGATCATTAGTTAAATGAACTATAACTAACCATGGTGTGATATCTTGGTTCCTTGAATGGACTTCCATGGATAGGTTCATTAGTTAAATGATTTATTTTACACTTTGAGTGATATATGGAATCCAAATCAAGAACTCCATGCATGGGATTAGAGGGAAAATGAAACTTATTACGTTCTTGATCACTATCATACATGGATGTCGTGTTTTTAACCATGGTACTATAGAACTATTATACTTTAATGAACTTGGAAATGTTCCCTAGTTGTGACTTTATGGCTGATGACTTAGTTACATAAGTGACTCGCATGCTACTATTATATGGATTCCTTGGTATTGTGCCTTGGGTCCTAGTTAGTAATGTGTGTGTGTGTGTGGGTATATATATAAATATATATATATATATATATTATACCATATCTAATTCATATATATACATACATCTTGCTATATATACATTTATAACATGGTGACACATATTTAGATGTATTCTTGCTTGGGCCGAAGCAGGTATGGCCAACCCTGTATTCTTTGAGTAACATGACCCTAACTGATGTTTTATATTTATTTACAGCTTTATTGGTTTACTTGAACACTGTTGTATTTAATATTCAATGAATAGATAGAATTTGTCGCCATAGATTGTGGCCTACTGAGTTAATCTCACACCCTATTCAAGATACTGTTTTGTAACTGGATAGACATCATGGATTCATGTTCAGGTTATAGATTATTCTTTTTCCATTGCTATTAGTCACCAGAGATTATGATCATAGAACTAATCCAGAGTTCAGTATTCTCATGAGGAAATACTTCGGTTCTTTTTTCTCCTCATTTTGTAGTTTTAATTGTCTTAGATTTTGTATGACTAATTTTTTGGTCTTGTAACATTATATGCAGATTCATGGAAATATTATTTGGAATTTTCTAGTTTACTAGTGTTTTATTATATCATTTATTATCATATTATTCTTCCATTAATTTATATTTTTTCATATGTTTATTTTTTTTATTATATACCGATGTGATAATCTAGTCATGAGTGTATAATCTCCCCACCACGCCATATTTGGACCCTCATTCCTTGTCGAAAATCTCTTCCATATAGGGAGACATGCTTGATTCCATGTGACTAACTGGATCGGGGGACCATTTTAGTGTCTTCCAGGTTGATTAGTTACATTCTAGAAAGAATCTAATGTGTTTTTTAATATGAATTTAGGTTAAATATTGCGTTATGAATCTATCTTAACAACACCTTAAATGAATTTATTGAATTTTTTCACATTCTCAATAGATTAATAGAAAACATTGTTATCTATGATTAATAATTTAATTTTCATCAATTGGGTTAGGCTGTGTATACATATAATTTAATGGATAATATCTCATTACTAAGACACATGTGACTTAACCATTCTACTAATATTTTGGAGTAGGATGTATTTTTGAATAATTGTGGAAGAAGAATATATTTTTAAAACCAATGAAGGTGGTTGAAGATGACAAGTACATCCCTTATATTTCCATTTAGTTTATTATAAATATGTGTGAGATTAAAATGGAACATATTTTGAGATAATGTTATTGAGTTATTGAAAAAATAGGGGTTTACTAAAGAGCCTAGGCATGGATTATATTTTTTAATCAAGGAGTAATATTTTAATTACAATAACGCTATCATTATGTAGTGAATGACTTAAGAATAATTAATGAAGTTTTTCATTTTATTTTATAAGGGAAAATATGGTGAGATTCTATATCTTGAATAAAATATATTCTATATGTTATTCTTATTAGAAAACAATTATCACTAAATCCACAAAAGTGGTGAATGTAGAGTTGAAAATAATAGAGAATATATACTAGTGTAGATATATAGAGAGAAATTGTCTACAACACTTTGGAATGAGTTTGAAAGATCTTTAAATAAGTAGATATTGAAGAATTAAAATCAAATGAAAAAAATTGAAACTTTTTAGAATGTAATAAGGACATGACTATACTACCATGATGAAATGGTCAAGGTCATGTATAATTATCCAAGCATAAAAAGGGAAAGAATATAGAAAAAATGAGCTAGTGTTAGGATAAGGGAGTAGAGATTCGGCATAGGGATTGCCAACATTGGAGGAAAAATGGTTGTTGCATAGAGTGACACTACATGATTTAAAAAATTCCCTATCATATACTCAGAATTAAATACCTATTTAAATAAAAGAGTTATACTAATTTGGGACATATGTTATATTATAAATACTCAACATAATGTCAATAAAAAAATATTTTACTGTCTATTTTCTTTAAATAAATAATTTGGCCAATTCATTAATTCACAAATAACACTGAATTAAAATGAAACAAAAATATTTTTAGACCATTAAAACATAGTTATTAAATTACCATGAATGAAGAAGATTAACTACTTTAATAAATATTTAATGAAATTTTATATTAATTAAAATCAATGGTATATGTAAAAGGACATATACGATCATTCTTTTCATAGAAAATAATTTCTAAAAATATATCCTTTTTATATTATATACATTTTTATTTAATGAAAATTTTGATTAATGATGTAAATTTTAAATTTTTATGAATATTGGGTTAGTGATAATTTTATTAGTAAATTATAGAAAATATGAATGTGTAAGGTTGATATTCTATAAAATTTATTTACATAGAAAAATAGTTATTCATTATATATCATTTGATAACTAAAAATTATCTTTTTATTATAAACTCACTTTTTAGGTAAAGTGAGAAACCAATCCAGTTAATTCGGAGGTGAAGCCTCATTGGAGAAAGGGAAGCTGTCAAACAAAAGCCTCAGCCTAATAGTGATTTCCTCTCTAAAAATATTCCATTTCGTAAGCCATACATTAGCATCAGGGTCGTTGCAATTAACATCTTCAAGACGACACACCATTTTGTCCCATGTTCATACATACTCTTCTTTGTTGATTTTACCATAATTGAAGCCTCTCATCAGGATCATATCTTGTTTGTCGATCCAATTCACTTGATCTTTGTTGACCCCCACTTGAATAGGTCTTCCCATCATCTCAGCCTCTTCCTATGAGATGTTGACATAAAGAACATCCTCCACCATCTTCTCTTCAGAGTGGAAAATACATTTTTTTGAAATAAAATGAATTTTATAATATTATTTTTAAATAAGTATGAATAATAAATTAATGAAACCTTTTTCTAAGACCAAATATGTATTTTAAAATTTACATTATTATTTTATAAATTTTGGTTTTAATTTACAAACCCATTTTGAAATTTTTTAACATAAGTTATATTTTGGAAAAAAAATTATTTCAATACAATATACAATTAGTAATTTAATATTAATTTTAATAAACATAAAAAAATAAATATAATGATATATATTAAAAATATGGAATAATTATGTACATATTATATTATATGGATCAATTTATTTTCATGAAGAAAGGATAAATTACTTTTGTAAAAAAAAGTGACATTAGTAAAACTCTAAAGGGGTAAAAAGGGTTCAACAAAGATGGAAATACTTAAATAACTTTTAAATAATGTGTGTAAATGGTTGGATGAAGACCCGATTGACCATATCCATTCCCCTCTACAGTAGTTCCAAATTATAGAGTTATAATAATTTGGTCAGACTTCCCATTATTGAAATGCTATAAGTATTGACAAGAATGCAATTCTATTTCACTTATAAAAGACATATTCCTTTTTTGACGTATCCTCGCACCAAAACCCACCTTTTTAGAAGAAACCTACCCAAACAAGTGATAAAAATTCCCATACAGAAATATGAGTTTTTTATTTCCTCTAAATATCACCCATCAATTGATTTACACCCTCAACAATAGGATAATCCAAGAAGTGAGGTATAAATTTATAACAAATCCTTTCTCATTTATATTGATTTTTGGGAATTAATTATTCCTAAATTTATATTACACTATACTAAAATGATAAAGTATATATAATTCTTTTATTTTTATGTTATTATAATTTTGGAGTAATCATTAATCACGTTTCTCAATTTATTTATGATAAATGAAGCCTCCATTCTTATGTTGTGTGGACTACTATCTCCGTAATAGAATTATTTTTATTTTTCTTAACCACCATCAAAGTATAGAACTAAAAAAGAATTTAAAAAATAAGTATGATATTGCTGAAGTATTTTAGATTCTAAAATGGTAGACCATATTATTTCTTTCCCTCAATCTATGGTAAATGAAATCATCATCAATGCATACATGTGGATTACCACCTCAATAGAATATTACATTTATGTTTCATTTTTCATCACCAGCTTTCAATGATGGTAATGTGAATGGGTTTAATAGTTAAATATGTTTTTTATAAAATGATTAATTTTATATAATTAAAATTGTTCAATATATTAACAATATGATCAACAAACTATCATGGTAAATTTAACCGCCCAAAACAACATTCTATGACGGAAACATGATTTCATCATAAAATGAAATAACATAATATAGTTTAACTTATCCTTATAATTATTCTCAAGATAGATAAATAACAATAATAATGGATAAATTATATATTTAATCTTCTAGTGTAATGATATAACATCAAATCACTTCATAATCATCCATTAATTACGGTATATTATTGTTAGGGTTGGTTTAATAACCTCCTTGAATAGTGTCATAAGATTATATCATGGATAACGAAGATAATTTAATTTATAGTAATATATGGAATTAATAAGTATATAATGATTTGTTTTTGGTTATGTAATGGTAAAATTATCATTAAACTCATAAATTAATAAAACAACATGCATTCATCAAGAATCACCGGAACATGATTATCGTTGATTTCATATTCATTGTTTGAAATGAGAAAAACAATGGAATTAAATTAAATAATTATTAATATAATAGAACATCCATTAATATACCACTAAATATCATGAAATTATTATATTTATAGAAATAATGAATAATAGTGTAGTTTCATTGAAACTACTGTAAAACGATCAAGATTATTTACACGTGATAATGAAAATATGAAATAAAACTAAATAAACATTGCATAAATTAGGAATATATATGGAGAGGATAAATGAAAATGGATATGGTTATGATTATGAATTATTTTATGATGATAACCATTTCTTTGATATAGGAGGTTAAATCACATTCGTGCAATTGGAGAGAAGAGGTAGAAGCTCCTTTATCTCATTTATAAATTAATATGAATTTTATGATATTGTGGAAAATCATTTGTTTTATATATTTCTATTACTTCCTACTGAATTTATTTTTATATATTCCTGACATTAAAGGGGGCTGAATATCCACATCATGGTATTTCTTTACATGGAATTTGATTCAAAATATTATAAATTTTTTAAGTGTTTTCTTGGTATCAGTTCTAATTCTTTGAGATATAATACCTTTTGTGCTCAATATTTTATTTTTATTATGTATTTACTAACCATGGATTTAATTTTTATTATACATACATTTTATTTGAAGGTATATATTAAGAAAATTAATATTCCATTATTCAAATGACTATTCAGTCAATTTCTACCCAAATAGTAAGGATTTATTTTCAACATTACATTTATTCATTGAATTATGATTGTTCTCTTGAAATTATTTCGTATAATTTGGGTACATAATACCCTTAATTGTATTACATTTTTTTAATTTAAATATTAGTTTATTTTCATTCCAACCCTATATTTCCTTGTCATATATTTCTTTCATTATTTATTATGTGTCCCATTAATAATATTTATAACTAAATTATCCTTTATCTGAGTTATAATGTTTTGTATTGATATTTTATTTTCATTTCTTAGGGTCTCCGACCATAACATTTAATTATATGGTATTTTCTAATAATTTTTTATAAAATTAAATTTTAATACATGTAATGTTTTATTAGATTTTTTACATTTTTTGTTTTCAAAAAAGGTATTTTAAAAGTACTGAAAGGGTTTATTTCATAATGAAACATTTCAACAATGGATTAAAATTACTAATAGGAAATTATTTTTTATTTTCAAGGATCTATTAGTGGTGATTATTTTTAAACATAAATGTTACAAATGTCATTAACATTTCCGTTATAAATATTAATTTTTAATATGACATGTATGTTTTAATTTTAAATTCAAATTAAAAATGTTTTCTAAAATATATTTCATGTTTTCACCACCATTTTCCTATTATGGTTAAAAGGTTTTACACTATGTCATTTAGGTTATATAATTTATTCTTTAATAAATATATATATTTATAATTTGGGGCATTTTACTCACGGTATCAAAAAATTCAAATTCTTGATCCCTTCATGTGTGATACTATTCAAAGCATTGATTTTAAAATATTTTTTTCATCATTGTAAAAATCCTTATCATTTTCCTATTTACTCATGGGATATGTTACTTTGAAGCCATCCACCTTCTTTCTCTGCAAGGATTATAAAACATTATTCTCTATTATTGATAAAATCAATTAATTCATTTTTGAATTGGGATAACATTTCTTCCAATATCTATACACTATGAATACCATATTTTCTATTTCATTGATTGAAGGGTGTTAACCAAGATTCAAAAAAGAATGATTTTAAAAATTATTGAATTAACCATATACCAATTACTCTATACAGTTTTAATTTGATGGATGATTAAATTTAATTATATTGCATTTATTTATTGGGTAACTATTGAATATATGTATCTTTTTCATTTCATTATGACTGTTAATTCATTACACAGGTAACATGACTGTGTGTCATTTAGTGAATGACATTATTTCTCTTCATCAGTTCTGAACATGTTATCACTTTTATTGAAATAGGGAAAATTATTTGTGTTCCATATTATTTTATTCAAATTATGATGATTAATATAAAATTATATTATATATTGTTTACTCAATATCTCATATGACGAATGAATTGGCCATAAAAGATGAAGGGTGGGGATAGAAACTATATATCCACATGATGTATGATAGTGATGAATGAGGAAAACATGTTTGGGTATTTGGTGTATTCCTACCCAATTAAATATGATTGATTGAATGTGGTCATGAAGAAAAAAATACATTCTTTGTTATGAACATGATGGAAAGAACAATGTATTCGATGACACCTTATCGATAGGATCCAGATTTCAAACATTATGAATCACATAAACATGAATTTAGTTATTTTTATCCATGTGATATATTTATTTTCATTACGATTCATGGATATATTATGATCATAGTTTCCCTTGATTATGTAATTATGATAAGTTCTTATTTCTTCCATAATATTTATGCCATCTTTACACCATGATTTCCTCAGTTGATAGTTTTCACTTTCAAATAATTTTAGGTCACCCATTTATATTTTTCCATTTTCCCATGTGATGAAGAATATTATTATGAAATATATGTTTATCATGAAAAGTTTTGTAAATAATTTATGGGAGGTATTGAAGGAATATAATGTATTAAGTAGTTTCATATAAAGATAAAAAATTTACATTTTATTTAAAAAACATAGGTTTTGTTAGTTAATTTTTTTCCATTATACATTAAATCATAAAACCTAATTGGGTTTTTAAAATTATGTATTGGAATGTCTTCTTTGTTTCATGTAATTATGATATATTTATGTATAATAGTCAAAAATATGTATGAAAGAATGTATGTAATGTTTATGATTATGGAATCGGGATGGGTAGTGTAGGATTATGTAGCTATAGTTAGTATCAAATAAGTTATTAGAAAACTAAGGATGACCACTAAGGGAACATTGAAAATTAAAACATGAGGAAATTGAAAACAAATAATAATCATTATCCCAATAATGTAAAATAATAAAGTTAGATTATATGGTAGGACACATGATAAAGTAAATAATTTATGTCATATGATTATGTGACCCTCTTAAGTACTACTAATCACATCACTCTTATTACAACACATGATGGTTCAAGGAAAATAAAAATGTTTTGGTCAAGAAAAGGGATGAATTCCAACACATAATCCATATATGATCATATGATTCCCCACATAAACTCATAAAATAAATTTCATGACATCTTTGTCATTTTAACGTCTTATAGAGTACACATGATTTGTTCAATGATTATGTGAAGGACCATGGATGTATTGGAGTCATCATGAAAAAGACCATAGATAAGTTAACATGATCATGTGATTCTCTGGTAGAAAAATCATTGAATATAACCCAAGGGACCATGTTATAGAATGCTAAAAATCATTAGATCCATATGTGATGTATGTTATAATGTTATTCATGAAAAGGAAATTAGACATTTTGGCTCGATCCATGATGTTCATTAGACATTTTGGTCCTATCATGTGATTTCCTTTGGACATGTCCATCTTGAACATCAGTTAAAACCCCATGATGTTTTAGAATCCACACCATCAAAATTAGGAAACGTAAAAGGATTACATGATCTAGGAGTATATTAAATGTGGGAGAATCATGTGGTTGTGTTTTCTCATTAAATAAAGGATGGATGTAATAGATGACTTTCAGTTGGATCAGAAAATCTTTATAATACATTTCTGACTTATACATACTCCTCTTCCACCGACATAAGATGAGATATTTTTATTGATCACCACGTAAAGTGGAATTGTTATAGGGGTGGAAATAACAATAAAAACAACAAGGAAACAGATGTAAATAATGATGTGGAGTCATGCACAAGTGTATAATTAGTAGAGTGAATGGATCAACACACAACAATAGGCTTCTATGTAGCTATGTTTTGTGAATAATTTAGAAGATATTAATTGAATAAATCACATGGTAGTTTATTGCATGATCAATCCATTGATCATGCCAAGAACCTATAGTGTATCATACTGATCATGTGATATACCCACATATTTTTCATCTAGATCACAAGAAGGATCGTTGAAATGTTGTCTTTATCACACGATGCTTTAATTGAACAAAATCATGATAAAAACTGAGGTGTTCATAAAACAAAGGATTAAAATGAAGAAAGATTCTTGGAGAAGTTAGATAATCTACTCATTATTATAATGTATTATACACTTAATGTGATCAAATTATTTATCATGTGACATATCCCAGGAAACATTATCTAGATCATTTTAAGAACCTCTCGCATGTCACCCAGATATTGATATAGACACCCAAACATATCAACCTAATCATGAGATAGTTCTCATACATGTTCTCCTAATCACATGAAATACCTTGGTCATTTTATCTTAATCACAAAATAGTACTTTGATTTGTTAATGAAAGATTATTTTTAATGGATCCATGGTCAATAAACGTTTTACCTAATAATGAAATATAGTGCACATCTATGATGGGGCTCGAGGATGCAATTCAAAAAACACTGATATCCCTATTATCACTTTATAAATTCTAACTAATATGAATGTAAATAATATAAATAATTATAGTTTTGAATATTCATGAAATATTAATATATATATATATATATTTATATATATATTCAATATATAGAGAATGAAAGAAAAACGAATGATGTTAGGTTGTAATGAGATCCCCTCAAGGGAAATCCTAGAGTAAACCTTCGTCATTTCTTAATTAGTTTTAAATTTACAAAATGAATGGGATCCATTATATGAATTAACATAACCATATTCACATAGTTGTGAATATATAGTAAACTTAATGATCTCTATGATACCACACATCCACCTCCATGATTGATGTATAATATTACAGAAGAGAAAGAAAAGCCTCGGTTGGAATGTGGAGATAGAAAGGATCCTTTACCAATAAGATAACCATTGGAAAAACTATAATAAAATAGTAACTATAATGAATTAATTTGTAATAACATGGGTTTCAAGCTGTACCGATACCCCAATAATTTCCTTGGGTTAACTACACATGATCATGTGTATTAGAGAATAAATTAGAGAAAAGATTGAAGTGAAAAACACAAAAGATGAAAATATAAGAATTAGAGGATGAAAAATAATAACATATAATATGAATGACAGATAATATTAAAATATAAAATAAAATAAATATATATATAATGTAATGTTAGAGTTCCAATTACTTGAAAATAATAAGAAGCACATTTTTATAGGAAATGGGAGAAATTTTTCAGATCCAATTCTATCCTGAGAAAGAATGCACATTCAAGATCCATTAAATTTATGAATTGAAAGAAGTGTTATTCCTGATAGTCATTAAAAATATTTATCCACATTCACTCTAAATAGTTATTCTTTATTATCCACTAGTTGTTGGAGGTATGACCAGACTACATAGAGGAATTAATTATGGATATGTGACACTTCATATTCCAATGCACCACATTCCCATGCATTAATTACCTTGAACAAGGCAGCAAATGGTGGGGAAACAATTAAATAAGTTGTTACATAGGATTTTATCTATTCCCTTGTAGAATATATGCTCTATTTGTATGGTTGTTTATCAGATATGGGACCAATAATAAAATTTTCCAGATGTTGAAATAGTTTTTGAGGATGTAAATATGAGTTGGTTTTGGTCCTCCAAATGGTGGATTGAACATTAGGTCCCTAAAAAAGAAATGTAACCCAACATGTATTTAACATTAAAAATAATAATTTCAATATTTATATCTATTTAAAAAAATGTTATGTCTGATATAGAGAAAAACAATAAAATTGTTAAAATAAAAAATAGGACTTTTTACCTTTAATATAAAAATAGTTATAAAACCATATAATGTGAAAATTTCGCTTACAATAACATTATGGTTTAATTAAAAAATATAAATTAAAGGTAAAATAATTTAAAATACTGTCTCTAAAATTCTACCACACATAAAAATTCCAATCATGGAAAATCATCTTATTCCAATGTCAAAAATAACATCCGGAAGCATAATTGTCAACACAACTCAATTATCACACCAAAGAAATTTCCATGCCTCCTATATAGATAATAAAATCCTAAATCCGAAAAAAACATAAGAATCCATTCAATATCATGTTAATACTCACATGAATGTTGTACCTACCTCACCAAAAAATTATTTCTCTCTTCACTAAAGGATTTCTTAATGTGGAGTTTCTTCCATTCCCGAAAACACGTGTGATCCCCACAGGATGGATATCTCCAAGTATCTACACTTCATAGAGTGAAAAAATCTATTAATCATGAGATATTTTTAATGTTTTTTTTTATTTTTTTAGGGTTTGTAGATTCTAAATGTAAAACCATCTAAGGTAGAATGGGGAGGGTTAAAGTCTAAAGTAAAGTAAATACATAAAAACAGTTTTCCTTAAGAATGGTTTACTACTCAATAAGCTCAAAAATTAATCTCCTCCAAAAAAATATTTATTTTATTGGGATGTTCAAACATGGAATTTTGGAATCAATGATAAATTTATTCCCTCTTTTCCCTAATTTGTATCATTGTTTCAACTTTATTTTAGATCTTTATTTCTCTTCAGAATCATATATTTGAGGAAAATACAAATATCTTTTCATCTATGAATATTGGTGAAAATCATAACAAAATTTGAAATGATATTTTGATCCACTAACCCTTCTTTACATAAACAAATTTCATCCACTATAGAATTAATAAATACGACAACACCTTTTTTAATTTCAGCCCAATAAAATTCTTCATCAAAATACAGCTCATATTTTCCCTACCGCACACTTGAGTTCAACAATAATAATTACTTTTACTTCTATAGGATATTGTTAAAGAATAAATGGACTATAATTTGTCTTACTTATAATTTATTTCATGCATAATAAGGGATTAATAAAGTTCATATGAAATGATATTCCAAAATAACAGTTGAATATAAAAATGTGCTTTCAAAGTGGTTCATCAATCACACTATACACATTCCATGAACTCTAAGTGATTCAAAAAAGAGAAAAAAATAAAGATATAAAAACATATATCAAGAATCCCACGAAAAAGATAAATTTAAATAAGATGTAAAAAATTTATAGAAACCTCTCAAGTTAGGGTAATATTTTGAATTTGGATAGTACTAGTGTAGATGAGTTCCACAGTCAATCAAACATCATCATATGAAAAGATCAGAAACATGGAATGGAAATCCATTATTCAATCATTTAAATCATCAATAATTAAAATCATTAAATGTTCCATAAATACCTTGATGGATTGAATTTTCTAATGTATTAAATTCATATCGATAATCATAAAATCATACTAAAATATATAAAAAGGCAAACAGGAAAAATAAAATGGAAGAACGCACAAAAATCCTAAAATAATATTGACATCCCTCCACCATAATTATTCTATTTAATACCCACCTTTAGATAAAATAATACCAAAATAGTTTTACATACATAATTGTAATTGGGAAGTAAAAAAGAATAATGAAATGGAATGATACAATCTAATTTATTTTTCAGTGACAGCCTTCAGAAGATCTCTTTGGTGATACAACATTAAAACTGCAAGAAATAAATTTAAATATATAATAAAAATAACTAAAAATAAAAATAATTGGGAAATAAAAAAGGGATATTGATTGTTTTAGACCCCCTAGTGGGTTTTAGGTTTTTATTTCCCATAGTCAGGAAGTTGCAGTTGATTATCCCCAATCAGAATGTGGGTGTTGTTTCTTTGAGATAAACCACAACATATGACATTTCCCTGTGTCCAGGAGTAAACACAAAGAATAAGGAATCCAAAAGAAGACAAGAAAATTACCTACCCCAATTAATGAAAAACGAGAGAATGTTATGAGAAGAGGATTAGGGAAAAGAAAACCATGGTGCTCCCTATTGACTTCTATGGTATCCTCTTCCATGTGGTATACAAGTTTTTATAGAGTTGGTAGTTTCACCACATACTTTTCCAGCTCTTCTTATTCGATAAACACCACATGGGTGGTCTCTTACTTAACATTCATGGGGAAATATATTTTTTCTATATCATAATTTAATAAATGGAGAATATAGAAAACAATTAATATTGAATAAGATTGAAACATGAAAAATCAATAACGAAATCTTCCCATTCGTGTAAGTTAGAATAGAATTTTATCTCATATAATATGACCATTATTAGAAACTCAATATCAATAGGGGAATATTCATTATCTTATTCCAAAGTAAGGGAGAGGTATAGAGGTGATTATTTCCCATTATCAAGGATGGTAAGAATACATTTTAGGTTTTCATTAATGAATTGATTACATGATACTTTCAAAAAATGTTGATCTCCAATAATTATAACAGCTGCCATTTTGTCTTCTGGGTCCTCCTCGAGAAATGGTTGAGCATGTAATGATGTGATTAATTCTTTTAGAAATCATTCTCACCCACCTAGGGTTTTTTTAACATTAGAAATTACTTGAATAATATATTCCACCACTCCTTCATGTTCTGTTTCTGGTTCTTTCTCATGATTAGGTTTCTCTTGGGATGCACATACATATTAAATAATCAACTCTATTTTTATCCCCATCTTTTTAATTTCATCAGTAATACTTTGTAATCAACCATCAATTACATTTTAAACTACTTCTTTCACCTGATATTGGACAGTCTAGGCATAATAATTTTAATTGATGTTCATTATGAACAAAGATATTTTTTGTTTTTGAAATTTATGATTTTTTATGAAAAAAAGAATATTACTCACCAAATATGAATAAAAAGTGTACCTATAGACCACTTGGATCCAAATAATATTGTGCCAATCTTATGATTAAGGATTTTTTATGGATCCTTGGTCAATATATTATTTACCTACGTAGGCAATATAGTGCACACCCAGGGTCAGTCATGAGTAGGCAGCTCATAAAACACCGAAATTTCATTTGTCAATATTTAAATTATAACTAATAAGAAACTGCAAAATATAAATAATTAGTGTTTTAAATATTCATAAAATATTAACACAAACATATATATATATATATAAATTCAATACAGAAATAATGATGTTAGGAAGATAAGAGTTCCTCATACAAGAACACTCTGAGTGAATCTTCGTTGTTTCATTATTAGTTTCAAATTAACTTAATGAAAATGGTCCATCATATGAATTAATATACCCTTATTCCTATGTTTGTGAGTATATAGTATACTCAACGATCTCAAATAGACTACACATCCACCTCCTTGATCGAAGGAGAATATTTTATAAGGGAATACTAAGCTTCGAGTGGAAGTGGAAACAAAAAGGCTCTATTCCCAATAAGACCCACTTGGCTTAGATCTAATAAAATTAGAAACAATATGAATGAGTTTACATTTGATTGGTTTCAACCTCTTATTTATACCATTGTAACTTCCTCTGGTTAGTTACTCATGATCATGAGTATTAGAGAGCAGAGTGGAGAAAAGAATGAAGTGGAAAACACAAAATATAAAAATATGAGAATAAGAGGAAGAAAAGAAATAACATATACTAAGAAAATAGAATACTCTTCGATCATAAAATAATACAAAAAACTATAGAAAATATCCACTTAGTGTTCCAAAAACATGAAATGAATAAGAAACACATTTTCATAGGTGAATAGAGTAAATTTTCAGATCTAATTCTATCCACTAAATGTATGTTTATTAAAGACGAGTTAGTAGCCAAATATGAAGAATTGTTATTATTGAACGTTGTTCCAAATTGTTAACACAATCCAACCTCAAATTTTCATCTTTATTTTCCACCGTATGAAGGATTTATTGATAGAATAATCTGAGAAATTAGTTATGGATAGGTGAATATTCTTGTTCTAATGCCCACAGTCCCATACACTATCGTCCTTGAAGAAGGAAGAATACTATGGCGACATATTTAATAAATTTTTTTCCCCAAATTTTCTATTGGCCCTTGTAGAATATAAACTATATTGGGAAGTCCTTTTATGAGATATGGGCCCAACAATAAACTTTTTCAGTTATAGATATGGTTTTTGAGGATGGACTTGTGAGATAGTTTTGGGCCTTCAAATAGTGGATTGAGGTTTGGGTTTATAAGGATATAAGGGAGAGAAAACTGTATTTAATTATTAATAAATACTCAATTTAGATCATTGTAGAAAATTTATGGCCACAATTCAAAATAGCAATAAAATAGGTAAAATAAAAAATAATCCTTTTTTAAAATTAAGCTAAAAAATCTTCAAAACCGATAAATTGTGATAATTAAAATTAAAATAAAAAATTCATGAGACTAAAAACATTTAAATTAAAATTAAAATAATTTAAAATATTGGCTCTTTTACATGTCAGTGACTTTAGTAAGATAATTTAGGATTTTTTTACCCTTGTTAGAGAGTCATAAGGAGACATTTGAGCTCTAACCATGTGAACTCTCAACCATGAGACTTTTTCAAGAACCCCCTATTTCACAGATAGTATCTATAATGGATTTGGTTAATGAACTCATGTAATATTATATGACCCATTCCCTCAATAGTTCCACCATTCCATCCCAATATATTCAACAGACCTACTATCATCCCCTCTCTTTGTCCATAAGATGAATAATATTGGATATGTGACAAGGGAATACACATTTTTATAATTCCAATGATATTCCATTTAAACCAGATCATATGAGCCAAATACTATGGTTCTTTCATGTTTCCTAATCAATCAGTAGGTTATTAACCTATGTGAACTACATGGACACTAATTCTTATTATAATAAATATATGTAATTCACCTTCCTAACACTCAAGTTATATATTCAACCTGAATATTGAACCATAACTTATGATTTAATATCCCTTGTGAGGCTCTTAATAATATTACATCATGGCTACATTAATGCATATGTCTAAAACCTATATGCAGTGCACATGATCCATCTCAATCTCTTGTTTCTCACACTGATCACGACTCACATTGTCTAAGGGACATGTAATGATAATGCCATTAGCATGAAAAAAATTCCCAATTTTGGGAATCCATGCCATTTTAAGTCCATATATATCTTAAATTCATGGGAAATAATTCATTTAGGTGTAGTCAAACTTTTATATCCATTTGCAGGTCTGGAACCTGAACTACAAGGACTCTAATTCCTGTTATAAGAAGGATACATAGGACACCTTCCATAGTCCTAAGCTTCATATCAAACATAAATAACATATTTTCCATGTGTAGACATATTCTATACAAGGAATCCAATAAAATATTAGGAATACATCGATGTGTAATCTGCATTCAAATATCAGAGCATCCTTAGCTTGTAATCCATATTAAAATATCATAGAAACCTCAGGGTGTATGCATCATTCATTTACTAGAGAATTCTTAGTGTGTAATCCCAATTCAAATATTTATGTGACCTTAATGTCAAAGCCTAATTTTAATATTAGGTAAACCATGGTCTATTGGCCTAGATCAAATATTCGGGAAACATAAGTGTGTAATCCTCACTCAAATATCAAGGAAACCAAAGTGTATAATCCCCACATAAGTTTAATATGGTGCTCTTATTCAATGTTTCCAATATTCCTCTATATCTTCTTTCTCACAACAAGAACGCCTCATGGGGGATTAGATACCAGGGAATATTGTTTCATTATAATGATGAAAATATTCAAATCTGGGCCGCCTTTTATATTTAAGTCATATTTCATATCATCTTCTATCAAAAGTCCATATTAATGATGATGAAGTTTAGGGAAACCTTATATTCCAATGTACCATCCAAAAAAATTTATTGTGAGAAATTTCACGAAACATATGCCTAATATATGAATTATTAGTACTATGATTGATGTTATAAATAGAATATTCATGAAACCTTTCTAAAGTGTGGTCCTCTATGAAAGACATGGTTTCTAATTCATAATCATTTTCATGGGATATATAAGAATCCTCTTACATGTTCAATCCCAATTTCCAAATACCAATCACCTTCTAAGATGGTATTAAAATCTAGAGTGCCTAGTCATCTGTCTTAAAAATAGTAATCCCTCATTGTTATGAAAAATTGGGTTAATCTATGGAAAAACACTAATACATTAAGAGGGTTTCATTAGAATGATCCCCTTTGTAGAGTTCGGAATTCCAATCAATGAATTTATTTGGATAACTACTCATATAGTTAGATCTAAGAATGAATAAAGAACATATCATAAATCTATAAGAGATTCCTAGTGTTGGTAAAAAATTCCCCATAAATGGGTTTGATCAGCCCAATGTTTCATCTACAAAACTAATATCTGTTCTTAAGGAACATTGGTTTAAAAAACCAATTATTATCTTCCTTTGGAAATAAGGACTATAAAACCCTATAGACATGGGATATGTTTGGAGTTTATATTAGAGGGAATAATAGTAAAATGGTCATGAATATCTTTATAAAATTTGTCAACATCAACATTTATGGGAAATAAAAATTGTGAACCTAACTGGAATCATTAAATAAATAAAACATTGCGATTCCACATGTCATTCCATTTTCCATTTCATCCCATACATAAAAAAATTGGTGAACCATATGTAAATCATTCCGTAATTAAAGGTAATCAGGTTTACCATACCCTATAAAATTTTCTTATCCACATTATATTAAGATAAAATTTGTAAACTAAAAATAAAATAAATGACTTTGTTTCACATGCATTGTTGATTTAGCATGTTTCATACATGTTATAGTACATTTATTGGTGATATTATCTATTATTTTCATTGTGATTGAATATAATTTTGTAAAAAGTTGAACGTTGATATTAATCTGGAAAATCATCAAGGAAACAAACATGAAACTCTAATATAATGAAAACCCTTGGAGATTGTTAAGGAACATCACCTACTAGATGCCTTAATCATAAAGAGTAAAATTATGTGATCGGGGAATACCACTGATATTTTATGATCCCAACACTCTAGGATGCACACAAGGGTCTCCCAACACTGAATCACATGATCCCACATTTCTCAAAGAAGGCCATAGTGAAATCGGCGATCCCTACAGCCACAACTAACTACATTTTTTGAATATCCCTAGATCATGACACATCAATACTGTCATTACCTATGGATCATTGATTAAGGATTCAACTATGATTGTATCATAGTTCATGATATTTCTATGGAGGGTCTTATCAAAAGATTCCACTAGTTTTATATTGTTGATTCCCCTAAGTCTCTTACTGATGGCACTACCAGGCATATTGCTACCATGGACATGCATACCTGGGAAGCAATGAGATATAAACATTCACATAAAGATGTAGACCAAGGGGAGTGGGCTCATATACCCACCTCTATCGAAAAATCCTTCCAACAAATCTCAAAAAAAAAATAGTGAGTACGCTCATATCCATAATCACCCAAGCCATGTCGTTTGATATATTTTGACAACAATAATGTGGGGAGGCACATCTTCTTTACCCCAAGAATAAATCCCTTCATCATATTTTATTCGAACAAAGAGTAAATTGGAATTCAGATACACCTATATCAATTGATGAAACCTTCTAGTATGTATCGGATATTCAGATCTTACAAACCTATGTAAATTCATACACCCTTCAAAAGTTCATATACATTATGGTAGTGATAGAGGTGCTTCACCAGTACATTCTGTAACTGATATAGGGATATAAAAATAATCCTACCCAATTATATAATGAAGATTATTATTATAATGAAAAATAAAATATGGATACTCTCTAGAATGAAGGTATTCTTATTTCCATCCAGGATTATAATTAGCATATTCTGATAAAGGTTGAGTTTCGGGCTAGGGCTCAAACCCTGTTCAGAGTTGTGTTTGTCAGACTTGTTTGGAAATAAAAATAGAAAAAGAACATATTACTATCAAAGAAAACTATAAAATTATTTAAATGGCCTAGTACTATGATCATATCGTCAAGCTGACTGAGGTTCATCAACCCTTTTTTGAATCCACATTCCAGAAGGCATTTATCTCTACCAAAAATGGTACATTGTATATTCAAGCAGTTTATAGGATCCAGAATAATAATCATACTCCATATAATGTAATATTTCACTAATATCATTCATATGTTATACAAGAAGATGCCTATATATATTCTCTGTTTCTAGATATTCGTATACATATTTAGATAGGGAAATATTATATGAACCAAGCTCATACCCACACTTTTAACCAAGACTGTACAATATATTCTGAAACCCACCCAATGGAAGGTTGATATTCTAGACGATAATATAGAATCTCACCAAAATAATCTATTTTAATCTCAGTAGTGAGGTCATATTCTCCTCACAATAGAAAATCATTATCGTATTTAAGAAACCACTATATACCATGTTAAAATTATTTATCTACCTGAAAAGGTGGGATGAAATATTCTGGAAATAATGAATGATGAGGCTCATATTCCTAAATTTCTCAATATTAGTGTTCTAAAGGTTGTACGACTCATATCTACGAAATATAATGGGTTTTTTTGACTCTTTATATAATGTAAAAAAGTAATTACTTATATGAAAATTCTTTTCAAATTAATATAGAAAATGATTATGGAGACCCTACTCCCGACATCCATCATAGATTAAATCCAAATGTTCATATCACTAATATACATGGAAATACTCCCCATTTCATAAAACCTTAATATATATTGGTTCTCTATACCACATGGTAAACTATATATTGTTCCACATCAACCACCATCAACACCACACCTCTTTTAGCTTGTGATCCAAGGAAGTGAATTATGTGGTCTTCTCAGGTAGAGGATTTTGTACCTAATGAAGAAGACATATATAATGATATATAAGGATGGATATTCCTAGAAACAGTGTTCAAAATTATTTTTTTCTGATCACTAATTTCGATTATGAAATCCAAGATGATCCAAAAGAGGAGTGAATTCCATAGTTACTTCAAATCATGTTGGAACCCACTCAATAGTTAAATTCTAGAAACCTCACTTATATGTGATATGAGATTCACCTTCATTCTATAAATCTTCTCTACTATCAGATGGAATTATCCATATTATCTATATCCTAGTACCTGAGATTATAAAGGAATAGAAAAATACTATGACGTTATTTCTTTCATATCACATAAAATCTCAATAAATTAATCACTGAGGGCCCATTAGATATATATATTGAAGTATGAGGCCATTACAAAGTATTTCCTTTTACCCCATCCCATCAACTATAATTCTCCTTAGATGAAGCATCTTAAAATGTCATAGATGTTGGAGAGAACATGGGACTGGGTAATGTGTGATATATTTGGTCAATACAATGACCCTCAAATACTCTGAGAAGAAAAAAACCACAAATAGAGTTAGAGGTCTTCCAATAGGCTCCCAAGTTAGGCCAACTGACACAATTGGAACTGATTTAAAATATGGAAGCTGAAGTCATAGACTTACTAATAGATCTAAGTGACTCCCATTACAGGAATACACTACACCTCGACCACGATTGAATGAAATTGTTAAAAATTATGATGATTATAATGAAAGCCTCCAAGGAAGCTATCTACGGGTGAACCCAACCTACATGGCATGTGAAATTTTTAACCAACACCCTAACCCCCATGGTCATCAAACAATAGAAGCTTCCCATAAAAATTGGTGGAAGCTTTAAATCTACCCCAATTAGTTGGTATTGGTGTATTGTTATCTCAAAAACCAACCCATGAGTTGTAAAATCCTCAAAAATAAGATCATATAATACAAATAATAGCCCCAAATCAACCACAACATGTATTGATAGAGAATTGTTATCATCATCACAAAGGAAATAGATCATTTCTTGGCTATGAGGTAAAAACATAAAACCAAAATCTATGTTTTTACTCCACGGTGAGACTGACTCCTTTCATTTGGTTCCTTCTTGACAAGTATGATTGAAAATTCCCTAAATGTCACTTTTCACCAACCAAAGTAATTGTAATATTAGGAAGAGGCAATAAAACTTCACATGTAATGTAATAAAATTCATACCAATAAGATTAGGTCCTAGAGATAGATATTCTAATTTAATCCTTAATATAGAAATATGTAGTGTAAAACTATCCTACTACCATGAGAGTAACAGGGTGGCTATAATCCCACAAAATTACTCACTTAATGTCATCTCTTTCAATCCATAAAAAAAATGGACAAAGAGAAAATGTTTTTTGGTGTGCAATGTAGAAATCATACCCTAATATATAGGTGATCTTGATCTAAAAACTGAGGATGTATTTATTCAGAATCATAGGAGGAGGCAAAACTAGGAACCCTTGAAGAATGAGTTTCCACAAACTCAATGGACTTCGTCCAAATAAAAATGTAAAGGTTTGGATACATCCCACTCACCACCTAGAAGGGATAAAATTCCCTCCATATAAGAAAAAATAGCACAATATGAGATTGATATAACCAACCTCAGATGGAGTAATAAGCAATTTACTAGTGAAAATATTACTTCTAACTGACTACTTAAAGTTGAAATGTATGTCCCTCCTCCTACTCATCAAGAGTGAGATGATATATCTGAAATGCAGTAATTTAAGAATGTGGATGGATCTAGGTGTAGATAAACTATCTACATGAAGAAGGAAATTGATAACATCCACAATTTTCTTCTATTATGGATACCTCATCTTTGTTACGGATATCATCCAGCTCCGAAAAAGATTGATGATCCGTACGATATTAAAGAAGGAAAAACACATCAAGACTCACCTACTCCCTATATGAAAGAGTTAGTTCATACAACGGTACCTCATAAATACTCAACATTATTTCACCTCAAGATTCATGTATGGAAGCTATATAGGGTAGATGTTCAACAATACATCCTTAGAGGATGTTATAAACTGAATGTTTAGAAGACACTTTTTCCATCATCAAATTTTTTTAATCCATATATTCTTAAAAAATAACATCACGGGGTCCTATAAAAACATATCATGCACTTTATATCTCAATATAAACCAATTATGGGCCCTCAAGTCCTAAAATAAGAAATAAAATAGGGATATTTTGAACAGAATCTGGTAGGGATATATTTGGTTTATTAAAGAATCATTTTTTGACGATCTGTCATATGTTGTGAAGAATATCATTGTCAATTCAATCATCAATTCACATCCATGATGATGAATACCATGATCGTCGACCAAAAAATTGAAAACAATGAAAATATGGGAAGGTATCATACTTTTGTAATAAAAGTAATGGTATAACATACTCACTCAACATTCCACTCTCACAAGAGATATTGTTGGAACTTTTCTCTGAGAACCAATGGGATGAGATGAAAACATAATTGATCTTAATGAAATACTCTGTTCAATTCCTTGAGTATTCATAAATGAGAAAACTCATTGATAAATCCATTTGATAAACATAGGGAAAATAAAATCTCATTATCACATCATAATGGAATAGTCCTGGTAAAAGAGAGACTACTATTGTCATCCTCAAACTAGTATCATTTTACATCGAAGAACCTAGGAAGGCCTTTAATTGGATGGTTCCTCCTGTTGTGCAATAGTAGTATAAAAACCACCCATAGACATAGGTAAATTGAGATCAAGGATGAACATGATTTATGTAATTGAAGAAAAATGAATATTCCTTCTGAAATGAAGAGGTTCCCAACTATTTCCCCAAATCTATGGAAAACAACCACTTCAAGCTACTAGGTCCTGGGAAACCTAGTATGGTAGGCCTGAGTGACCACCCCATACTATTTCCCCTTCCATAAGAGATGGATTGATAGTATCCAACTCTTCTTCTACTTGAATGATATCCTTCTGGGTCATATGATTATGGACTAGTTCCATAAAGAAATTCCATGGAGCAAGTTACTTTTCTGACCATCACCAAACTAGAAGAAGAGGATGAATAGAAAGAAGTCATGACATGGTATAAATAGAAATTTTCTAACTGGATGAACCAGAATATAGATTACTGAGATCAAACATCCCTTAGAGAATAACTTTTAAAATGAGACATTATATTGGAACTAATGGAGACACCATTGAATCTACCTCCCATATGTATATGTAATAATCTGAGGTTGGAGATGATGTAGGTAAATGTGTCTCATCTAACATCCCTATTGGCTCCCATAATTTATAACGACCCATACTTTACATACATTTTTATTACTTCAGAATTGATGCACACTTATTACAACATATAACAAAACCAGGAAAGGACCATATTGGTATAGAGTCTTTAGAAACTGGGAAACATAAACAACTGGTTCATAAAGCATCTACTTTGCCTCCCATTTATTTCATCATATCTAGAGTCCCTTTTGGAATTTCCTACTTAATAACCTTTTTCCTAACCTGGGGAAATAAAACATACAAAAGGGTGTCCTCAAATGCTCAGTAAGGGTAAAGAAAAGAAATATCAATCACATCATATACATAAGAACATAGCTTTTGGAAATCGTAACCTTCAAAAGAGATCATAATTTCATAACATGGGATAAATCATAGTAGTGAAATGTAATCCCAATAATCATAACATAAAACATGAAACTTTGTGTCATACACACATAATCATATAGAATCATTTCTTAGTAGTCAAGACTCATTGACAAGACTATCTTAGTGGACAAAGTCCATTTCTGAACCGATTTCATTCCTCGTTTCAATCATGTTTCACTGAACCGGTTTAACCTGCCATTCCAGCCATGTCTATCTCATGAGATATAAAATCTTTACCCAATGAATTGGAGGGAGATATATGACCCACCCATCTCATAATGAAACCATTCTTATTTGTGCCACAAATAATCATAAATCATACATCATTGCATAGCCCATGTAATAAAAATGGGATTCTTAAACATCGTGACATCATAAAACAATTAATATAAGATAAAGGAATTCATAAAATAATTCCATCACAACATAATCAAATCAACGTAATAATAGGGATAGAAACTGAACCCTTTATTATCTTATATGGAAAATAATTTTGATAAAACACTTGAACTCCATTCTTGAGGAAAATATCCTTTCTACTTCAAAAACACTTTTCCTTTCTTAACTTGTCATACAATTCTAAACTAAAAGAAGTTGATTAAAAATAAACATGAAAACTTATAAAGGATGATTCTTGTAAATAATGTTTTAAAAATAAATTCATTCCATATAAGTTAAAAAAACCATTCTTCTCATACTTTTGTCAGAAAAGTTAAAAAGTACCTCGTACGAAAAACGACAAAAGATTCCTTTCATATATTTTACTAAAAACTCACAAAAGGTTAAAATTGGATTTAAAAAATTGTAGGTGGATGGAAATTATATTACATATTGTGGAAACGTAGATGTGGATGATAAAATACACCCCAGTAAATACCAAAGTATAAACAATCTCAGATAAAATGAGATTGTGATATTTTCCCTTACCTTAGGTACGATTTGCTTTGTAAGTGTCCAAACATCCTGTATAATGATTTAAGCAATGACATTGAATTATTACAGAATCATACTCATTGTTATGATATCATATATGGTCATATTCTTATCTTATTATTAGTAATATTTCATTGCTACTTGTTATTCGGGTGTTTATTACTTTTTGTTCTTATGCGTGTTTTATCGAATAAATTCCTATTATTCATTTTATGTTATAGATACCTCATTTACAGAATCTTATTAGTGTAATACATATCATATTTATTCACTAAATTCATTTATTTAATCATTATTCAATGAAAATCATGTAGAACGAGTCGCATCACATCGTGGAGACGGTATTCCGTACGTACGCACGAGCGATGATATCGTTCCCATGATCATGGAATTTTATTGGAGTGTATGTATACTATTTCAGAATCAACATAACTTTACAATAATCATATATAGTTATTATTTACACCATTATACCCATCCAATTAAGGTGGTGGTGTAAAATAGATTACACTAGGGCGTGGAGACGGTATTCCGTACGTATGCATGTGTGGTGATTTTGTTTTCCATAGGATGGATAAATGGTGAAATAGGGTTGTTTAATACTTATAATAACATATCAGTATATGAGTGATACTGATGTTATTACTTCATAATGAAACAACCTAAGAAGAAGAAGTGGAAGAATAAATAATGTTGAAAGAATCGGTAATGGACATTACCTCTTCTTTGAAGCGCCTCTTTGAGACCTCCTCTTAGGGCACTAAAATTGGTCTTTGAAGTAGACTAGGACCTCTAGGATGTTTCTAGGGACTTGGAGAAGATAATTTGGCAGGGTTGGTCTAAGCATGAAGGCTCAATGTGGTGTGAGGAAAAGAGGGAGGAGAGGGGCACCTTTGGAATAACTAAAAATATTATTTTATTATACAGTCAAATTCGGTTTTTAATAGCCCCAAATTGATATATTTTGAAGCTATGGTGGGGATGGGTCTAAATCCTCTCATACAATAGAATTTAGACAAGTTTAGGTCAATATATTAACCTTATCTTTTAGTTTTAACTCTTAGATAATTAGATTGACATTTACCATGTCACTTTGTATTTTTATATTATATAGTTAATAAACTTACCATATACGTCCAAGTGACCCCCATGTGGTCCATCAATGATACACCTATCATGATAAAAGTATCTTGGCCGATCCTTATCTAAAGACCCATAAATTTCAAGGAAATTTTTTTTCTTAATTTTCTTTGAAATTTTACAAGAATGCCGTTTCTGACAGCATGTGATTCTGAGGCCCGGTGTGCCCGGAATTATTTTCCAAAGTTTGGCTCGGGTACGTTCAGTTAACGAACAAGTGGGTTTTTCTAACTTTTGAACCGGTGCTCGGAATCGAATTCTGAGGGCACCGATGGAATCGCAGCGCCGGTATTTGCTTAGAAACGCCTCTTCTGGAGTTGCGTTTGCTTGGGTGTGGTCTTTAATTTTTGGGGTTAAGTGAAGAAAATAAAATAAAGTGGTGCGACAACTTTAATTTACTTCACATAAAGCCACTTAAAGCCACTTAAAATCCACTTATGCTAAGTTGAAGCGGATAGGGTGGAACCCAAAATATCCTACCCTCTTGGTAGGATATTTGTGAGGTGGGGCCCGCACGAGCCCCACCGTTTCTTTTCCTCTTAGTAACGCACCCGTGAAAAATCCTCTTTAATGAAGTCAACTAGTGCGTTTTCTAAAACTCTTAACACCCCTATTAATTGGACAGTTAAGACGTTGCCATTAATTAACCGAATTAATTGCTCGTTTATTAACATGTTTTCCAACTGTTGGCATAATAATAAAATAAGACCAACACACTTTCTTTTTGGGTGTGGTTTGTTGAGAGGATTTGGAGAAATAGTATTTTCATCCTCCTTCACGATGAATGCGAAGAATGTGAAGAACGTGAAGAATGTCGAACCCTCTGAGATCTACGACGTGACACCATGTTCCGTGATGCCGACGATTCTCCTTCCGCGACGCTTCTTCCCCGACATTCTTCCCCGCAACAATCTCCGATCATCAACTGCTTGAGGTAGGAGATTGCGGATCTTTTAAATTTCCTTTGTGGATTTTATCATCAACATGGATTTAACTCATGAAATTAAATCTGTGTGATTTCTTTAACCCTCAGAGATCGTCGACGCGACGCCGTGTACTGCGACGACACGATGCCCCTTTCGTGACTCGACGATCCTCTTCTTCTGTGACGGTCAATTCCGTGAAGAACTCGTCTGGAAACAATGTCGATTTAAGGGTTGTTCCTTTTAAATCTTTGTGATTTATATCCCCGGTTGTTAAATATGATTGTTGTGAGACTTTACAAACTTCTAACGCGGTGGTGCGGACCAACTAACTAGTCCAAACCAACCACCCTTTTTGTTTGTTATGCGCGGATTGGCGGTCGACCACAAACAGGGCCAGAAGTTAATTTTGAAGGCTTTGTAGTGAAGAACGAGTCCCGGGACAAGCACTGGCGAAGACCGCGCGCAAATCGGACCACCGGAGCGCGTCCGGTGGTCCGCGGAAGCCCCCGCCGGCGGGCCACACCGGCACGGCGGCGCTCGGCACGCCACCGGGAAGACCTGCCGCGGCTGAAGCCGTGCGGGACCGTGGAGGAGGGACGCAGCTTAAGCCGTGTCCGGGTGTCACGGAGCGGCCACCGCGCGCGGGGGGGGGGGGGGGGGGGGGGGCTGCCTTGCGCGGCGGCTGGCCAGCGCCGGCCGAGCCACCCTACCGGACCGTCATGCAGGGCTGCGCTGGCCGGGTTGGACCCGGACCCGGGTTGGGTCGGACCGGTTCGGGCCAACCCAGTGGGGGTTGGGCCGGGTCGGTCCGGGCCCAAACCCCCCATTTTCAAACCTTTTCGGACTATTGCCTGTATCTTGAGCTACGGGCCTCCGATCGATGCGCCATCAGTGGTGATGCGATCCTTGGATCGAGACGGTCATTTCGGTATATCACACATGAGGTTTCGAAATACTTTGGGTTCAGCTGGGTTGGTTCGTACACGAAACCAACCGGACCCTCGGAGTAGAAACACTCATATCTTGAGCTTCGGATGTCTGATTGACATACCATCGACTTTGATGGATTCCTCTATGTGAGACAGATCATTTTCCTTACTCCGCCTGAGGTTTGGACGCAGGTGGAGTATGGTTGGGTTGGTTTTGACTTAAAAACCAACCGGGCCCCTGGGACGAAAAAGTCAATAACTCTCAGACCGAGCGTCCGATTGATGCACCGTTTGCGACTTTGAGTTCTTGTGGACGATACGGAACTTTTGGATACATCAACTCTGGACTTTGTGTCAGTTGATGTATCAGCCTCTCGGCTCGGGGAGCGGACCCTCCCGAACGAGCTTGTTGTGTGCGGGAACCCTAGAGCTGGATACGACTGCTACTGTGACGGCGACGACTGTACAGAGATCCTCAGAAGATTCGACGGCGATGACTATAACACTTAGCGATCCTTTTTGGGTCAGTGCTACCGATCCAGTGTGGGTCCGATCCTGTGTGGGTCAGCGCTCAGCGGTCCTGTGTGGGCCAACACCTAAAGATCCTGTGTGGGTCCGATCCTGTGTGGGTCTTTGCGGGGGTTAGGTACCTATCAATCATGTGTGGGTCAGATCCTTTGTGGGTCATTGCGGGGGTTAGTTACCTATCGATCCTGTGCGGGTCAGATCCTTTGTGGGTCATTGCGGGGGTTAGTACCTATCGATCCTTTATGGGTCCGACGGCTTAGATGAATCAGTGGCAATATCTTGTCATCTTTATCATCATATGAAGAAGTATACCTGTGTGAGCTGAAATCCTATTTTTCTTTCCATTGTTGATTGTGTTGTGCTATCCTGTGTGGATTTACGTTTTGCATTCCTGTGTGGACTGGGTTGTACTTGGGCTCGGTTGTTGCAGCCGGACGAGAATTGAAGACTTAGGTATATGTATGGGAATATATCTAAGCAGTGTCGAATGTTACTTCGTGATTGTATCTTTCTTTTTGATTTATCCTTGGTGGATTCCAGGAGACCTTCGGGGGTCTTGGGGTCCCTTCTGAGTAGCTTATACTCACCCCTGTATGGGTTATGCCCGCACTACGTTGTGTTAGTTGCAGACGACGGACATCGCTGATCATGGTTGAGGCTTGTGGAGTAGGATGGTACCTGGAGGTGCACCACTGGGCGGGACGTACTCTGAGCGGTCAGCTGGACCTGAGGAGCAGTGGAGGCTATCTGTACCCACCCTTTAGGTGGGATTTCTAGTGGATAGCTCGATGTTGCGGCTTTACATTTCAGTTTTTGTTTTCCCTTTCCAGTTGTACTTTACTTTTAGTTTGGGTTTGTATACTGACCCACTTACTTTTCCCCACTTAATGTTGTACTAGTTTTTTACTTAGTGTTTACCTCTGCCAGCTTGCTCTGTGGTGTTTGTGGTTTACTTTAAAAAGGAAATGCCTTCCCTTTTTCCAGGATTTACGCCTTGCTTCTAGTCGCCAGCCCCTAGCCTATGGAAGCCGTGCTTGGGGTAGTCACAGCACGGGCCCCGAGGACGGGTCGTGAAAAATTGGTATCAAAGGAGTTCGGTTCTACCACAGAACATTGGACTCTGATCTTTTTCTATGTGAAGCAATAGTGTTAAGCGTATTGGGTGTCGTTATTAGTCCAGGGAACCCAGTGTTGGTGCGGTGGCCGACGTATCCGTACACCAGGACCCAGACTTCTAATTTCCGACTTAATGCACGAAAACATTGATTGCATGTGTGTTTCAAGTTTTCATTGTGATTACTTTGTCTTAGCTTACCAAGTATACTGTTCTGACCGTGGCGCACCTGTTTCCTTTTCAGGATGGCCCCACGATGGCAGCCAGCTAGGGTTCTGAGAGTTGAGCGTGACGATAGCCCACCGAGCGATGAGGCCTCGGTGCAGGGCCCTTTGACAGATGAGGCACCGGCGGTACCTCTACCCTCCGAGCCACCGAAGCTTCCATCCCCAACCGCTGACGATGCACGTTGCCATAGTGCACTTGATGAGTTCTAGTGCCAGGGACCGCCTAGGTTCCGCGGGGAGATAGACCCCCAGGCAGCCGAGGACTGGCTGGAGGCAGTGGTACGAGTTTTTCGATTAGTGAGGACACCATCAGACCTCATGGTGATCATCACGGCGAGCCAACTGCACGTGACAGCGGGCCGATGTTGGAGCATGATGCTCCAGGTGCACGATGAGGCATCTCTTCTCTGGAAATACTTTGAGGGCCTCTTATGCTAAGAGTTCGTCCCGACCACCCTCCATGTGGTGCGCATCTAAGAGCTTCTTCAGCTGCGGCTATGCATCTTGACGGTCGCCCAGTACTCGCCGAGATTTACCGATCTCTCTCGTTACTCGACAGACATGGTACGGGACCCATTCTTCCGGGTCCGGACCATTGAGTAGGGTTTGAGACATGAGATCAGGGCATCGCTGATCTCCCTCAGCATTCCAGCTCAGGCAGGAGTACTGGAGCGAGCCCTTTTGATCGAGAGCTTCCTTGCTGAGCCTTCATCAGCAGCGAGACCTACCGCGGGGCAGCACGTAGTAGAGTCTTCATTGGAAGGCTGTCGATGGATGACTCAGGGGTCCAGGCAGACCAGACCCTCACATAGACGACCTCAGGACACTGGCTCAGCAGTGCGGGGCACATAGCTTGGATCCAGTCTTTCGAGAGGCAGGCAGTGCTACACATGCTGCGGGCAGGGTCACATGGCTCATGACTGCCCAACCCACCGTGCTGAGGAGCAGTAGACGGTTGAGGGGCCACCCAGGCAGAGGCATAGGGTCGACCGTGGCGGTCTTCAGGGAGGAGGTGGACGAGGCAGAGGAGCTGGCCGAGCAGCAGGTGGTGGGCGATGCTTTGAGGCTCTACCACCACCACCACCGGGAGGTCCACCCCGGCCACAGGGAGCTGGCGGGCAGAGACAGGCACAACTCTAGGCAGCGGAGGCGTACGACCACGACGCGCCCGAGATGATTCGAGGTACTATCTGTGTCTATTATAGCCTTGTTGCAGTTCTTATAGACACAAGAGCGAGTCACTCTTTCACAGCCGCTGCCCCTGTTCAGAGCTCGGAGATTCTGACAGAGCCGTTTGCTCGATCCTTACGGCTAGAGACTCATACGGGAGTAGACTCGATGATTACGCACTGGTGCCGGTAGTGCGGGCTTACACGAGGAGGTGAGAGCTTCGGCTAGGATCTTCTTATAGCGGCGTCAAGGCCTTACGACATCATCTTGGTCATGGATTGGTTTTCTACCGTCCATGCATAGATCGACTGTATTAGGCGCAAGGTGCGATGTGTATGCACCGACGGGAGCAGGTTCACCTTCACTGGCGAGAAGGGAGCCTTCACAGCACAGGATGGACTCTCGCAGAGGAGAGCACAGACCATCACTGATCAGTTGGCTAGCCTCATCCTAGGAGCTGTTGACGTGCAGAGTCTTAGTTTTCCTGCAGTGGTGGATCAGTATGCAGATGTCTTTCCCGGCGACGTTCCAGGACTACCTCCTCGCAGAGAGGTAGACTTTTATATTGATATGTACCCCGGGACAGCCCCGATATCCACTCCATCATATCGGATGGCCCCCGCTGAGCTTCGAGAGCTACGGGTACAGTTGGAAGGCTTGCAGGGCAAGGGATTCATCCGACCCAGTGTTTCACCCTGGGCTTCCCCGATATTGTTCATCAAGAAGGCGGACGGGAGCTTGCGACTTTGTGTCGACTACCATTGCCTGAACCAGGTGACGGTGAGGAACAAGTATCCTCTACCGAGGATTGATAACCTCTTCTATCAGCATAAGGGAGCATAGTGGTTCTCGAAGATAGACCTCAGGTTAGGCTATCATCAGCTCAGAGTTCGGGATGAGGATGTGCAGAAGACGACCTTCAGATGTCGGTATAGCCACTATGAGTTCTTGGTTATGCCATTCAGAATAACCAATGCTCTAGTGGTGTTCATGGGCCTCATGAAATGGATCTTTCAGCCATTCCTTGACTGATTTTCCGTTGTCATCATCAACGACACTTTTATATACTCGACGACTGAGGAGGAGCACGCCTACCACTTGCGAGGTGAACTGGACACACTCCGAGAGCACCAGCTTTATGGAAAGATCTAAAAGTGTTAGTTCTGGTTACGTGAGGTCCACTTCTTGGGGCAAGTCATCTCTGAGGTGGGATTTTCAGTGGATTAGGCAAAGATCGAGGCAATGCTAGCTTGGGAGCCACCCAGGAGCGTAACGGAGGTGCATAGTTTCTTGGGACTAGCTGGATACTATCGGAGATTTGTGTCAAACTTCTCCAGAGTTGTGGCACCACTCTCATATCATAAGAAGAAGGGAAAACCCTTTGTGTGGTTAGACAGATGTCAGTAGAGCTTCCAGGAGATGAGATAGAGACTGACCAGCCCCCCTATCTTGAGGTTGCCTGAGAAGGGAGTAGGGTACGTAGTCTATTGTGATGCATCAGGGACTATACTCGGATGTGTATTGATGCAGGAGAGGGCATTGATCGCCTATGGATCACATTGGTTGAGGCCGCATGAGCAGAACTACGCTACCCATGACCTGGAGTTAGCAGCAGTGGTCTTCGCTCTGAAGACATAGAGACACTATCTGATGGGCGAGTGCTTTACAGTATTTTCTAACCACCAGAGTCTTAGGTACATCTTTTCTCAGAAGGACCTAAACCTGAGACAGCGGCGATGGATCGTGTTCCTCCTGGACTATGACTTTGAGATAGTCTATACTCCTAGGAAGGGGAACGTGGTAGCTGATGCTCTCAGTAGGAGAACGGGAATTCAGCTACTTGAGGAGGTGACAGAGCAGCTAGCCGCCTTGCTGATATCCTTCGTGGATAGAGATGGCACAGCCTTCCATCAGTCTCTCACAGTCTCTCCTCCAATACTACAGCAGGTCAGATAGGCACAGCATGGGGACGCTGACTGTGAGACACGGCGTGCACGGATATCCTATGGTCAGGCACCTGATGGTTTCTCCCTTGGAGCATAGCACGATGTCCTTTTCAGAGGACGTACCTTGGTACCAGTTTCCTTACGGGAGGAGGTGCTGAGAGAGTTTCAAACTTCTCCTTTGGTGGTACATCCTGGAGTGGCGAAGATGTACCAGGACCTCAGATGACAGCACTGGTGGTCGGGCATGAAGAAGGTTGTGGCAGAGTTCCTTTCTCGATGCCTCACCTGCCAGCAGGTGAAGGCGGAGCATCAGGTACCAGTAGGCTTGGTACAGCCCTTGGAGGTCCCGGAGTGGAAGTGGGATGGGATATCTATGGACTTCGTGACTAGACTTCCACGCACTTCCAGAGGTCACGACTCCATTTGGGTGATTGTCGACCGACTGACCAAGTCGGCTCACTTCTTACCCATCAGAGAGCAGGGCTCAGTGGAGAGCTTGGGACGTCTCTACGTTCAAGAGATTGTACGGCATCACGGTGTGCCATCATCAATCATCTCTGATCGAGATTCTCGCTTTACTTCTCGGCTTTGGAAGGGGTTGCAGGAGGTGTTCGGGATGCAGCTACGTCTGAGAACCGCCTTTCACCCTCAGACGGATGGTCAGACGGAGAGGACCATTCAGACTCTTGAGGACATGCTCTGCGCATGTGTCCTCGACTTTGGTCATAGCTGGGAGGACCACCTACCCTTGGTGGAGTTTGCGTACAACAACAGCTACCACTCCACCATCGGGATGGCACCGTACGAGGCGTTGTATGACAGGCCTTGCAGATCTCCTTTATGCTGGACAGACCCTGGGGAGTCAGCACTTGTGGGACCAGAGATGGTCCGAGCCACGACAGAGAAGGTCCAGGTCATCCAGGAGTGGATGAGGATAGCTCAGAGCTGGCATAAGTCTTACGCTGACAGGAGGTAGAGGCCACTAGAGTTCGAGGAAGGCGACCAGGTTTTCATGCGTGTCTCACCTCGACGTGGTTTGTGGAGATTTGGTCATGGCGACAAGTTGTCTCCACGCTTCATCGGACCATTCCAAGTCCTGAGCAGGATTGGTGAGGTGGTCTATCACCTGGCTCTACCAACTCAGTTGCACCAGGTGCATGACGTCTTCCTTATATCTCAGCTGAGGAGATATGTGCACGACCCGATGCATATCATTGACCATGGGGAGATAGACGTTGATGATGGGAGACTTTTGCGGAAGTCCCAATTGAGATTGAGGATCGACAGGAGCGGGTCCTATGTGGATGGTCGATTGCTCTAGTGCGCATCAGATGGTAGCACTGGAACCTCCAGGAGAGCACTTGGGAGCGGGAGGCTCAGATGCGTGCTCTGTACCCGCATTTGTTTCCCTAGTTTATGATGTATCTTTATGGGGACGTAAAGCCCTGAGGTAGGAGTGATGTAAAGACCCGTAAATTTCAAGGAAATTTTTTTTCTTAATTTTCTTTGGATTTTTACATGAACGCAGTTTCTGACGGCACGTGATTCCGAGGCCCGGTGTGCCAGGAATCATTTTCTTAAGTTTGGCTCGGGTACGTTTCGTGAAAGAATGAGCGGGTTTTTCTAAAATTTGAACCGGTGATCAGATTCAAATTCCGAGGGCACCGATGGAATCGCAGCACCAGTACTTGCTTAGAAACGCCTCTTCCAGAGTTGCGTTTGATCGGGTGTGGTTTTTAATTTTTGGGGTTAAGTGAAAAAAATTAAATAAAGTGGTGCGACAACTTTATTTTATTTCACTTAAAGCCACTTAAAGCCACATAAAAGCCACTTAAGTTAAGTTGAAGTGGATAGGGTGGAACCCAAAATATCCTACCCTCTTGGTAGGATATTTGTGAGTTGGGCCCGCATGAGCCCCACCATTTCTTTTCCTCTAAGTAACGCACCCGCGAAAACTCCTCTTTAATGAAAGTCAACTGGTGCGTTTTCTAAAACTCTTAACGCCCCTATTAATTGGACAGTTAAGATGTTTCCATTAATTAACCGAATTAATGGTTTTTTTCTTAACATGTTTTCAAACTGTTTGCATAATAATAAAATAAGACCAACACACTTTCTTCGTGGGTGTGGTTTGTTGAGAGGATTTGGAAAACAGTATTTTCATCCTCCTTCGCGAAGAACGCGAAGAACGCGAAGAACGCGAAGAACGCGAAGAACGCGAAGAACTCGAAGAACGCGAAGAACGCTGAACCCTCGGAGATCAATGACATGACGCCGTGTTCCGCGATGCCGATGATTCTCCTTCCCCGATGCTTCTTCCGCACGTTTTTCCCCGCAACAATCTCCGATCATCAACTGCTTGAGGTAGGATATTGTGGATCTTTTAAATTTCCTTTGTGGATTTTATCCTCAACATGGATTTAATTCGTGAAATTAAATCTGTGTTTTTTCTTTAACCCTCTAAGATCGTCGACGCGATGTCGTGTATCGCAATGATGTTATGCCCCTTCCGCGACTCGACGATCCTCTTCTTCCGCGACGGTCAATTCCGCGAAGAACTCGTCCGGCGACAACGACGAGGTAGGGGTTGTTCCTTTTAAATCTTTGTGATTTATATCCTCGGTTGTTAAATATGATTGTTGTGAGATTTTATAAACCGCTAACGCGGTGGGTGCAGACCAACGAACAAGTCTGAACCCACCGCCCTTTTTTTTGTTATGCGCGGATTGGCGGGCGACGACAAACGGGGCCGCATGTTAATTTTGAAGGCTTTACAGTGAAGAACGAGTCTTGGGACGAGCACTAGCAAAAACCGTGTGCAAATCGGTCCACCGTAGCGCTGCCGGGAAACCCGCCGCGGCGGCGGTGGCCAGTCCCGAGGCCATGCGAGACCACGGAGGAGGGACGCAGCATAAGCCGCATCCGGGTGTCACGGAGCAGCCCTCGCGCGGGGGGGGGGGGGGGGGGGGGGGGGCTGCCTTGTGCGGCGCCGGGCCGGCGCCAGCGTGTCGGCCGAGCCGCCAGGCCAGACCGCCGAGCCGTGCCGACCGGGTCAGATCCAGACCCGAGTCGGGTCAACCTGGTTCGGGCCGACCCAGGGGGGTTGGGCCGGGTCAGTCCGGGCCTAGACCCCCCGTTTTCGAACCTTTTCGGACTTTTTCCCGTATCTTGAGCTATAGGCCTCCCATCGATGCGTCGTCAGCGGTGATGCGATCCTTGGATCGAGACGGTCGTTTCAGTATATCACACTCGAGGTTTTGGAATACTTTGGGTTCGGCCGGGTTGGTTCGTACACGAAACCAACCGGGTCCTCGGAGCGGAAATGGTCATATCTTGAGCTTCTGACGTCCGATTGACGTACCATCGACTTTGATGGATTCCTCTATGTGAGGTGGATCTTTTGGATTACTCTGCCCGAGGATTGGACACAGGTGGAGTATAGTTGGGTTGGTTTTGACATAAAAACCAATCGGGCCCCTGGGATGAAAAGGCCAATAACTCTCAGACCGGGCGTCTGATTGACGCGTCGTCTACGACGTTGAGTTCCTGTTGACGATACGGAACTTTTGGATACATCAACTATGTACTATGTGTCAGTTGATGTATCAGCCTCTCGGCTCGGGGAGTTGACCCTCCCAAACGAGCTTGCTGTGTGCGGGAACCCTAGAGCTAGCTGCAACTGCTACTGTGACGGCGACGACTGTACAGAGATCCTCAGTGGATTTGACAGCGATGACTATAACACTCAACGATCCTTTGTGGTTCAGTGCTACTGATCCTGTGTGGGTCCGATCCTGTGTGGGTCTTTGTGGGGGTTAGTTACCTATCGATCCTGTGTGGGTCAGATCCTTTGTGAGTCCTTGTGGGGGTTAGTTACATATCGATCCTGTGTGGGTTAGATCCTTTGTGGGTCATTGCGGGGGTTTGTACCTATTGATCTTTTGTGGGTCCGATGGCATAGATGAATCAGTGGCAATATCAGGTCATCTATATCTTCATATGAAGAATTATACCTATGTGAGCTGAAATCCTGTTTTTCTTTCCTTTGTGGATTGTGTTGTGCTATCCTATGTGGATTTACGTTTTACATTCATGTGTGGACTGGGTTGTACTTGGGCTCAGACGTTGGAGCCGAATGAGAATTGAAGACTTAGGTAGATGTATGGGCATATATCTAAGCAGTGTTGAATGTTACTTCATGATTGTATCTTTCCTTTGTGGTTTATCCTTGGTGGATTCTGGGAGACCTTCGGGGGTCTCGGGGTCCCTACTGGGTAGCATATACTCACCCATGCACGGGCTATTCCTGCACTACGTTGTGTTAGTTGCAGACGACGGAAAATGCTGATCGTGGTTAAGGCTTGTGGAGAAGAATGGTACCTGGAGGTGGACCACTGGGTGGGACGTACTCGGAGCGGTCGGCTGGACCCGAGGAGCAGTGGAGGATATCTGTACCCACCCTTCAGGTGGGATTTCTAGTGGACAGCTCGACATTACGGCTTTACTTCTCAGTTGATGTTTTCCCTTTCCAGTTGTACTTTACATTCAGTTTGGGTTTGTATACTGGCCCACTTAATTTTCTGCACTTACTGTTGCACCAGTTTTTACTTAGTGTTTACTTCTGCCTGCTTGCTCTATGGTGTTTGTGGTTTACTTTACAAAGGCAATGCCTTCCCTTTTTCTGGGATTTACACCTTGGTGCTAGTCACCAACCCCTGGCCTATGGAAGTCGGGCTTGGGGTAGTCATGGAACGGGCCCCGAGGACGGGTCGTGACACCTTAGTTTTTTAGGAATATATTAACAATTAATAATATAATATTTGTTTTAAAAACTATTTTATGTCAATTATGACACTATTTTTTAATTGATTTTTGTGAAAATCATAACAGAATGATTAGTTCGAAAAAAATTAATTAAATCAATAATAACATCTCATATTAACATATAAAATTATTGGAATTCATAAAAAGTCTCAAATTACATTTATTAGGGAATTTCTAACATCAATTATGTCAATATTTCATTAATAAGATAATTACTACATCATCATTGTATCATAAATAAATTAAATTATTTTAAGTCTAAAAATTACAAATAAAATACCATTATGTTCGAAATCTTTTTATATTTCTAATGAATATTTATAGTTGAATTTATCTTATGTATATCCCTATATTACAAATGATTTAGTTATTAATCTTTGATTTTAACTATTTTAACCCTTCTTTAATTAAATTGATAATAAATGTCCTAATCTATTCCAAGTTGGCCTAAATGGACATATTTTATTCCTAAGGATGTTTTTGGTTGAATTACACTTATCCAATAGAACTAGTACATGTGTTAGGGTAATAATAATAACACTTTTACCCTTAATTACCCTATTTACTTTTAACCGTTGTCAAAAAAGTAAAAAGTTACTATTCAGCAAAAAACATTCATCTCATTGAACCACATTATAGTCCTTGATATTAACCGTGTCTCTCGGATTTTCTAAATTCCACTCACAGAAGCGGTAAAATTACGTTTTATGAAAAATTCAGTTTTTTAACTACCACTTAGTGGTTTCACTATTCATCAAAAAATGTAAGTTTCTAGAAAAATACCAAAAATTATGCCTAAGCTATATTTGATATTATGAATTCAAAAATAATGTCTATTTTTTCAAATTCAAAAAATATCATTTACATTAACTAATTTAAAAATTAATTCCCGTCGTCAAAACAAATAGCGTGTTTTTAGAAGATAATAACTATCAAAAGATTGACACTTGTTTATATCTGTTTTAAATGTGAAATTACATCCAATGACAAACATTTTAATAAATTGTAAAAATATATTCTAAATATACATTAAAACCACTCAAACTAATAATTTAACACTATTAATTATTTCGATTAAAAAAGTTGTTTTTAATTAATATATATTAATTTTCACTATTCATCAGAATATGAAAGTTATCCGAAAAGTACCAAAATTTCACCATAAGCTAATTTCAATATTCCGAATCCAAAAATGAAGTCCATTTTGAAAAATAAAATTTCAAAAATTTCAAAAAGTGGTTATTACTATTCATAATGGCCAGTTTAAATAATATTTTAATAGTATATCGTTGTTTAGTGAAACTCAGTATTGCGTACGATGCAAGCTATCGAGGAAGGCCGCGGTTTTGTGTAAATAAATCCCAGATAGTGTTGTGTGTAGTGAAAGATTCCTTTGATAATTTATATAAAACAAAACATTTCTCATAAAAGTCTCGGGTGTTACATTCTACACCCCTTAAAATGAATTTCTCCCCCGAAATTTGTTACTTTGTAACAAAAAGATGAGGATACATCTCCCTCATCATATCCTCAAGCTCCCATGTAGCTTATTATAATTGGTGGTTCCTCCATAAAACTTTCCCCAATCGAGTGGTCTTGTTTCGTAGGACTTTTTTTCTACGATCCAGAATCTCTATCGGTTGTTCATTATAAGAAAGATCTTGCTCCCGCGGTACAACTTCTGAGCTGAGTACATGTGAAGGATCTGGTATGTACTTTCTCAGGAGAGATACATGGAACACATCGTGAACTTGAGAGAGATTCGGTGGAAGCACCAATCGGTAAGCTACCTTTCCAACAAGATCCAGTATTTCGAAAGGACTGATATATCTAGCTCTCAACTTCCCCTTCTTTCCTCTTCTAGGGAGATATTTGTAAGAACACTTTATCACCCACTTCAAACTCTAGGTCTTTTCTTCTGTTGTTGGCATAACTTTTCTGTCAACTCTGAGCTGCTCTTATGTGTTGTTGAATAGATCAGCCCTTTTCTGCCATCTCATCAACAAGATCAGGTCCTAATAGCTTTCTTTCCCCAACTTCATCCCATAAAGATGGAGTCCTACATTTCTTTCCATAGAGAACTTCATAAGGATCCATTTGAATATTGGAGTGAAATCAATTATTATATGAAAATTCCACCAAAGGTAGGTGTTGATCCCAACCACCTTTGAAATCCACAGAGCAAGTTATCAACACATCTTCTAGAGTTTAAATTTGTCACTCAGACTGACCGTCCGTCTGAGGATGATAAGCAGTGCTGAAACTCAACTCTATATCCAGAGTATGCTGAAGACTTCGCCAAAACTTCAAGGTAAATATCGGATCCTGATCAGATATAATAGAAAGTGGTACTCCATGCAATATTACCACTTCCTTTATATAAATCCTGGTAAACTGATCTAGAGAGAAATCCTCTCTAATAGAAATGAAGTGTGCAGACTTTGTAAGACGATCAACTATGACCTAGATAGCATTATTGCCTTTGGATGTTTTAGGAAGTCCTGCGAAAAAGTCCATAGTGATGTTTTTCAATTTCCATTCGGGTATGGGTAATGGTTGTAACATCCCCTTAGACTTCTATCTCTCAGCTTTAACTTGCTGACAAACCAAGCATCGAGAGACATATTCAGAAACATCTCTTTTCATGCCATCCCACCAGAAGTACCTTTTCAGGTCCCTATACATCTTTGTGCTTCCATAATGAATAGAGAATGTAGAACTATGAGCCTCATCCAGTAGCTCCTTCTTTAATTCTGGGATGGGAGGAACACAAACCCGATTCTCGAACATTATTATCACATCACAATCAAGGTTGAATTCAGGAATATTTCTCACCTTCTTTTGTACCTCTACATCTTCTTTCTGTGCCTCTTTAATCATCACATGTATAGATGGTTGAACATTCATTTGAGAAAGATACGATTTTCCCCCTTCCATTATAATTCCAAGATCCATCCTTTGTAAATCAATAAATATTGGATCTTTTGTGATCCTCATCATGGATAAACTGGCATGCTCTTGTCGACTTAATGGATCTACCACCTTGTTTGATTTCCCAGGGTGGTAATGAATTGAGCAGTCGTAATCCTTAATCAGATCTTACCATATTCTTTGGCGCATATTCAGCTCCTTTTGTGTGAAAATATACTTTAAACTTTTATGATCAGCATAAATGTCACACCTTTCTCCATAAAGATAATACCTCCAAATCATTTATGCAAAGATTACCGCAACTAACTCCAAATCATGAGTTGGGTAATTTTGCTCATGGATTTTCAACTGTCGTGAGGCATAAGCTATCACCATATCATTTTCCATAAGAACACACCCCAATCCCTTCTTGGATGCATCAATGTAGATCACAAGCCTTTCTCCACTACAAGGCAGTGTGAGCACAGGTGCACTGAATAACCTTCTGTTCAACTCATAGAAATTCTCTTCACATTCCACCATCCAAACAAACTTAACTCCTTTTCGAGTCAACTTGGTGAGTGGATTAGATAATCGTGAAAAATCTTTCACAAAACATCGATAATATCCAGCCAAACCAAGCAAATTTCGGATCTCAGTTACTGTTGTTGGTCTCGACCATATTTCGATAACCTCTGTTTTTGCTGGATCCACAGATATCCCCTCTTCTTAGATAATGTGACCAAAAAATGAAACTTTTTGAAGCCAAAATTCACACTTGGTAAATTTGGCATAAAGCTTCTCCTTTCTCAGGGTCTTCAATATAATTCTCAAGTGATCTTCATGTTCTTCTTTGCTATTTGAATAGACAAGAATATCGTCTATAAAGACTACCACAAATTGATCAAAATAGTCTCTAAAGAGTCTATTCATCAGATCCATGAAGATAGTAGGGGCATTAGTAAGAACAAATGGAATCACTATAAATTCATAGTGTCCATACCTTGTATGGAAAGCTGTCTTTGGTATATCCTCCCTTTTGACCCTTAATTGATGATACCCTGAACGAAGATCAATCTTGGAAAAGTATTGAGCTCCTCGTAGTTGGTCAAATAAGTCATCAATGCACGTGAGAGGATATTTGTTCTTGATAGTGATCTTGTTATGTTCTCGATAATCAATGCAGAGTCTCATTGGTCCATCTTTCTTCTTTACAAACAGAACAGGTGCTACCCAAGGTTATGCACTAGGGTGTATAAATCCCTTATCAAGATTCTCTTGGAGTTGGTTCTTCAATTCCTGCAACTCAATTATGGTCATTCTATAAGGTGTCTTTGAAATAGTCAAAGAACAAGGTACGAGCTCTATTGAAAACTCAACTTCAAGATTTGGTGGAAGACCCGAAAATTCCTCTGGAAAGACGTCATCAAACTTCCATACAATGGGTATATTCTTAATCGTGAGTTTCTCTCCCACCATTTGAGATAAATAACCCTCATTTAGTGGAATCAAGACCCATAAGATGGAAGAAATTTCCACTGGAAGGATATGTTCATCCTTGCATCGATAGACGATCATAGATTGATCTGGAATATGAAATGTGACTTCCCTTATTTGGAAATTTATATGAGATCTATATAAAGAAATCCAATCCATTCCAAGAATCACATCAAATTCCACTATAGGAAGGATCCCAAGATTTGCTGGAAGCACTTTCCCAAAAATGTCAATCGGGGAAGAATTATAAACTTTTGATGTGATTGTTGTGCCATTAGGTGTTTTCACAACTAACTCAACATCTAATTGTTGAGGTAATATGGTGATACTATTAGAAAATTATTCATAAATAAAAGAGTGGGTGGATCCAGAATCAAATAAAATATTTGCTACTTTAGAGTGGATGATATGTGTACCTTTTACCACATGGTTATCGTACTCCATATCGTTGATGGAAATTGTATGTGACTTTCCTTTGTCTTTAGCCTTAAGAGTTTTTTGACGTTGACCATCATCATCATCCCTTGGATTTGGGAATTGATTGGCATAATTACCCATCTCCTTGCACTTGAAACATTGAAGTGTAGTAGGTTCATTCTATGTATCCCTTCCTTTGTATGAATCATTAGACATCTTCTTCCCATCATTGCACCATTCAAATGCCTGATGACCATCCTTTCCACATTTGAAACATTTACTTGCCCCTTTAAGACAATTCCCTCCAGGTTTCTTTCCACACTTTGAGAATAAGGGAAAGCTCATCTTCTTTTCAGTGTGCTCATTATATTTTCCTTTGAATTCCATTTTCCTCTTCTTATCAAACCCATATGACTGATGGGTTACTCCAATCTCCATCGCAGCTTTGAGAGCACATCGAACGATTTCCTCGTAGCTATTGAAGTCCCTTATGGCTTTGGCCCTTTGAAGACTTGGTTTTAAGCCACTAAATAATCGATCGATCTTACTCTCAGGTTGGATAATAATACCAGAAGCGTACCTTTCAAGTCTTGTAAAATTTTCTTCATAGGTACCAACAGATTCGTCATCCTTTTTCTCCAGTTCAAGAAACTCTTTCTCCATCTTTGTTCAGTGAATAAGAGGGATATACTTATTGAAAAATAAGTTCTTGAACTCGTCCCATTCCATGGACTCAATTTCATCCGTTTTCCTCGTATTCTTAATAAGATTCCACCATTGATCAGCATCACCTTCCAAACGATACACTGCTAGGATGACTTTATCATGTTCAGAACATTGAAGAACTGAAAATATCTTTTCAGTAGTACTAATCAATTGTTCAACAACTAATGGATCAGTAGACCTGTTGAATGAAGGTGGACACTGCCTCATGAAGGATTCAACATAATGTTGCTCCTTCCTTTGCTCGTTTGGATGTCTTCCATGATTCATAGCTTGAGAAAGTTGTGTGAGCGTGGCTACAATATTTTTCATTCCAACTCCCATAACGTTTGGTTTCTCAGGGGGACAATCATTGCATTGCCCATCGCATTCCGCATTAACACGGTTCCTTTGGGTTCCATACATTGACTAAAACCAAGAAGAATAGTTTCAGCAAAACTAATTATAATAGGAAAACCACATAATCAAGAATGTAATTTCACACTTAAGGTCATATCCTAGGTTATTCATGGCCATTTCTAAAACACTAAGATTGTGTTCTATGCTTAGACATATCCTTAGGGTTCTTACTAAGGCTTTCACCTCCTAGTTTCCAATGGTTGACTATACCTTCCCTCTGATACCAACTATAACGACCCATACTTTACATATATTATTATTACATCAGAATTGAAGCACTCTTATTACAACATATAACAAAACTAGGAAAGGACCGTATAGGTATAGAGTCTTTAGAAACTGGGAATCATAAACAACTGGTTCATAAAGCATCTACTTTGCCTCCCATTTATTTCATCATATCTAGAGTCCCTTTTGGAATATCCTATTTAATAACCTTCTTCCTGACCTGGGGAAATAAAACATACAAAAGGGCAAGCTCAAATGCTCAGTAAGGGTAAACAAAAGAAATATCAATCACATCATATACATAAGAACATAACTTTTGGAAATCTTTACCTGCAAAAGAGATCATAATTTCATAACATGGGATAAATCATAGTAGTGAAATGTAATCCCAATAATCATAACTTAAACCATGAAACTTTGTGGCATAAAAACATAATAATAGAGAATCATTTCTTAGTAGTCAAGACTCATTTCCAAGAATGTCATAGTGGACAAAGTCCATTTCTGAACAGAGTTCATTCTTCGTTTCAGTCCTGTTTCACTGAACCGGTTTAACCTTCCATTCTAGCCATGTCTATCTCATGTGATATAGAATCTTTACCCAATTCATTGGATGGAGATATAGGTCCCACCCATCTCATAATGAAACCATTATTATGTGTGCCACAAAAAATCATAAATCATACATCATTGCATAACCCATGTAATAAAAATGGGATTCTTAAACATCGTGACATCATAAAACAATTAATATAAGATAAAGGAATTCATAAAATAATTCCATCACAACATAATCAAATCAATGTAATAATAGGGATAGAAACCGAACCCTTTACTATCTTAGATGTAAAATAATTTTGATAAAACACTTGAACTCCATTCTTGAGGAAAATATCCTTTCTACTTCAAAAACACTTTTCCTTTCTTAACATGTCATACAATTCTAAACTAAAATAAGTTGATTAAAAATAAACATGAAAACTTTTAAAAGAAGATTCTTGGAAATAATGTTTCAAAAATCCATTCATGCTGTATATGTTAAATAAACATTCTTCTCGTACTTTTGTCGGAAAACTCAAAAAGTACCTCGTACGAAAAACCACAAAAGATTCCTTTCATATATTTTACTAAAAACTCACCAAAGGGTAAAATTGGATTTAAACAATTATAGGTGAATGAAAATAATATAACATATTGAGTAAACATGGATGTGGATGATAAAATACACCCCAGTAAATACCAAAGTATAAACAATCTCGGATAAAATGAGATGGTGATATTTTCCCTTACCTTAGGTCTGATTTGCTTCGTAAGTGTCTGAAACTCTTGTATAATGATTTAAATAATGTCATTGAGTTATTCCAAAATCATACTTATTGTTATGATATCATATATATTTCTTCTTAGCTGATTATTAGTAATATTTCATTGCTACTTGTTATTCAGGTGTTTATTACTTTTTGTTCTTATGCGTGTTTTATCGAATAAATTCATATTATTCATTTTAGGTTATATATACCTCATTTACAGAATGTTATTAGTGTAATAAATATCATATTTATTCACTCAATTAATTTTTGTAATCATTATTCAATGAAAATCATGTAGAACGAGTGACATCACATCATGGAGACGGTATTCCGTACGTACGCACGAGCGATGATATCATTCCCATGATCGTGGAATTGTATTGGAGTGTATGTATACTATTTCAGAATCAATATTACATTACAATAATCATATATAGTTATTATTTACAACATTATACCCATCCAAGTAAGGTGGTGGTGTAAAATAGATTACACCATGGCGTGGAGACGGTACTCTGTACGTACGCACGCGTGGTGATTTCGTTTTCCATAGGATGGATAGACGGTGAAATAGGATTGTTTCATACATATAATAACATATCAGTATATGAGTGATACTAATGTTATAACTTCATAATGAAAAAACCTAATAAGAAGAAGTGGAAGAAGAAATAAAGTTGGAAGAATCGGTAACGGACATTACCTCTTCTTTGAAGCGCCTCTTTACGACCTCCTCTTAGGGCACTAAAATTGGTCATTGAAGAAGACCAGGACCTCTAGGATGTTTCTAGGGAAGTGGAGAAGATAATTTGGCAGGTGTTGTCCGAGCTTGAAGGCTCAAAGTGGTGTGTGGAAAAGAGGGAGGAGAGGGGCACCTTTGGAATAACTAAAAGTATTATTTTATTATATAGTCAAATTCGTTTTTTAATAGCTCCAAGTTGATATATTTCTAAGCTATGGTGGGGATGGGTCGCAATCCTCTCATCAAATAGAATTTAGACATGTTTTGGTCATTATATTAACCTTATCTTATAGTTTTAACTCTTAGTTAATTAGATTGACATTTACCATGTCACTTTTTATTTTTGTATTATATAGTTAATAAACATACCATATACATCCAAAAGACCCCCCAGTGGTACAGTAATGATAAAACTATCATGATATAAGTATCTTTCCCGAACCATAGATTTTTAGGAATATAATAACAATTAATAATATAATATTTGTTTTTAAAAATATTTTATGTCAATTTTGACACTATTTGGTAATTGATTTTAGTGAAAATCATAAAAGAATGATTAGTTCGAAAAAAATTAATTAAATCAATACTAACATGTCATTTTAACACATAAAATTATTGGAATTCATAAAAAGTCTCAAATTACATTTATTTGGGTATTTATAACATCAATTATGTCAATATTTCATTAATAAGAAAATTACTGCACAATCATTGTATCATAAATAAATTAAATTATTTTAAGTCTAAAATTTACAAATAAAATACCATTATGTTGGAAATATTTTTATCTTGCTAATGAATATTTATAGTCGAATTTAACTTATGTATAACCCTATATTTAAAATAATTTAGTTATTAAACTTTGATTTTAACTATTTTAACCCTTCTTTAAATAAATTGAAAATAAATGTCCTAATCTAATCCAAGTGGGCCTAAATGGTCATATTTTATTCCTAAGGTTGTTTTTGGTCGAATTACACTTATCCAATAGAATTTGAACATGTTTTAGGGTAATAATAATAACACTTTTACCCTTAATTACCCTATTTACTTTTAACCATGGTAAAAAAAAAGTAAAAACTTACTATTCACCAAAAATTATTTTCATCTCATTGAACCACATTTTAGTCCTAGATATTAACCAGGTCTCTCGGATTTTTGAAATTCCACTCATAGAAGCGGTAAAATTTAGTTTTATGCATAATTCAGTTATTTTAACTACCACTTAGTGGTTTCACTATTCATAAAAAAATGAATGTTTCCAGAAAAATACCAAAAATTGGGCATAAGATATATTTGATAATATGAATTCAAAAATAATTTATATTGTTTCAAATTCAATACATATCAGGTACATTAAATAATTTAAAAATTAATTCCGGTCGTCAAAACAAATAGGGTGTTTTTAAGAGATAATAATTATCAAAAGATTGACACTTGTTTATATCTGGTTTAAATCTGAAATTACATCCAATGACCAAAACTGTATTAAATTTTAAAAATAAATTATAAATATATTTTAAAACCACTCAAATTAATAATTTATCACTATTAATTATTTCTATTAAAAAAGTTTTTTTTAATTAAAATGTAGTAATTTTCACTATTCATCAGAATATGAAAGTTATCTGAAAAGTACAAAAATTTCACCCTAAGATAATTTCGATATTCCGAATCCATAAATAAAGTCCATTTTGAAAAATAAAATTTAAAAAATTTCAAAAAGTGGTTATTACTATTCATAACGGCTAGTTTTAATAATACCCAGGAAAGTCAGAACCAGGAGAAAGCCCAGTCCCACAAATTTATTAAGAAAAAAGATTGCAGATAAACGTAATAGACAAACTGCATCATTACATTACATCAAACCCATACTCATCCTTCTCCCCATCCCTGTCCCTGTAGTCATATCTCTCATCGTCAGGATCAGCTGACTCCCATTCAGAAGACTCGTACTTCTGCATCATCTCAAGATACATCATTTTCTTTTGGAGCATTTCCTTGGAAATTTTCTCTTTTGGTGGACGTTTGCTACTAGGTTCTTTGTTCATCATATGTATGGACCCTCCTCTCGATCTGTTAGCAGATCTGGTTGCCATGGGCTTCGGAAGATCAGAGTAGTCTTTCCTCGTCCTTCTTTTGGGTGGAGTGTTGTAGCTCACATCTTTACACAGGGTCTTTTTGCATCCATTTTTCATGATGTCGCTATACGAGGCTCTTGGAGTAACATTCTCCTTTTCACCTCCCATTCCCATCCCCACCTCTGAGCATTTTGAAGCGGGGGTTACCAGGACATCATCCGATGGGTTGACATCAATAGCATCAATAGCATCTCCATCCAGACATGGCTGTTCTCCCTCCATCCTGTTGACCGGATCATGTTGCTCACCCAGCACATCAAAGCTGTTTTTGGTCAATATTCTTGAACGGCCTCCTAACTTTTAATAATATTTTAATAGCATATCGTTGTTTAGTGAAACTCGGTATTGCGTATGACGCAAGCTATCGAGGAAGGTCGTGGTTGCGTGTAAAGAAAGACAATCTAGTGTTTTTTGTAGTGAAATATTCCTGTGATGATTTATATAAAACAAAATATTTCTCATAAAAGTCTCGAGTGTTACACTATTGCAGTTTTTAGTCATTATAAAGAAAAACTACATGAACTATCCCACCAAATAGAATCACAATTAGATTAAGATATCATTTCAATATCTGTTAAATTTATTAAATTGTACTTCCTTTATATGATGATGAATATGCTCAAGAATATGAGTTCTTGATACTTGAATGGAGATCTTCAGGCCAAGGCCAAAGAAGATGAGGGTTTAGAGGATCATGTTTTCATGGCCAAGCCAATTTCATCTACAATGTATCAATATATGTGGATGTGATCTCTATACTATTACATTAGTAATCCCTACATGAGAATTGAGATTTCTCTGTGCCTTTTAGTGGTCGTTCTAACCCAATTTTTTTAGAAACCGACTGGTAGGATTGAAACTATCTAATGCCCAAAATGAAAGTTCAGGCCAGTGTGGCCTTTTCCATTAGAAACACATGCTCCATAAACCTCTATCTAAACATCGGACACACCTACATGATACGCATCAATTTCAGAAACCCTGCCATGGGAAGCGTATACCTCTGGCAACAAAATATGGCATTCTAAAATTGTTGGAGGCTATCCCATCCAAACCCCCAATCATCAATTATCTCTGTCTATAAAAATATATCATAAAAGAGTTTATCATGGCCCTTTGGAGCCCCTATGAGTATCAGATAGAATTCAACACAACTGAGGTACACTGGATTGAAACTAATATAGTGTAATTTATTGAAAGTATTTCATTAATAGGACCAAATAAGGAAGAATTTATCAAGGTAGATATCTAACCAATGCATGTTTCATCAAAGCTCAATAGTGATGACATTTTAAGAGCCTCAGTTGAAAATGGTTCTAGGATAAACTTCATCTGGTTATATTCCCTTTAATGTTTTGGATATGGAAAAAAATATTTGTCTCCATCTTAATGTACCATCCAAGAGTATGATAAAATTGAAAAAAAATCCCCTCGTAAATATAAAACTTAAGGCATAGTTTTGGTATGTTATATCTAATATTGTGTTAATGGTTATCCATTAATACACAATATATGTTTCCCATCATGGGAGACCATTCCTTCATAACCATGTTGTGGTTTCATCAACATTCCATTAATTCTTAAAATACCCCATTAACGTAAAGGTCGACATACTATATGGTGACAACACCACCTTGGAATCTTGTGTGTCTATATACATTGATAATATTTTCTAAAAATGTGATGGAAAAAATCCAATGATTGAGTGTGAAATAGAGGTAAATTCTCATAGTGTATTAGGATCACCCATTTTAAATCCTTAGTGTTTTCATAGTAGAAATTATGTGTTACCTCTAATTATGATTGAGGAAGTAGACTAAGCCCCAACTGGTCTTTATAAATCCAAAACATCATTGGACCATTTTGATGCAATAAAAATTATATTATCCATATAATTTTATTCAGAATAAGGCCAATATTATTCTCCATTTTATCTAGATAACATACATATTCTATTATTAGAAATGGAGGATTCCCCATGGACATCACGTAATACTCCAAATGACCATAACTCTACTTACCATGGTAGAATCACAAGGGAAAATATTGTCTCCACAATACCCCAAAAACACTCAGGTAGGTTGGGGTGTAATGATTTTTCTTGTAGCCTCTTGTCCTGGATATTGGATATAGGTACCCCTATGTTGTCTACAATGACTAAGAGTACTTCAACCAAAAATAAAACATAAGGAAGTGGATGACCATAGGGATTCCCATATATTATTTGAGGATGGTGTATTTACAACAATTTACGAGATATTGTAGGTAAATATGGGAATATGAGAAGACCTATGACAAATATTGATTATTTCCATGATGTCTCTTAAAGGGCATAAGATTTATATCTCATTTCTAAAGAAGCATCGATATGTGTTTTATTCAAGTTCTATAAACTTCCAATGATTAACACCGATGTGAAAACACATATTTTTGGATTTCCAGTTGGCCACTATGGATTATAACTATTATCTAGGAGGATACACCCATATAATGCTTCCAATGTAAATTATGAATATGAAAAATTGGTAAACAATAGCTTTTTTTGAGAGTTTGAGTTGCAAAAACGGATAACCAACATTAACACCATATATAAAAATAATAGGAAGGTTATTATCTGCATCGATTGTGGGGACCTTAATAAAAAAACCATAATGGATATTTTCCAATACCAATCACAGAAATTTTGAATGATGAAATTGTTGAATTACAAACCCTCTCTATTATGGATTGTAATTCAGGGTATAATCAGATCTAGATGGCCCCTAAAGAGGATGAATCCACTGCCTTAAAAGCACATGAAGGGTTATTTTTCTACCAGTTCATTCCATTTAGCTTAAATAATAGTGGAACCACTTATTAACATTACATGCATCATATCACTAAACAATTATTGGGATGATTCATGGAGTTCTATATTTATGTCCATGTGGATAAATATTTACAAAATTCGAATCACCATTTTGATCTTCAAAAAATGTTGGATAAATTACATTAGAATATCAATAATATTAATTTTATAAAGTGTTCTTTTGGAGGGACATTATGGAAATACCTCATTTTTGTGGTGTGCCACTATGGCATAGAGGTTGTTCTAGATGTGGCTAGTGCAATCTAGGAAATTCTGCCTCTTTTTATCATGAATGAATTGAGAAGGATCCAAGGGAACCTCATATATATTCAATGTTTTGAAGATAATTTTTTGGTAAATTTATCCCTCTTAACTATGATAAGGGAAAAGGATCCTCTTACTAGTGTGAGAAGCACTACCAAGAGGCTTTATTGGAGATCATATAGTGAAAATTGTATCCTCTAGTCTTAATCCCATAAGAAGAAGGGAATACACTTATTTCTTATATGGATACTATGAAGATATTTATCAAAAAATAACTCACATAAAAAATGATTTGGGTATTGAAAAATTCACTATTATCCTATATAAAAAATTCAAGATACATGGACACTATATTATGATATCAAGATGAACTTCCTTGTAGTCATTTTTTGTGTGTTGAAGACGAGTAATTACTTGAAGAATCACAATGTCCAATTAGTATCTCATATCAACCCACATATATATATTCTTTTCAACCATATGTTAACTGGGTGTTTGGGATGATGTGTAGTTATCCTCAAATTTTATGAAATTCAATATGTGTCATAGAAGGAAAAAGGGTAGGAACCAGATGATTTTCTTATGGCTCATCCTTCCATGAAAAAAAAATCTAGTGGAAACTGAAAATCTTGACAATGAAGTTTTATGTTCTCATGAAACACCACAAACATATGAGATGTATATTGATAGGGCCTCCCAAAGTCCAGTTAGAAGGATAATGGAAAACTCGAAGCATAACCTGCTTATTCTATAAATTTTATTTATTTACCTAAAAACGGAAACATTTCCATACATCTTCTCCTTATCTAAAGGATACACTACCACTGATTTGGAATACCAATATCTTATTATAATATTAGATCTATCTCTGTAGTTATAGATATCCAAAATGAATTTCAAAGGGGACTAAGAGTGGGTGATCAAACAGATCAATGGTGAGTATACCACCAAGAAAGATGAATTTCCCTCTATCATGGTTATTTGAGGGTATCGATGGTGGATTTCCCTTATAAACCATTGCTACATCACTTCCCTTGATCATAGAATGATTGTTATGATACACTATATAAAGAAACTATAGTCCTGGAAGATCTCGATCAGGATGAGGTAGCCTTAAACATCACACACCATTGGGTTTTCTCACCATTAATAATATAGTTCTTGGAGAAAATTAATCTGATCAATAATGATTCAAATAACAATGAGAAAAAAACTACCCCCTAGATAGATGGATAAATTAATATATTACCTCTAAAAGTATCCCTCTTTCAGATCAATCCAAAAATGGAACATATTCTACAATGAGAAGAAATTTTTTCCCATTAGGATGGGATGAATTAGAAAAATTCCCTCTATACATGATTCTTATATGGAGTCCACCTCAGATGAATTGTAGAAGGAGAGACTACAACTTTAATGAAGTCTATGAAGGTACTAAGACAATAAAAAATTAGGAACTAGGATATCCCCCAAAATTAGGAGGATTGGTTACTACAATAATACAATGGTACCAGACTATGTGGAGTTTACTAGGAAGTTCCACACATGTCATATATATGGAAATATCATCCATAAGCCCCCAATGATATTCTACATAGCATTGTAAATCTCTCCCTTTTTTGAATGGGGAATGGATATCCTAGGGCCATATTAACCATCCACAACTAATTAGTTTATATACATCCTTATGACTATATACATCTTATAAAAATAGTTTGAGTTTATACCCCTCAAAGAAGTTAGGAAAAATAGAATCATCACCTATTTAAATTCTTATATTATCATTAGATTCTTTATCACACACAGGATATTAATTAATAATGGAACCAAAATCTATTTTTCCAATATGAAGAGACTATATAATGAATATATCATCAAGGAAAAACATTCTTCTCAATATAATGTAGAAGTATATATATATATATATATATATATGTCTTCAATTGGACTATACCAAAAAAACTCCAAAAAATGGTAGACAATGACCAGAGGTCCTATATGGATAATCTCCTGCATGAATTATGGGCCTATCGTACAACCACAATCACTACCACAAAAGAAACCCCATAAACGAAAGTTTATTGAAAAGTGTTAGTGTTACCCTTTAAATTATAGTTTCCCTCAATTTGATCAGCCATATATGGATAAATCTTAGTTGATGAACAATCGTAGATGTGACTTAATGAGTTGGAAAGGCATGATGATAAAAATTTTCATACACTAAATAACATAATATTCTATAACATTAATATTTTTCTGATATTTTAACATAAAATTTCTCCTCCACCAGTTCCAATAAGGATAATCGGTACTGGTTCACAAAACGACGATGATACTTGTGGAGAAATCCCCAAATATAGAGCTTATATCAAAAGGTTCATACATTATACATTTTTTTCATTACAAAGGAGCTTAATAAATGTATATGGTAGATTGAGAATACATTAATCCCCCATCTAATGCATGTTTTATTAATTAATACATTGTATAACTTCTATCATCGAAGGAAGTTCTGGTTAAAAGATGTTAAATTTCATGACATTTGGATGTCCATACTAGATGATGTTATACTTCACTTATGATTTCCTTACCACCTGAAAATAAACTTCACAAACATGTCATTTTCATAGTATTTCTATCTACATGACATGATGTGACACACAATTATTCCAAAAAAACACTGTGTTTGATAACATACGTTGCACAAAACACTAAGCATAAATGAACTACAAAATAGTATTATTTTAACGTGACCGTTATAAACTAGACATTAAATTGGGTGGACTGAATACCATTTACTATATTATGAAACAAATATAAATGTCATAATCAATAAAAATTTAATATATCCTTATAAAATAGAAATATAATTTTTCGTAAAATCATTTTTTATTCAAATATATGTTTTCTAAGTAAATTTATTTATATTTCTTTTTATGAGAAAGCAAATCTAAATTATTTTTTGATACTTATAAAAAATATATTTTTTATTCAAATATATGTTTACTTAGTAAATTGATTTATATTTATTTTTATGAGAAAGTAAATATAAATTATTTTTGATACTTATAAAAAATTAATTTGATAAAATTAAAATAATTTTTTTATTTATAATGTCAAAATTACTTTATGATAGTTTTATGTCAATCTTCTGAAATGTTTAATTTTTCAGTGAATAGTGAAAAATGCCAATTTTTTAAAAAATTTCATTTCATCTAAATAAATTATGAAATTTAAAAGTAACATTTTATATTGAATAAATTTTAAGGTAAAATAAAAATATGTAGTTATATTTCATTAATGTAAATTATTTTTAATCAAATTTATATTGTAATTTAGAATAAATTTATTCTTCGGTTCAAAATTGGGATTTTATTGAAAACTGCTTTGATGTACATAATGTTTATCAATTTCATGTAATTAAAATAATACATAATGGGGAATGTTTCAAATAAATTTTATTTATTATATATCATTAAATATTAATTAAGTTTCATACTATTATTATTATTACTCATAGAGCTTATATAAAATAATCTTTTCATATAAAATACACTTCTTGAAAACCCTCTTTTTCATCACATCTGTGGGTTTTTAAAAATATAATTTTTAAAACAATGGAAATTTAATTTGGTAAAATTAATTCTATATTTTTATTTAGAAGATTAAAATCAGGTTTTGAGGTCACTTTCATTTTTATGATCAAAAAAATTACCATAGTAAAAAGAAGATTTACCGCATTATAGGTTAAATAATGAAACTAGTTAAAGTTATAAGGTAAAATAATAAAATACCTAAAAATATAAATTAAAATGGGTGGATGATGTATTTATATACCATAAACATCACATAAATAATTAATTATCAATATAATTCGTTTAAATTAATTTCACCCAAATGTTGTTGGCTTTAAAAATTACATATTCATTATTTAATCACTTAAAACCACCCCTCCCCAAGTATAAGTTTCACTCATCACCACCCAATTTCTACACACAAGACATGAATCCCCATAAATATTTGAAAAATTTTCTAATCCCTAATATCCCCACTTACAAGTGATTTTGTACTCACAAAAATACAGATTCCAAAAACATAAAGGGATCCTTCAAGAAGGTGATAATAAAGAAGTAATTGTCTCAAACCACCTCTCTTATTTTCTCTTATCATTCTACATTTTCCTAACATCATCCATAATTTAAGTCATAATAACACTATAATCATATAAATAATATAATTATATGTTTATGATGGATTATATCATATCCTTCATTTTTATTAGCTCACCTTATTCAATGAAGTGAAACCACTGTCCAAATTATGGTAGTTAACTATCATCGTGAATAATGATTTTACATTTTCCCTTATCATGTTAAATTATGGTAATAAATGTGTTATTATTATTATTAATTTGGGTTTAGAAATGTATATTATAAAATATTTAATGATCTGGTACTAATATATATACATAATATTAAATAAAAAACTTTTTTTTGATGATATGAAAACCATCCAAAATTAAGAAAACAATTTATCATTACAATTTTATCAAATGATTCATCCTAATGTAAATAATAAAATTTATATAAGGGAACATTTAAAAAAATTTATGTTCATTAATAAAATTTAATTTCACTTTTTTTTTATTTTTTCTGTTTGACATGAAAATCCATAATTATACACAAATGAACTAATCATTAAACTGTGATACGAACACACACAAAAATGAAAATAATGAAAAATTATTAATTAATGGTTGTTAAGATAAAATAAAAGTATCATATAATGTGTTATATATTTGAATATATTTATATAATGAATTAATAACATTCTTTAAACAATTAAAATGGAGGATAATGTAAAAAAACTAAAGGGAAGTATAAGGTAAGGGTTTCTCATCTCACTTTTTCTTATGTGAGATATATTTCTTATTCACCACATATTTCTCATATGTAGTGTATATAATAACCTTTTGTAAGTCATTTCATAAATATAATTATTTTAATGTTGTTAAATTTTCTATTTGATAATCGTTACTTGTATGAGGAAAAAAAATTGACAAATTATAAAGTTATATGATAATTCATAACAAAATTTACATTGTTTCGGTTAAACATCCAATTTATAAATATATTATACTATGGTTATTTGTGAATGTAATTTTGAATATCTTATGTTTTATTTGAAATTTTGTTTTGTTTTTATTTACAATGAATACAACTATTTTAAAAATTTAATTAATGGTCCCTTCAATGATATGATATTTATAAAGAAATTTCTTCTAAAAAATTATCTATTTAATGTTTCCCTTAAAACTCAATTTTTCTTCCATGTTTGGGTATTCTAATTTTTTTAAATGTTTTTTATTGTACTATTATTGATTAAATTCATTTTTACTAATTTATTACTTCTTTAAAATTTATTATAAAGGTATATTTTTTTATAATTTTCTAATGAAGTTTCATTGAGACTTTTTAGAAAAAACTACATAAGGAATGTTTTTTTAACTTATATGGCATGAGAGGATTTTTCCACCATCATTAATCCTTAATATTTTAAAGTTTTCATTACAATTTTAAATGGTTATAATCAATGAAAATGTTTTATTTTATAATATTGATACATTTTAAAAATAATTTGTTTTGAAATTTAAAAATTGTATTTTCATCAGTGAGTTTTCAATGATCACATTTAAATTATTTTCATTCATGTCAGAATACTTTGTTGAATCTTATTCCTCATTGTGGTTGATCTATAATAATAGGATCTTCCATTTTTTTAAATATTTTATAATCAATTTGACTAGAGTAGTACTATTTTTATACCATTCATCATATTACTATTGATGGTTTTTGAGTATATTTGCTTATTGGGTGAATGTCTTTTACATTTTGTATGGTAGTTTCAATAAAAAGTTATTTGTTGATTATGTTTGAAAACATTTATAATAGGATTGAATTGGACATATTATGTGTCATATTGGGCCTACTGTAGCTCCTTGATGCATCGACAGGATTCATGGGACAAACCCGATTTCATTTTAGCCGAGGCCTTACCCATTTAATTTCAGAAGTCTTGGATGAATCCTTGAAGATAAGTTTTAGATGTCCAGAATAATGCATTCTATAATTATGATATTTTTTTATTTATTTCCATGTTATTATTTTATTATAATAATATCCATGGTTATGTTTTCAATATCATATGATTATTTATAAGGAATAATTTGAAAATATTTTATTTTCTATATATTATAATCAAGTTATTGACTAATTGACATCTGTTTATTTTATTTACCTTTCCATAATTGTTATTTATTTTTTATGATTGATTTCAGTATATAGATACCATTACTATGCATCTTATCTAACCCCTTTATTATGTTTTATTTTTCCATAGTATTCCATGATGTTTATTATTGATGATATGAATGGTTAAGAAAAGATAATACTTGTGTTCTCAGAAGATTTTATTTTTTGTATTTCATATTATCAACTATATTATAAGATTCAAATTTGTATCTAGTTTTCCAAAACCACTATATTGTTTAGTCCTTATGGATATGATTCCTTTTATATTATTCCAATATAATTATGTATACACTGACTCTGGGATACTAGGGTTGGGGTCATTATAGATGGTGTCATAGGATGTAAACTGTAAAAAATTAAAACGAGATTTATGAAAATATATATTAGAGAATGAAAACCTATGAAATAATTTTTAAATACTACGAAAGAAACCAATGTATTTATTTAGAGATTAGTTATACCAAAATTTTTAATTTATGTTAAGTATTTGTGATATTATACATTATGTTTCTTAGTTTTATGATCTAATGTAGTGTATTACATTATATAGAAATTGAACCTAAAGGAAGGAATGTGAACCACATTAATGAACATAATCAATGTAGAGATTTCCCTCATTGAATTATAATTATGCTAGATCTATGTATGGTGTTGGAGATGCATTTGGAACTGAACAACATATAACTATACAAAAAAATAACTCTATTTTTGTGAAATATCCATAGCCATATAGAGACGCCCGCTGATGCAAAATGTGGTGTTAATGCAATGTCCTAGCCTGACTATCCACAAAAGCAGTATCTAGGTCAATGGTTCACATGGCTTCAAGAATCCCTACCCATACGCCAAAGGATAAAGATTACTAGTGAGGGTCTATGGTGCTGAATGTGGGGAGACTATACTCTCAGGATCAGAGTAGGATGATGATATATCAGAAATAAATAACAGAAAATAGTTTAAGAAATAATAATTAAATGAAAAAGTAGCATAATAATAATAATATAAACTGATATAAAATGTAAAACACCTATATAAAACAATAAATTCATGTCTAGATGATGATTCATAAACTAGAACAGTAGATATAAAACATTTAATATGATATAGGACCATAACAAGGAAAAGAATAAAATGGCCACAAGGGAAAACTCCTCGAGCATCTTGAGCTCTAGCTTAGTCCAGTTCTCTTAACTCTTTGGTACAATCATAATAGTAGAAGAAATAATCCAATATCCTATGAACATGAGATCAAATTTGGTACCCTAGTACAATGGTGGTCAGGGTAGGGTGTGAGAACAAATCCAAATAAGCCACCACCCAGGGTTTCTATAGCTATAATCCATCAGTGAATATAAATTAATGTAGTGTGATGGTATAAAGAATAATAAACCAAGATGAAGAAATAAGTAAACACCAGTCAGCTCAAGTTCTAATGGGACACTTCGGTGACTATACCTACTTCAAATCACAGCCATATTGAGTTCCTAATAGTAATAATATTATATTGTAACAATAGATATGTAGTATTACATCATATTTTAACCACTGATATAATATAATAAGTGAAAATATAAGTGGTCATATAATTAGAATACTAGGTGTTGCTCGGTCCATGGTGTAACTCATATATCCATGAAAATTTTTAAGAAGCCTAGAATCCCAAGACAAATGGTACATTCCCTACATCTCATAACGAGTATGATACATCATGCTAATCAATTGAGATAGTGATTGTTCATTCTTTTCAAAATTCGAATTTTTGGGTGTTTCATTATGCCAACATTCAACAAGGGACGTAGCGCATCATTCCAATCATCCAAATATATCACTGGTTTGAGACATCGTGCTCGACACCTAATGTAAGAGATCATGATATATCTATGCTCAACAAAACCCATACTATCATTCAGAATACTATATCAGGGTGTAATCATATTTACAGTAATAGAAATGGGGTCATTAACTCGCATTATTTACATTTATTATGCCCAATCATAACTATGGGAATCACAATTATTACAGGATGTGTGGTCGTACCACCTAATTATATTCCATTTCAATTATAAAATTTCATTTATTGATGGAGATATACCATCATGAGAAGGCCTTTTATTTAATACATGCATTTTATTCTTACAAAACAAGGAATCTTAATTAATATTGGAAATATGGAACCTAGATGGTACCATGAATAATTGGTCATTTAATTACTTTTGGATATCCATTTATGAATAAATCTAATCACTTAGGATGTACTTGGTTTACTATTCATTTAGATAGGAGTGGTCCATGTCATGCACATAGACAATGACTTGGTTTAAATATACATTTATATGAAGGTTGGGGACATCTATTTAATAATATCAATAAAGGCCAAGTACTAATCAAGGATTAACACTAACAAACAAATAGGAATAGGTAAACTCAGATGTCATAAATATAATAAAGATAAAAATCACTAATTATTACTTTATATTTTTAGAACACAACAATCCTCATATGAGGGGTTTTATTATAAATCATTTCATTATTTATCAAAAAATTCACTTATCACAATTAAGAATTAAATTTTAGAATCATATCTTAATTCACACACAGAAGCATTTAAGAAGTTTTCAAACATAACAAAACAGCACAGGGTTACAACATGAAACCTATGAGATTCCATATTCAATTGGAAAATTTTATACAAGGAATAATAAAATTATTTTTCCAAGTCAAACAAATAAAATGAATTTTGGGAATATGATTAGTTTAATTACAAATGGGAAATTTATGTTGGAACACCTATGGGGTGTCCACGATCAAGGTTATAATTCTCAATTTAAGAAAACCAAGTTCAACTCGAGTAATGATATATCTGTATAAAAATTTAGATTGAAGAAAATATATTTAAGGTAATCCGTGGAAAAGGACACCATGCGACACATCATCGTAATTTGAAAAATGATGAAAACATTAGGAAATATCCATAGACCACCAACATTATGCATAATATGATTTAGTCACCAAATATCAAGGATCAATTCAGTCTAGTTTGGAAGAAATTGAATAAACATAAATTTACCCATAAAATAGGGAAATGAGAGAGAATTATAATAACGTGGTCATGAGGTTATTTAAAAAGGAAATATTAAAAAAGGAAACTATATCCCACCAAGTGGAATCCATAGGGACCGATGATGTTCGAATCTGACGGCCGAAAGAGGAGATCCATCAAAGGCTAAAAAAGGGAGCTGTATGAACCCATGACACAGAGAAAGAGGTTCACATGGCTAGAGGGGTGAAAAAAAAGAAAGAGAGATTTAAAATTCATTAAGGGAAATAAATTAAATTCAACATCAAATATAGGTTTCATAGTTTGGCGACACTATTTTTAGAACTATTCTAATCTTCCTTCTTAGGAACCCTACCCCTCATGGTTGTCCCAAATTGTTTTCCCTAACTATCCACCAACCATTTGAGTAATAGTTAAAGCATACTGCATAAATGTCCCTAACCATACAAGCTTGGTGCAAGGTTTTGGAAACTATGTGCATCTTGTGCGGGGCACTTCTGCACACATACTACAGCTGCACATTTTACACTACTGGACATTATAGTTTCAGACAAACAATGTACCTTATTTAGTCCTTACCGTTTTGTGTTTTCAAACCAGGATTCTCCCAAAACATGATATAGAACCCAATGAACCTCTCGGGCCACTACCCATGTCTAGAAAATCATTTTGAAGTGTTCTAACTCTTGTAATTTTGTTCTGAAACTCAATTCAATGAACAACCCATCCACTATTCAGAAAATTCAAATAACCTCGGAATTTTGGGTTGGATCAAAAATATGTGTCATTAAAACCTCCCCACCTTAGAACATCTCAACCCTGAAAGGCATTTTGGAAATAATGAAATCACCACCCGACCTACAAGGGTCATGAAGTCTTGTAAAAATGGCCATATTACACTTCTAAATTCCAAATTCACTAGCTGGCATTACATAAGCATATGACATTTAATCCATGAAAACCCAATATAATAATCTTCCTCTAACTAAAACACTGAGACTATTCTTACTAAATCCATTTTTTATAGATTCATGTTCACATCATCAACACTATAAATATGGATGATGGAAATTCCATCAATAGGTTTAATCATAAAATGATTCCACGTCCCAGACACAAAACTTCCACCATTATTAATTCCTTACGAAGACCACCTATAAGAATTATATCAAAGTTCCATGTTTGATTTCTTTGACTGGTAAAACTGATTACATCCAAGCTCATATTAGGGACCTCATTAGAAATAAATGGTTATAACCCAATTGACCTACCTGAAACCGGTTATGTAATCATTCCTCTGAGGCAAATCCAACCCAAGAACCATACCCATTTTAACACATTTAAATTTTTAAAAGGGTTTCTTTTGAACATATACATTGACTAAGAAGGTTAACATTTCAAGACACTTCCTTCTGACTATTCCCATAATTCTCAAATTAAACGGTTGGCGTAATTCAAATTCAACCACAATGCCTTCTTCCACAACATATCATTTTTAAAATGATCACATTAACCAAAGCGCATACCACACTTATGAAGAACGTCTCTGAACAAACCATCACATGAATATTTAATTCATCATTCCTCATCATGAAAAAATCCATAACCCAAATTAAGCCCATTGTAATCTCCCCCCTTTAAACATCACCACCGAGCATTAAAAAAGTCTAGTAAAACCTTGTATTTATAAAAGTAGAGTCCAAGGAAATAACCCAAGGTAGTCATCATTCCATTATTACAAGTGAGATGTTTTAAAAAGACCACAACATCAATAACATATCATTTAATGATCCAAGAATGGAAATCATCATGCATTCATGTCAAGAGAAAACAGTTGGTGTCTATGAGTATGTCCATGGCGTTCTTACACAGGAACCGAGGTATCAATCCGGAGTAATGACGCCTCGAGATAAACCATTAATCCAACAATCACCACTAATAGAGTCAACTTATCAATCCCATCATATTTTAAAACATAGTGTGGTGTATAACTGATTCTATTTAGTGTAACAAGAACAACATCAAGATATGAGACATTCTCATCCATAAGAAAAATTACATTCATAGGATATCAAGATATCCAAAAGGAACCCAATACATATATGATAAAATACAGATGAAGTGATCAGTAAGACTCCACACCTTTTATACCCATGAAATCGAAGAAAATCAGTTGAACCCATACTGGTTGATTTACCTATAAAGAAGATCAGATTTCCCTACTAATCCCTTATCATCTGAACCACTATGCCTCTACCAACCTAGGAATCCCTTGATATAACAAGCATATCCATTGATTCCCTCCATGACCAATGATGTGTATCAAAGGATTCATACATAACCAACCAAATCCTCCTCATGATTCCAAGAATATACCAACACCTACTCACTAAAACTAACGTTACACTCCCCGCCTTAGGAGTAACTTATTCATCCAAAGGAGAAGTAGAATCATTGATCATAAAAAAGCTATATCAGATTCAAATTAATGCTTTTGTGAAACTCTTTTGAGTCATTCTCACAAACATTAAATCATTTGGTATGAAAACCAAAAGAAACATGAAAGACATGTCAAAAAAACTAATCCTCTTGGAAGTCATCTAATGCTTTGGTTAAAACATGACTCATTTAACTCACAGGTAAGTATAATAAATATATGACCCAAGAACATACTCAGCACCACAAGGATTCAATGATTCCACTAAACTCACTAGGTTCATTATATCATTTAGCAACCAATTGGGTACTGCATATTTGAAAACACACTACCCCATGGTTTCAGAAGCAAGATGAAACATCCTCAATAATATCCATAGGATATCTACCCAATTATTCCAAGTATGGGGTTATCCATATAATAAATATGACCCAAAGTATTATTTCTCCATATGGCCATTAACTTGGATGAAGACATACTATGTTTTCTATCCCTGAGGTTAAATATAGGGTCACGAGACCTAGAAAATGGTCATCCATGCCCTTGGAATATCTAAACTACTGAAATGTAGCATTACATGATTATAAAACTAGTAAAAAAATTCAAGGATACCATGATCACCCTTCTAAACAAGGGTTTCATTAGAAGCTAAGAGTCAGCTAGGGAAAATGACACCCAAATGGTACCATACATAAGAAATATCATAACATTTATCAATGAATTATAGCTCTAAGGGTGCTAACTTCCTTGGGATAGCCCCTTACGGAAGCATAATCATCGACCCTATAACTAGGGTATGCCAAACAGATTATACTTAGACCTATGCATATTATTAATTCTCTTGAAAAAGAGGAATGTACCTATGGAAAATTCTCACATTTCCATTCCATGTCAACTAAAGAAATGTTTAAAATACCCTTACAATAGGTTTTATGTTATGGACACCACTTCAGGTTCCATTTTTAAATCATTACATTGATTCACATTCAATACTTTAAAATTTATATTATTTAATTCATAACATAAAGTACCAATTACAATAAAAATCACAAGGTAATTGATATGACGGTTTATGAGGGTTCTGATAAACCAAACTAGGTTCATTATAATGAATCCCAATAGATGTTCCTCAATCATTAATGTTTGAAAACACCCATAGAGGTTCATCTCATAAAAAATATTCCCTAACTAAAATATGTGTGTCTATTTGTGCATTTTATAAGTTAACCACATGATTGGAATTCTGTGAGATAGATTCAGTAGAAAATATAATGGATCCCACCAATAAGTTAAAACTTTATTTTATTTACCCTTAATGGTTTTTATGGGATAACCATAAACATGATAACTTACCTACTATGGTCGAGTCACGTAAGGGGGTCTATAATCAACAAATTTATTATAGATTAAAATTCAACGTCTTTTACATTGAAAACCATCTAAAAATAAAACATGGTCATATATAATGGTTTGATTACATGGGTTTCCATGATCCAATCTATAAAGTTCCCTTTAATTTTATAGCCTAAATTATAGATCTCATTTAATGAAGAACTATTTAATTTATAATATTCATTTTATAATCCTTTTAATTTAAACAAAGGTCTTTATACGTATGTAAGGGTGAAGTGATGGTTTGAGTACATGGGTTACCCTTCCCCATTCTCATGGTGCCCATACAACTTACAATATAAGGCTATATCCCATTTAATTACATTCAATTTTCTCATCCCATGAAACCATTTATATATCAAAAATAATACATAGAATGTTATCATATGCGGTAAACACCTAGAAACATGATACAAAGAACAGAAGCATGATATATAGGCATGACATGATAATAATCAGGAATCATGACATATAATAACTTAATAATTTTATACCAACAAGCCTTCTTAAGAAGAAAAAATCATGGAATAACACTCAATGAGCAAAATAAGAATTAGTATCTAGTTCAACAGATGAAACTAAATGGAATGTAATATTCATAGCATGTGAATATCTATGTTCCTATAATGATTCTTGTAATGAAACGTCCTTTATATACCTGGCCATGGGAAGAATACCATAAATTTCAATAATCAATAAGTTGTGTAAAGAACAACATTAAATCAAGGTAAAATCATTATATTATATAATAACAAACAACATGAAAACCAATCCCAACCTAGGCCTCTTGGACATTTCCCCATATTTGGTTTCATCAATCCCTGGAATGGCTATTTACCCAGCGCTGACATATTCCTAGTCGATTGTCTACCATATGAAAACATTAAGAAAAATGAAATATGAAAAGGAACTAATACAACTTTGTAACGTCCGGGCCTAACTGTCCATGAAACTGATAGATGGATCATTGGGTTACAAGGCCTCAAGAATGCTTCTCTATACCCTAGAGTTTTCTGACTAGTAGTGAGGGTTTATGTATCTTATAATGGGGAGACTATACACTCATTATCAGAGTAGCACATCAGTATATAAGAAATTAAATAACTGAAAAAAAATATTAAGTAGTAATGAATCAAAGATAGAGTATTTGAATAACATTATAACCTTAATAAAAACGTATAATTCCTTTATACATCAAATCATTCATGTCTATAATATGATACAAAAAATAAAACAGTTCACATATAACATGAAATATGATATAGTACAATAAAAAGGAAAAGAATTAAAAGGCACTGAGGAAAAAATCCTCAAGCATCTTGATATCCAGCTCAATCTTGTATTCTTAACACCTAGGTACATGACTAAAAGAAAAATAAATGATTCATGGTCCTATGAACATGAGATATACTCGGGCACCTGAATGAAATCGCGACCCAAGAAGGTTGTCAGATAAAATCCCATTAGGCCACCAACCATGGAGTCTATAGCTATATCTATTTTTTTAATATAAATTAAAGAAGTGTGAAGGTATACTGAATAATAAAAAAACTTTAGGAAATAAATAATCACCAGTCATCTCAAGTTTCAATGGGATACTTGGACGACTCTACCAGCTTTAGCACATGGACAAAATTATTTTTTAATTAGTAACTATATACATAGTTACACTATGTATGTAGTATATCCCTATTTTACATCCCCCTATATGATCAAATTATGTGTAGATGTAAGTGTTCATATACCTACAATACAAGGTGATTTCTAGAACGGGCCATAACTTTCACATCTCTAACTAGTCTAAAAGAGCCTACATTCCCAATCCAAAGGGTAAATGACCTACATCTTATAATGAGTGGTAGAAGTCTTTCTCATCACTCAAGATGGTGATTGTGACATCATGTTGACACTTGAAGTTGTGAGTGTTTGGTTATTAAAACACTCAATAAGGGGCATGCTGCATCATGTCCACTATCCAAATAATATCACTTATGAATGATGTCATGATCAACGCTCGATGTAATGAAGAATGATACAACCATGCTCAAAAGAACCCTTACCATCATTCTATAGACTATATGAAGGCATAATAATAATGATAATAATAGACATGAGGAATTACTTCTAATTATTTACATTCATTAATCTCAATCATAACTAAGGGAATAACAATTATAACATGAGGTGTGTTGTACCACCAAATTCAATTCCATTTCAATTAATACATTTGAATATTTCATGGAGGGGATTCCATCATGAAAACCCATTCTATTTAATACATGCCATTTATTCTAAAAAACATCACAATTTAATTACTATGGCTAATAATTCACTTAGAATTATCCATGAACAATTGGCCATTTAAATACTTGGAAAATCTGTTTATGGAGAAAACCAAGTACTTAAAAGGTACTTGGATTATTATTCATTTAGATATGAGTGGTCCATTTCATACACATAGAAGGTTAATTGGATCAAATAAACATTTATATTAAAGGAGGGGAAATCCATTTAATAACATCATTAAAGGCCATGTAGTAAGAATTCCATAACTCTAACAAAAATAAAAGGTATAAGTAAACAATCATTACATAAAGCCAAGAAAGATGAAAAATACTAATTACCACTTCATAATTTTAGAAGAAAAAATCCCTCATCCATGGGGTTTTATTATAAAACATGTAATTTTTAATCAAATTATTCACCCATAATAATTAAAAATTAAATTTAATAACCACAACTTAATTCACACAAGGAGTAATTTTACAAGATATAAAAAAATAACAAAACAACACAAGGATAAAAAATTTCACCTCGGATGTGCCATTTTTAATTTGTAAATTAACGACAATGGGGAATTCCATTATTAATCCAAGAATAAAACTTAGAATGAATTTAAGGCATTTAATTTCTTTAATTAAGAAGGGTTAATTTTAGTTGTAAGACCCAAGGGGTGTAGAGCCCTTCATTTGAAGTATGTAATGATTCATTTATGTATTTTAATTATATTAACTATTTAGTTCAAGTTTGGGAAGGTTTGTGGACCTTTTGTAATAACTATGGGTATTTTCTACAGGTGTGTGGTATGAGAACAGTTTGGAAAAATTGGGAAACACCTACATGAAACCATGCATAGTGAGACATAGACAAAGGGGAAGTTACCCAGGCAGCGTAAGATTTTTACAAACCGTTTGATAGCCTTTGAGAAACCATTAAACTTGAGATAGTTTGATTTGGAATAGCTAGCGTACAATTTATAAATCATGAAATCCAACCATGTGAGGTTCCTTCTTTGGACAGAGGGTGGCACATGGTTAATAAATATTTTCCTAACTTTGTGACTAACCATGAACATGTTAAATGTGAGATCATAAAATTATTAATCTCATAGGTTTTTACCAATAAGGACCTCTTATTACCTTCTATGTGCCCCTGACTCATGATCCACCATTCCCAAAGGTTATGTAAGCTTATACTATTGATTTTGAGGTGATCTGAGGTCCGATCATTGTGTTTTAAAGATGGATTCTTTCCATATTTCATCATTCATGGTAGTTCATGGTGGTTTTTATTATATGTACTTCTCCCACTCTCTAAATTTTGTATATATATGTCCTATATGGATATATCTTAGCTATTTTATTCAAATAATATTTTATTTTGTTAATTTCATGATAGGGTTAGTGATCTAAGGTGGGTTTTTGAGGATTCAACTTGGATTCGTTGGCATTTGAGTTTCATTCTTTTTTTCATCAAAAAACTCAAGGTATGTCTCTTCACTCATGACTTTTATATTTATAATTGGAGGATTTATTTCATAATTATTGATTTATTAGAAATTGGTTGTGAAATTTATTTGAAAATCATGGTAGAACCCTCGTTAGTGATGGTTTATGTCTTTGTGAAACTGTGAAACTTTTGTGCAATGTTATTTGATAAATTATTTAAAAATTATGATTTTAAAATAGTTTCTTGGTTCAATTTATGAAAAAAAATGAATTTAAACGGTTTTTTATTTAAATGGTTTTTTATTGAAAATTATTTGGAATGATTATATAATCATGTGTTTTGGGTATTCTTGGTGGTATGTGTTCATATTGCATTATGAGGCCTGGTTGAAATATGACCTTTGTCTTGGTGCCAAAGGTGTAATGACACATGTTATTTAATTTGATTTTGTTGACTTGGTATATTGACAAGAATATTCCTATTAGTATCAAAATGTCATAATGAAGCATACATGTAGGTATGTGTGGAGTTTGGGTTTGAAATGAGATATTCCAAATGGTTTGTGAAGTGGTTTGGAAAACATGAATGGTTTATTTAAATGGAAAACAGTTTTGGTTTGGAAATATATTTTTTGTAGAAATAATTTTGGTTTTGAGATAAATAGTTTTAAATATTTTATATAATTTTTTTATATATATGTGATAACATGGTCTATCCTAGTGTCGTGAGTATGATAGTTATTTGGATAAAACCTACAGAGTTTCATTACTCACCACTACTTTGGCACATTAGTGCTTTTGCAGATGTAACTTACCAGGACATAGGTAAATGTAAATTATCACACATATTTAGTAGTACATTGTGATAATTGGTCTGTTTTGGTGGAGTTGGAGCATGGAGTATGTGGATCTTGAAGTTGTGGTCATCCCTGAGTTTTGTTTGTTTTATAGTTTTATGTTGTATTCATGGTTGTTTTTTAGTCTTTTGTTGTGGTACCTTTTGTAGTTGGTTTTGATATAAATGAAATTTTTTCCATCCCTCCATTGTTATCATGTATCATTTAGTGGTTTATTTTGTTATGGTAGGTTTCGTTGGTTTTTTCACCATCAATGGGAAAATAGTCCCCCAATTTTAAATGATGCCCTTGATATTTATTTCCAGCCTTTGGAGCCTTAACAATGTTTCGTAAGGCCAAGTAACATCCTCCCACCATCTAAAGCCAATGATGAGGGGTTGGAAATTACAAGTGGTATCAGCTTGATCTTTCCAAAAATCTATCTGGAACAGGTGGTCATTAACATGGTATTATTTGTCAGTATTGGAGTTGAAATTAATTATGGTTTTTTTGGGATTTTAGAAATGAGAAGGATTGTCAAAAAGTGAAATGTAAAGTATAATAATACAAAGCTAACATTATTATGTTGAGAATCATGTTACCAGGGATTTGGGTACATAAGCATTTTGGAGACACTTATAGAAATTGGAATCTCATTATCATGGGTTTAGCCAATGAGATGAGGATGGCTTGCATTGTAGAGGAATAAATTCCCACTAGATGAGCATATTTCATTTTGAGTAATGATTTATGATTTTTATGAAAGCTATTAAATTTTAAAAATTGTAAACATTTTTTCAAATGTGATATTTTGAAAAAAGCATAAAATAGTTATTTTGAAAATAGTATGATTTTCAAAAGAATGGTGAAATTTCACAAAATGGTTAAATGTGGAAAAGGTTGATTTTGGATTGATTTATTTTGATATTTCAATGCGGTAGAATTTGAAATACTAATATTTTAGTTAATATAGAGTGAGACTTATTTCATGTTGTTGTGTTTATAGAAAATTAAACTCAGTATGCATTGTAAAACCCAATCAGTGGAAGCAGTTTAGACTATGGTTTCACCTGATCCACAAGTAAACCAATAAATAGTTCAAAGAATTTTCTTTTTGTATCAGGCTATAGGTAGATGGAACAAGAGGTATGACCCAATGAAAATAGATCATTTCCTATAATTCTAGAAACAAAATCCATCCATCTATTGGGGTAATTTGGAATCAAAAAAGGTAATGGTGTCACTGAATGGGATTAATAATATCATTGATTTCATCGACACATCGGCAGAGTTGAAATTCAATCTAGAAACTTATATTCTGGAAGATCATGCATGGTAGTGGTGGGATCTAGTATTTTAGGCTAAAGTAGATCAAGTAATTGGTTGGGAGGATTTTATGGAATTATTCAACAAAAAATTCTATCCTCACATGTTCTGAATTCAGAGAATGATAAGATTATTCAGTTTGAAGCAAGAAAATATTTCTATCATAGATTATTAATCTAAATTCATTAATTTAGTTGGATTTTCAGCCCATTTTGCTTCCAGTTCATCCTTGAAGGAAAACATCTTCGAATTCGGGTCGAAGTATGAGATTCACTTAACGATTTTTGTGTCTTATATAATGGATTATATAGAGATAGTGGATAGAGAAACTATTGTAGAAAAGAACATATTAGGGGTTATATGAGGGGGATTTATTTTAATACCCATAGGAAAATGTGGGAAATCTATTGTTAGGAGAAAATGAATGGGGGCACCTATATTCAACGTGGTAGCATGAATCAGAATTAGACGGCTGGTTTGGTGAATCTTCCTTTGAGACCCACGACTAAAGCTAGATGCTTCAAATGTTGTTCCTTCAACCCCATGAAGTGATAGTGTATGGAACCAATGAGACCATGCCACAATTGAATCAAAATTTAGAATCCTCATTTCTATTATTGCAGTGCTCTGAGGTCAGGTTCTCATGACACTTCTGAGGTGTCATAAAAGTCATATTCTTCAACTTGGAGTGGGAAGTAGAATCAACCTTGTCAGTAGAATGGATCTATCCATGGTGAATCTAGGAATACCATGAATCCTCAATAATTTCAGTCTCAACAGGAAAATAGATAACATAGTGCAGTGAGACATAAATTTTATGGAGATGAGTAGGTTATTGTGGATGATCTTTCTGGACCATTTATGGTGTGAGGTACAATTATTATGAATTATATACTTATGGAAGCTTTGTTTGATATGGGTTCTTCCCATTACATTATCACTTCTCATTTTATTGGTTTTCTGAGATTAATAGTTGATATTATTCCTTCTATGTTAAGATATCAAACACCACTTTGTCAAATAGAATGTAGAGCCTCTATGTGTAGAGAATGTTCTAAAATTGTTGATAGATCTCACATGATGTGGGATTTATCTATGATATAAATTGATGTATATGATGAAATCTCGGTAATTGATTAGTTGACATCATTCACGGCTCACATCAACCGTTATAGAATAATAGTTAGTTTTTCATCTGAGGATGGAGTCGAGCATCTGTTTAGACGAGAAAATAATGTATAGACAGGTGAAACTAGCTTGCTGTCACCATCAACTGGAATGACATCCTACCTTTTGGTAGCGTTGAATTTGGAATTGATGGAAAAGATCAGGAATATAAATATTCCCGCATTTGTGGCCCATTTTCCTAATGTTTCTCCTCAAAACATATCTGGGTTTCCTGCTGTATAGGAAGTGGAGTTTACCATTGATCTTATAGCGGGGAAAAGTCTTATATCACTACGATCATATCAAATGGAACAAAAAAATTAATGGAATTTAAGGTAAAGTAGGAAGAACTAGAATAAAAATGGTTCATTTGGATGAGCATGTATTCATGGGAAATGCCGGTATTTTTTGTGAAAATAGCAGATAGGACTCTTTGACATTTTTTCGATTATCATAAGCCTAACCATGTTATCATAATGAACAGGTATCCTATTACATGCATTGATGATATATTTTATCAATTTAGGGGAGAATGGTGGTTCTCCAAAAATTACTTATGATCAGGATATCTTCACTTGCAATTTTGGAAGGAGTATATTATGAAAACAGCTTTCAGAAGTAGATATTCCATTATAAATATCTGGTAATACATTTCAGCCTTACAAATGAACCATATGCCTCTATATTTTTGATAAATTGGATATTCTATAGGCATATAGATTCTTTTTTAGTTGTGTTTGTGGTTGAAATCATGGTGTATTCAAGAATAAGGGATGAATATGAGAAACACATTGTGAAAATTTTGGGAATATTGAGATATCGATGTCTATATGCCAAATTATCATGTGTGATTTTTTAATACAAGAGGTGTATTTAATTTTACTTGTAATCCCTGAAAAGGTGTTTTTATGGACAAAGAAACTATAAAATTTATCATCTTCTGGAAACTACCAAAAAACATATTTGAGATATGTAGTTTACTTAGTCTAGATAGTTATTATTGATAGTTTTTTCATTATTATGCATGACTAGATTTTACTATGAATGATTTTATAGAGAATAATATTCCATTCCAATGGAATGAACAATGAAAAATATCCTTTCAAGAGTTGAAAGTTCACCTTACATCAGCATGAATCATGATTATATATGAAATTAGGATAAGGGTACTTGTTGTATTGGTATTCTTCAAGATCAGGGTTGGGGTGTATTCTCATTAAAGGAGATCAAGTTGTTTCTTATGGCTCAAGATAGTTATGTGTGCATGAGATGAACTACCCAACACATGATTTGGAGTTATCTTTTGTAGTCTATTCTTTGATGACGTGGAAGCCTAACCTCCTTGGTGGGAGATTTAATGTTTTTACAGATCATAAGATCATGAAACATATTTTCTCATAAGGGGATTTAAATCTGATATAAAGAAGATGGATAGAGTATCCCTAATTGATTGAATGTGACTTGATGTATACAGCAGTTAAAGGAAATACGATGGAAGATGAATTAATCAAAAATTCATATGCTCAGTTAAAAAAAATTCAAATGAGTGGTAGTTAAAGATGTTCTTAGATGAAAATCACCTGGAATGTAAAGAACAAGGTGAAGTTGTGGTTTTCATTGCAGTTTTGTATTTTTCGGATTTGGTGAATATTGTTAAAGAGTCATAGACATCCAATTCAGAATGTGTTGTGATGAGTTAAAAACTCAATGGTTGAGAGACCATTGAGGGATGAATGATTTACTAGAGTTTGGTTTTTTGGATTATAAATCATATGGTCATACCTATGGCTTGTCAGGAACAACATCGTCATGGTAACCACTAGTCTAGTTGTTTTGTTCATCCTGCAACATGAAATCTGTATAAGGCATTGGAATCATAGTTTTTGTGGGCTGGTATGAAAAGTAATGTGGCTATATTTTTTAAAAGATTCATAACATTTCAATAAGTTAGTGAATAACATAAATGAGAAGCAGGTATGTTACAATATTTACCTGTTCGAGTTTGAAAATGGGAGAAGACACCAATAGATTGTGTAATAGGTCTCCCATGAATTGTTCAGAAACATGATGCAATATGGGTGATAGTGTATTGAAACACAAATTCATCTCATTTCATCCCTAATTGTAAATCTCATAAGCTGGAGAACATATCAAAAGTATATTTCCAAGAAGTGATGAAGAGGAATGGCATACCAATTTCAATCGAATCAAATAGAGATCTGAGTTTTATATCTCGTTTCTATAAATCCTTTCAATAAGTCATTGGAACACAGTCGACTACAAGTATGGTGTATCATCCTTATATATATGGTCAATCCTATAGGATGATATAAATTTTTTAAGATAGGTTGTGGGCTTTTGTAACGGGTTTTGGTGGATCATGGGATGAAAATTTTCTGTTGGTGGAGTTTTCATATAATAATAGTTATCAAGACTCCATACATACTTCTCCTTTTGATGCATTAAATGATCATCCTTGTCATTATCCATATTTTTAGGTGGAAAGAGGTGAGACTTCACTAGTTGGGCCAAGACTTGTCGATGAAACAATAGATAAGATTCAGTTGATTATGAAATGGATGGAGATTTCATAGAGTTGTCAAATATTGTCTATAGATCATCGTCGATGTCCATTTTCATTCACGGTGAGTGATCATATGTTCCTGAGGATTTCATCAAGGATTTCACATCATCGTTTTGGGAAGCAGTGAATGTTATAACTTTGTTACGTAGGCCCTTTTGAGATACATGAATGGGTTGGTGAGGTGGAATATCTGTTTTAATTGCCAACACAGTTTAATGCAATGCACAATGTTTTTCACATAACTTAGTTGAAAAGGTATCTTCTTGATCCAAACAATGTTATTAGATAATATCATGTTATCATAGAGTCATATGCTTCATTAGTACACATGGTAGTACAGATTGTGGATAGGAAAGAGAAAGTACTAAATGGAATGAGCATCGATCTAGTGAGGGGTTATTGGAAGCATGGAAAAATTCAACAAGAGACTTGGGAAAGAGACAACACATGAAAGTGAAATGGCCAAAAGTCTTTGATGGAAATGATATTTTTCTACAATCTGAGGAGAAAAAGTCCAGTGGTGGGGAGAATGTATCACCCCATGATTCATATAAATAACACTTCATTTATGTATTTAAAATATATAAAGTGGTTCGGTTATTTCTAGAAGGGTTTGGGGAACTTTTAAAATGTTTTTGGGTTTTTTCTATTGGTGAGCGGTTGGAGCACTGTTTGTGAAAATCGTGTAACTCTTATAGGAATCCATGAATAGTGAGATAGAGGGTAAGTGGAAGTCACAAGGGTGGTGCATGGTTTTTCCAAACCGTGCATAAACCTAGTAGAAATAGTTAAACTTGAGTCAGTGGAAATTGTCATGGATGGTGCATGGTTTGGAAACCATGAGATCCCAGAGTGTGAGGTTCCTTCTTGGGACAGAAAATTGTGCATGGTTAACGCGCAATTTTCATAACAGTTCTACTAACCATTCAGAGGTTAAAAGAGAGAACCTAAAATAGTGGATCTCATATGTTTTGACCTATAAGGCCCTCTTTTTCATCTTATGCGGCCCTAACTTGATATTATATCTTCCCAAAGGTTAATGAAGCTTATCACATCAATCTGAATGTGATATTAAGGCTTATATTTATGTTTTGAATCCATATTATTATGTCATCTCATCATTCTTGGTATTTTTTAGTGGGTTTTCTTTGATCTACTTATACATCTCTCATAGTTTATTTGATAATTGTCTATTTTGGATGGATCTAAGATATTTAGTTCTAAATATTAATATATTTTTTTGGTTGATTCTAGGTGAAGAAATATAAGGTGGGTTTTTTTGTTATTCAAACTGGTTTCGTTGGTGTTTGAGTGTCGTTCTATGTTTTCATCATAAAACATGAGGTAGGTGGATTAACGCTTGAATCATCTATTTTGAAATATAAGTATTGATTTAATATTGATCATTGTACCATGAATTTATTGTGAAATTAATTTGAAAGGAATTCTTGAAATCCTATTTAGTGATGAATTCTGGTTTTCATAAATTGAAATATTGTCGTGAAAATATCTTTGATAAATTATTTTAAATTGTTGATTTTAAAATAGTTGATTAGTTCTATTTAAGGAAAAAGAGTTTTAAAAAAAGGTTGACTTATTTAAATATTTATTTGTATATAAAAGGATTTGGAATGATTTTATTGGATTGGGTTGTGGGCATACTTTGTGGCATGTATTTATATTGATTTATGAGCCCGGGTTGATATACGACATTATTCTTGATGCCAAAGGTGTAATGGAACATTGTATTTAATTACCTTGTGAAGACATAATAGAATGAATAGAAACCGCTCATGAGTATGGAACTATCATAACAAATCCTGCATGTAGGTATGTGTAGAGTTTTTTTGGAATGGGGTATGCCAAATGGGTTGTTAAGTGGTTGGGAAAACAAGATTGGTTGATTTTCATGGAAAAAAGATTTGTTTGGGAAATCTATTTTTCATTAAAATAGTTTTGGGGTTGAGATAAATTATTTTAAACAATTTAAATAAATTTTCCTATATAAATGTGTTACGTTGTTCTACTCTAGTTTTGTGTGTAGGGAAGTCATTTGGGGAAAACTAACTGAGTTTCATTACTCACCCCTACTTTGGCATATTGGGGCTTCTAAATATTTCCTTTATCTAGACACATGTAGAAGTAAAGTATCACACATATTTATTAGTACATCATGATTCATGGGATGTTTATGTTTAGTAGGAGTATAGAGCATAAGGAGATTGGATTTGTGTTCATCCTTGAGTTATGTTGGTTTTATAACATACCACTGTGCACTTGGTTGTTTTGTAGTATTTTGATTTGTTACCTTTTATAATTGGTTTTGATATAAATTAAATGTTGAGTTGTCATTAATTTTTATCATGCATCATGTAATGGTTTATTTTCTTATGTAATGTATTGTTGTTAGTTTTATTTTACAAGGTAAAATTGTACCCCAATTATAAATGAAGCATGTGGAATTTATTTCCATCCTTTGGAACCTTGGGGATTCCTCTCAAGGACAAGTAACATCCTCCCACCTTCTCAACCCAATGAGGAGGGGCAGGACGTTACAAGGGAAATTTGTGATCGAGGTTTGCATCCTCAATTTTTTTAAAAATTGTGGATGAGATTAATATTAGATGTGTGCACAAATTTAGATTGAAGAAATTTTTTTATTGAAACATATAGCAATGACCATAATACAGCGGAACAACACTATTTATGAAATCGTGTAAACACGAGGATAATTCCCTAGACCTCCTACATTATGATTAGGATGATTCACTCACCTAATATCAATGCATTATTCATTCTGGTTTGGAATAAATTGATAAAAAGTTCATTTTCACTAAAAATAGGGGAAATGAGACCACTCCATCATAAATTGGTCTAGAAGATATTAAACGTAGAAAATTTAAAAAATAATGAATATCCTAAGGAGAGAAATCCATTTGGAATGAGGGTGCTCAATTCTAATGACGGATGGAGGAGATCCATAAAATCATAGTTAATGGAGGTGGATGAACCCACAACACACAGGAGGAGGATCACATGACAAGAGGAATATATGGAAATAAAGAAAGAGGGATTTGAAACATAGGTAGCGGAAGAAAATTTAAGTTAACCTCAAAACTAGGTCGCAAGGTAGGGCCGCATGGTTTGAAAAACTATGATCCAAATATGATACTCCATCTTCATGGGAACATTACCTCTCATGGTTGTCACACATGGTTTTCCCTAAATATGGGCCAACCGTTTGATGAATATGGTAATAACACTGACTAAATATAACTAATCGTGTGGGCATGGTGCATGGTTTGGGAAACCATGAACATCCCATTCCTGGAACGTCTTCTCACTTATTGCAATGGTACAGTTTTCACTGGTTGGCTATACAGTTTTAGAAAAACCGTGTTCCTCGTTTGGTCCTTCCCATTTTCGAGTTATGATCTTGAAACTCTCGAAACATGATAGAGAACCCGTGGAACCTCTTTTTCCTTCAACAATGAATAAAAAAATAATGAAGTGTTCCAACCCACATAATTTTGTTACAAAACTCGGTTCAATGAATGTCACATCCACTAAACACGAAAATTAAAATTCTCATTGAATTATACTGTTTTTCAGAAACAATGGTCATTATAGTAACAATGTTAGATTACTATATGCATCTCCAACCATTATCATTCAGTGGAACTAAAAATTTATTTGTAGATATGAAATGGATGTGCTGCTTAGAAAAGGTATTTCTCTCATTAAAATGACTTGAAAGGGAGAATCTCATCAAGGAATTTTATCATCTCTCGATAGATTCAGAGAAATAATGGTAATTGGTTCAAAACACTAAGGAGGTGGATGAAATAGAGAACATGTAATTGGAGGATTTTAATGAACTTTTCTTGGAAAAATATTTCCCCTGAAAACAGTGAGAAGATATGGAGAGAAAATTATTGAGTCTAACAGAAGAGGAAGATGATAATGTTTCTATGTATGAATCTGACTTTATAAGGTTATCAATGTATTCAATGGACTACGTATGTAGTGAAAAGAGTAATATTTACCATTTATTTTATGTGATTAAACCAATTAAACAAAGGAAAATAGTCGTCCAAACATCCTCATCATACAAGTATATAGTATCATGTTTCATCAGGACAGAGAAGGAATTTTCCAAGTATTTTGGTTTTTAATGAATGTGAGAGAATAAGAGGACCAAAGAGAAGGAAATGGATAAGTTGAATAAAAGTAAGAAGGATTTCCCTAATGTGATAATTATGGAAAGAAACACCCCATTAATTTTTTTAAAGGGAATGAGATTTTTTTACAAGTTTAGAGAGAAAGGACACCATACCCATGATTGAAAGTCATTGAATGAATATGTGAAATGATTCAACTATAAGTATATGGGGCACTATGAAAATGAATTCCCAATGATTTATGGAAATATAATTAAACATAAGCAAAGAGATCAAGGTCAACATGTTTCGATTGATAAATTCTAACTGGAATTATCTCAATTCTTGTGTATTTAGATCCAACAAATATGTGGTAAAATTATTATATTGATGATATTATTGAATCATTTATGTATCGTAATGCAATTATATTTCATAAGGTATTTGAAATCGTGTGGGGAATGGTGCTATGAAAAATGATTCAACAGAAAGTTTATCTTTTAGGAAACACATGTTTTAGGGAGGATAACAATTAATACATTCTCAATGTTGAGATAATAATAATGATTTTATTATACACTACCACAAAACTGGGCAAGGCCAGTGCCACCCCTTTATCGGCACTAACGAAAAATCGCTGATAAAGGGACCTCCTTTATCAGCGCTTTTTTTAATATCACTGATAAAAGGGGGGCCTTTATCAGTGCTTTTTTTAAAAGCACTGATAAATGGTTCGACTTCAAAAATAATTTTTTAAAAATATTATATTAATATATAAATATATCAATATAGTTATATTGATATAAATATGATATATAATTTTTAAATATATTTTAGAGAAGTGTAAATATACATTTACACTTATTATACTTAATATATAAGATATTTAGTGAAAATGGATTATAAAAAAAATTTAAAAAATATTTTTAATTAATAATTTTCTAATTGTTATCAGTAATAGTAATTTAATAACTATTAGAAGACTAAAAAAATTAAAAAAAGATCCAAAATATGTTGAAAGGCAACTCAAACTTCAAACGGCCATAACTTTTGATCCGAGTGTCCGTTTGAGCTCTACCACATATGAAATATAATACTACGATGATCTATACGTCTCTTTGATTGGGAAGAACCTCGGTCAAGGGTTTTTCGAGGCCAAAAGTGGCCCAGAAAGCCTCCAAAACTGAGTTTTTAGTTGGGGTACCCAGATTTTTTAACATTTTGTGGATTTTCAGTCTCATTTAAGGGGGGTTTTATTGGCTTTTTTTGGTGGGGACTGAATTTATTCCAAGGTATTACATTCATATTGATATTATGTCTTTAAAATTTTATCGTTTTTTATAATGCACTTCTATTTATAATAAAATATATAACAATATGTACATATATTTATATATTCACAGCTAAAAATTAAATTTTTTAAATAAATAATTAAACATATTTACATGTAAAATATATTAGATTTATCTAAATAATTACTAACATCCATTTTATTTAAAATACCAATATATGAATATTTATATAACTACTATATATTAATATAACTATATATATTAATATAACTATATATATATTAATATAACTATATATATTAATATAAATATATATTAATATATGAATAAATATATCTAAATATATATATATAAATAAATAGATATATAATGAATAAGAGAACAAATCAATATAGTGGAGTGGCAAAGGCTTTAGGTGCGCATGGGGGAGGTCTCGAGATCAAATCCCGGTGAAGGCAGGGGTATGCGCGCAAGGGTGATTTAGAGGGATAGCGCTAATAATGGGTGTAGGCGGTGCGGGTGGGCACTGGAGGAGCTGGAAAGAACTGATAAAGGGGGGCTCAATAACTATAAACCCCCCCCCCCCATGATATTGGCAGTATTTTTAAAAAAAAATTAAATTTTTTTAATTTTTATCAGCGCTAAAAAAGCGCTGATAAAAGACACTTTTATCATCGCTTATTTTTAGCACTGTTAAAATACCCCTTTTATCAGCACTTTTTTTAGCGCTGATAAAGTGGACCCCCTTTATCTTTGCCAGCATTAAACGGGTATGGTATTCACTTACACAATGTTTTGGCATGCGATGTTTTGGTGTAACTTTGGCAGCATAGCATCGTCAAATAGAAATTGTAAAATGGGTTGATGAGAGAGAAAGGGTTATCTCATCATATATACATGAAATGGACAGTAAGGGGTTCAGGGAACCTAATACCCCAATATATTTAATTCAATTTATATGCATAATATAAAATAATTTCTTGAATGTAAATGAGGAGAGAAATCTCTTACGTAATTTACGCATGGTAATAGGTGTAAATGGGAGGCATTAATGCGAGAGAAATGGGTCATTAAAATATAATTAGGGAAGTATAGGGGATTTGATAAATCATACCATAACATTTTTAATTGAAAATATAAGGTCATTACAATATAAGGAAACTTGTACCTAAATAAAGAAGGAAGTAAAATGAGGGTCCCTTACTTTGAAGTGTGACCCCAAAGTCTTGAGAGCGGTTAGAGAGAGGCTTCTTGGGAGCTTGTAGAACCTTAAAAGGAATTTAGAGAGAGGATTTGAAAGTTTTTTATATCTCTATATGGTTTTATGGAATATTAATTGGATATTTAGTTTGTTTATATAGAAAAATTGAGTAAAATCATTATTATTTACGTTTTGGACACTACACATTAAACTAATCAAAACCACAATCCATACCATGGTATTTTCCCATGGTTTCTTCAAAAATTGAGTGTAAAAAATTATTTTATATAGGAAATGAACGAAATTATTGAAATATTATTCTTTCTTATATAGATGTGATTCACACTCTCAAGGAAACCATTTCAAAAAGTTAAAATATTTTATAAGTATTGGAGGGTCCGCTAAGGAATCATAAAATTAATCAAACAAATATAAAATCTCATTATTTTAGAGTTAAAACATATATTGGCCTAATATACCTTTTATAGTATTTTATTAAATCACTATTTTGTCATTATGATGTCATAAAACAAATTATTTATTTAAATGGTATTTTCTTTTTACCGAAAAATTCGATTATCTCAAAAAATTATGAAAAAATCACAATTATATAATTTAGATGTCATGAATCCAAAATAATTATTAATTTTATCTAAAATAATTTCTAAATACTAGAATTTTCATTATAAAATAAAAACTGACATTTATCGAAAATTCACAGGTTTTGGAAAAAATAGCTTTCAAACATTAATAAAAATGACGATTTTATTCATAAAAATTATATGATCATTTAAATTTAATAAAAATTAATTTAGTAACAATATTTTATTAAAATTATGTTTAATTCGATAATACTTTAATTCATGAAAAGAGATTTCATAATTGAATATTAACTAAAAATACTATTTGTGATTTAAAAACCGTTTACAAAGTGACAATAATAAAATGAATTTGTATTCTTTATACAAAAAGAATTCACATTATCATAGTGATATGGTCTTGCTACATAACCCCTTATAACACCCACATAATACGTAAGGGTAAGGAGTGTGATGGTGAAAGACTCTTGGGGCAGCATGGATAGCATCACTCATGTGGTAATCTCTATTAACATCTTCTTCACCCATAGGGGATTCCATACAAGCGTAACGTGTTAAAGCTCTGGTTGGTCTTGGTCAAGAGTGAATCCCAGTGATGCTACCTCCTTTATAAGATCCTAAAAATGGTCTTCGTATGGAGAAATTCTACTGGATCAGGCCATCTCTTCATTTTTCTGAGTAAATTGGATTGGTTAAATCCCTATATTTATAGTAATCATGTAATCACTGTTCAATGTCTATATTAGCAATGGTAAAAATTCTTAACAGTATATTAAAATCCAAAAACATAAAACCAAGTAAGTGAATATGGTTTATATAACCATTTTAGATGATTAAACATTTAATTAGATCAAGAGGAGTTTTTATTAATAAATGTTTGGGTCCTTGTTATACATGACACTAAACTACAGAAAAGAATATATGAACTATATGAACCAAAAATTCATAAAATCGTCAATACAAATTTCAAAACATTAAACTTAGTATTAAACAAGAACCATTTCTCACTATGTTTAAATCCCACAAAGGGCACCTTGAAAAAAAATTCAGGCATCTGCTCACTGTACACAAACACACTTTATAGTCCACACATCATTGAGAATTGATAAAATTGAAAAGGTATAAAATTGTTCAAGATAAAAACCAATAAAATCATGCCTAGTAAATATCTTATTTCACTAATATTATACCTTTCCCTCAACATCTTAACAAAAATATAGAGCTGAAAATAATATATAAAAATATTTTATGGACCATTATATGTCCCTAAAAATAATCAAGCTACAATTTTTAGGCCTATTATCCTTTGAAAAATTTATATCACTCTTCATTTTGGTCATATACCCCCAAATAATATTTTTGAACTAGATAATATTGGAATGATTGGTTTTGATACATAAAAAAATGATTCTTATTCTATTAATAATTTTTGCAATAATTTGGGTGTAATTATCATAAAAGTTATTTTCTGACATGGGAAATTGATTTCATGTTTGGGTTTACGTGGTATAATATTGATGCCTTTGAATATATATATGAAACTGATCTAATGAGATTTCATACATATGATGAATGAAAGAATTCATAATAATAAATTATGAAGCTCAAAATATATTTCACTGATAAAATACTATTAGAGGGAGTATTCTCTACAACCTAAAGTTTCATTGGACGTGGATGATATAAGGATACATTTCCTCATGTCACTTCAAGTGGTCATTGGACATGGATGATTGCATGAGGTACTAAACATTTATAAAAACATTCATTTTTTTCTCATACATAGATATTTCTTTATCACTTACCACATTCCTAGGAGAAACCTGTAATGGTTCATCTAACATATATATTTTCCTTTCATGTTGAAGGATGAACTGAAGGGGCCTATTCCACTCCTAGAAATTAGTACTGTTGTGAGGGTATTCCTTCTCAATAATGGATAACAACAATTTGTTTGATGTAAATATTAATTCTATTCCACCAAATATGATGAACAGAGTTTTGTACATTATCTGATAAAATTAAGACAAATAAATAAATATTCATTAGTCTTATACTATTATATTAGATCTCAATTTCCCTCAACATTGGGTTTGGAATATCATTTTTCTTGTATATTCTTATGGAAATGATACATATTCCATTCAAATCCCCACAACATTGGCTGGCCAATAATCTTGAAAGGTTTTAGGTAGGATTTTGAAATACCAACTACATTAACTCATTGCTCCTTGATCCATAAAGTGGACTCCCCAATACTGAATTCATTATTTGAGATTTCCTCAACCCTTTCCTATATGGTACACCAAGTCCTACATTGTAAGTCAACTCTTGATGTAAACAAAGTTATGTCAACAGAAAACCTAAATTTTATTCCATGATAATTTAAATAATTCCAACTTTATCTAGTCGAGCGCTAAACTATTGGATCGATTCTAACATAAGTAATGGAAGGCTATACCGACTTAATATTTTATTGAGGTACTTAATCCTTTATGTGTAAATTACCTCTTATTATCTTCTTTCATGATTGTTATTTTTATGTGGGATATAATTAAGTGATTAACCATGTGTTAATAATATTTATGCATAAGCCTTTTTATTTTAGTTGCATCTTCATGATTTTATTAATTCAATAATTATGTCATCATGACAATTCATCCACAATGAATAACAATGAAATTGATAGAAACATAATAAATGGTATGATCATGAGATTCTCTAATGGAATGTTTATCTAACAATTGATAAACTTACCCTGGTCTAGGGTAGAAACACCTTCAACCTTTTAAAGTTCGTGTTTATAGATTTACACTTGTCCACCTTTGTATCTCCTTGGATTGGGTTTTCCTCATCTCCTAACTTGAACCACCTCCACTAGCTTGGGAGATCCAACTATTACATATTAATTTAACTCAAACGCAGTTGAGGAGTAAAATGGGGTTTACATTAAACAAACCATGGGAACACATTCCTTACATATTAATGAGGAGAGGGCATACAGGCCAACAATTTAAATTTAACAAATAAATTAAAAGGAAACCAATCACATATAGTGGTCTGTTCTACCTCATCATCATCCATAAACATTCAACTAATTACAAATTTAATAAAACTATCATTCAATTATTTAATCATTCTGATTAAGATAAATCACACTAAGATTTATTAAATATTATCGTTGATTAATCAATCCTTTTAGCACAATTATTTTTTTGAATTTCCTTGTGATTATAATCCATTATTATTTTCTAAAAAATAATAATTTCATTTAAAATTAACAATGTACATAACATGTACCTTGGAGTAAACCTGGTGAATAACCGTCCAAAATTACCGAACATGTATTATACTTGTATAAACATTATTCTTTGTGACATGTAACTTGCACATAGAATTGTAATTTTTATACAACTAATACATGATGTGCATATATTTTAACATTAAAAATATTTTAATTAAATGCAAATATATATATATACATATACATATCAAACACCTATCACATGTTCTGTCCCACCATTACACCCACATGAAGGTACATGTATCAAGGGTTAAAAAATATAATAATAATTTTTAAATCTACATAATCAGGAAAAGGTACATGAAATGTAGGCACGACTACACAGTGTGTACCCTCCTCACCATCCATCTGAAGTACACTCTAGGGAAACAGTGTGTTAGGTGTACTTCATAAATCCCCAGAGTACACAACATGTACAGTGGGCCCCATGATGTGTAGACTCCGCATTACATTGTCACTATCTAGGAAAGCTGTGTTTGGGATACATGACATGACCCTGACCCGAAGGGACTACATTCCATGTCCAGTGCACCACACGGTATGTATTATAGATGATCGTGCACCTGTATGTCCAGAAAACAAATGGTGTAACAATTAACTACCCCATGATTCATTAATGCACATGACTTGAGTAATTTCCTAATTACTCTGGGCACGTTGAACACAACTACATGGTGTGTAATTAAGATTACAACGTTTTTGGGGCCGATTATATGGTGTGTAATTCAAATTACACAATATGTACTATCTTTTTACCTAGACATAATCTTCGGTGCCTCCTGATGAAATCCACAATTTAATTTTAATAAAAAATTATTCATCTTTATTAGATCTATGAGAAACTAAAGTGGAAGAATAGATCTTGAAATTTAGATTACAAGAATGATTAAACATGAATTGGCAGAATAAATAATTAAATCAGAAATCATCAATGAATTATTTAAATAGTTATATATGAATATATGACCGCACTGAGACCACTTTTAGCATCATGGTGCAGTGAAGGCATGGTTGGGCTAACACCAACTTTAAATTTTACTATGATCAATGATTATTCTGGGATCAATATGATGATGAAATCTAGTATCCATGAAATAAAATCAATAATTTAGATAAAGAAGAAAGAGACCAAGAACCCAGAGAGGATTGACTTATTTTGTTTATAATGAATTTAATTAAGTTAATGAAATACATATAATATTTTCTTTCTTTGTTGATGTGTTTGACCATAGATCTGCGATGATCTTTTCGTTGCATTAAAGGGATCAAAAGTAGATATCCTATAGCGGTAATCCACATGTGTTCCATGAATCTCTAGATGTTTCCACATGAGTCTTCATGTGTAAACATGTAATGACATTTTTCTTGCATCAACTGCCCTCGATCGCCTTGAAATCCACTTCAAAAGCATTCTCTGATCCAGTGGAGGATGGATGCTCTCATTCTTGAGAGAGTTTTCAGAGAAAAAAATAGCTCTCGAGTCTTGAGATATTTTTATCTAAAATGATGTGCACAACCAAAATTGGATATCTAGCATGTAGGTTTCCCCTTGGATAATAAGAGAATAATATGTAAGAGGAAATTTAATTGACTATGTAATAATAAAACATTAGCACAATTGATGTTACTTATTTTATTATTCCATTTGAATCCCCACATCAAATAATAAAACCAATACCATTATTTCCATGATATGTTCTTAGATTTAATGTAATAATTAAGTATTATCTTAATCATAAAATATTTAATATTATTTTCTCACTGGTCCCTTTAACTCGGTCTGTCCATCATTTGAAATATTTATCAAACCTTGAAAAATGACAATTGTTTTTATTAAATAAATAAATAAATCTAACTGCATTATTCACCAATAAATAAATAAAATTTTATCTTTTATAACAAAATAATTATTAAACCATAACATGGAATAATATTTATTCAACTTGTTAAATAAAAAATTATTTAACAGAGTTTCTAGAAAACATATTTTGTGACCCTCTAGGCCTCTTTCTTAGTGGAATTATATGAGTATGCCTAATGTCCAAGGATAGAGTCTAGAAACATGCCAAGGCACCCAAATATAATGAATTTAATTCCCCAATGACATTTAACCTCATACAAACGCTTACTATGTAACATAATCCCTTTATCCCAATCTCCTAAAATGAGTAGGTCGCATGCCAATGTCATCAACCTATATGCTCGATAACTCATTCATTGAATTTTTGGAAATAAAAAAGGGATAAAAAACACCATGGACATTTATTTATTTAAGCTATATCATTTCCATCAATTGGAGTTAGATATTTACTTCCCTTAATGAATATAAGGGATAAATCCATTCCCGCATTATTCATTAATGTAATATTACTCGTGATGCACCCAATATATCCTACCTAACTATGAGAATATGTTATTATGGATTTTTCCAATAAATCAAATTCCATTACTCATAATATCCATTAATAATAATATTAAAGTCTAAGGACCATTACACATGTACGTAGATAGGAATATCCAAAGAAACTTATAATGTGGATTTCCAACTCTCAGGTATCATTCTCGTAATACCCTAATGGATATTACCAGGTGCGTACAACATGATAATGTTCCTTAATGTACTATGAGTATCCACCCTTAAATTCCTGTATAATTGTTGTCCCTTAAAATGATATTATCCGGCCAAATAACATTTATTCAATAATTGTGTCATGGATCGTCCGGGTTCTCATCATAAGAGGGAACTACTATGAATTTCTTAGTGAGAAAGATACTCATGTGACATTATCACATTCTATGTTACATAGAAGAAAAATCCTGATGTGATAAGGAATTTATTAATATTAAAAACTTAAAATATAATTTTATCATAATGTACAAAGAAGTTGGTTCTTCCAACGAGCCAGTACTCGAGCGGTAAGGGCTCCTACTTGGCATCCAAGAGAACCAGGTTCAAAACTGGGTGGAGGCAAATTTATGGGTACTATAGTAGTACTGTAGCAGTACTATAGCATGACTGTATTAGGTACTATTCTGTACTGTAGTAGTTAGAACTATTTACCCTATTTGGTCCTTCGGTCCACCGGTTTGGGGCTATGGGTCTGAAGAGCATTTGGGCCATCAAAGGCCTTCAGACCACAAGGCCTTCAGACCATTAAAGATCATGAAGTAGCCAAGTTCACATAGATCATGCCCTAGAATAGTATCAGAGCAACAGTAGTAGTCACCAGAAGCAGAGCTAACCGGATTGGAAGAATGAGAGGGTATTCCAACGGCCATCAGGATGAGGCAACATGCAGCTTTGTATGGGGAAATGCTAACCGAACTGCAATTCAAGGTGGGGAGATAAATGTGATCATTGATGTAGAAGCTGGGGAGGGGCAGTTCTAGTGGGATGGGCTTATGGGTCATGTTTTGGAATAATATGCCTCTGGTCCTTCAGGTCATGTTGGGCCTTGTGCCTTGGGCCTACAGGTCCTGTACAGGTTCCCCTTAATCCTTTAAAAGGGGGATTATCTTTAGTAAAAATGAAGGCCTTCGGGCTATTCAGAATAAGAAGTTGGTTATAGGGAACCAACACCAATAGAATCCCACTTACACTAGAGCCATCTAGTAACAACCTTCAGTCCATTATCACCCACATGATATTATTGCTTATGCTGAGATAGGACTATAGACAAGGGGTCATCCACATTCTCCTCCATGGACACTCTTTTAACTACAACTTCACACGTATGATGAAAATACCTCAATAGTTGATACTTCTAGAGTACTTGATTGGTCTGTTGATGTGACCTTGGCTCCTTTGCAAGATCTAACACTGTAATATTATCACAATACAATGTGATAGGGTCTCTACTACTAAGAACTACATCTAGATAGTGGAAAATGTTCTGAATCTAGAAGGAAACCTATACTGCATCAAATGACACTATATATTCAAACTCCAATGTTGAATCAACAAAATCTGGCTTCTTTGAACTGTTATATCTCACATATCCTCTGTTGAGACATAAAACATATCCTGATTGCGACTTTAAATCAATCAGATCAATTTGAAAACCAGATTCAACATACACTCTAATGATAATCTTCTTGTGTCTTTTGTACATCAGTAACATATCCTTATTTATTCTTAGATACATAATGATAGCCTTAACAACATTACAATGCTATTCTTATGGATTTTATTTATATCTGCCTACAATGTTCAATGTATAGGCAACATGGAGTCTAGTACATAGCATGTAACATGTGATTGATCCAATCACTGAAGAATATGGAATATTACTCAACTTATCATTAAACTATTATGTATGGGGAAACATTCTCTTACAAATATTTATTCCATGTGAAACTGTAACCAATCCCCTCTTGGATTGTTACATACTAAATCTATTTAGTATTTGGTCAATGTATATACTCTAACTTAGCCCAAGCTGCCTCTTGGATCTATCACGAATGATCTTGATCCTTAGAATGTGGGATACTATTCCTAATACTTTCATGGTGAAGCAATTTTCGACTAGTCCGTAACAGATTGTAATATTGCTATGTCATTTCCAATATGTAATATGTTTTCAACATATACTACTAGGATAATGACCACATTCCCATTAAACGTTTTTAAAGCCATGGCTCACATTGAATATTTATGAAACCAAATTCTGTTATGGATTAATCAAATTGAATATTATATGATCAGGATGCTTGATTCAATCCATAAATGGACCTAGAAACTTCAAAACCCTTTTAGCATCACCTTTTGTCACAAACCCTTCAGTTTGTGTCATATAGAAATAGTCCAGAAGAATCACATTACGGAATTCTATTTTGGAAACCATCTAAAAATATCATATTCATGATATGATTTTATAGAAAATATGATTTTGATGTATTTAGACATGGAAACTAGTGAAAATCTTTCATCCTATTGAATTCAATGATGTTTTTTAAAAACTATAGACACTATCTTTACATTACAGGTTCTTGTTTTACCTCCCATGTTCCGTTTCCTCTCGAATACCCATTTACATCCAATAGTCTTTACATCAACTGGTGTATCTAAAAGAACTGAATAATGGTTATGATACATGGAATCTATCTGATAATTCAAATCTTTTATCAAACTTGTAGCTTCTGAGCTATCTACTACCTCCTTGTAGGAGATTGGTTCATCATTGTCCAATGATAATGAGTCAACATCCTTAGTGATATGAAAACTACATCTCCCTAGTTTTCTTAACTCTCTTAAACTCCTACATAGAACTTGTGTTTTTGGAACGACATATTCCATAGGGACCATTGGAACTTGTTCCCATGCCAACTCTTGTGTATCATGAGCATCAAATTCATCAAATTCAATCTTTCTCCCACTATATTTTTTGAGGATGTGATCCCTCTCAATAAAGACATCCTATTTGGAAACAATCACATTATTTTTCATAGTATTTATAGGTAATATCCATTTGTTTCTTTTGGATACCCTCTAAAGATTCACCTCATTCCCAGGGGTTCTAGTTTGTTTCTGGATTATCATTAGCAAATGCCTCACATCCTCATACACATGTATGAGAATAAATGAGTTTCTTTCTACTAAATAACTCGAAGGGGATTCTATTTTCCACCGTAGATGGTACATAGTTTAATGTGTATGCCATAGTTTGTAATTCATATTCCCAAAAGGATAACAGAATATTTTCATGAATCATCATCGACATTACCATGTACACTGATGTATAGTAACTCAATTCACTAACTCCATTCCACTATGATTTATACAGTGTAGTGAATTGATATAGAATCCCAAACACCGATAAAAGTTAGATTAACTATTTGGTAAGATATTATTCTCCTAGATCCGATCAAATCATCTTTATCTTTATACCAAGCTGATTCTCTACTTCATTCTTGAATTTTATGAATTTATCAAAGGACTTGAACTTATACATTATCAATTAAATATATCCATATCTACTCAAGTTATTAATCAAAGTTATGAAGTAATAATATCCACCTCTAGATTCTACTAGAAATTTTCTACACACATCCGTGTGTACCAATCCTAGAAGATCTATGGCCCTTTCACCCTATCCACCAAATTGTGGTTTGGTCATTTTCCCATTAAAACAAGTATGGCATCTTTCAAGTGGTTTTAGCACGGAAGAGTAAAAAACCCATATTGACCATGCTTTCTCATGCGCTTCTCATTTACATGACCAAGGAGGTGATGCCACATCTAGGTTTTATATCAGTCATGGGATCATGATTAATTATTGATTTCCAAAACCTGGTTTTCTTAATTTAATACATACATGTAGTTATTTAAATGTTCCATACCAAAACATATATTTTCCTTATAAAAGAAAAAAAAATTATATCAGAATTTGAAAACAAGCCCATCAGTATCTAAACATGATACAAAAATTATGTTCTTGGTAACACATGGAACATAATAACAGTCATGTAAAATCAATATCATCTTGGTCAGCAATGAAAGGTGGTAGTCACCAATGGAAAGAGCAACCCACCTCAAACCACTGGCATCTCACAGATCAACCTATCCTCTAGAAATATTCCAAAACGTACTTCGTTATTGAATTTGGATAGAGATGTGAGAACCACAAGTCTTATCTAATACCCATTATGTATAAATGGGAATGTTGAACTCGATAATGAATGCACCTTTGGCTTCCCCTTGACTCTGGGGATAGTTCCTCTTCTAATGTCCTGACTTTCCACATTTAAAGTATACTACCCCCTTTTTCTTTTCCCAACATTTAGATCACATTCTTCTTAGTCAGATGGTTCTCAAGAGATTTAGACTATTTATAAATTGAAGGCCCATTTGTCTTGTCCTTCCAATTCATATTCACCATAAGGAATCTGGGTTTGTCATACCCCATGTCCTTATCCACATGGTGAATTAGGGTTTAATGTTTTGAAAAACTATTGTCAATATTTTTATATTATAATTCACAATAAAACTAGAGATGTCTTTATGAATTAATTATAGAATGATATCTATACACTACTCATATGTGAATTTAATCCCTATGATATCTAGATGCTCAATGTAGCCAATAATCTTGAATACATGTGGTCTAGCTGGTGCAGTCTATCCGAGCGTAGTAGTGAACAAATAATTATATATCTCATACATCTCTTGTATTTCCTCTATTAAGAGAGATATCAATGGTGAGACATCATGCTATAAGAATCTATTTCCTCATGTTTCTTCAACATATCATTGTTCATCGAAGATAGCATGAGGCATTGAACATATGTAGCATCATTCAGATGTTTCATGTACATAGAAAACACCTCATCACTCGTCTCATACAAAGGCACAACTGGTAAAGGTTCTTCCATCACATATAGATATCTTTCATGGTGAAGGATGACCCAAAAGTGCCTTTTCCACTTCTCAAAATTAGTGCTAGTAATAATTTTTTCCTTCCCGGGTATGGATTGAAGTGATATGTTTGATTTAATTTCTAATTTATGAACTAAAAATAAGTTGAACAGAGTTTTAGTACATTATTTTCTAAAATCATGAACAATAAAAAAATATTCATTAGTGTGCCACTATTTTATTGAAACCCAATAGCCCCCATCATTGGAATCAAAATATCTTGTTTCTTGTATATTCTAGTGTAAAGGATCCATATTCTATTCTAATCACCGCAACTTTGGCTGGTCAAGGAACTTTAATCATTTTTGGTAGGCATTCCAAATGCCAACTACATTAACATGTAGCTCCTTGATCTGTTGAGTGGACTCCCCAATCCTGAAATAATTATTTTAGATTTCCTCAACCCCTAACTCTCAGAAACACCATGTACAACTTTGGAAGTCAACCCTTGGTATAAACCATGTTAATTAAAACCAAAACATTAAATTAGAATTACATTATAATTGAAATCACCCCAACATTGGCTGGTCAGGCTCTTTGAACTATTGGTTCAATTTTATCCAAAGTAATGTAAGGCAATACTAACTTAATATTCTATTGATGGATTTTATCCTTGATGTGTAAATTGAATCTTGTTATCTTCTCACATGCTTTTTAATATTAAATTTGATATAATTGAGTGATTTACCATGCTTTGATAATATTTATGCATAAGACATTTTATTTTAGTTACATCTTGAATGCTTTGTTAATTCATTAATTATGTGATCACGAAAATACATCCATGATGAATAACCATGAAACTAATAGAAATAAAATAAAGGGTATGAAAATTAGATTTTATAATGGTTATTTTATTTTACAGTTGATAAACTAACCCTAACCTAGGTGAGAAACACCTTGAACCTTTTAAGGTTCGTGTTTACATCTTTCCACCTTTCCACCTTTGTATCTCCTTGGATTGGTTTCGCCTCGACTCCTCGCTTGGACTGATTCAACTAGCTTGGGATCTCCATCCATTACATATTCATTTAACTCACATACTAGTTAGGGGTAAAATGGGGTTTTACATAAAAGAAACCATGGGTAGACATGCCCTACATATTAATGAGGAGAAGGCATGCAGTCCAAAAAATTTAACTTAACAAATAAATTTAAAGGAAACCAATCACCTACAAAGGTCTGGTCTATCTCATGATCATCCACAAACATGCAATGAAATAAATAATTAATAAAACTAGAATTCAATTCATTAATAATTCTCATTAAGATAAATCACTCTAAAATTGATTAATTATTATCTTTAATTAATCAATCCTTTTATATTAATCCTTTTTATGGATTTCATTGAAATTCACATCCTTTATAATGTTAAATAATAATAAATTAATTTAAAATTAACTGTGTACATAACTTGTAACATGAAGGCAGCCCAATGAATACCTATCCAGGATGACCCAACATGTATTTTACTAGTATCCAATTTATTCTTTGTGACATGTTGCATGCACACAGAATTATAATTGTAATACAAGTCATACATGATGTCCAGATAATTGAACATTACACAAATGTTAATTAAACACACACACACACACACACACATATATATATATATATATCAAACACCTATCCCATGTTGTGTCCCAGATTTACGCCCACATGAAGGTACATGTATCAATGGTTACATAAAATTATTATAAATTTTGAATATAAATAATTTGGATAATGTACAAGGTGTGTAGATTAGACTACCTGATGTGTACCATCATCAACATCCATCCGAAGTACTCGCTTGAGGAAACGACATGTGAGGTGTAATTCAAAATATTCAGATTACACGACATGTCTGGTGGGTCACATTTTTTCTAAACTCCAGGTTACATTGTCACCAGCTGGGAAATCCTTGTATGTGACACATGACTTGACCCTAACCCAAAGGGAGAACACACTATGTCTAGTAGGACCCACAGTGTATAGTCCACCTCACTGTGCGCATGTCTGTCTTTGCCAATATGGGGAATAAGAATTAATTACACCATGTTTCATTATCTCACATGGCTTGAGTAATTACTAAATTACTCCCAGCACATTGAACAAAACTATACTATGTGTAATCCAGAATACACAGCATGTGTGGCAGATTACACGGAGTGTAATTACAAAGACATGGTGTGTACTGTCGTGTTATCTAGAATGAATCAACGGTGCCTCCTGATGAGATCCTCGGTGTAATTTTAATCAATAAATTATTCATTTCAGTTAGAAATTTCAGAACCTAAGGTGGAAGAATATATCTCAAAATTTAGATGACATGAACAATTAAACATTAATTTACAAACTATATTATTAATGAGTAAATAAATGATGAATTATTTAAATAAATATAAATTATTATTTGAAAAATCTTGTACAACTTGTAGGTTCTGGGCACAATGGAATCATGGTTGGGCTGACACCCATCTTTATATTTTACCATGATCTATCATTATTTTTGGGTCAATACAATAATGATCGATAGTATCCACGGAAAAAAAATCAAAGATATCGATACAGAATAAAGAGGTTAAAAACCTATATAGAGGGTAAAGATATTTTGATTATAATTAATTTAATTATATTAATGAAATACCTCCATGTTTTTATTTCTTCGTTGATGTGTCTGACCGTAGATCTACGGTGATCATTTAATTTATTTGTGGAGATAAAGAGTAGATATCCTCTAGCTATAATCCATACGTGTTCTATGAATCTCTAAATGTCGTCGAAGGAGTCTCTTTGTGATAAAAAAAAGTTCCTTGTGCTTACGTCGTCAACCCTCAATCACCTTGAGAGTCGCTTCCTAAGAGTTCTCCAATCAGGTGGAGGATGGAAACACTCATTATTGAAAGCGTTATTAGAGAAAAAAAATACCTCTCTAGGCTTGAGATATTTTTCTAAAAAATATTGTACGCAACCAAAATTTGTTATCTAGTATGTTGGTTGACCCCTTGACGAATAAGAGAATAATATGTGACTGGGAATTTAATTCAAAAAGTAATACTAAATAATTATCACAAGTGTCGTTGATTATTTTATTATTCCATGTGGAACCCCATATCAAATAATAACAGCAATACCATTATTTCCATAACATGTGCTTAGATTTATAGTAACAATTTAATATTATTTTAATAAAATAATATTTAAAATTATTTTCACACTGAACCCTTTAACTCGATCCACCCATCCACCAAAATATTTATCAGACCATTATTAATAAAAATATATTTATCAAAGAAATAAATAATTCTAACTATTTTATTCGCAGATAAATAAATAAAATGAAATTTGGAATAGATGAATAATTATTATACCACGATTGAGAATAATATTTATTCATCTTGTCAAACAATAAATTATTTAACTGGGATTCCATATATAATTCATGTGTGACCTTCTAGGCCTTTTTTAGTGGCATTAGGCGAGCCTATCTAAAGTCCAAGGTTAGCAACTAGAAACACGCCAAGCAACCCTTAGGGAAAGCAGATAATGATGGAACTACATGTCACCTAATATGAACACTTACAATGTAATATAATCCCTTTATACAATATCTCCAATCGAGTAGGTTGCATGCAGGTTTTATTAACCTATATGCTCAATAACTCGATCTTTGAATTTTTGGAAATAGGACTTGCCTATCAAACAACATGACCATGAATGTATTTAGGCTATCTCATTTCCAAAAAAAAGGCATGATATATTTACTTCTATTAATTAATATATGGGATAAATACTTTCTCACATTATTCATTAATGCAATATTACTCGTGAGGCCCCCAACGTATCCTACCTCACCATGAGAATTTGTTGTCACAGTATTCACCAATATATCAAAGTGTGAGAGTCATAATATTACTTAATAATAATATTAATTTCTAAGGACCATTACACATTTCAGGAGATAGGAACATCCAATGAAACTTATATTGTGAATTTCCTACTGTCAGGTCTCATTCTCAGAATATCCTACTAAATATTTCATGGGGAATACACCATGAGAAGCTGCCCAAAAGTACTATGAGTCTCCACCTGTGATAGTCTATATCATTTTTGTCCCTTCAAATGATATCATATGGCCATATAACATTAATTCAAGAATAGAGTCATGGCACTTTAGAGTTCTTATCATAGCGTAAAGCGGCTATGACCTTTTAGTGTGAAAACTACTCTTGGGAAATTATCATATGATATGCTACACCGAAGAAAAATCATCATTTGATAAAGAATTTATACATATTCAAAACCAGGAATATAATTTTATCATAAAGTAAAATGAATTTGGTTCTAGGGAACTAACTTTAATAGTTCCAAGAATGTTTCTATATGGTAAATCAGATAAGATTTCTTTTAGATGAAATTATTGTTAGGAAAGGGTGTTCAATTGGGTTTGACGTAGGAATTTGAGGAAGGATTGGGAGTTGTATTTCTAGCAGGAATTAAAGATGCATCTGTGTGTGTGGATCACTGTGGTGGAATGGTTGTAATATAAATATATGTGTGAATATATATAGGTAGGACATATATTGGGTAGTCATACTTCAGCTGACTTTCATATGATTGAGATGATATTTTTAGAATAGGTTGGAGATCTTTTTACAATTAGATGTATGTATTGAGAATGTTGATTGTGATTTTGTACGATGGTTACTAGTGAATGATGTGAATACATGATAATTGAATCTAATTGATATTTTTTGAGGAATCTTAATCAAATATAATCCACAAACTCTATTGGATTCATTGGGATGAGGTAAAATATAAGTTGTCTTATAACAGACACAGTGATAAAAGATATTGGTATAATATGGGATGATATCTAACAGCTAGAAAATGTTTGTTCAATTTTAATTTATAGTTAAGAGACCATATTAATATTTTCATTCTATTGAATACAAGATAACATGGATGGATCCCATATTGGGGAGTTACCATGGAAGGAATTATCATGACCGAGTGTTCTAGTTGTTTTATTTGGGATCAAATACATGTGTAAAACATCATCTTAATTTAATAGAGATTCAGATATTTTGATTCTTTATTTTCAATAAGTATTATTTTATTTATCTCCATATAGAATGAGGATGATCTATCATAATATTTGGAGATTTTAATGGAATGGGTTTTCAGGATTGTTAAATTGATTTTGGTCATAGATCGACCATGTGTCGTTAGATATGGTTAAGGTGTTAGGGGTGTCAACATAGGATGGAAATTGAACATAGAATTTTCCATAGAATTTTATCTATATTTATTCAATAGGTACAATACATTGTGTTGACCGCAGGATACATGGTGTGGAAAAGGGTTGTATGGGTTTTTAGTGGGATGAATCTCACACCACAAATGGGAGCTCATGTTTTCGACAAGGGGCACATGAATACGAGGAATGGAGTGATTTGTTGAGTTAAGTATAATAAAGTTAGGGTAATGGGGAATTACGACATGATGGGGGTTGAGAGTCTAAAAAGTCACTGAGTACCCATAAATAGGTGAAATCCTCTTATAATGTTTTCTATTATATATCGGGTTACCCATATGTAAGTGATGTCCATAGAAAAAGTTTTCTATATAGAAGGGGATACCCATGCATACATGTTCTATATAGAAACCATGGATTATCATAATTATACATGACATCATTTTTTATGAAGTCTAATTACTTTACAAAAACATATTCTTGAGGACCACAATGTATTATTGTCTTTGGAAACTGGGAAACTCAACCAAATAGTAAAAAGGTAATCTACATCATCTCCTATTATGATCATCACAACTAGATCCCTTATTAAACATGTAATATTTAATATATTTATTTATAAAATGGGGAAAATAAATATAATAAAGGGTGATCACAGATGCTCTATAATTGAAAACAAGGTCGATACATTAGAATAACATCATTATAACATTATGAGAACATGAGCATAACATTTAAAAACCACACCCTACATATCAATGATCTTAAACTTGAGTCGTGGAATAAATATTGGTCTTTCATAAGACATGAATCATAAGGGGAAAAAAGAACACGAGGAATGAGGGAATAACATTGGAATAATACCTAAATTTTATTTTATACAGATAAGAAAAAAAAATATTATCCCAAATCTACCCACCAAGACTTTCATAACATGTTAGGCATGGGATAACCACCCATGTACCTTATATGGGTATGGGATGACCTCCCGTATAACCATTTTCAGGTGTGGGATAACCTCTCATGTACCCTTTAAGATCATAAAACATTTATCATTACCTAATGAATTGGAGGGAGATATTGGTCCCAACCATCTAATATTTAAGCCCAAAAATTTTTGTTTGGAAAATCATAATATAGTAATCATATTATAACCCATGAAATAAAATGAATTTTATAAAAATTTCAACATATCATAACTTGTGGAATAGATACCGATTTCATAATCATTTCATCATTTCATTATACCATAACCCAAAGGAATACAGTGGATTTCATAATAATTTTATTACGGAATAACCCATGGAATAGAAATGGGTTTCATCTAAATCAAGTAAAAAATAAAACATTTAGATAAATAATAATAATGATATCATTGGTTTATATACCTTTTAAAGAACATGTAATATAAAAAAATTCATCTTCTGTGGAAATTGATTTGTAAAGATAAGTAACATATAATATTTCTTAAGGAAGATAAATTCTCTTTCAAAATATATTTTTAAAACTAATTTTTTTTAAATTTATTTCTTTGAAAATAACCTGGAAAACATATAAGGGAATCACTAAAACTCTTTTAAAATATTTCTTGAAGAAAATTCCCTTCTGATTTGCATATTTTTATGAAATAATTTATTTTGAAAAAAAATTTTGTTGAAAGTATCCATTAACAAATAAAAAGGAATATTCAATGAAAATAATGATCATAACGATAGAAATTCGGCTTCATGTTGTAAACATTAAGGAACAGTAACTTTCTCATAATCTACAAAATCAAAATTGGTATTGTTTGAAAAATGAAATCAATATTCCAGTGAAAAAATTTTGAAAATGTAATACTTTGGTAAAAATGTATTTAATAAATCATATGTATTATGTGGAAACCATTTTTGAGCACACATTTATAACACATTTTATTTGATGAAAAACAAGTTTGGAATGAAGAGATAAATAAAGAAAATTTATAAAAAACATTTTCTCAGTTATTAAAAATACCAACGAGTGAAAAAATGGTAATATTACATTAAAATATGATGAATAACCTTAGGATAAGAAAATTTATTAGTTTCTAAGGATATTGAAAATAATACATTATAATCAAAAACAAAATATTAAATAGTTTCGATAAATAATGATATTATAACATTAATCATTACCATTATGGTAACATTGTAGTATAAGCCCCTTGAAGGAAATAAATAAAATGGAAAATTAAATTATATTTGGATAAATAAATTGATGGTATTACATGTAAAATGGGTTTCATATACACCAATATATTGAATATAGGTGAATAACCTAACAGACATCTCAATGAAGGAAATTTGAGACTGTAATCCCTTACTTATTTAGTAGTCTTTTGAATAATAATCCCATATAAATAATAACATAAAATAAAACCTTAGATATCATTAAAATAATGGGATTATTTACAAAAAAAATTAAAAGGGGGTTTATATAAGTGACACAAAATAAAAAGGTTTCGAATATGACATGGGTCTCGCATAAGTGAAAATGTTAGATAAAAATCCATTACCATTTCAGAAATCTTTTGAATCGTATGCCCCAATAAATAATAAAATGAAATAATACATTAAATATAATTAAAAGATGTATATTATGCATATATCATGTAAATGGTGATGTATATATACTCAATAAAATAATATAGGTTAATAATATAAAAAACATCACAAAGAAGGCTAATTGAGACATAAAATCTCATACGAAATTGGTATCTTATGAACTATAAACCTAATGAAAGAGAGATACTCAAAAGGATTTGTGAATAAAAAAATTCTAATTAGAATAATTATAAAATAAATTCATGTGTATTTTACACACCTTATAAAATAAACATGTGGTGAATATAGAATTTTTCTCAAACAAAGTAAAATTTAAATTACCTCAATTACCACTTTAGTATCCTTTGGAATCATAAGCCCCAATAAATAATAAAATAAAAGTAAATGTTAAATATCATGAAAATAAGGATATTAATGATATAACATATAACATTGGAAGTATATACACCACAAAAAAATAAAAGTGTAGTGAAGTTTTATTTGTCTCCCATAAATAAAGGAGTTACTAAATGTCCATTAGGGTATGTATTGACGTCCTACAAACTCATTCATGTTTTGGGTAATAACCTATTTATTTTTTATTGTATGTTTTTTTTGTTATTTTTACTACTCCTATTTTGATCATGGTTCCATAAATTCTCAAATAATAAGAATGATATAGTTTTCATATTTATTCATTAATTATAATTTTAATACTAATAATGAAATATGGTCTTGATAAATGATCTACGTTACGATCTAGAGACTCTATGTCATACATACACATGAGTAACATTTCCATTTTTCAACAATCATTATGGAAAGGAGGTAAGTAATATATTATATTTCCATAAATATAATAATATCATAAATATACTTATTATTTACTTATATCTATTTATACAAATCATCCTTTTGGAGTGGTGATGAAAAGAGAGTTACATCCCTTAATAAAGGTTGTAGTCCACATGTCCACAAACAACATTTTCATCATTTAGTGAGTGGAAAGGGTTAGAAAAAATGAATTATTATATTTTTAGAATTGAAAATATTTCCTTAATATCATATTTATTTCATTTATATAACTTATACTTTCTATATTATCTTCTATGTAAAGGTTTAGTGAGAACGAATCACATCACTTCATGAAGAGGTAGTTTGTCGTACACACGAGCAACATTATCTTATCCCCTATGGAATGGAAAATAAAATGGAACATATGATAAAATGAATCCATATGTTTAATTATGTAGTTAATAACATTTATATTCTTAATATTCATTATAATAACCATCCATGATAGGGGGTAATGTAAAACAAATGACATTGGTTTGTGAGGCGGTTGTCCATTGTACACATAAGTGATGATCTCGTAATGCATTTTATGGAATTGGAGATGTTTTTAGGAAAATAAATTAAAATTGAAAAATATTTTTTTGTTAATATAATTAGTTATTAATATCATAATGGCATAATAATAAATGAAGGAGGTAGAGTTATGAAGAAAATAAAAACGTTCATTGAAAAAGGTTACTTCTTCTACGGGTAAACTCTTCATGTTTTTACCAGAATCCTTAATAGGTTTTCATTCTTCCAAAACTATAAATTCAATAGTAATAGTAGGGATTTTGGTATTTATTCTTTGTATTTATTTTATGAACCTAATGGATTTTATTATGTAAAGAGGATAGGATAATGGGTGGCCCTTTATAAGTGAGGTGAGTGGCACCCTCCAAATTTTCTGAAACGAAAAATTAATAACCATGTTTCTCTCATAAAATAATGATCAATAATGGTTTAATATCAATTATATAGGTTATACGGTTGATATATGTAAATTAAATTGATATTGGATAAGTTTTCTATCATTTTTTACCCTTATCTATTTAGTTTACACCGAGGTTAACCCATTTTTACCTTAATCGCAGTAAACAATTTTTTCTCTTTTTACTATTTATTTTGTTGAATAAAAGATTACCTTGTTTTATAGAATAAAATATTCTGATTAAAAATATGGACAAAATTTTTATAAATTCTCTCTATAGTGCTGGGAAAAAAATTATTTAATATTATTCCCACAGACGTGACAATAAAGTGGGCTTTTAAAGAGAAAATATTCAAAAGTATGCAAAGCTTTTATATAAAATTTTAATATGAAATTGATTCGGATGAAATAAATTTTATTAATAGATATATAATTTGACAAATTTAATGTTAAAATAAATTTAAAATATAATGTAACTTCATAATCTTTTTAAATTAAAAGTCAGTTTTCAATTAAAATGAACTACTTTTCACTATTAATAAAAAAATAATCTTTTGAAAAATTATAATAAATTTACAATAAGGTAATTTTTATGTGATTATTTCAAAATACATGCTTATTTTTTAAAAACAATTTTTTAAAAAAATTTCAATATTTTTTTAGAATAAGTGTCCAAAAAAGGTGACAAAACTACTTTATAGAAAAATATAATTTTAATATCACAATAATATTTTTTCTTATCTCTTGAATCGACATGAACTGATCTCAGATGCCTATTTATATTATGTTTATTAATTCCTTTCTCAGTCTTTCACCTTTTGGATGATGATTAGTTGAGTCCCAGTTTGATATTTTCGATGTTTGATGATTTGGTGGGCCTGAGGCCAGTGCGCAGTCACCGTACCGCTAGCGGTGATCGTACTTTTGGTCGTAGTGAATGTGATGTCACCCGGACATTCTAATAATTAATAAAATTAGAAGAATAAATTAAATTGACTAAATAACAAAGTTAATAAAATTTTATAATGACAAAACTGGGTTATTATTTCACCCAAAATCAAAATAATATTATTACCCAGATGATAACTTTTATTATTATTTAATTTGGTAACAATAATACTATCATTAAATTATTATAAATATAATTATTATTTACAATAAAACGTAATAAATTTATCATTTTAATTATCATTTAGTTTTTTTATTATTTTACAATTTTTTTATTAATATTATTATTATCATTTTACAATTAATGTTATTACTATTATTATTTTTGTATAATTGATATTATTATTATTATTATATTTTTTAAGACCCTAAAGATACCCTTTCCCGCACCCACTCTTAACCCTAACCACCTCCCCTCTTTCCATTCTGCTGCACCCCGCCTCCCTGTCTAGCTCCCATCTTCCTCGCCTTGCACCCCAGCGCCTGCCCTCCCACCACCCTCATACGGCCTGCCTCCATCGCGCCACCCTTCCGCATCCCCTGCCTCCCATGACGCTCATGTCTGTGTCCATCCTGTAATGACCCAATGATCCAGCGCTGCACCTCCCACATCCTGCTCCCGCCTCGCATCGCCCCTGTTGCATCCCCGACTACCGACCATGCCCCTACCGCGTCAGGCGCCCAACCAACCAGTAGCCCCCCCTTCTGGTCCGGAGTTCTCCCCATGCTCTCCCTCCGCATTCGCCCAGGACGTCGCCTCCCTTTCCGGACTCATGCACCCAACAGGTCCCTAATGCCTTCACCTCACACCATCGCCACCCGACACCCCTACTCCTCTCACCTACCACTTCCTGCAGCCCCCTCTTTCTCCTTGAGTTGTTCGATCTCCGTGGCTCCGCCTATGAACCGCTGCCCGACCATTGCTGCTTCCCGGCCTCCTCCTGTCTAGCTCCAGTCCACCCCTGTCACGATTGGCACACCATCTTCATGCCTCCGCCTTGCTGCAGCTATCTAGCCAGAGCGCGTCCCATCTGGCATGCCTTTCTGGCCTACCCATGACCATCCACTTCCCCTCCATTTGCGTGGTAGCCCCGTTGTGCGCACACGACCAGCCGCGATGCACAACACCCCTGTTACTCTGGCACGATCCCTTCACCTGGTATGTGAATACCACATCATTCTTGTTATTGTGTGTTCTGATATCCTCCATAGATGGAAAAGCAGATTGATTCCATTTTGGTTCACCGCAGTCATCTAAGGTAAGAGTTCCTTTTTATTTTATCATGCGCTCGTTTATTTTTAGTGTCAGAGTTGTATTCTGAGGTCCTATTTTTTTAATTGTAGTGCTGATTATTATTATTATTATTATTTTGGATGCAACCTCAGCTTGCCGAGCATTTTCATTATTGCACCGCCGTTCGAGTTAATGATCTTCAAATGTCGTCAAGTTGCGCACATTATTTATTTAATTATTTTTCTTTTGGGTTGGTGCTTTTTTTCTTGCATTAGGGTTCATGTGAGGTATGTGCTATCTCTTGTTTGATTATTTTAAATTAATGTTTTTGGTTTTTTGTAGATATTTTATTGTTGTTTAATTGTTGGGTTGTTTTTTTCTAGGTCAGTGCTTTTGTGTTTTAGATTATTTTACTTTTGTTGAATCACATTGGCAGGGTAACCCTGCATTACCTTGATCATCAGTCTGTGCATGCTTGCGCACCTATGCCAGGCGTGTCACATTGTCGTGTTCGAGATGGAAAGTGAGGTAGGTTCCCCACATCATTGTCTTCTAAATTTAGAATTTATTAATTACTTGATTTTTTTATTAATATTAATAAATTAGAAATAATTTAAGATAATTAATTTTTAAAATATTATTTGGTGTAAAAAGATCCGTTTATTTTATACATGACACTTTAAATATTTTCTTGATGGGCGAACACCCCGTAGTGAAAGAATTCGTGTTTGTATTTTAAACATAATTCACCAAATTTCAAATGTATTTATGGTTTATTGATAAATGATTTCTTTTGAAGGGTGAGCAAGAGTTTTGGTTTTTTTGAGAAATGAGGATTTTCATTAAAATTGGTGAACGCCCATTTGGCACATTAATAAAATAAATTCTTTTGGAAAACACACTTTGGGGTGACTCAGAGGTGATATTTGGTGTACGTTGACTGCATGATTTTTGTGTGATGTTTGTACTACCTGATTGACTTTGTTGACACACCCCTTATCTATTTATTATATGTGTTGACATGGGAACTTGGCATAGTAAGTGAATCTTTTAAGAAAGATTGCTGCACTTGTTTAGATTACGCACTAGCTATTGGCCCCTTGTATAGATGACACTCTTCTAGGGGATTGGGCCCCTCAGTTAGGCCATATAGGGAAACACCAAGTGTTAGGGCGTTATACCGTCATCAAGAGAAGGCATTAATTTAGGATGAGTCACATTTATAGTACGTTATTTATTGTTCACAAGCTCTTAGGATCAACCCATGTTTCATTTAGTGTTTATTTGTATGTGACGGACGATTGAGGGGTCTAGTTCGGTTGCTAGCCCATGTGTTCTACTCTTTACATTTCCCCTATTGTGTGTCGTGCATTATGTGTTATATTTTCCTTTTTGGCTAATGTGTGAATTTTGGATTTCTAAATGGTTCGTAGAAAATGTTTTAAACCGAAATATACCTATTCCTTTGAAACTTTAAACATGTTTTTAAATTAAAAAGCCCAAAGGACTGATACTTGTTTTAGAAATGAAAGTGTTTTTAGAAACTAATATTTTATATAATTTAGTTCAATCCTGGAATTAGTAAGTTTCTTTATTCAAAGGCAGTGCATTGGGAATAGATATCAGGCTATCCTACTGAGTATTAATACTCACGCCTATAGTTGTTTTTTCTTTTTAGTATTTGTGCAGGCTATATCTTGGGTGTGTTCTCCTTGGGAGACGTTTGGTCGTGAGTTAGAGAGTGACCCGCAAGGTCACACGAAGATAATCGCAGTCTCTTAAGGTTAGTTTTATTTTCTTTTGTTCTTGTTTTGTTACTTGTCTCTATTTATTTATTTTTCACTGCTCTGTTTTATTTTAGCTACTTTATTTATTTATTTATATTGGGAGAAATCATTCACACAATATCTGTTGATGCCCTGGCAATTGTCGCTAGCCCGGGAGGATCGGGAACACCTCTTGGGCCATGTCGCAGACCGGCTCGGGCGACCGGTTGAGGGTCGTCCCGGGTTGGTTCGTGAAAAAATGGTATCAGAGGAGGTCGAATCTTACCATACCTCACTTTTCAAAGATCCCTTTGTTATTTGGAATGTCTGGTAGATGGATATTAGGACTGTCAAGGCTCAAGAGGTAGGTTACGGGTCGGTGCCTGATCACCACCGCTCGTGAAGAGACCTAATTTACCAGGTTTAGTCTGAGATTTGAATCATTTATCTTTCGTTGTATTGGATTGAGGAATGGAAATGTGGGAGAATTGGTTCACTTTGCGGCCTCATATGGGGTGGTGACCCAGGTTAAGTCCAAGTGTCCGGCTTAAGGTCCTCTTAGGGTATTCTTTACTTGGGGCAGGGATCACCACCATATTGATGGGTCAAACATATGCAGTAGTTTCACATTCCAGTGGGTTATTACTGCTTGTGTTTGGTTTTAATATCGGTTGATTTGAGTGCATTAAATGTGAAATTGGTTTTGAAATGGTAAAAGTGTTTCATCCAAATTCTTTTTGAAATTACTTAAGTGGGTTTCTAATGAGTACATGTATTGTTTTGGAAAAACATTGTATGTGTTTGGAATTGATATGGAAAATAAGTGCTTGAATCTTGACACTCTTTATGGAGGGTCACACATGTGTGGGTATGTACGGAGAGTTCTCATGGGAACTTGTTCTCAAATGATGTGAGAAAGATTGAATGAACACACATGTGACTATTCATAAGGTTCCATAGGTGAGTTTTAAAATTTTAATGAAATAATGGTTTTTGAAAAGTGATTTATGCTTGTATTTGTATATGTTTGGCTTATGGGTCTGTTTCCCTTATCTTGTGTTGTTACATTGATTGAGTTTTGTCATGATGCTGGTTTTGATGGTGTTTTCATTTTTTATGAGTATACTACCCAGAAATCCTCCAAAAGTTGTTAATGTGTTATGCATAGTTCCCAGTTCTTTGTGTGTGTTGCCTGCTTATTGAGGTAATCGAAGTCTTTTAGTGGAAGTTGTATAGTTTGGGAGGATAGTGTGTCTTCAGGTTGTTGAGAACTCCAATGGTAGTTAAGGTTCGTACCATCCCAAAGTTATTAGAGGGTTCAGTTCTGGACTAGTATAGTTGGGATGTCTCATCATCGTAAGAGTCTTGGGTGTTGTTGGTGGGGGTTCGCTCTTGTGAATATTTCCCATCTGGAAAGGATATTTTTCTATACCAACTCCCAATTTCTTGGATCATTCTCTTGCATGCCGCTAGTTTGGATGGTTCAGGCATTATAAGCCTCCTTGTCGCATCTTTATGAAGTCTTTCTACCATGTGAATGTTCAGAACACCGGGTAGAGTTATGAAAGAAGCATCTCTCAGGAGGAAGGAGTTAGGGACTAGAGGACGGAAATTACTGACTATGAGGCAGGATATTCTTCCACCATCAGGGTCCCAGCCACAGGTCTAGGGGTGAAGCTCACGCACATTCATGAGTTTCTGAGGGTGTGTGAGAACCTCAGTCCTGATAATGTTTTCTGTTTTGGAATGGAAATATTAAAATTTTTCTTGTTCTATTCTCGTCAATGTCGTAATATTGTCCTTGTTGTGGGGGAATGGTGAGCACATTCTCCCACAATCGAAGCGGTCTTATCTGCTCTCAGTGTGGTTTTTAAATTGATCGGTCTCTTTAAATAGTATGGACCATGAATAAATTTACCTATTCTGATTTGGTGTTGGTCTCAGGTATGTTTGTTAGGGGGATGTTCGTTTCATGAAATTTATGGGAGGTGTTGAGTTAATTCTTCATCCTTAAGTTTCTAGGATGTTTCATAGCAAGTCTTCAGAAAAATGATCAGGTGTGTTATTTGGTCTATGTTTGGAAAAAGAATGAGTTTGGTTTGGGATTTCTCACGTTGGCCCCCCTGGGGGTTGGTGTGTTCGGGTTTCAAGGGTTTTTGTATTAATGAATTCTTGTGGTGGGGAGACCCCTCTCATGTTCTCCCCTCAATTCCAGGTTGTGGTCCTCCTTGAGTTGGTCGGGTGTGATGTTTGTTAGGAATAGTTACTCTGAGTCTCTGGTTTTCCTTTGGTTTTGTCTGGGCATGAACTCTAGTTGTGTCAACTATTGGCTTGGTGACTTTTTGGGGGCAGAAAGTGTTTGTGGTGGGAGAATTGTCACGCTGCCATCTCGGATGACTATGTATTTTATGTTTTTTAATTCTTTTCTCGGTCCCACGCCTTTTGGACGATGATTAGTTGGGTCCCAGTTTCATATATTCGATGTTTTTTGTATTGGTGGGCCTAAGGCAGGTCTGTGGTCACCGCACCGCTAGTGGTGATCATGCGTTTGGTCATAGTGAATGCGATGTCACCCGGTCATTCGAATAAATAATAAAATTAGATGAATAAATTAAATTGACTGAAAAACAAAGCTAAATAAAATTTTATAATGAAAAAACGTAGTTAATGTTTAACCCATAAACAAAATAATATTATTGCACAGATGATAATTTTTTTATTATTTAATTTAGTAATAATACTACTATCATTAAATTGTTATAAATATAAAAATTATTTAAAATAAAATGTAATAAAATTATCATCTTAATTATCATTTTGTTTTTTTCCTTTCGTTGTTATTAAAATTATTATTATCATTTTGCAATTATGAATATTACTATTTTTATTTTTGTATCATTGATATTATTATTATTATCTATATATATTTTTAATTCCCTAAAGCTCCCATTTCCTTGACCCTCTCCCAACCCTAACCGCCTCCCCTCTATCTTTTCCACTGCACCCCGCCTCGTTGTCCATCTCCTGTCGCCCTCGCCTTGCACCCCAGCGCCCGCCCTCCCATCTCCCTCCTGCAGCCTGCCTCCATCACGCCACCCTTCCGCAGCCCCTGCCTCCCACGATGCTCCTATCTGTGGCAAGCCTGTAGCGAAAAAATTATCTAGCGATGCGCCTCCCACCTCCAGATCCTGCCTCGCCTCGGCCCTGCTACGTCCCCGCCTACCGACCTCACCCCTACCACGTCTGGCGCCCAGCCGACCAGCAGCCCCCCCTCCTGGTTTGGTGTCTCCCCTTGGTTACCCTCCACTTTCGCCCATGACACTGCCTCCCTTTCCATCCTCACGCACCCAATAGGTCCACGCCACCTTCGCCTCACACCACTACTACCCGATGCCCCTTCTCCGCTCACCTACCGAGCCCTACAACCTCCTCTTCCTCATTGTGTTGTCCGAACTCCGCGACTCGGCCTACGAACCACTGTCCGGCCACCGCTGTGTCTCAGTCTCCTCCTTTCCAGCTCTTATCCACCCCCTTCACAATCGGCGCACCCTCGGCATGCCTCCACCTTACTACAGCTGTCTAGCCAGTGCACGTCCCAGCCTGAGTGCCTCTCTGGCCTTCCCATGACCATCCACTTCCCCTCCCATTGCGTGGTAGCCCCGTTGTGTGAACGCGACCAGCCGTGATGCACTACACCCCTGATCCTATGGTGTGAACCACTAACCTGGTATGTGAATACCACCTCGGTCTTGTTATTGTGCGTTACGATATCTGCCTTAGATGGAGAAGCGGATTGATTCTGTTTTGGTTAGTTTCCTCCATCTGAGGTAAGAGTTACTTTTTATTTTATCACGCACTCATTTATTTTTAGTGTCCGAGTTGTGTTCTGAGGCCCTATTTTTTTAATTGTAGTGCGGATAATAATAATAATTATTATTTTGGATGCAACCTCAGCTTACTGCGTATTTTCAAGGTTGTAACACCGTTCGAGGTAATGATCATAATCTGTCGTCTTGTTGCGCACTTTATTATTATTTTTGGGTTTGCATTGTTTCGACTGCATTGGGGTTCAAGTGATATATACGATGTTTCTTGTTTTGATTATTTTAAATTAAATTTTATGTTTTTTTGTAGTTATTTTCATGATGTGTAATTGTCGGGTTTTTTCATGGGATAGTGTTTATGTATTTTAGATTATTTTACTTTTTTTACAGCACATTTGCAGAGTAACCCCGTGTTACCGCGATCATCGGTATGTTCTTGCTTGCGCGCCTATGCGAGGCGTGTCACGTCGTCATGTTCAATCCAGAAAGTGAGGTAGGTTCCCCACTGCATTGCCTTTAAATTTAGAATCTATTAATTGCTTAATTTTATATTAATTTTAAAAAATGATAAATAATGTAAGATAATTATTCTTTAAATTATTATTTGGTGTAAAAAGATCCGTTTATTTTATACACAACACTTGAAATATTTTATTGAAGAGCGGACACCTAGTATTGAATGAATGCCCATTTTCATTTTAAACATAATTCACAGAATTTCATATGTAGTTCTGGATTATTGATAAATGATTTCTTTTGAAGCGTGATCAAGCGTTTTGGTTCTCTTAAAAATTGAGGATTTTCATTAAAATTGGAGAAGGCTCATTTGGCACTTTAATAAACTAAATTGTTTTGGAATACTCACTTTGGGGTGACTCAGAGTTGATATTTGGTGTATGTTGAATGAATTATTTGTGTATGATGTTTGTGCTACTTGATTGATATTGTTAACTAACCCCTTTTCTGTTTATTATATGTGTTGACATGGAATCTTGGCATAGTAAGTGAATCTTCTGAGAATGATTGCTACACTAGTTTAGATTATGCACTGGATAGGGACCACTAGTACGGATGACACTCTGCTAGGGGACAGGGCCCCTTGGTTAGGCCATGTAGGGAAACACCGGGCATTAGGGTGTTATGACATCATTAGGAGTTGGCATGCCTTCAGGAGGAGTCACATGTATAGTATGTTCTGGATTGTTCACGAGCTCCTATGTTCGACCCATGTTTCCTTTAGTGTTTATTTGTATGTGGCGGACGATTGAGAGGTCTAGTTTGGTTTCTGGCCCCCTTTTTCCACTCTTTCCATTGCCCTTGGTGTGTGTTGTGTATTTTGTGTGATTTTTCAATTTTTGGTTAATGACTAACGATTGGATTTCTGAATGGTTTGCAGAAAATGTTTTAAACAAAAATATACCTATTACTTTCTAACGTTAATCTTGTTTTTAAATTAAAAAGGGAAATTGACTAATACATGTTTTAGAAATGAAAGTGTGTGTGGAAACTAATATTTTATAACATTTTGTTCAAACCTGGAATTAGTAAGTTTCTTTATTCAAAGTTAGTGCATTGGGAATAGATGTCAGGCTAGCCAACTGAGTTTTAATACTCACACCTATAGTTATTTTCTATTTTTAGTGTTTTTTCATGCTACAGCTTGTGTCCATTCGCATTGGGATACGTTTGGTCATGAGTTGGAGAGTGGCCCGTGAGGTCACACATAGATAATGGTTGTCTCTTTCGGTTAGTTTTATTTTATTTTGTTCTTGTTTAGTTACTTTACTCTATTTATTTATTTTTCACTGCACTGTTTTATTTCAGCTGCTTTATTTATTTATTTAAATTGGGTGAAATCATTCCAATAACCTATATTGATGCCCTGGCGCTTGTTGCTAGCCCGGGAGGATTGTGAATGCCTCTCGGGCCATGTCGCGGACCAGCTTGGGCGACCGGTTGAGGGTCGACCCGGGTCGGTTTGTGACATTTCTAGAAAAAACATATAATGATTTTTAAAACATTTATTGAATATATAATATATAACTAAATTGAAAAATAATTCACCAAAAGTGTTTTGATTTATTTATTGAGTTAAAACATGTTTATTTTCTTGAAAATGTTTTTTCATAAAAAATTTCCTTTATTTTCAAATTGTTTCAATTTTCATTTTTAATTAATTGGACACCAACAAATTAATTTTATATAGATGTGAAAACTATATATTTTCATTATTTAGTTAATACTATTCATACTCACCATGCCAATATTTAGTGACAAATATCATATTAAAAAATAATATTCTAATAATGTGTCGCATCTTTCTAAACTTTCGGTTCCGTGAAATACTAGACTAGCTCAGTGTTTTTTGTAAATCAACTTAACTCAGTGTTGAATATAACGAATGATATCAAAAATATTAAAAAATTTGATAAATACATTTCATAAAATATCATGGCGTTTCATTCTACACCCTTTAAATTTAAATTCTCCCTTTAAATTCATCTCAGTCATCAAAGGATTAACATTTGAAAATTACTTCATTAAAAACCATATTTTATTATTGAATAATAAAACATACCTTAAAATGGAAAATTTAGAATCATAAATGAAACCTAATGTAACTCATAACTATGTTTCTACATAGGATAACATTACAGGTAAGTGGATGTTTGGAAATGGAAGAAAAGAAAATGTAATTATAAAAAGTGATAGAGATCATTGATCATAAGATAGAGTGTGATACATAGAAGGTTACTAACAAAATAACCATAGACCAATGTGGATTTAAAATTCTCATTTATATTATAAAAAATTGTGATAATAGGAAAATATTTAATTTCAACATCCTTTTACTAATTTGGAATAATTTTCATGACGAGATATACATTATATCATTTCATTTCATAAGAATAATCTCACCCATTGGATTTTACTAGATCAATTACCAATTCATATTATACTATATAAAATTAAGGAGATTTTTTTAATATTTAAGAATTATTGGATCAATTTTACATAGATATAATGATAATTCCTTATACATCAAATGAAAATTAGTCTTGAATGGATACGATGAGGAATGAATCTCATCACGTTCGTGGAGATGGTAATCCGTACGTACGCATGAGCAACAATATCATTTTTTGATATTAAAATAGTATATAATTGGATGATATATCAAATATAAATAATCATTATCATGTTATATTTATTATTTACATTGGTTATACTCATTATTACACCCATCCAAATGATGAAGTGCTTGAATAACAAACATCACCCCGACGTGGAGACGGTAAGCCGTACGTACGCACGTATGGTGACATTGTTATTTATAGGATGGATATAACAATGAATACGATTGTACTATTTTTATAATAACATCACAGTATATTGAAGATACTGGATTTATTATTATAGAATTTAAACAACAAAGAAAGCGGAAGTGGAAGAAGAAAAGAACTTAAAAGAGGTGATGAAATATTTACCTCTTCTTCGGGTTATTCCCTTTGATTTGATCAAAAGGGATGATTAGGTTGGCTTTATAACTAAATTAAGGCCTCTAGGATGAAGTGAGGGAAGTTTAGAGGATATTTGGGTAGGTTTTGGATGAGCCAAAAGGCTTTGAAGGAGTGAATTTTAGAAAAGGGGAAGTTCCTTTTTATAAGAGGTGTGAGGGGTACCTTAGGAAAAGATTGAAATATTATATTATAATAAATTCATATTTGGTTTATAATGGCTCAAAAGTGACTTATTTTGATTATTGGGTTGGGATGGGTCGAAATACTTTCAACCAATAGTTTTTAGTCAGGTTTAGGTCACCATATTAACCTTATCATTTATATTTATCTCTTAGTTAAATAGTTTCACATTTACCACGTCTCATTGAATTTTTATATTATATGGTTAATAAAAATACTATAACAGGCCAAGAGAACCTGAAGTGGTTCATTATTAATATATATAATCTTATATAAGTCATTTTTTCAAACCATGGATTTTTAGAAATAGAATATCAATTAATAAAATAATATTTGTTTTAAGAACTCTTTTATGTCAATTTTTACACTATTTGGTATTTTGTTTTTTCTAAATTCATATACGCATTATTACTTTGAAAGAAATCCATTTAATCAACCCTATCATGACATATTAACCTAAAAAGTTAGTTAAATTCATAAGCAGTCTCAACTTACATTTATTTAGGTATTTAAAATATCCATTATTTTAATATTTCATTAATAAGGTAATTACTGCATCACCATTGTATCATATATAAATTAAATTATTTAATGTATAAAAATTATAAATAAAATACCATAATATAGAAAATCATTTTAACTTTATAATGAATATTTATTGTCGAATTTATATTATGTATAATCCTATATTAAAAATGAATAGTTTTTAAGCATTGATTTTAACTCTTTTAACTCTTCTTTAAATAAAATAATAATAAATGTCCTATTCTAATCCAAGTGGACTAAAATGATAATATTTTCTTCCTAAGGTTGTTTATGGTCGAGATACACTTATTCAATACATTTATGACATGTGATAGGGTATAAATAATATCATTTTTACCTTTAATTACCCTATTTATTTTTAACTGTGGTAAATTAAAGTAAAAAGATACTATTCAATAAAAATTATGTTCATCTCATTGAACCACATTTTACTTACTGATATCAACCATGTCTCTCAGATTTTTGAAATTTAATTCACATAAGCGATAAAATTATGTTTTATGTGAATTTTAAATGCTCCTCGGAGGTTGGTAAAAGATAGTAAAAAGTTCAATAAAATTTTATATATCTAAACTTATTATGAAATGAATCCAATGAATTATATTGAACTTATATAGGTATTATGTATCTATTTTTACCTAATATAAATTTTAAAAAAATAAAATATTATTTAAATAAATGTCAGGTTTAAAGAATAATGCAATGTTTTTCACTATTTATCAAAAATTGAAAGTTTTCATAAAAATACCCAAAAATCACCCTAAGCTAATATTGAGATTCTGAATTCAAAAATGAAGTCCATTTTGAAAAATAAATTATTAAATTTAAAAAAGTGGGAATTACTATTCATAACGGCTACTTTGATTTGCCGTAGTGTGTTAGAATCTCAAAGTTGCGTACAATGCAAGCTACTGCATTATTCAAAGGGAAACGTATCGTGGAAGCTTGGGGTGTAAAAAAACCAATTTATTTTCCATAAGTCACCTATGTTAAAGTAATTTTCACATCATTTTAATATTAAAATAATTCAAAAAAATACAATTTAAGAAAAATTTAATTTAATTTGACACAATCCTTCGATTCAATGACAAACATGGTTTGGTATTTTTATTCACAGTACAAAAATGATATTCTTCTCTCCCTAAATGATAAAATAACATGGTTTTATTCTCTCTCTCATAAAATTTGAAAATATAAAATGTATTTTCAATATAATGTAAAAATTTCTCCATGATTGATTGGTCTAGACATCCATTGAAATAAGGTTATCTTTATCAGATAAATGTTTTCACCATAATTTTTCTTCTTTATATAGAATTTGGGTGCTCAACATGGTTCAAGATATTGTTTATTGCTTTGGTTAATTGATATTTTACCCCAATGAGGTTTTTGAATCCCATTCCAATCATATATGAAATTTCATTTGGGTAATCACTTCACTTCCTATATCATTGGTTACAGACATGTTTTACCATATTTCTATTGAGTTATAAAATTAAATACATGTTTTTTTGTTATCATTTCTTTTTAATAAACAATAAAATCATAAAATCATTCTCTTTTAATGAATAATTTGCTAATCAATTAAATAATCATACTTATTAATTCCAATGATTTAACCTAAATATATATGGGTACTTTAAAATTATTTACAATAACTTAATCCCTACAAATAATTATAACATACTATGATAGAAACAGTATCAAATCAAAATATATAAATATAGTGTACAAAATTTTACATGTAAAAACCCTATGGTATTACGTGAATTGTAATTAAATGATTAATATAATATGGGGATTAGATTCATATAACATAATTTTTTGAAAAACAATGAAATTATATATTTAAATATTTTTGTTAATAAACATCACTATATTATTATCATATCATGGGATGCCTTAAGGCTATACATAAAATATAGGGTGAAACAACTCTTAGTAAGGGGATAATCTAAACAAACATACTGATGAGATATATCGAAGGATTTAGTAGACATAGCCTCAGATCAAAAAATAGGAATTAAAATAGAATATTATTACAAAAACATTGAAAAATGGTAATTAAATAATAAGAATTTTCACATTTAAGTAATATGAAATTTTTAAAAATATGGAACAAGCATAACATATGTCGTCAAAATCATAGTTCAATGATAACTTCTTTAACATCATCATGCTATAAGATTATTTCCCAAGCCACATGAATAGATTATCTCAAGATGTATACAATTAATAATTAGTTGTGCGGATTTATAAGTATAGTCCCACAAATAAAATTATAATTTTTATTATGCATATGTACCATATAGAAAATATATCATATATAAATGATAAACATGATTGAATCCCCTTCAAAGGAAATGAATTCAATAATAATGACATGAAGTATATATAGATGAATAAATATATAGGTACCCACAATAAGAAGGTAATAAATAATATTAGATTCTCATATTATAAGAATGTAATATATAACTTTAATATAAGTAATTAAATTGTGAATAATGTTAAAGGTGGCATTATAAGAAGAAATTAGGGTATGTTTTAGAGAAAAATTCTTAAATAAAATCATATAAAATTGATAAAGATAAAAATAATGGAAATAAATTCATAATTATCCTAATAATTAATGTAAAACCCACAAATTTTTGTTTAAAGAATGAGTTATAGGAATATTTACGATAATTATGCAGGGGAAAATTTCTATAAGAAAGCAATGGATTAGAAAAAAGTTTCCTTATATATTCTGTATTTCGTGATATAAAATAAATTACTATAAGGGTACTAAAAATTCAGGAATATACATTGTTAAAATAAAAAATGGATATATAATTAACATAATTGTAGTATATGAATAAAGCAGCTGAGAAATAAATATTAAACCAAAATCATAAGTAATAATGTGATATTGTCCCCTTTTCTCAAGTCCAAATCCTCTTAATATACTCCCCTATAATTTTATATAAATGAATTAATTATGTTAATTTCATATCTTGAGTCATTGATAATCATTATTTGAATTTTAATAATGTATTTTTCATTATCTATTATCTATTTATTGAATTTTTTTATTCATGTTGATAGTTTGGGGGATTTCATATCATAGTCCCAAAGTTAGTTTGATTAAATTGAAATCGCAAATGGTTCATGTATGATGGGTCGACAAGATAAAAAATGGTTAGGGAATATATTCATATCATCATCAAAGAATAAAATCTTAATGTTTCTTAACTAAATCAAATTTTGGTACAAATCCAGAAATATTTATTGATATGCTTATTTTAGGCAATTACAGAAAGTATGATGGGTCATTATTTATTTTATCATTATTAGAACTATTTTACAATACTAGAATAACAAAAATTATATTATTTTATATTTAATATTATAATTATACATTAATTACATTTTCACACTCATTAATTAAATTTGTAAATGAAACAAATATTCATTCACATTATTTGTATAAAGAAACAATTATATAAATGGTGTTTTTAAAATCCCATGTTTTTATTTGAAAAATTATATCATTGAAAATTTTTGTTTCGTATTAAAATTGTTTCATTAATAAACAAGAGTGTAAGGTTACTCCATATATGAATAATATAAACCATGTAACAAAAAATCCCCATTTTATATCATTACGAAACATTATGATTAATTAATTAATAGATTCAAAAATATTATCCCATATTCAATTGGACAATAATCTCATTAAAAGAGAATAAAAACGATTAAAAAATGGTTCATGGTGTCCTTGAAATTACATATGACAATCATCACTATAATATAAATGAAATATGATATATTTAGGATTGTCATTTTTAAAAGGATATATATAAAACATTGAAATAAAACTATTTGAATTTGGAATGAAGTAATTTAGTCGTATATATAAAAATTAAATTGGATATATGACTATTATAAAGGTAAAAAATACCTATTTTAAATATGATTCTCGTATCTAGGTAAATATTATTTTAAATGTATAAATAAAAAACTGTGGTATTTTATTAAATATTTAATATTTAATTAAAAATATCATTTATGATATATGGTTATGGAAATAAAGTCTTGGGATTTTGGCATATTCATAATTTATTTTATGCATTCAAAATGAGAAATATTTTATACATTGTTAGAAATGATATAATTTATGAAATAATTATTCAAAATCATAGATTCCACTAACCTATAACAAACAAAAACTACAACCCATTTCTTCTCAAAAATAAAATCTATTCAGTATAAAGAATTCAACAAAAATCACAAACTAAACTCATATAATCATGTATTTTAATAATTTTTCTATCTAAGAAACCATCCATTGATGGGTTAATTCATATAATTAGTATAGAATTTTAATGATAAACAGAATTTTTTTTATCCCACATCTATTCTTTTAATTTTACTTTTAACATAAAAAATAATTTATCATAATAATAAAATTAATTTTGTAATTTAAATCTTCATTAATTTATATATAAAATAAAATATTGAATATATTTCCCTTATTTATAAACGTTCATCATGAATTCATTCACACCTATGTGGATAGTGATTTTTTATGTTAATATATTCCTTTCCTGAAATTTTTCCAAAATAAGAATCATCTATTTTTTTAACATAGATAATCAATTTATATATATTTATTAATTATTTAATTTTAAAATACACATAATATTATGTATATATAAATAAAACATCATGATTTGTTTAATTTTTTATGAAAACCATATTGATAAATGTTTCTTTAATTTTAATTATTTTTTCATATTTACTAAATATGGAGATTTTATTAAATTTGATAGAAATTAATATTTAAATTATCACTTAATGCTACTAGGGCTCAAAAAATCCAATTAATCATTGTCATTATACTAGATAATGTTTCTAAAATTGGATTGAATAATCATAATTAGTCTATATGAAAAAAAATCCAATAAGTTTATAAAAATAAAATCATGTAGCGAATAATAAATTAATTGAAACATAATTATGTTTTTCCATAAGTAATAATAATTTTATGATGGTTATTAATGAGGTTATAGAAGAATTATAAGTAAACAATATCCAATGAAATGTATTTTCATTAAAATATCAATTTTTAGCATGTATTTTTTGTTATTTTATTTTTACTATACTATATTGTTAATGATAAAATAAAATTAAGGCATCTGAAGGAACATATGTCCATTAAGAAAAATTTGGTGCAGATTAGTGTGAATAAATGGGTAAAGGGGAAGAGCAAGTGAAGCACAAACTTATATGAATGGGTGTTGGGACACTATGAAACTTTGGTTTTATTGATGGAATTTGGAATTATATGAAACATATAATTATATGAAACCATAAATCATCCAAAAAACCTTGGCCTTAATAGGTCAATTAACTACAGATAACAATTTATCTAATGATTTAAAGGATCTTTCCTTCGGAATTCCTGGCATAATCTCTCAAATCATGCAACATATATTGTTTCAAACATCAGTAACCAATTAAGTTGATGGATTCCCATATGATATGATCTTACATGAATTATCTCACATGACTCCCTAAAATTACTGTCTTGTTTTTTAAAAGAATTTTTCATTACTTTGTTCAATGAAGAAAATAGATCAAGCTATAGTCATATTCATTTCACATCTTAATGTGTCATTAAAACATCAACTTGTAATGAAATCATAACATGGACATCCAAGGGAACCAGTTGTTCTAGACACCATTGTATAATGAAAATATACCTTTCATGAAACTCTTATATTTGATGAACCTTATATTGGGTGCCTCCATCATATGCCTCATTTCACTATATTTTTCTGAGAAAAATTGGAGTTCCCAAGGACATTAAAACCACTTGACTAGAGATTAGTCATAGAAAATCTATATGAAAATTGTGGTGATGGACCCTTATGTACAGAAAAACTAAAATAAAAACAATATAGGGAATCCCTTTAATTTTTATCTTAATCATAGTAATAGTCATACCTATGTCCTTCACACCATGAATGGTCTAATTTCATTATGAATGTTGATCACAATAACTGGTCATGTGTAAAATCCGGAGTGTTGGACCCAATCATGTTTTCTAATATGTTGAGAAGATCCCAGAAATCTTATTAGGAGTAATACCTAATCATTGAATCATCAAGGAAATCAAATGTGGTCCACCAATAAATCCATGTTCTTTTTTTGGTAGCATACATCATAAGCCCACTTTTACCAAAGATTACCCCACTCAAAACATAAACGTCCTCAACACAAGGCCATAAATCTTATATTGCCCTAGTAGAAAAAAATAGGATACCTTATGTGACGACATCAGGATTCCACTTGTGGTGTTATTTTAATTACTTAAGTAAAGATCATGAGATGAACCTCATCTTCCAACCAGACTAATGCATAATCCCTACAATATTTCTTTTGTTTTTATACATTCACTACACATGAATTCTTAATTCATGAATCTAAGTTTTATAGTATGATCCTTTCATATCAAAAAATATACATTTAAAACTATGTGGGTTATTGTCCTTATTATATAGAAAGGTATATAGAACCCCTCTTTGATGTTTAATTTGGACTTCAACAAAATTCAACCTACCCCCATGAAGTGGTATCTATGAATCTTAATCATCTTCCTTAGGCATACCACACCTCTCAAAACCCCTCTACAATTATGGAAAACACATTAGATAACAATACAACCCCAAATATATAAAATACTTTATGACCCATATGTCGTATGTGTATGTAGATATTTGTCCACTAGATGTTAACTTATGAACTTCCCTTGTGTGATTATAATTTTTTGAAGGATCCTCATAAGACATAAATACATGTCCCTATATTGTTATATGTTACCAAGAGGTCCTAGGTTATTGTAATAAACTAAACTAGGTTACCCTTAAAACTAGCACCTGACCCAATCTACCACATACCAAAAGAGAATACTTGATCCCCACATAATGGCGATAAGAATATGGGCATAGAATAATAAAAAAGAGGCCACAATTTAACCCAACCTATAAAAAAACAATGCATATATACACCTAGAAAAGAAAAAGACATCATATGTTTTATAAAAATATGCAATAATTGTAAGAATACAACAAAAATGAAACAACTATAAAAGTAACCAAAACACCAATGTACAAGTCCAACTACAAAGGACCAGAATTAAACTAATGCTCCATGTGATGTCACGGATGAACTCCCACCATCTCACCACCACCTACCCAACCCAACTAACATGAAACCTAGACACCTCACTGATGTACCTTACATTTACCTATAATTGAATACATAAAAATTTCTACATACCATCCTATATATACACCGTGTGTGAATAAATTTATTAATAAGATACTTCTCAAGTGTTCCATAACATGTCCCTCTATGAAACTTCATATATGATCATTTTAAATTAAACAATGAATGATAAATAGTAAATGATTTTATTTAAAACATGGTAAAAATTTCCAATTTATCATAGTTCTAAAACAAAATTTGGAATATTAATTTCACCAAACATTTTCCATATAATTTTTTCAAAAAAATAAACATTAAAATAAAGGGTAAAGAACAAATCCATAAAAAATGACGAACAATTATCAACACCAAGGATTAATATAATTCAGACTAGAAGACTACTTGTACCACAATTAATTGTTTCACAATCTGGTTCATAAAACATCGGCCTTGGAAGAAGAGAAATAACCAATGAGTAAACCCCCAAAAAATGTCAATATTATTCCCCTAGAATAATGGGCCTAAGAAAAAGAGGAAATCCCCATGAGAAAACCTCTAAATTATCACAATGAAATGAATGATTGCCTCAATCTAAACCTTCCACCTCAGTACCCTAGGTATTTCATGTTCTCATTTCACAATTAATTCCATTGTTTGTAAAACCATTTCAAATCCAATTCAAAAATCGGTTTAAATTATTTTAAAATACCCCTTTCCATTCCATTTATCAATAACCATTAGTGGGAAAAACGTTTAACACGTCGGCATTTTTCACATCGGTTCTATATAACCAACATGAAAATCATTAAAAATCGATATACCACATTGTTTATTTTATAACTGACGTGATGAATCGATCAAGATCCTTATTTTATGTCAGTTATTTTATAACCTACATGATAAATATTGAGATTTGTGTTTTTATGTCGGTTGAATTATAACCGACATAAAAAATGATTCCGGCAGGCTTTATCACGTCTGTTTTTCTATAACTGATGTGATAAATAAATGCTCTGTGCTTTATCACGTTGGTTATAAAACAAACTGATGGGATAAATCTCCATTTCTAACATCGGTTATAAAATAACCGATGTTATAAATTATTTTCTACAAGGTTTTTTAAATAAGAGATGTTATAAGCATTGATAAAAATAGTTTATCACATTAGTAATTAAATAAACAACGTGATAAATCTTTTAAATGATTTATCACGCCTCGTATTCAGTCAATATACTTTCTTCGATTGGCCGACAGGTGACTCGTCTCTCGTGCGTGGAAAACCTAGAAAGGATTCTTCAAATTCGTTCCCTTCAGACTGGTTTTTCCTACATCATTTTTCATCATTACTGTCACTAGATCTATCAAGTTTACTCGCAATACTCAAGTAACACTCACATGGCTCAGTTTCAGTTATTAGTTTTCGCAATACCCTATCCTAATTTTTTGATATGTTATTTTTCAATCTTTGTTATTTTTTTCATGGTATGTTTCATAGGGTTTATTTATAAGATGCTAAATTATTTTTTTGGTAAAAGAAACCATGGATGTGATATCATGAAAGTTTACTATTTTTTGTGTGTGCACGTACAGGGGGTGGGGGCTGTCCAAGTGGGTGGCGGTGTCTAAGTGGGTGGGGTGTATAAGGGGTGGGGGGGCTGTCCAGGGGGAGGTGTCTAGGGTGTGTAAAAGGGGTTGGGGGATGGTGTCCAGGGGGTGTGGGGGCTGTCCAAGGGGGTTGGGGTTTCCAAGTGGGTGTGCGGGATCTCAAAGGGGGTGGGGGTGGTGTCCAGGGGGTGCGGGGATGTCCAAGGTGGTTGGGGTGTCCAAGGGAGTGTGGGGGATGTCCAAGGGGGTTGGGGTATCCAAGGGGGTGCAGGGGCTGTCAAAGGGGGTGGGGGTGGTGTCTAGGGGGTGAGGGGGATGTCCAAGGGGGTCGGGGGTGTCCATATGGGTGAAGAGGCTATCAATGGGGGTGGGGGTGGTGTCCAGGGGGGTGCGGGGGCTGTCCAATGGCATTGCGGGTGTCCAAGGGGGTGTGTGGGATGTCAAAGGAGGTGGGGGTGGTGTCTAGGGTGGTAAGGGGGCTATCCAAGGGGGTTGGGGTGCCCAGGGGGTGCAGGGGTTGTCCAAGGGGGTTAGAGGTGTCCAATGGGATAGATGAGCTTTCAAAGGGGGTGGGAGTGGTGTCCAGGGTGGTGAGGGGGCTGTCCCAGGGGTTTGGGGGTGTTCAAGGGGGTGTGGTGCTATCCAAGGGGGTTGGGGTGTCCAAAGGGGTTCGAGGGCTGTCAAAGGTGGTGGGGTGGTGTCCATGGGGTGGAGAGGTTGTCCAAGGGGGTGTGGGGGTTGTCCAAGGGGGTTGGGGGTTTCCAAGGGGGTGCAGGGTGCTATCAAAGGGGGTGGGTGGTGGTGTCCAGGGGGTTCGAGGGTTGTCCAAGGGGGTTGGGGGTGTCCAAGGGGTTCTAGGGGATGTCAAAGGGGGTGGTGTGGTGTCCAGGGGTGCGGGGGCTGTCCAATGGGGTTGGGGTGTCCACGGGTGTGCGAGGGCAATCACTGGGGGTGGGGGTGGTGTCCATGGGGGGTACGGGGGCTATCGATGGGGGTTGGGGGTGTCTAAGGGGGTCAAGGGGCTGTCGAAGTGGATTGGGGGTGTCCAAGGGGGTGTGGGGCTATCAATGGGGTGGGGGTGGTTTCTAAGGGGGGTGTGGGGTCTGTCCAAGGGGGTTGGTGGTGTCCAAAGGGGTGAGGGGACTATCCAAGGGGTTGTGAGGTGGTGTCCAGGGGTGTGGGGGTTTTCCAGGGGGTTGGGGGTGTCCAAGGGTGTGTGGGGGCTGTCCAAGGGGTGGGGGTGTTGTCTAGGGGGTGTGGGGGTAGTCCAAGGGGGTGGGGGTGGTGTCAAAGGTGTTTTCCAAGGGGGTAGGGGTGTCCAGGGGGTGGGGAGGGTGTCCAAGGGGTGGGGGGCTATCCAGAGTGGGGGATATCCAGAGGTTTCAAATTGTTGGGATCTGTGTAAATTTCAGTAGTGAATGTATACATATTGTAATATTTATACTTCATATTTCCTTTTCACTGAAGGGTGAATTTGGTATCCAGTTTCACCAGCATGTATTCTTCGTGTACCTTAGAAGAATGGATCCTAGATGTATTTAAAAATTTTATATCTAACTATATTATCTTTTTAAAATCATTTTCATGCATATATTTTTAAATATGCATAAATTTGTTTTTTATTTCCAATTTTTTTTACATTCAAATTATGATATTTTTCATATAAATATATATTTATCTAATCTTAAAAGGATGTATAATGTTGATATTTTTTATAGGCAATAATGAGTCGAAGTTGGATTACAGAACATCAACTTATTAATGAATATGAGGAAGGTTTTGATTCCTTTTTGGAATTTTCTAAATGAAATGTTCCAAACAGTGACATTTTTTTCCATTCCTGAAATGATTGAATATGAAGAAGTTGAAAAGTAGAGAGATAAAAGATCATCTAATTTGTAATGATTTTAATTCATGTTACATCCCTTGGATTTGGAATGTTGAAAGTGGACAAAATGTTTGATCTACTGATGAAGATGATTCGCTAGATGGTAACTCTGATGGAATTGATGAAATGATTCACGATATTGCAACAGAACAAATTGAGATAGAATTGACAGTTGAACGTCTATATAGTGATGCTGAAAAACCATTGTATCCTAGTTGTATAGATTTTACAGTTTTGTCGGTGGTGTTAAGATTGATTAACCTGATGGAGAAACATGGATGGAGTGACAAAAGTTTTACAGAGCTACTTCAATTGATGAAAGACATTCTTCCAAAAGATAACGATCTTCCATATTCACATTATGAGTCCATGAAAATATTATGCCTGATGGGATTGGGATACAAGAAAATAGATGCATGCCTGAATGACTGTATGATATATAGAAAGGAATATGAATTTCTTTCAGAGTGTCCAAAATGTGGGACATTGTGGTTTAAGGTAAAAGAAAAATCACAGGTTGATGTAGAGATTGAAAAGATCCCTTCCAAGGTATTTTGGTATCTTCCTATAATTCATTGTTTGAAACGTTTATTTGCTAATTCACATGATGCAAAAAGGTCATGATGTCATACTGATGAACTTATATGTGATGTAAAAATACATCATTCAGCTGATTTTCCACAATGGAATAAAATTGATGCACAGTATCCTACATTTGGAAATGAAATTAGAAATCTCAGACTAGGGTTGTGCATATATGGAAAGAATATATATTGAACCATTAGTAGCACACATAGTTCATGGCCTGTTTTATTTGTAATTTACAACCTCTCTTCTGAAGCTTGTATGAAGCACAAATATTTCATGTTGAGTATAATAATATCTTGATTGAAGCAACCTGGAAATGATATTGATTTTTTTCTTGTTACCATTAATTGATGATTTGAAAATTTTATTGGATGATGGTATTAGGGAGTGTGATTCTTATAAAATGGAATATTTTCAACTACATGTAGTTATTATTTTCACTATAAATGACTTCCCATCATATGGAAATTTGTCTGGTTATAGTGTGAAAGGGCATAAATCATGTTCAATTTGCAAACAACAGACTTCATATTGTCAATTGCATCATGGGAGGAAAACTATCTACATGGGCCATTGATAGTTTTTGCATATGGATAACTATTATAGAAGACTAAAAAAGCCATTCAATGGATCACAAGAATTTTATATTGCTCCAAAAACATTATCCCCTGATCTGTATTTTGAGAGGGTGGAAAACCTTGATGCGATATTGGGAAAGACACAAAAATCTGGAAATGATAGACATATTTGGAATAAAAGGTCGATATTTTTTGAGCTACCATATTAAAGTTTTCATGAAGTTAAACAGAATATTGATGTCATGAACGTGGAGAAGAATATCTATGATTTTTTTATCGGAACATTGTTAGATTTTAAAGGTAATACAAAAGATGGGTTGAATGTAAGATTTGAATTACTATCAATGGGAATACATTTGGAGTTAGCTCCCACTCCTAATAGAAGATGAACATTTTTCCCCTGTCTTGTCATACATTATCCAGGAGGGAGAAAATTATCTTTTTTCAATGTCTTCATGATATCAAACTGCCTCAAGTTTATTCTTCAAATGTAAAAAAATTTGTCTCATTTAAGGATTTGAAGTTGATAGGAACGAAATCTCATGATTGTCACATCATGATGAAACAAGTTCTACCAGTTGCATTGCGTGGAATATTTCCCATCCGTGTTAGAAATAGTATAATGATGTTGTGTTATTTTTTCAATTGAATTTGTAATAATTTGATTGATGTGAATGCATTGAAAATTTTGGAAAAGGATGAAATTTGTATAATTTGTCAATTAGAAATGTATTTTCCTCCATATTTTGTTTTGATATAATGGTTTATTTAATGATTCATTTGGTTCAAGAAATAAAGATTTGTGGACCTGTCTATCTTCATTGGATATATCCTTTTGAAAGATATCTGAAAATATTGAAGGGATATGTTAAGAATCCATATCGACCTGAAGCCTCCATTATTGAAAATTATATTTCTGAGGAGGATGCAGAGTTCTGTACGAGCTACTTGGCTGCGGCGCAGCACATAGGGTTGCCTCCATCTCACCATGAACGAGTTATAATGAGGGAAAGGATATTCGTGGACTGAAAGTCAAATCATTGTCAGCTGAATAGATGAAGAAGTTAGAATTATCCATCTTGAATAACATAGCTGATGATCAACTGTATATCACATTGCATATTAATGATTTGAAACAATTTCATCCAATGAAGAAAGAAATGTGAATTTTGAATGATCACAACACATTTTTTGTCATGATTTAAAAAGAACTTTCATGGTAGATTAGATATATCAGAGACATTAAAATGGGTCGTGGGTGGTCCATGTTTAAATGTGATAACATGGTCCGGTTATGACATTAATGGCTAAACATTTCATATGAAATCTCAGGACAACAGAACTGTAGTTCAGAATAGTGGTGTATTGGTGTTTATAGAAGTAATGAGTTTTTCGAGTGCTATAGACAAAAACCCAATTACTGCATCAAGTACATATTATGGAGTGATTGATGAAATATAAGAGGTTGATTACTTTAAAATTAAAGTTCCTAACTTTAACTTTAAATGGTTTATCGGTAACAACAGTGTCAGACATGTTGAATTTGGAATGACAGTTGTTAATCTAAATAGATTGGAAGACAGAACTGATTCTTTTATAATAGAAACACATGAAAAAAAATTCTATGTGGTAGATCAATCAGATATGCAGTGAGTTGTTGTTTTACATGGGAAAAACAATATGTTGGTGAGGATCAACTTGATGATGATGATTTATTTGATATCCCTACTTCCATGGAATGATTAGCAGAACATAATGATGAGAATGTTGAAGACATGGATTGTTTCATAAAGAATGATCACGACGAAGGAATTTGGAAAAAAATCCATTTGTATATTCTTAATATTACAGGTATCATATGTTTATTTCTTGTTTAAATTTATTATTTTCATAAAATTTTAGATATTGTATGTTTTTTCTTTATTAAAACATGTATTCAAACAAATAATTATTATTATTTGTTTATTTTAATTTTTTTAGTTTACTTAATCATACTTACCATTACATAAATTATATATCTATTATTTTTGTGGAATTAAAATTAATTTACCATGTTTACCATGTTTACCATGTTTACCAAGTTTATCATGTTTACCATGTTTACCTTGTTTACCATGTTTACAATTTTTACCATCTTTATCATCTTTACCTTTGTTTTACATTACTACCATATTAACCATGTTTACTATTACATTAATTAGTTAAATTTTATATTTTTTTTACCTTAGTATTGTATTATTTGAATTTTTATATTTGTAAAATAATGTTTTTTTTGAAGGATAATGACAGATCAATCAGTTGATCAACCACATGATTCTGGAGATGAGCATATTGGTCATACCTATAGGGAGGAACATTCACATGCACCTTTTGATGTTCCCCAATATTCCTCATGTGCTCCCATAACGACAAAGAGTTCAAGAGTTGATAAACATGGGTTCACACATTTACCAAAATTATCACTTTCCCATATGCAGGACCAGAGGATTTTCGATGATTTTGATGAGAATTATATTCGTAGAGGTCCAAATGATAAACATTTTAAGAGTTTTCTATCAACTCAAGGTAAGAGCAAAGTAATCATTTTGTATGATGATTGGAGAAGTGTGGACAAAGCGTTAATATCTTAGTTATGGGGGTTGATTTTGGTAAGATCTATTGCTACTTTTTTCCTATTATTTAAATTTTTATAGTATTTATAATATATTAAACCTCTTCTTTATCAGATTACATTTGATATTCCTGACACTGGAGAAGTCAGGAAGAAATGTTTATCGATGGCTGCTAGGAGATAGAGGGATTTCAAATCAACCCTCTCATCTACTTTCATTTTTGTTAATAGGATTCATGAAAATAAATGTCATATATATACTTTCATAGATGAATAAACATAGATATAGTTTGTTGAAAGTATAAAAAAATATATTTTTGGTAAGGGAAATGTAAACTTTTACATGCATTCTTATATAAGTGATCTTATTAATTTTTTGTTAATTATTTCTTATTCATAATTTACAACAAACAAGGAAATATCATTAGGAGATCCAATAAAAAAATGTATACCCTAATAGATTATCTTGGGGAGGGTATACATTATTGGAAGAACAAATAATGGTGGAAAATTTAAAAAAATTGAGAGTTGAGTCTTCAAGCTCTTGAGAGGTGTCCCCTCCATCCCCTCCATCCAGGCATGAAAATTTGAAGAGTGCTCGGATGGGAAAAGGGAAATATCTAACAGAATATTTGATAATCGTATCTGAGAGTATTTTAAGATATCAATTTTATTTATTTATGTTAACTATATTATTCACATAATATAAATCATTAAAAAGATGTTCAATTAATTAATACATGATTATCTTTTGGAGCAGAGCTCACATGGGGTATTTATAGCTACTAGGAGGCAAGATATGTTATCTACATCATTGGGAAAGCCCCAACATCCAGGTCATGTAAAAATATATTTGGAAGGTGTATCAGTAAGAAAATTGTTCCCATGTTATTCAATTTCATCCATTGAGAATGTTTATAAAAAATAGAATCCTTGGAGGCTAAAGTTCATAATATTAATACAATGATGGCGGAAAATATTAGAGCATCAGTACAGTCTATGTTTGTAGACAGGAAAAGACAATATCAAATTACAGCTCTCACTCCTCCACCACCCCCTATATACCCCATTATTTATCCTCCACCTCCACCACTAACTACCACTCCCCCACCTCAGCCTTTGGACCCCATTTTTATGTCATACTCCTATGCCACAGCTTCTTACTTATTGCGAGTTGTTTTTTGATGATCATCAACATCATATAGTTTCATATTTGCTGGTATATTGTATAAGAGATACATTTCATCATCAACATTTAGAGGTAGAGAGTTAGAGGGTCACTGTACGGGATATTATAGATAGATCAGCTCAAGTACCATTACCTATAGATGAGTTGATGACAATTGAACATAGTATCGTCCATTTTTTAATTGGGCCATCTAGAATTCTTTTACTCATTACCATAGTGGTTTGTATGTTATATCTTCTATTTAATTTTTTTATTAAAGTTATTTTATCATTTGAAAAGTAATATATTTTTCTACTTATTTTTACAGGAATACTTCAAAGGTAAAGAAATACAGTATAGAAAACAACAAAGACAAATGGCTATGACATCAGATATAGATTCTAGTAGACTTGACAGATTTTCAAGATATTCAAATTTGATGGCAGGTCATTATGAGTTTCCAATGGAAGATCATGTTTGTAGATGTTCAATAACCATTGGGATTATGAAAACTGATATCATGGAGTTTCTTACTAGAGATAAGTTGGACATCAATGTGGTGAAATTTTTTTCCATGTAAGTCTTAATACCTTTTCCCTGCATTATATTTATTAAAAATATATACTTGTGTCTATTTTGTATTAGGTATCTTTATAAAATTTGTGAGAAGAATGAGCAGATAGATGTACATAGATTCATGGACCCGCATTTGATTTCCCCTGAAGCACATGAATTGGATGAGTAAAATATAATGCTTTATATTGATAAAAGATTTGAACATAATGTAGTCACACAATGTTGGATGATTCCTTTTTGTGAGAGGTATGAAAATCTTCTATGGAAAAGGGTTCATTATCTTTTTACATAAAAAACCACTAATCTTAAATTTTATTTTATCAGTGATAATTGGATATTAGGTGTTTTTTCCCAAGGGAGAAAACACTTTATTGGATATTCTCTGTCCATGGTGATGTGCGGGAATGTTTTAAGAATATGTTGGAAAAATAAGTTACAATTTCTCAATAGTTTTATATATTATAATGAATTTTAAATTTATCCCATTCATATTATTTTCTAACAGGGGATGGGTCTAACTTTGAAAAACCACAAAGAAAAGGAGTACGAAGATAAAATATGTAAATGTAAAGATAAATATCCATTTATAATTTTTACCTTTTGATTTATTACATAAAATTAATATATTGAATTTACAATAATTCAAACAGAATTGTCATGAACAACAAGGCGTCATCGAATGTGGATATTATATGTTAATATTTATGTATGAAATAATAACAACTAGAACAGTTGTGAACTTTGACTGGTAATATTTCCTTTTAAACTTTTCCATAATATTTCATTTGATTTATTAATTATACATGATAACTACTATCCTTTTAATTTGTAGCTATTTGATGACCCTCAACCCTATAGCTCTCATGAAGTCAAACACTTACAACTGGAATGGTCAAATTATTTTATAGGTTTGATTGTATTTTATTTTTTTTGCAGTGTAAAATGTAATTTTGAATATTGTCATTTTAATTGTGTATTTGTTAGTAATTTAGGTTGGATTTAGTTTTTTTTGAAGTTGACATTGTATGTTTTGAATGTTATATATGTGACTGTTTAATTTTTCCCTACTTATTGTTTTGGTATACTTATTATGGTTTTTCTGGTATGGATTTTGGTCTTGGGGGGTTCCAAGGGTGTGGGGGGTTTCCATGGGTGTGGGGGGTTTCCAGGGGTTGTATAATTTCAAGGAGGTTGGGAGGGCTGTCCGAAGGTGTGGGGGATGTCAAGGGGTTGTCTAGGGGTGTGGGGGTGTCCTGTGGGGTGAGGGGGGTTTCCAGGGTAGTGGGAGGGTTGTCCAATGGGGTGGGGGTGTCCAGGGTGTCCATGGGGATGGGGGTGTATAGAGGGTTGGGGGTTGTTAAGGGGGTGGGGGCTGTCCAAGGGGGTGGGTCCTGTCCAAAGGGTTTTGGGGATGTCCAGAGGGTGGGGGTGTCCAAGAGGGTGGGGGAAATCCAGGGGGATTTCTAGTGGAGTAGGGGGGTTTTCAGGGGGTTCCATGGGGGTGGGGGTGTACAGAAGGGTGGGAGGGCTCTCTGGGGGGGGGGGGGGCTATTCAGGAGGGTGGGGGCTGTCTAGGGGTGTTGGGAGGTGTATAGAGGGGTGGGTGTTTCCAGGGGTGGGGGATTTCTTGAAGGGTGGGGGATCTCTAGAGGGGTGGGGGCTATGCAGATGGTTGGGGGGTATGTGTAGTGGGTGGGGGCAGTATAGGGTTGTGGGGGGGGGGGGGGTCCAGTGGGGGTGGTGAGGGTGTACAAGGGTGTGGTGGGGGATGTCCATGGCGGTGGGGGTTCTGGTCTGGTTTTGGTCAGTTTTGATCTGTTTAGAGGGTGTCCAGTGGTGTGGTGGGGATGTCCAGTGGGGTGGGGGGGGGGGGGTTCTGCTATGGTTTTGGTCTATTTGGGGGGTGTCCATGGGTGTGGTGGGGGCTGTCTAGTGGGGTGGGGGGTTCTGGCCTACATTGGGTTAGGTTTTGGTCTTTTTTGGTCTATTTTTGGTCTGTCTTTGGTCTTTATTTCTTCTGTTTTAGGTTTCTTTTGGCAGGGCATAGTAGTGGTTGTGCAGTTTTATTAAAAAAAATTAGTTTTTTACATTGGTTATTTTATAACCGACATAAAAAATGCATGGGAAATGTTTTTCATGTCGGTTATTTCATAACCAATGCAATAAATAGGAAGGTATTGTTTTTTACGTTGGTTATAAAATAACCGACGTATTAGTTATTTTATCACATTAGTTATTATTTAACTGATGTGGAAAAATCCTTGCAAGATAGGTTTATCACGTCGGTTATGGAAATAACCAATTTGATAAAAACTTCATAGGATTGATTTAGTACGTTGGTTATACAATCAATGATGTGGAATAGTATATACCACGTCGGTTCTTAAATAAACGATGTAATAAACCATGACTCCGAAGTGAATTCCACGTCATTTTTTGATCAACCTATGTGAAAAATGATTCGGATTTTTTGTTTTTACATCGGTTTTAAAATAACAAATGTAAAAAAAAAATTATAATGTCTCCTATAATAACGTCGGACAAAAGCCGATATAAAAAATAAAAAATAACCGCCATAAAAAAAATGTTTTCTGCTATAGTGAACCATGGAAAATCCGTTTTTCTTGAGAAACTCCTTTTAACACATAGAAAAAAATCATGCGATTTCCATTTATAAATAATTTTGTAAAACAATAACAATATGTTTGATCAACATAAGCTAGATACAAAACCACCTACCTCAAAACATGTGTCGTATACACCAACAACGATATCCCCAAACAATTAAAACCTAACATTGAAAAAAGGACCTAGAATCCAATCCACACATCACAAAATAGTTACAATTTCTAAAGAGGGTTATTGGATACGATAAAGAACCACATACTTTAAGGAAAGATTCCCTCCACACCCTGACCAATAATGGAACGACCTCTAGAACAAGATCACACAACGGATCAACAAGATGAAATGAAGAATCACCATTTTAGGCCAAAGAATCCAATAAAATAACACAAGGTTCATAGCACGATATATGGAAATGACGAAGCGGAATGCTCTCTTACCCAGAGAGGTACTTCACAACTAAAAAGGAGATCAAATGCTGAATGGATCAATCTAGAATGAGGAGTGTCTCCCAAAATCACAGGGGAATTTCCCTTGGTCAAGGGTAATGAATTTTGGAGAAAGAAATAGATGAAAAATTGTCTCACTCTTGTTTTAAAAACTATACGTGGGGAATTACATGATGTGTAACTTCCAATTTCTCATATATGTTGGAAAACAGGTTTCCTTGGATTAAAAATTTAACCATTTCCTAACTCAAGATATTTAATATCTCTTCATGTTGTGTAACCTTTCACAACGTGAAGCTTTTCATTACTTACATCCAGAAACTCTTACAAGTCATGTAACCTAGTTACAGGGTGAGAAATCCTCTTGTAGCTGATAGAAAAACACTATTAAAGATGGGATTCCAACAAATCTGTGAATTCACCATTATAGGTATCCTCCCAATTCCATCATGGACATATAAAATGAAACAAAAAAAAGGGAAACCATGATTATTTTAGGGAAATACCTAATATATCTGTAATGAGATATTACAAACTCCCCACCATTATGAATTTTCATCCCCATGAATTAATGTGGATGATGTAATCCCTGGAAAATTATGAGGCCATTTATCCCTCATCAATGACTCAGGTTCCCAAGTCTCATGAGAATGTTATTGTTTCTATAGTACTCTGACCAATAATATTGAATTCCCACACAGTTATTTCACTTGAGAGTCAACGATATCAACTAGTTTCTCCAAAATAGAAACATTTAGATATATATCTATTTCATTCAAACCCAGAATGTGTGAGATATCTAGATTATACATCTTCAGTTGAGATATGTGGAAAAAATAATGAACACCTACCTCTGATTCCATTTTGTAATGAACTGACCAGGTTACCCTCAATGTTGGCACAATACTTGATCTGCCACATACCCGAAGGGTGTTCCCAATCCCCACAAGCTAGAGAGAGGCACCTGGGCACTGAACAACAAAATAGAGGGATCAATTTCAACCAATATATACAAACACATAGAATATATAAAAATAAATAATAATGAAAATGATGATGTTTAATAAATTTATTCCATAACCATAAGAATATAGTGGAAATGATACAATTGTAAAAGTAACCAAAACTCCAAAGGAAAAGTCCAACTTCAAAGTACCAGAACTAAATAGCTACTCAATGTGATATTATGGAAGAACTCCAACCATCTCACTATTTCCTACCAAACCCAGCTGACAAAAAAATCTCACTGCCTCACTACGACACCTTGCCTTTTCCCTACAATGGAATATATAAAATGGTCTATACACCACTAAAGATGTTTACATGGTGATATCTACTACGAATAATATGATCCCACCTAGGTGTTGCATAAAAATTCACTTCATCACAATTCATGTTTGCTCATTTTAAATAAAAAATTGTATGACAAGAAGTAAAATTGTTTTATAGAAAACAAGGTAAATATTTCCCTTTTAAGGAAAATCTAAAACAAATGCAGGTATATCAATTTCAAAAAACATTTTACATATCATTTTTCCACAATAACAAATATTTATATCAAGTCAAAAGAAAAAATCCAAGCAAAAAAGAAGAAGCACATGTATCAACTCCAAGGATAAATATAGGTTAGACTAGCTGAATACTCATACCAAAATAAATCAGTGCACAATCTGATTTATTGAACATAGTCCTAATAAGTAGAAGAATACCCCATGAGTAAATCCCCCCCCCCCCCAATTTCAATATCTTTCTCCTAGAAAAATAGGACTAGGAACCATATAAAATCACCATGAGAAAACCTCTTAATAGGAATAAAAATGGATGATGTCCTCAAGATAAACCTTCCCACCTATGTTTAAAAGGTAACCCATGTTCTTTTTTAACCATAAATTTCAATTATATGAAAACCATTTCAAAAAAAATTCAAAAATCCTTTTCAATTCGTTGAAAATAACCCTTTTCATTGCATTTATCAACAACCAGGGAAAAACAATTTTTTATAAAAACTATTTTTAATGCAAATATAACAATTATGCCAATTCATTTTATAAAAATGTTTAGAAAGCAAGAACCATAAGGTTTATGAACATGGGCTAGATATAGAAAAACCTACCTCAAAAAATAGGTCACACACACTCGAAATGGTATCTTCCTACACTGAAAACACAAAAAAAACAAGGCCCTAAAATCAAATCCTCACATCTTAAAATCATTCCAATTGAGAAAGAGGGTCAGAAAAGAATAAAAATACCCGATAACTCAAGAAAAAACATTCACCACACTACGAAAAACAATGTAACAACCTCTAGAATGAGATCTCAAAATATATATAGGATAAGACATTATGAAGCACCAATTTATACCAACTAATCTGATAACATAATCCAAGGGTGCTTCCCTGAATAATGGAAATGAAGAAGGTGAAAGTTCACTAACCTGGAGAGATATAGCACAACTATAATAGAAATCGAACCCTGAATGGATCAATCTAGAAAGAGTGGAGTCTCCAAAAATCTCTTGTGAATTTCTCCTAGTCGAGGGAAATGAAGTCATGGGAATGGATTGAAAAAAATATACATATGCCTATTTCAAAACCATATGTTTCTAGTTACATGATGTGTAACCCATATACATGATGCGTAACTCCAAAATTCACATATACACCAGAAAAATCATCACCATAGATTAAAAATATTACCTTTTGTTAACTCATGATGTGTAATATCTTTTCACACAATTTAACCATTCATAACCTCAATCCTTTCATAGTTTTCATCCTGAAACTCTTACACATCGTGTGACCTAGTTTCATGACATGAAATCCTCTTATAGCCTGCAGAAAAGGCCGGTTAATGCTGAGAGTGCAACAAATTTGTGACTTCACCATTATATTTATCCTCCCAATTCATTCTTGGCCCTATACATACACCTAAAAATTGAAAATGATGACATGTTTAAGGAAAAACCTGATATATTGGTAATGAGGTGTTATAGTGATGATCCTAGGTCACCCCAACTTTGGAAATAGAAACCCAACCCTAGGTGATGATCATTAGTCACATCATGTAATTATTATTAGATTCTACATTTGATGATCATATGATTAATGTGTGATATTAATAGGATCTGTTTTCTCCTTCCCGAGATGATGATCATATGTTCTTTACCAAGTGTGAGGAGAACTAGATTCATCATGTGATGAGCATGACATAATTTTTGTTATGATAATAAGAAAACATTTTAATGAGAATTTGAAATGCTATTTTCCTTCTTAAGTGATTAGAATTTCATTCCTATCTTGAGTTATGATATTTAGATTCATCTAGTGATGATCATAGGATTTCTAAAGTAGAAATCCTAGGTTACCTTGTGTGATGACCATATGTTACCTCATGTTTTTAGCAGAAGTTTCCTTGTGTGAAAAGGACAAGATTTTATAGGTACTATGAATCATATTACCTATATAAAAAGCGTAATATTATCTCATGGAATTTATCGAGGATGATATTTATATATTTCTAACATTCCCAGAAATTTCAAATGAAGTTGATTAATTAACCTCCCCAATTGAATGTGTTCTCCTTTTTACCATACCCAGTGATGTAATTAACTAGTGTCTACATAAAGATGGTTTAATGGATGGGATTCATGAACATTTCATAAATATAGGAATTATGAAAAGAATAATAAAGGATATCCAAAAAGTATTCCATGAAATAAAGGGATTTCATCCCATTATCCAATTCTAATCAAAGAGATAAAACCAATAACTCTTATTGAGATAGGAAACCCCACTTTGGAAAGAGGTTTTGTGGGCTGTATGGATCACGATTATCTAAGAAAAATATTATAAAATAGTTGTTCTGATGGAATTCCTTGAAAAATTAAATGGTAAAACAGTTGTGAATCCCTTATTCTTCACTAGTGAAGGGATAAGTAAAATTGTGATTTTTTTGAATTGAATACATTGATATTTGGCATGTTGGGAATAACTATTATAATACATTTTAGTAATGGTTGGGTTCCAATGTCTCTTATGGAATACTAGTTAAAATTTCTGTTTACTATACCAACCCAACCACCAACTAGAGTGGTGAAATAGTACCAGCAATAAATAAATATCACAAAATTACTCTCAATTAGTGAAAAATATATATCTTATGAATTTTATGATACCTTGCCTCATTTTCAATTTAAAAATCATATATAGAAGGTTCATCAATGAAATTATATACTGATATAAGAAACATGAAATAATTAATACTCTCTAAATGGATCATGAATTGATTGATGATGCGGAACCACCACAAAACTGCATCATCAAAGACAATGCATGGATAAATCCTCCATAACGCCTTCAAAACATTATGGGAGTATCTATCATGAATTCAATGATATCACTCTCCCAAAAACTGACGTGGGAGGGAATTTTCAATCTTTGGAATCCATAATATCCAATATGTTGTCACTACGGATGGCTTTGACCATTAGAGGTCAACGATAGTATAGGCAGGTAGAATTTGAAGACAAGCAGGTCAACCTGATTTATTATCTGTTCGCCTCAATGTATATTTTATGACCAAAAATAGTGTGGTAGGAGACAAACCCATCATGAAAGGGAACTATTCTTATAGATCTTGTGGCCTTCACTATTATTGAAAGACCATTTCTATTCTCTCCATAGTGCTGGGAGATGTAGAGACCCCAACTTCCCACTAGGAACACAAGGTTTTCTCACCCAATCAATGGAACTATTAAAAGCAATAAATTTGACTTCTACACTATGATAATGAATATCATCATCCTGAAGGTCCACCCAAAGTAATAAGGGATGTTTTCCATCTCGAAGGCCCTTCTGTGATACCAACCACAATTCTTATGGAAACAATTCCCATGAATCTAAAATACCCATTCATTGGGAACTCCCACATAAAAAGTAGAGTTAGGGGAGTGGGGAAATACGCTAGGTTTTCCTTTGTCACATAGAGTCATTGTGTAATGAACCAATTTTTAATCAATGTAATTCCCTTATTATTATCATACCTTATAGTATAATCACATTAGGAAGAACAATGAAATATAATGATACTAAACTCTATGTGATCATTAAACATATTTTTTTAACTTATATGTTTTGAATTTCATAAATTTTCAATACACATATGTGATCGGTAATATGTTTGGTGTCTAATAAGAAAACATAATTTTGGGTAAATAGTAAAATAAATTAATTTACCATATCAATACATTAAAATTTAAATCCAAATTCCTAACATCACAAGGGATGCAATCTCATAAATATCAAACTCACATTCCCTATTTACTCTACATGGTCATGGAGCCATCACTATTGATTATCTTGGTGTAAATTAATAAATTAATGATTAAAATATAAAGAAACCCCATCTCCCCTACACTATAAATACCACCCTTCACACCCTCATTTCCTTAAACATTTCAAGCTTCATGACTTGTCTAAAATCTACCCAAAAATAATATCTAGCCCCTTCCCCGTGTCCACGATCTACTAGTCTCATAAAAAGTCCAATTATAGGTTCCATAATGAGGATCTCAATAAGACTATTCAAGAGGTAATCCCTCTCTCTCTGTTTTCCATTAATTTCCTTTCAATTTCATGTTATTTTCTTAATCTCTACACACTATGCTCATACACATGGTATGGTAACTCTATTATCTCACATATAATTGAATTTTATGATACTAATGGGATAATATATTATCCAACCACCTTCTCATCTTATTTTTTTGGAAAATTAAATGTTTTTCTTGAGGTGTTTATTTATCCCCTTTAAGAAGGCCATCTTTTGTTTTTTCCTTTAACTAATTCCGATCTGGTAACGAAACAATTTTTATGATTGAACAAGAATTTTTTATATGTATTATATCATATTTAATGTTCTAAAACTAACTTATTTACATATTACAAAATTATTAAAAATAACAAGTTTGTTGTGGTTACAAAACTGCCAAAATTAACCCAAATGACCATCATTAAATTTTATCTAATGATTAATCCACATGGTATATAATATAATCCATTGTAAGATCATTTAAATTCATTTAAAATAATTAATAAATTTAAATAAAAGTTCTGGTTGTTTATCCATGTTCTTCACGAACATCCATTCATGAATAAAGGTGAACTATTCAAGAAAACCATAAAAACAGACATTCACAAAAATTGGATTTAAACCCTATAACTCATCAAAAGGACCATAAAATAACTTATTGAAACCATAATGAACCATGTACATGTAAAAAATATTTTTTTAATTGTTTATTAATATATATAATGTGGTTATATAAGGACATTAATGTGAAGAAAGCGTACAAATACAAGGTAAGGGGAAATTCACAAACCCAACTTTCTTTCTTTGGGTTATCCCTCTTTCAATCCATTTTTGGTATGGTCACTCTTTATAAATTATTTTCTCATAATTATCTTTTCTTTTCTTGGATATAAATTTTTTCCACTTGATTTTATGTCAAACAAATGTTTTCTAAAAGAACTCTTTTTTCAAAAAACACCTTTTACTTCTCACTCGGGGTGGATTGTTCTTATATCAAGTATGTTATTTCAACATTTTTTTTGGGAACCAAAGGTTTATGAATGTGTTATTTTTAGATGAAATCCATTCATTTAAATGGGTCATTTATGTTCATTTTTGATATATTTTCTTTTTAGCATGCAATATAATTATAATGTTATTTTTTGACGAGTGTGCCCGAAATTATATAACACAAAAAGAAAGTTATAATGTGATGGGTGTGCCTGAAATTATATAGTGCTCCAATGCATTGGGTAAAGTGATGAATCTAATTCTTGAACGTGAAATGATGTGTGGAAAATATTCTAGCTTTTTTCCCAACTATGAGAGGTAGATGACAACTAAGACATTATGTTTAATTTTTATGCATTAACACATTTCAAGTATTTTATTAATGATTCCTCTCATATTCATGATCCTTTTCCTATTTTATGATTATGCTCGCCCATTTACATTTTTTTCTTAACTACCCTATTACTTGGATTTTACAACACACCTTTTTAAAGTATATCCTATGTTGAATATGTGTACAAAGAAGATTACAAGGGACAATAAGGGGCTGGAGAAGAATGAATTAAATATATGTTAATGATTGATGTTGTAAATGTTATGTTTGGTCATAGTTTTCCCTAAACACTAAACCTATGGATCCTTGTGGTGTAATACTATTATTTTTTTATCTTCCTAATGATGTAATAGTAATTTAATAAAGGGAAGGGTCGCTATAGTTGGTATCAGAGGCAAGGTTTAGTTAATTTGGGAATTATGATTAGTGAACCCTAGAGAAAAGCACTAGTATGATGCTAAGTAAAAATAATAACACAAGAATAGAGATCCCCTAATATGTTCTTTTAGAGAAAATTTCACAAATTAATCATTTATTTGTTCAAGACTCCATGACTTATTTTTTTTTCTAATGATTTCTATTTTAGAAAATGGTGGGAACCAGGAGAAACTAGGCCAGCAACCTGTGAGAGGGCCAATGAAACTATTGCATGAATGATATCCCCAATGAATTCAGAGGTGGAGAACAAAACATCATGGAGATACTTACCCAACTATCCTAGGTTATGAAAAATAACCAGAATAATGGGGAACTTCCTCCTTCACAAAAGAAGGAGAAACTAGATATCAAGTGTTTTATGCGGCGACACCGACCGATGTTTAGTGGATCTTCTGATCCATTAGTTGCGGAACAGTGGTTCAACTCCATAGAGAATATATTTTTTGTGATTCACATTTTTTGAGAGAGAGAAGGTGAAACTAGCCATTTGTTTTCTTGATGGAGAGACTGATCAATGGCGGGATTTGATTATGAACACCAAGCCAAGAGATGAAATTGAAGAGATGGAATGGGAAGACTTTAAGATCATATTTCTTAAAAAGTATTTCCCACAAACTCTTCATAGAATTATGAAGAGAGAATTAAATGAGATCATTAAAAATGAAGGAGAATCTTCCACAACCTATGAAGAAAATTTCACACTAAATTCAAGGTACACTTCAGGTTTTGTTATCAACAATGATAGAAAAATTGATAGATTCTTTAGTGGGTTAAAACTACACCGTTTAAAGGATCTTGCAATTAGAGAATTGGGGAGTTATGAAGAATTTGTTCGATGTGCTATAAAAGGGGAGATGAATTATGGAGAATGGTCCCATGTCTATGTTGATAAGAAATGAGAGATGGTGTTTCAAGATGGAGGATATAATTATAATGGTGGAAAGAAAACTCAACAACCCACCTACAAAAAACGTGGGATGTTGCATAATGGGAATTGCCTCAAAGGGATGGGAAAATTATTCAATTGTGGGAAGAAGGAAACCATTCTCAAATGTTTTGAAAAGATATTAGAAGGAAGGATAATGTGCTGGATAAAAGGAGAGAAGCTCCCATGGTCCAATGCTAAATCTGTAGGTAGAAAGGGAACTATGAAATCCAGTGCACTAAACCACGAGTCCTCAAGGCTAATCAGTGTTAGCAGCCACCAAAGCCAAAGGAACAAGGGAAGGATTATTCAATCACTACTGTGGAAGTGGAGAAAGATAATGAAGTCGTACATGGTAAAATTTCTATTCACTCAATAATGGAAATAATATTATTTCATTCTAGTTATATGTATTCCTTTGTATCTTGTAATTTTTCTAGAACTATAGAATCGATGCTCAGAAAACCTTATGTAAAGATATCTATAAAAAGACCAATTGTTGAAATAATTGAAACCCAGGTGTTTGACTCTTCTACAATTGGAGTATGTGGGAAGATTGTTCCATAGAATATTGTAATACATCACTTGGTGGAATTCGATGTTATAGTGGGAATGGATTTCCACTTGCTATATAGAGAACACATCAATTGTGTAGAAAATGAGATATCTATTCACATTCCAAACCATCCCATGCTCCACTGCAAATTCAAGGAATATCGTGAATCTCCTTTGACAAATCCTTCAATGGTGTGGGTGTTGATACCCCATGATGAAGTTTACCTCTCACAAAAGGTTGAGTCAAAGGAATGTTCCAACCTTTTGAAAATTCCCATCATGAGGGAATACGGTGATGTATTTACCGAAGAGTTACCTGGACCTCCCCCTGATCATGAGGTAGAGTTCTCAATATAACTCATACCCGGAGCTACTCTTATCTCAAAGTGTCCATACAGGATGGTTCATACAGAACTGGAGGAGTTAAAGAAGAATCTTCAATAGGGTTTGTAAAAAGGGTTCATACGCCCTAGTGCATCACCTTGGGGTGCGCCAGTGCACATTATAAAGAAGAAGGATATAACAATGCAGTTGTGTTTCGATTATTGGGAACTCAAAAAGATCACTATAAAGAACAAGTATCCTCTTCCATGGATTGGTGACTTGTTCGATTAGTTAAGAGGAGCTCAAAACATCTCAATGGTGGATCTTCATTCTAGACATCCTCAGTTAAAGGTGAAGAAGGATGATATTCTGAATACTTCCTTCCATACAAGGTATTGGCACTATGAGTTTCTTTTGATGCCCTTCAGACTTAAAAATTCCCCTAAAATCTTCATGGATTTGATGAATAGAGTTTTTAGACGTTACCTTGAATTTTTTTTGGAGTGTTTATCAATGATATTCTCATATACTCCAAGAGAAATTAGGGACATGAAGAACATATAATAATTGTCTCGGCGACATTGAGAAAGGAGAAGTTGTATGCCAAGTTAAGCAAGTGTGACTTTCTGACGAATAAAGTCACGTTCATGGGACATGTGATCACAAGTGAGGTAATGTTTCTGGCCCTTCCTAAAAAAATGTGATTATGTAATGGCCCAGGACATCTAGTGACAACGAAATCCACAGTTTTCTTAGATTAGCTGGATATTATTGAATTTTTGGAGAAATTTCTCACGATTGTCATGCTCGGTAACTAAGTTAACAAGGCAACGTGTAAAGCATCTCTGCAGGGATGGATGTGAGGGAAGATTCATGGAGCTTTGGAAAAGGATGATCACTGCACATGTACTCACATTACCGAAAATTGGAGAATGTTTTTTGTTATTCAGTGATTCATCAATGAAAGGCTTGGGTTGTGTAGTCATGAAATATAATAATGTGATAGCCTATGCCTCACGGAAGTTGAAGATCCATGAAAAGAACTACTCGATGCATGATCTTTAACTACCATCCATGATTTTTCCTTGAAAATATGGTGGCACTATCATTATTGTGAGAAGTGTGATATATACACCGACCTAAGGAGACTAATCTACATACACACACAAGAGGATCTCAACATGAGTCAAAGGATATGGTTATAGGTAATCACGTATTATGATTTCTCTATTCACTATCATCCTAGAAAGTAGAACAAGGTAGCTAATTCTCTAAGCAGAAATGAAATTGCTACTCTATCCATGATATGTCCCGAATGGCCCGAAGGCCTTCATTTTTATTGATTTTTGATAACCCCCCATTTCAGGGGATTAGGGGGAACCCTTACAAGGCCCATAGGTTCATAGATTACATGGATAGTAGTCTAAGGAGATTACATTACCCAAAGGTCATAGGGAATTCAACCAGACTATCTACAAGAAAATACCCCTCCCCAGCATCTGCATCATGATAGTAGCTCTCCACCTTTGCATGACCATCTGGCTTTTCCCGTACAAGCACAGGCTGGTCCTGATGGCATAGAAATACCTTCTCATTATGACAAATCTATTTTTCTCTACTCTAGTGAGTGCAGCTGCTCTGAATCCTCTTCTAGGTCTACTTCTTTTTTATACTGTGTTTGGGGAAACTACATGTGGCCCTAAGGCCTTGAGGCAGACTGAAGACCTTAAAGGTGGCCCGAATGCCCTACGGACCTGATGGCCTAGGTGGCCCAAAATCCTTAAGGAATCTAATCAAAAACTGGTGGATAATGGTGAATAGTTCCAGTGGCTACAGTGCCGAGCAGTACCAACTATAGTAACTACTATAGTGCCTACTACAGTACTCGCACAATGTATAGTTCTTCTACAGTACCTATACAGTGTATAGTTCTGCTATAGTCCCGCACAGTGTAAAGTTCTACTACAGTATTTCTACAGTTCCTGCTACAGTTCCTGCTACAATACTACTATAGTACTTGGAAATATGCCTCTACCTGGTTTTTGAACCCGAGTCTTGTTGATTCACTTAAGGATACCTCACCAACTGGGATGAGGCTCATGTGCTCTATCCATGTCACAGATTGAGAAATACCGTATCTTCTTAAATACAAAATTGATATATATTTTTAAATCATAAGGGAAGGGGATACATCCTACCTTTCCCAAATTATTGCGCAACCATCAATCCAAGAGATGATTAAGGATCCACCAAGGGATGATCTGGAGTTACAAAAGAAGTTGAATGTATTAAGGGAAGGGAAGCTGCATGAGATCCAAATAGATGATGATTTTGTGATTCGGTTTGGAATGTGGATTTATGTGCCTTAATCACCTGGGATATATAAGGAGCTATTATATAATTCACATTTCTCAACATTCTCTACCCATCCTGGCAGCACCAAGAAGTACCGAGATCTCCAAGAACACTTCTAGTGGGATCAAATGTATAAGGAGATTTCAGACTATATTTCAAGGTTCTTGGTAAGTCAACAAGTTAAAGAAGAGTGAAATTTTCCAAAGGGATGATGAAACCATTGCCTATACACATGTGGAAATGGGATAATGTCACTATAGAATTTTTCATGGGTCTCCTGAAGACATTGAAGGGAAATAATGTGATATGGTTTGTGGTTGAAAAACTCACCAAGACTACCCATTTTATCTCTATTTGGGAAGATCCATGGCTTGAAAATAATGAAAAGATATATGTGAAACAAGTGGTGAGACTGTATGGTCTTCCACTCTCGATTGTCTCTGATTGTGATCCAAGGTTCACATATAAATTCTGGAGAAGATTTCAACATGATTTGAGTACTCAATTAAATTTTAGCAAGACCTACCAGCCCCAAAGTGATGGTTAATCTAAAAGGACTATTCATACACTTGAAGATATGCTAAGATCATTCTCTTTAGAATTGAATGGTGGATGGGATCAACATCTCCCATTAGTTGATTTCTCATACAAAATTAGCTTCTACTCAAGAATTCATATGGTTCCATATGAAGCTATGTATGGAAAGACATGTAGAAGTCCAACCAGTTGGGATGAATTTGAAGAAAGAATGCTACTTGGACCAGATCTTGTACAAGAGATGACATAGAAGGTTCAAGTCATCCAAAAAAATATCAATGTTTCTCAAAGTCAGCAAACGGGTTATACTAACAACCTTCTAAGGGACTTAGAGTTCGACGTTGGAGATAAAGTCTTCCTTCAAATATCACCATAAAAGAGAGTCATGTGGTTTTAAAAGAATGGGAATCTATGACCATGGTACATTGACCCCTTTGATATCCGTGAATGAATAGAAGCCATGTTCTATTGTCTTTCACTTCCACCGAATATGGGTCAATTTCATGATGTGTTTCATGTATCACCATCAAAGAAGTACATAAATGACCCCTCACATGTACTGAACTCAGTGGTGGTATATCTGGATGATGATCTCTCTTACAAGGAGCAGCTAATGAAGACTCTGTACTAGAGAGATAAGGTTCTATGAAATAAGACAACCCACATTGTTAATGTTTTGTGGAGGAAACATAAATTTTATGAAGAAAATTGGGAATCGGAGGAGGTGATGAAGGAGAAGTACCCACACCAATTTGTGTAAAACAAAATTTCGAGGGCATAATTTCATAAGGTGGGAAGAATGTAACGACCCAATGTTTTATCAATGGAATTATCTTTTTATAATCATTCCTTATTGTATAATCACATTTGGAAGCACAATGAAATATAATGATACTAAATACTATGTGACCATTAAACATAATTCGGAAACTTCTATTTTTTGAATTTCAAAAATCTGACATACACAGTACCGGTCAGTAAGATGTTTGGAGTCCGATATGAAAAACATTTTTTTAGTCAATAGTAAAATTCAATAATTTAATGTATAAATAAATTATAATTTAAATCCACTATTCCTAACATCACAAGTGATGTAAGAACCAAGATCATGAAATCACATGCTATCTTTACAATTCTTGGTCATGGAATCATCACTGTTTCTTATCTTGGTGGAAATTAATAAACTACAGATTAAAATATTAAAAAACCCTCCCCCCTCCACTATAAATACCACAATTCACACCCAAATTTACTCATACCTCTCAAGATTCATGCCTTGTCTAAAATCAACCAAAAAATCTTCCCTAGCCCCTTCCCTACATAAATAATCTTCTGGTCTTATAAAAAGTCCAAGCATAGGTTCCTTAAGGAGGATCTCAAGGGGAAGATTCAATAGGTAATTCTTATCTCTCTCTTTTCCCTCAATTACCATTCAATTTCATATTATTTTCTTAATATATACACACCTATACTCGTCCACAATTTATGGTAACTCTAGTATCTCATATATACTAGAGAGTTATGAAACTAATGGGATAAATATATCATCCAACACCCTTCCGCTCTTAATTTTATATTAGAAAAGAAAATGTTTTTCATGAGGTGTTAATTTATCACCTTCAAGAGAGACATGGCTTATTTTTTACTTTAATCCCTTTATATTTGGTCATGAGACAATTTTGTATGGTTAAAATTGATTCTTTTATATGAATTATATCCTATTTAATGTTATGTAACTAACTTATGTACATATTACTAAATGATTAAACAGAATAAGTTCGTTGTGGTCGAAAAACCACCCAAATTAACCCAAACGATCATCATTAAATTTTAACAACTGATTCATCCACATGGAATATAAAATAATTAAATGTAAGATTATTTAAATTACATGACTATAATTAATAAATTGAAATATTAGTTCTGGATGTTTATCGATGTTCGATACAATCTTCCATTCATGAATACAAGTGAACCGTTCAAGAAAACCATAAAAAATACATTCCCAAACAATGTATTTAATCCCTAAAACTAATCCAAAGCCCCATAAAATAAATTAAAAATACCATAATGAACCATATTCATGTTCACATGGTTTTGGAATTGTTAATTAATGAATCTAATGTGGTTATATGGGACTTTAGAGTGAATAAAGTGCTCAGATACAAGGTAAGGGGAAATTCTCTAACCCAATGTTATTTCCTCAGGTTATCAATCTTTCACTCCATTTTTGGTATGGTAACTCATTAAATATCATTTTTACTCAATGTATTGCCTTTTCTGGGATATAAATGTTTTCAACTAGATTTTATGTCCAAAAAATGTTTTCCAAAAGAACTTTTCTTCCAAAAAGACACCATTTACTTCTCACTCAAGGTGGATGGTTCTTTTATCAATTATGATATTCCCACTTTATTTTAGGAATGAAATGTTTTTTAATGTGTTCATATGAGATGAAACCCATTCCTTTACATGGGTAATTTATGTTCATTTATTATATAAGTTTTCTTGTGGAATTCATGATAATGATAATGTTCTGATATGACGGATGCACCCGAAATTACATAGCACAAAATGAATGTTATGATGTGATGGAGGCTACAAGAATTATACAGTGCTCCAATTCATTAGGTAAAGTGATAAATCTAATGTGGTAAATTGAAATGACATGTGATCAAGATGATGGCTTTGTTCACAAAAATTTGTGGTAGATGACCACTAAGACACGACGTTTCATTTTTATGCATTCCCACATTTCAATTATTTTGTTAACAATTCCTCTCATGTTCATGGTCCTTTTCCTTTTAATGATTATACTCAACCATTGTCATATTGTACTTATCTACCCTTTTACTGGGATTCTTGATCACCCCTTGTGATATATATCCTCAGGTGAATATGTGTACTAAGGAAATTACTAGGGACAATAATGGGCAGGAGAATAATGAATTAAATAAATGTTTATGATTGATGTTGTTAATGTTATGTTTCGTCCTAGTTTGACCTAGACATTAATACTTTTGATCCTCAGGGTGTAATACAATTTTTTTATGTTCATAATGATTCAATAGTAATGTAAGGAAAGGCAAGGTCACTATATAGTGATTTATAACTTTTCAGGATGAATGTTAATAGAATAATTATCAAAATTGAGAGTAAGAACCCATTAGTTGGGGATTTATATTCACAGTTCTAATATGGACAAGGTAATGATTCCCATATGAATGTATTTTGATGTCAATATTATCTTGGATCCCATTTATTGATTTTTTTATCACCAATCCATATAACCAAGAACTTATCTCCTTTCCTCTTCAATACTAAATGTATAAGAGTTGTAGATATCTATATTGGATCTCTTAGATGCAGAATAACATTCAGTCAAGCTATAGGATATCGATGGAATCCCCAAGAGTTAAGAGGAAAAAAATAACCCATCCTCTATGGATATAGTGATGAAGCTACATTTTACTGAGTATGAAGATCCCTATTCTATTTTAGGATACCTCAGATGAAACATTTACCATATGAATACCAATTGAAAACAAAATATCCCTCAATTAATCCTATGGACTACTAAATTTATGATAAAGAATAATGGGGTGATTAAGCTCAAGACTATCCACCTAATATTGAGAACTATTGTGATATCCCATGTGAAATCCTATTATCCAACTAGTTTATTGTAGTTTTATTTTTATTAGTGACTTTTTAATTCTCTATCCAAGAGCTTCTTGTTGAAATTCAAGTAGAAAGTCTCCAATAGAATATGTGGGATATGTTCAAATCACTTCAAAATATGTCATATGAACTACCTAAGAAGCTTTATGAACCATTATTCCCATGAATAATAATTTCAAACGATTGATATTTTTTTATTTTAGTTGTATAACGTCTATATTTATATGTGTAAGAGTAGAGTTTCCAATGATAATGAACTTAAATCTATTTAGTGTTTCATAGAATCAGTAAAGTGGAACTTATAAATATAAAAAATTAACGTTAGGGTAGTTTTCGTCTCTATAATTTGGTATCCTCTTATGGTAAGTCTAGCATCATCTACCTAGACCAACATATGAGGCTATCATCTCTCCATCACTAACCACCCAAATGGTTAATGTTTTCACCAATAACCCCCTTGCTGAGGTTGATGATGATTTATATTATGTGGAACAAAATGTAGATCCATACCAATAAGACAATCAAAGACTAATATACCCCCATGATATTCATTTTCATCCATTATAAAATATGGGTTATGGGCCTCATAAGCCATTATAAAGAAACACTTTAGAGAACCTCCCACCATCTACTAATAAATTGAAAAGGTAAATATGAATTATTTAGTCCTCTAGATAACACATAGTAAATAATGGAAAATTCTATATTTTCTACTTTACGCTTGGAAAATAATGTTTGTATGAAACATATTAATAAGTTTCAAATAATATATCTACATAAGTGATGGGGTGATAAAAATGATATGATCATGCTCCATCTAAAATCTTAACAACCGATATTCCTTGTTCATTTAAAAGGGATTGAAATATGTGGTTCTTACTATATAACTAGGGATAAGTTTAGTGGATCTATTCTTCCACAACACATCCTAGTGTTTCTCATAATCCCTTATTTTGTAGATAAATTTGATTACCCAATATTGGACCACCACCACTTTACATCTAGAGAAATATACAAATCCATGGGGTATATGCATATTTATTCCCCCATGATGATGTGAACAATTCTTTAACAACATTTAAAAAAGGCTTAGAGAAATGGAGTGCCATAGTAAATCCAAAAATAAATTCAGACTCATTATTGATGGATTATACTCCACTACTAGATTTTTTAAACATGACGTCCACATCATTTAGTGGGATATGTGAACAAAAGAATTACCTTTCCCACTTCATACATCTCAATGTGTATTTATTTTAGGTTCCCAAGAGTATATATATAAGAGGCAGTGTTTTATTTCCATGTATAGTATTTTTAAGGATTATACTTTTTCAATTAAATCATTTATTCCCCATGACTATTCACCAGCTAGGAGGATCTCCATCAAAATATCCTCTATCTGATCACCTCCACCCTATATAGGAAGACTATCACCATCCTCTCCATGTGTAATAAGTGAATCATTGAATGTGTCTCTTACTTCAATGACCATGAATAGGGATGGCATAATCCATTAATGTGTAGTTTCTCCAAGATTAGTTGATGTGGATGTAAATGTAGAGTATTAGTGATGAAAAGGTCCCAACACATATCTTCATAAAGTATTTTGAGGCATTTTTAGTGTTCACCAAGAGGGACTAGTATCTTGAGTAATACATTTAGAGTACAAAACAAGGTCTCACCCATTACCTCCTACCACTCTAGTATATAATCCTGATATGGAAGAAACATTTTCCTTTATGTAGACCCCACCCCCTTATCTAATATAGATTCGGAGGGCCTTGTATAATATGACTTTAGAGACATTGTTTTTTATATATAGTAATTTGAAATATATATATATATATATATATACTGGGCTAGGAATTCTGATGATGTGTGATTCCATGGCCTAGTGTGGCTAAAAAATATTTTATAAAAATATTTTATATATTTTATATTATGAGGAGATGGTTCCAAATGAAAATGGGATAACACATAAATAGTTTCTCAGATCAGAAATCCATGACCACAATTGAGTTTGGAATAATGTTTTAACCCTTGGTGTGACCTAAAATGGGTTAGCATTGGGCGTTCAGACTCCTCGCTTGTTGGAAATATGTTCAATCAGGTGAGTAAATATTAAATTAATTAATTAATTTATATTAAATAGAAGAGTGATCTATAAGATCATTTCTAGGATTATTTCTCCATGTTTATCCACATAAACCCTACTAGAAATCTGGATTAATTCCTCCCTCATCTATTGGTCAATATCATTGGATGGAGAAAAAATCTAGATCTGATCAAGATTCAACAAATGTAATGACATATCTCAATCATTGGAGGATGAATTCTTCAACAAAGATCAATACATAAACTAGGTAGGACTCATAAATTGGTGATTTACACCCTTTTGTAATCTTTGTGAGAAAATCCATCATGTTTCTTGGATATGCACCAATTGTTGGCCGATTGCCTTCTCTTGAGTATAAAAACATATTAATTTTCATTGTTTTCTAAACTTTAGTTCCACATTTTTTATAGATTGGACAAGAATATTTGGAATCGATCATTTAACCTTTTATGGTGATTTTCCACCTTTCTTAATTTCATTCATCATTGGTAGGACACCACGATCCATGTTCGACAATGCTGAGTGTTACCGAGCCTGATCAAAACCTAGAAACTATGGAAGATCAAGAAGAAAACAACATATATACAATCTAAGACTATATCTGGGAACCTTTTGAGGAATGGATGAACATTTTTATGTTTTTTGATGAAGGGACTGAATGTAGAAGAAATAGTGGTGTGAGAAGAAAATGATGGAACTCTCGTGGACCAACATAGCTGTTTTCCAGTGAGTGATGACTGAAGTCCATGATTTTCATCAAGATACAAAAGTTTTAGTCCGATTCAAGGATAAATATATTGTGGTCCGGGGAGATTCTAGAGTGATTATCACATCTATAATTTATGAAAAAAAAATCCCAACTACATTTCATGATCAATGATGAACACAGGATGGCTGGAACCCTCAGTGATGACAGCTAGAGTTTCTTAAAAGTTAAGTATGACATGGTGTGTAGTCCTTTTACATGTTGTGTAATCCTTCCCTAGTTGGACAACCTCTGTAAAGGATCACAAGAGATGGAATCCATGTCAATGTATATGGAAAGGTACATAGTCATGTACTCAAGTACATGAACATGGGGTCTATTACATGGAAACAGGGTTCGATACACATACATGGGGTCCGGTACATGACCATGGGGTTTGGTACGCGTACACGGAATCGGGTGTGTGGACATGGCTAGGAAGACATGGCCCTGTCCTAATTAGCATAGACACGCCATGTAGTCCATCTATATGACGTGTGGGGTGGAGCTATGTACAGAACAACGACATTGAGATGTGGTGGAGTGTGACCACATGTTGTGTGATACCCATCACATGCCCTCTACCCCGTGATCTCTTTTCATTAAATCACCAATCATCCCAATCTCTTTTGTTTGAACTCAGATTTTGGTATGTGAGTAGCCTATCATGAGTGTTTTTCCACCTAGAATGTGATAGTGCCCTCATTTTTCGATTTTGAGATATGATGTGAGATGAAGATCCCCTTAATCTATTTATTGGTATTTATTGGTTGATAACTTATATATATATTTATTAATCTATATACACACCTTATATTTGGTTACTCTCCTTCTATGATATGTAAGGAAATGTGGGTATGCCACATGATTTCTGTGTTTATCTTATCTTGGTTGGATGATTATGCAATCCTGCTATAGGAAATGATGAGTAGACAGGTACTTCATCTAATCACTATGTTTATCCCCTTCCATTTGGATGATCAAACATTCACTCTTGTTTGGGTAGATCTGTTATCTTTGACTATATCTTGCATCAACTATCTTTCATCCCTTTTTTATCTCTTAATTCTACACCTTCATATTTAAGGGGTTTTAATGGGTATGTTTATACTCACCCCTAAAAGGTATTTTCAAAATTTTGGCGTGTCTTATATAGATGAAGAAAAGGTTGGTAGTGGCTTCAGAGGATCATAGAGATACTGGGTTCTTGAACTGCATATGGTGGTCGTAGCATGGGATTCAAAAGTTGGTATCTCTTTCATCTTTTTACAATTCAATTATTTCAGTTTGTGACATATTTATTGTTTAGCATTTATTTTCCCCTTTAATTTTCTGTTCCACTACCATAATTTTATACTATATATAGGTTCATCCAAGATTGGTTTACATTATAGTAGTGTTTCTTATTTAATTCATTCCCTATTCACTTTTGCAGCATGATGGCTGTGTGTGAGATATAGGTACCTAGGAAAAGGAAACATCACACTTAGATATTCCTTTAGTACTTGTCGCCACCCCTGGACTATGATGGAAGACCTGGGGTAGTTGTGGATCAATACCCAAGTTTGGTTGGGTATTGACATATTGGTATTTGAGAAAGTTCATCCCTTGGGATTTGGTCGGACTACTCCCCTCAAGAGTATTTTGTTTGTTTTATGGAAATAGTTTCAAGTTGTTTTGAGTCTAGCTCTTAGGATGGGGAATCCAGGGATGGTGTTGAGTCTGACAGAACCATTCACCAGGACCTTGACTACCTTCTTTTCAACTCATCATGATGAGACATTGGTTGAAGGGTTTAATGGTACATTCATCATATAAGATTGTGTCATTTACTATGATTATTGATTAATCTCCCCATTGATGTTGTTATATATAAATTATATATGAACATATCACCATGGAATTCCATGATAAATCTCATGATTCCTCCGAGAAGATAGTCAACTTGAAAACTAGCTCTGGTTCATGACCAAGACCTGATGAGTGATGATGCCTCAGTTTAGGGTCCATCCGATGACCCTATTCCTCTAGGAGGATATGTAGCTTCACCTCCACCTATTGAGAATTTTATCATTTTAGTAGAGCAGTCTGAGGATTCACATAGGATTATAACACTCAGTGAGTTCCAGTGTTATAGGCCACTAAGGTACCATTGTAATATAGATCATCAGGAACAAGAGGATTGGATAGAGTTTTTGGCCCATGTCTTAAGGATCATGTCGACACTAACAGATCATTTGGTTACAATGGAAGTTATCCTATTCCATGTACCTGCTGGGTGCTGGTGGAGTTTTCTTAACTAGATGCATGATGACTCAACAATCACATGGACTGACTTACAACAATTGTCCTATGATGATTAATTTCCCTTCTGTTTGTGATCAGTTCAGATTAAGTATCTTATAAAGTTTCAGCAAGGGAGGTTGAATGTGGCTGAGTACGTAGAGAGGTTCATAAACCTTATGTGGTACTCCATTGTCATGATCTGTGGTGACTACTTCTGAGCATGAAAGTTTGACCAGGGACTTTGTTAAGAGATCTGGGCCAACATTGTACCCTTGTACATCCCCACCGTTGTGGGGGTGCTAGAGAGGGTTCTAGTTATAGAGATATTTCTATCAAAGGGACGATAAATAGCGGGATCTCATAGTGGGTGACACATACCTGAGTCTTCTGTGGAAGCTAGCGTATGATTTATGCTAGGATATCTACAAAGAATACCTCCATGTAACAATGCTTAGGATTGTGGTCATCGGAAGAGAAGAGCACCATATCATTTATGATAGGGGAAATGATTCTCTTGTTATAGGAATGGTATCATGGAATCAGGCTTCCTAAACAAGCATGTCGAGTAGCACAGTTAGATAACTAACAGATGACCACAACATAGGAACTAACGTGATTAGTGATATCCTAGGAAATTAAAGAGTGGTCCCAAAGTAGGTGGAGTTGGTAGAGGAGTAGGATGAGCTATAGTTTATGATTGGTAAAAATCTACGAAGGTAATTTTGCAGCATTTTTGGGTTTCTTGTATTTGTTGACAACGTAGGATCCATGGTGAATTGTCATGTTCCAGAGATGTTGTTGACAATTAAGTTTGATAAAGAACCATGAAAAAGGAAGAGATGATCTGCAGGCGGTACAAAAAGAGCAGATACAAGGTGGCGCCGTTTTCCAGTGTTTTCCAAATTTTTGGGGTCCAAAATCTGGAATTTGGTTAGAATCGTGAAATATGTATTTCATTGAAGATCTCATCAAAATATGGAAAAGGAATGAATTTCGCAAAGATAGGCTTCATGGATTGTATTTCATGATGACAAGAAGAATGTTGGTGGTGTTCTTCACGATTGTGACGAGCTTCACAAACAGCAGATTGAATATAATTATGGTGACGAAGGGCATTGTGAGTGGAGCTTCGCCGAGAAGTCATGAAGGATTTGACTGAATGCTCCACGATTACGACGAGCTAAGTGATCCGAAATTTTTCGTGGTGCTTCATGATATAGAGAGAATTTCAGCGGAAATTTCAATGCTTTGAAATTTGAGATGACGTGGAGCTGACATTGCATGGAAGGTTCGAGGGTCGGTGGAAACATCTATAAATAGGGCACGACCCCCTCGAGGGAAGTAGATATTTTTAGAAAGAAAAATTCCTAGCTCTTGAATTGCGAAGGTGTTTCACGAAGGTAGTGCGCTTCACGAAAGATAGGAGCTTCACTGTGGTTAATCTATCTCCCCAAAAGGTAGTGTGCTTTTCGAAAATAGGAGCTTTTCAGCAGCTAATCTAGCTCCATGAAAGAAGTGTTCTTCGTGAGGCAGCTTTCATTAAGTTGTGTGCTTCACGAAGAGGCAGGGACTACGTGAAGTATTTTATGAGTTTAGTGAAATTGGGAGCTTTGTGAAGTAGGGTTCTTTGCAAAGGTGTTTCCAATGCATGTTTCCTAGTGATCAGTGCCATGGGATATTCATCAGTGGATGGAGTTTGGACTTCAATAGAGTAACTACATACAGTGAAGGATGCATTCATTAGTGACAATTATGAGACCTACAAGTCTATAAACTGTGAGTGGATATTCTGAAGAAGCAGTGAGCTCACATCAATTAAGAGATCAGTGAGTTCTAAAATTGTGAGTGGTTGTAAAATAGGAAGGACAGTGAGTCCACTTCAAACTTGTAAACAAAAGTTCACTTATAGTGGATTTGGTACATCGGCACACTATCGGTGTATGATACTTGGATGTATCCCAGTGAGGGTGAACCAAGTAAAAATTGATGTCTCCAATGCATTCTGTAAGGAATATTCATACTCTACAATGGGAAGGAGTGAGAATAGGGTTTTTTCTAACAGAAAAACAAGATCAAAAGGGGAATTTGTTTTAATCAGTCATACCCTGATTCACCCCCTCTCATGGTATCTTTCATAGTGGAACTAAAAATTATTATCATATAAAAAGGTTGATATCAGTGTTTGTCTCTCAAATGTAGGTAACAAATCACAAAATAATTCTGACCTTTGACGGGAACAATTTTCAGCTATGGAAGAATTGGATACAATACTACTTTCGATCTTGGGGAATGGATGTGTTCACAGCAGCAATGCATGGAATAACATCCGATAATAATAGTGGTGCATTTTTGGAAGCTGAGCATAGATAATTGGATGCTGATGTCAAGGGAATTGATGCTTTAGGGGGATCCATATCCAATTCTATATATACGAAGGTAATTTTATGCAAAACCGCACATGCCATGTGGGAAAAGCTATTGAATATATATGCAGGAGATACAAAGGTAAGAGAGGAAAAGTTGGATGTGTTGTGGAACAAGTATGAAGATCTTAGAATGAACCTGAATGAGACTGTTGATGCATTCTTTTACAGGTTAAATGTTGTAGTGGAAGAAATATGAGGTCTTGGATAAGTTATTGAATACATAAAGATTGTGAAGTGCATATTGAGGAAACATTCACCTCGGTTCAATCCAAAATTCTCAGTTTTTGGAGATAATGTCCCAAAAGAGCTAACATTGGATAACCCATATGACACTCCTGTTGTATATGAAATGAGAAATGATGATAACGATGTTGTGGAAAACGGTAAATCTAAAGAAGTGGCATTGAAGGCTAAGAAGAAGATCATCATTGAAGATTCTCAAGAAGATGAAGAGATAGATGAGGTGATGTCATTCCATTCCTATAATCTTCAAAGAGGAAAAGGAATGTTTAAAGGGAAAATTCCACTAGTATGATTCTGATGTAGAAGGATTGGACACCTTGCAGCAAGTTTCCCTAAGAAGTTCCAAGAAGACGTTGAGGATTAAGTTGATATTCCCAAGAAGAAGTCTTCAACCTATGTGAATGGAAATAAATAGTTCAAAAAAATTTCATTAAGAAGAAGAACCAACTTACACAAGAATATGTCAGTTCAGATGAGTCTAAGGTTGAAGAGGTTGAAGGGATAGTTAACAACAAAGACAAGGAAGAAAATGATATCGATGCAATTGTCGGTAGTACTCAGACAAAGGAAGAAACTGACATTGGGGAAGGAGAATAATATGTTGAGTGAAAAGTTGATATGCAAGCTGAATTAGAGGCTCCTCTTGATGAGATAGATGTTTATAGTGGAAAACAAAGAATGCCAACAAAGTTTTTCGTGACGCAAAACTCTATATGCAGCAGTAGGAAGAAGAGAAGTCTAAGTTGATGGAAGAAATTGAGAAACTCAAGTCATCAACACTAGAGGACTCAGAAATAGTTAATTAGTATAAAATAAAGATTGATGAATATAAAAGGTTGATCGATATCTTGAATAACACAAGTAATGATCAAATAAAGCATATTGAATAACTTGAAGGAGAAGTTTTAGTTTTGTGAAAACTAGTTAGGGATCAAGATAAGCTCTTGACTCCTACTGGGACATCAGGAAATAAGAACACTCAGAAATTAAATAAGCTAAAAGTGGAGCATAGTGGCTAATGAGAAAGGAATAATCAATTATAATTAGATGTTAAGGCCGATAGGGGGATTGATCTGAAAAAAAAAGCTGTGAAAATTGATGTCAGTCTGCAAGAACCCATTTTGATATTGAAGGTTGATTTGGGAACAAAGTACAATTAGAATATTGAGAGATCCTGAGGGGAAACTAGCATTGCAGAAGTGAAACAAAGGAATGCACCTTATATTATGTGTTATTGTGGTATAAATATGGGACATTCCCATTATGTGTGTTCTATAGCCAAGAGATATATAAGTGCACAAGAATAGAGGTGGCATCCAAACCGAGAATGGTTCTCTAGAACATATCTTGAAGGACACTGTCTTTGGTGTGGGGGATTTTTGCACATGGAAATGTATTTTACTTTAACAATAAAAAGGAATGTGCCAAAAGAGAATCAAAATGTTTTGTAAAGACCCGTAAAATTCAAGGAAAATTTTTTCTTAATTTTCTTTAGAATTTTACAAGAGCGCGGTTTCAGACGGCACCTGATTCCGAGGCCCGGAGTGCCCGGAATTAATTTCCGAATTTTGGGCTCGGGTACGTTCAGTGAACGAACGAGCGGGAATTCCTAACTTTTGATCCGGTGCTCGGAATTGAAATCCGAGGGCACCGATGAACTCGCAGCGCCGATATTCGCTTAATGAGACCTTTTCGGGAGTTGCGTTTGTTGCGGGTTGAAAGTTACGTTTTGGGGTTTTTCAGTTAAGTTAAATAAAATTGTGTAAAACAAATTTTATTTAAACTTATTAAAAAACCTACCTAAGGGGGTTGGAAGTGGGACCCACACCCACTTAACCTCCCTTGGGAGGATTAAGTGTGGTGGGGCCCACACGAACCCCTAAATCTTTTAATAACCTCTCAACTTCCCCCTTAAACTCCCCTCTCTCCCTCTTAATTGTTTGTAAACTTAACATCAAATTAATTACACATGACATGTTAATTAATTAAGTGTTATGTTTGAATTTTGAAGTTTTGAATTCCTAGGCTTGGTAAATAAAATAAGGAGGGACCTTATTTTATTTTGTTAGCCAACTTGTGTGGAATTCATTTGAGAGCTCCTCCTCCATCTTCTTCATCTTGACGAAGAACGTTCATCTTGACGAAGAGCGCTCAAACTCCGACGAAGAACGACGCCTCTCTTCTTCGTCCTCGGTGTCAACAAGAGGGAACACCGCATCCTCCTCGGGCCTTCTTCGTCGGCAAACGAAGATCCGCCATCAACGTGTCGCATCGGACGTAACTCTTCGTCAACGGATTTGACGAACGACGACCGCGACGCCCGACTTCCGCGACGCCGTCTTCCGCGGAACGTAGAAGTTTCTTTGAATCTCAAACCCGAGGTAGGGGATGTTATTTATTGATTATTTTTATTCCCTTCTTGAATCATGGATTTTAGCATGACTAAATGTGAGGCTTTTGGATATTCTTTAGTTATGTTATTATTTAACGTGAGGAGGGTCGGACCGCATGAACACGGCCGAACCCCCCCTCCTTAGTTCTCGTTTTATTCATGCGGGTGGAAGCAAGAGGCGTGGTGCCGTCGCACCACGCGGATGAACATGCTTATAATTTTTCCGCAACGCCGTCGCGCTTCGCCGAGGAGAGACTTCAAGAACGCGACGCCGTCGCGCCGCGTTGGGAGGATTCATGGCACGGCGAAAGGGGCGCGGTGCCGTCGCACCGCGCCGGACGACGAACACCGCGGCCGGTTCCGGGCCGCGGTGAGACGAGGAGACCGCGGCCGGTTCCGGGCCGCGGCGGAAGGAAAGACCGGCGGCCGGGCCGCCGGCGTCGGAAGTCGAGGGCGGGACCGGAAATTCCGGTCCCGTTGGTAAAAACCGGCCGGCCAGCGGGCCGGCCGGATGTCTTAAAAACCGGGGGAATAAAACCCCCGGCCGGTTCAATAAACCCCCCTCTTAATGAGGGGGGCGGATCAATTAAAGAGGGGGGGCAACAGCCCCCCGGTTTTATCAAGCCGGCCCCCATTTGCGGGGGCCGTTTTTGGCAAAGGCACGGCCTTGAGCCGTGCCGCTTGAAGAGAAACGCGGGGCATAGCCCCGCGTGCCAATCACGTGCGGCGCCCAGCGCCGCCGCCGCGGCCCGCCGCCGCCGCCGCCGCCGCGGCCCGCCGCCGCCGCCACGCGGCCCGCCGCCGCCACGCGGCCCGCCGCCGCCGCCGCCACGCGGCCCGCCGCCGCCGCCCCGCGGCCAGCCGCCGCCGCCGTCCGCCGCCGTCCGCCGCCGCCGTCCGCCGCCGCCGGCCGCCGCGCCGTCCAGAGGGGGGGGGGGGGGGTCGGGCCGGGTCGGCCCGGACCCGGACCCCCCGTTTCGGACCAGATTCGGTTTTTGGCTCATAACTTGAGCCTCGGACCTCCGAATGGCGAACCGTCTGCGGCAACGCGATCCTTGGATCGAGACGGTCGTTTCGGTATATCGCACTCAAGGTTTCGGTTTACTTTGAGTTCGGCCGGGTTGGTTCGTTCACGAAACCAACCGGGCCTTCGGAGCGGAAACGCTCATATCTTGAGCTACGGACGTCCGATTGACGTGCCGTCAGTCGCGTAGTGTTCCTCTTAGTGAGACGGATCTTTTGGCATACTCCGCCCGAGGTTTGGACGCAGGTGGAGTACGGTCGGGTTGGTTTTGCCTTAAAAACCAACCGGGCCCCGGAGACGAAAATGCCTATAACTCTCAGACCGGGCGTCCGATCGACGCGCCGTCTGTTGCGTTGAGTTCCTGTTGACGATACGGAACTTTTGGATACATCAACTTCGGTCTTCGTGACAGTTGATGTATCAGCTTCTCGGCTCGTGGAGCGGACCCTCCGTACGAGTTTGCTGTGTGCGGGAACCCTAGTGCTGGCTGCGACTGTTCTTCTGCTACTGTGACTGCGACGACGACAGTACAGAGATCCTGTGTGGATTTGACGACGACAGTACAGAGATCCTGTGCAGGATTTGACGACGACAGTACAGAGATCCTGTGTGGATTTGACGACGACAGTACAGAGATCCTGTGTGGATTCGACGACGACGACTACAGCACTCAGCGATCCTACGTGGATCAGTGCTACAGGTTCAATGTGAGCCCGATCCTGTGTGGGTCCTTGCGCTCAGCGGTTCTGTGTGAGCCAGCGCCTACAGGTTCTGTGTGAGCTGAATCCTGTTGTTTTCCTGTGTGGATTGTGTTGTGCAATCCTGTGTGGATTATATTTTGCTTTCCTTTGTGGATTACGTATACTTTCCTGCGTGGACTGAGTTGTACTTGGGCTCGGAGGTTGGAGCGTATCTGAATTGATGACTTAGGTATATGTATGGGCATATACCTAAGCAGTGTCGGTTGTTACTTCGTGATTGTACTTTTCTTTGTGGTTTATCCTTTGTGGATTTGAGAGACCTTCAGGGGTCTCGGGGTCCCTACTGAGTAGCTTATACTCACCCCTGCACGGGCTTCGCCCGCACTACGTTGTGTTGGTTGCAGACGACGGACAGCGTTGATTTAGCTGAGGCTTGTAGAGCGGGACGGTACCCGGAGGTGGACCATTGGGCGGAACGTGCACGGAGCGGACGGCGGGACCCGTGGAGCAGAGGAGCTATCTGTACCCACCCTTCAGGTGGGATTTCCGGTGGACAGCTCGGAGTAGCGGCTTTTACTTTACAGTTGCTGTTTTTCCCTTTTCGAGTTGTACTTTACTTTCAGTTTGGGTTTGTATTCTGGCCCATTTACTTTTCCGCACTTTCAGTCGTACTCTGCTTGTTTAGTGTTTACTTTCCGCTTGCTTACTCTGTGGAGTTGGTTACTTTTCAAAGGCAATGCCTTCCCTTTTTACTGGGATATACGCCTTGGTGCTAGTCGCCAGCCCCTGGCCTATGGAAGGCGGGCTTGGGGTAGTCACGGCACGGACCCCGAGGGCGGGTCGTGACAAATTGGTATCAGAGGAGTTCGGTTCTACCGCGAACTCTGATCTTTTCTATGTGAAGCAATAATGTTTAGCGTATTGAGTGTGGTTATCAGTCCAGGGAGTCCAGTGTTGGTGCGGCGGCCGACGTATCCGTACACCAGGACCCTGACTTCTGATTTCCGACTTAATGCACGAAAACATTGATTGCGTGTGTGTTTCAAGTTTTCTTTGTGATTACTTGTGTCAGCTCACCGGGTATACTGATCTGCTTTATGAAAGTCTCAAGTTTTCCTTGTGATTACTTGTGCCAGCTCACCAGGTATACTGTTCTAACCGTGGCGCACCTGTTTCCTTTTCAGGATGGCCCCACGACGGCAGCCAGCTAGGGTTCCGAGAGTCGAGCGAGACGACAGCCCACCGAGCGACGAGGCTTCGGTGCAGGGCCCTTTGTCAGCAGTGGCACCGGCGGTAGCTTTACCCGCCGATCCCCCGATGCTTCCAGCAGCAGCCGCTGACGATGCACGTCGCCTCAGCGCACTGCATGAGTTTCAGCGCCAGCGACCGCCCAGGTTTCGCGGGGAGACGGATCCCCAGGCAGCAGAGGACTGGCTGGAGGCAGTGGTTCGAGTGTTTAGGCTAGTGAGGACACCAGCAGACCTCATGGTGATCCTCGCTGCGAGCCTACTACACGCAGCAGCAGGACGATGGTGGAGCTTGATGCTCCAGGTGCACGATGAGGCATCTCTTCTTTGGACGGACTTTGAGAGCATCTTCCGCTCGGAGTTCGTCCCAGCCACCCTTCGTGCGGTGCGTATCCAGGAGCTTCTACAGCTGCGGCAGGGCAGCATGACGGTCGCTCAGTACTCGGCGAGATTTACCGATCTCTCGCGCTACTCGACCGACATGGTACGGGACCCATTCTTCCGGGCCCGGACCTTCGAGCAGGGTTTGAGACACGAGATCAGGGCATCGCTGATCTCCCTCAGCATACCGACTCAGACAGGAGTACTGGAGCGGGCTCTTCTGATCGAGAGCTTCCTTGCTGAGTCTACACCAGCACAGAGACCCACCGCAGGACGGCACGTGGCAGAGTCATCTGCAGCTGGCAGTCGGCGAATGACTCAGGGGTCCAGACAGACCAGACCTCAGGGCACTGGCTCAGCAGTGCAGGGCACACAACGCGGAGCCAGTCTTTCGAGTGGAAGACAGTGCTATGCATGCGGCGGGCAGGGCCACATGGCTCGTGACTGCCCGACCCGCCATGCGGAGGAGCAGCAGACGGTTGAGGAACCACCTAGGCAGAGGCAGAGGTTCGACCGTGGCGGTCCGCAGGGAGGAGGCGGACGAGGCAGAGGAGCTGGACGAGCAGCTGGTGGTGGCCGACGCTTTGAGGCTCTACCACCACCACCACCAGGAGGTCCACCCCGACCGCAGGGGAGAGCTCAGCTTCAGGCAGCCGAGGCCTTCGATCATGGAGCCCTGGGAGCCGATGGACAGGAGCAGAACTAGTGGATACATCCTTTGTACTTCTGGTTCCTTGTTGCTTTTGTGTAGCGTCTTGTATTACGAGCTGCAATAATAAAAGACGCATACCTTGTGATGTTTTCGTTCCTGTCCTCTATCGTAATGTTACTAAGAGGTTCCAGTTTTGGCTGTTGACTTGACCCTCACTTGTGAGACATCTACTGGAGGAAACCCAGTTACCACACACTGATGCCGACAGTGTGACTCAACCCTTGGAGGCGAGAGTAACGGTTGAATCTCTTAGTAGTAGCGTCGAGGCCTTACGACGTCATCCTTAATATGGATTAGTATCATCCATGTTAGGATTGACTGTTTTAGGCAAAGAATGTGGTTCATCCAGGGGATGAGACCAGATTTCTCTTTTCGGCAAAAGAGAAATCTTGCAGCTCTGGTGGGACCGGAGATGGTCCGGGCCACGTCAGAGGAGGTCCATGTCATCCAGGAGCGGGTCCTACATGGACGATCGATTCCTCTTATGCGCAACAGATGGCGGCACGGGAATCTCCAGGAGAGCACATGGGAGCGGGAGGCTCAGATGCGTGCTCAGTACTCTCTTTTGGTTTCCCTAGTTTTTGATGTAGCTTTACGGGTACGTAAAGCCCTGAGGTGGGAGTAATGTAAAGACCCGTAAAATTCAAGGAAAATTTTTTCTTAATTTTCTTTAGAATTTTACAAGAGCGCGGTTTCAGACGGCACCTGATTCCGAGGCCCGGAGTGCCCGGAATTAATTTCCGAATTTTGGGCTCGGGTACGTTCAGTGAACGAACGAGCGGGAATTCCTAACTTTTGATCCGGTGCTCGGAATTGAAATCCGAGGGCACCGATGAACTCGCAGCGCCGATATTCGCTTAATGAGACCTTTTCGGGAGTTGCGTTTGTTGCGGGTTGAAAGTTACGTTTTGGGGTTTTTCAGTTAAGTTAAATAAAATTGTGTAAAACAAATTTTATTTAAACTTATTAAAAAACCTACCTAAGGGGGTTGGAAGTGGGACCCACACCCACTTAACCTCCCTTGGGAGGATTAAGTGTGGTGGGGCCCACACGAACCCCTAAATCTTTTAATAACCTCTCAACTTCCCCCTTAAACTCCCCTCTCTCCCTCTTAATTGTTTGTAAACTTAACATCAAATTAATTACACATGACATGTTAATTAATTAAGTGTTATGTTTGAATTTTGAAGTTTTGAATTCCTAGGCTTGGTAAATAAAATAAGGAGGGACCTTATTTTATTTTGTTAGCCAACTTGTGTGGAATTCATTTGAGAGCTCCTCCTCCATCTTCTTCATCTTGACGAAGAACGTTCATCTTGACGAAGAGCGCTCAAACTCCGACGAAGAACGACGCCTCTCTTCTTCGTCCTCGGTGTCAACAAGAGGGAACACCGCATCCTCCTCGGGCCTTCTTCGTCGGCAAACGAAGATCCGCCATCAACGTGTCGCATCGGACGTAACTCTTCGTCAACGGATTTGACGAACGACGACCGCGACGCCCGACTTCCGCGACGCCGTCTTCCGCGGAACGTAGAAGTTTCTTTGAATCTCAAACCCGAGGTAGGGGATGTTATTTATTGATTATTTTTATTCCCTTCTTGAATCATGGATTTTAGCATGACTAAATGTGAGGCTTTTGGATATTCTTTAGTTATGTTATTATTTAACGTGAGGGGGGTCGGACCGCATGAACACGGCCGAACCCCCCCTCCTTAGTTCTCGTTTTATTCATGCGGGTGGAAGCAAGAGGCGTGGTGCCGTCGCACCACGCGGATGAACATGCTTATAATTTTTCCGCAACGCCGTCGCGCTTCGCCGAGGAGAGACTTCAAGAACGCGACGCCGTCGCGCCGCGTTGGGAGGATTCATGGCACGGCGAAAGGGGCGCGGTGCCGTCGCACCGCGCCGGACGACGAACACCGCGGCCGGTTCCGGGCCGCGGTGAGACGAGGAGACCGCGGCCGGTTCCGGGCCGCGGCGGAAGGAAAGACCGGCGGCCGGGCCGCCGGCGTCGGAAGTCGAGGGCGGGACCGGAAATTCCGGTCCCGTTGGTAAAAACCGGCCGGCCAGCGGGCCGGCCGGATGTCTTAAAAACCGGGGGAATAAAACCCCCGGCCGGTTCAATAAACCCCCCTCTTAATGAGGGGGGCGGATCAATTAAAGAGGGGGGGCAACAGCCCCCCGGTTTTATCAAGCCGGCCCCCATTTGCGGGGGCTGTTTTTGGCAAAGGCACGGCCTTGAGCCGTGCCGCTTGAAGAGAAACGCGGGGCATAGCCCCGCGTGCCAATCACGTGCGGCGCCCAGCGCCGCCGCCGCGGCCCGCCGCCGCCGCCGCCGCCGCGGCCCGCCGCCGCCGCCACGCGGCCCGCCGCCGCCACGCGGCCCGCCGCCGCCGCCGCCACGCGGCCCGCCGCCGCCGCCCCGCGGCCAGCCGCCGCCGCCGTCCACCGCCGTCCGCCGCCGCCGTCCGCCGCCGCCGGCCGCCGCGCCGTCCAGAGGGGGGGGGGTCGGGCCGGGTCGGCCCGGACCCGGACCCCCCGTTTCGGACCAGATTCGGTTTTTGGCTCATAACTTGAGCCTCGGACCTCCGAATGGAGAACCGTCTGCGGCAACGCGATCCTTGGATCGAGACGGTCGTTTCGGTATATCGCACTCAAGGTTTCGGTTTACTTTGAGTTCGGCCGGGTTGGTTCGTTCACGAAACCAACCGGGCCTTCGGAGCGGAAACGCTCATATCTTGAGCTACGGACGTCCGATTGACGTGCCGTCAGTCGCGTAGTGTTCCTCTTAGTGAGACGGATCTTTTGGCATACTCCGCCCGAGGTTTGGACGCAGGTGGAGTACGGTCGGGTTGGTTTTGCCAAAAAAACCAACCGGGCCCCGGAGACGAAAATGCCTATAACTCTCAGACCGGGCGTCCGATCGACGCGCCGTCTGTTGCGTTGAGTTCCTGTTGACGATACGGAACTTTTGGATACATCAACTTCGGTCTTCGTGACAGTTGATGTATCAGCTTCTCGGCTCGTGGAGCGGACCCTCCGTACGAGTTTGCTGTGTGCGGGAACCCTAGTGCTGGCTGCGACTGTTCTTCTGCTACTGTGACTGCGACGACGACAGTACAGAGATCCTGTGTGGATTTGACGACGACAGTACAGAGATCCTGTGCAGGATTTGACGACGACAGTACAGAGATCCTGTGTGGATTTGACGACGACAGTACAGAGATCCTGTGTGGATTCGACGACGACGACTACAGCACTCAGCGATCCTACGTGGATCAGTGCTACAGGTTCTGTGTGAGCCCGATCCTGTGTGGGTCCTTGCGCTCAGCGGTTCTGTGTGAGCCAGCGCCTACAGGTTCTGTGTGAGCTGAATCCTGTTGTTTTCCTGTGTGGATTGTGTTGTGCAATCCTGTGTGGATTATATTTTGCTTTCCTTTGTGGATTACGTATACTTTCCTGCGTGGACTGAGTTGTACTTGGGCTCGGAGGTTGGAGCGTATCTGAATTGATGACTTAGGTATATGTATGGGCATATACCTAAGCAGTGTCGGTTGTTACTTCGTGATTGTACTTTTCTTTGTGGTTTATCCTTTGTGGATTTGAGAGACCTTCAGGGGTCTCGGGGTCCCTACTGAGTAGCTTATACTCACCCCTGCACGGGCTTCGCCCGCACTACGTTGTGTTGGTTGCAGACGACGGACAGCGTTGATTTAGCTGAGGCTTGTAGAGCGGGACGGTACCCGGAGGTGGACCATTGGGCGGAACGTGCACGGAGCGGACGGCGGGACCCGTGGAGCAGAGGAGCTATCTGTACCCACCCTTCAGGTGGGATTTCCGGTGGACAGCTCGGAGTAGCGGCTTTTACTTTACAGTTGCTGTTTTTCCCTTTTCGAGTTGTACTTTACTTTCAGTTTGGGTTTGTATTCTGGCCCATTTACTTTTCCGCACTTTCAGTCGTACTCTGCTTGTTTAGTGTTTACTTTCCGCTTGCTTACTCTGTGGAGTTGGTTACTTTTCAAAGGCAATGCCTTCCCTTTTTACTGGGATATACGCCTTGGTGCTAGTCGCCAGCCCCTGGCCTATGGAAGGCGGGCTTGGGGTAGTCACGGCACGGACCCCGAGGGCGGGTCGTGACATGTTTGCAAACAACATATCAGTGAACCAATAGCTGAGTTGAAAATGCAAAATAGATTTTTATCTTTGCAAGATGAATGTGGTCAATCATACATTGAGAAAGATCAGAAGTTACAATCCATGCCGACTATAAAGGGAAAAATATGGACCAAGAAGAAAAAGGATGAGAAGGTAGTGGTGGATGAAATTTCCCTTAAAGCATTAGATCTCTATGGTGTGTGGATCCCTGATAACGGTTGCACATCTCACATTAGAGGAAATAAGGATCTTGTTACAGGAGTAAAATATGACAAATAAAAAGTTGTCATGTTTGGAAATGATGAAGGTTTGAAGATTACTGTATCAGGAAAGGCTATGTTTGGGGGAATAGAGATGAGACATGCTGATGTCTTAGTAGTAGAAGGCACCCATCACAATTTTCTCAGTGTCAGTAAACTATGTGACTCTAGAAATACTATATGGTTTACTAAAAAGATGTGTATCATCAATATAAGAGACAGGGCAGTGGTTCTATAAGGAAAAATAAAAAAGGTAAATCTCTACCTGGTATGTGGAGAAGAAGATATGTGCTTTCTATCCAGAGAGGAAAAATACAAGTTGTGTCATAAACGACTTGTTCATCTATTCCAACCATCCCTGGAAGATCTAGTAAATTGTGAAGCAGCAACATACCACCCTATGATATCATGTGATCGTACACATACATTTTATGCCTATCAACAATGGAAGACAATCATAAATACATACAAAGTGAAGTAAAAGAAGTCAACAAGAGTGCTTAAATTGGTGCATGATGATGTATGTGGACCTATTTCACCAAGATCCATTAACGGAAAAAGCTATTAAATTATTTTCATTGATTAATATATTAGAATGGAATGGTTATTATTCATTTCCCATAATTCTGATGTGTTCAGTTTCCTAAAACATTATCGGAGGGAATATTAAAGGATACTTGGGTAGAAAATTCTGAAGTTTTCTACTGACAATGGTATAGAATTCACAAACAGTCAGGTGGAAGACTATCTCAACAAAACATGGGATAAGGCATCAAGTTTCTTCAGTAAGAACTCTCCAAAAGAATGGATTATTTTAAAGGATAAATAATATCATCAAAAACATGGCTAGAATAATGCTCATAGAAAAAGACATACTTGAGAAATTTTGGAAGGCGGCAGTATTGACATTGGTCAACATTTCAAATAAGGCCGTATTGTGTCCGAAGGAAGGAAAGTATCCTTATGAGATCTGGTAAGGAAAAAATCAAACAGGGAAATAATTTCGAATATTTGGAAGTATGTTCTCTATCCTCAAAAAGTAAAAACATATGAAATATGAGTCACGAGGAGATGAGGGGATATTCCTTGGCTACTCAGGAAAAATGAAATCATATAAATTCATTAAAAAAAGATGGGAAAAGTAGTTGAGAGAAATGATGTCACTGTGGTAGAGAATGAAAAGATCATTCAATATAAAAGTGAAAAATTTCTTAAGGAATGTGATGAGTAGGAAAGAAACACAGGGGGAGAATAAGTGGTTATTGATGATTCAGAAGAAGATAATGATGATGAGCATGAGGAAGTAAAATCTGTATCAGCACAAAAGCCAAGAATTTGAGCTGAAATTGATAGGCAGAATATCATTGGTGATCAGTCATATCTAGTTTATACAAGAAGAATGAAATCACTACAACATACATCGTTCTTATCTTAGGTAGATCCTAAATTCATTACTGATGCACCTTAAGATGAAAACTTAGTTTAGGCTATGAATGAAGAGCTTGATCAGATGGAGAAGAACCAAATTTGGGATATTGTTTCGAGGCCAGCAGACATGAATGTCATCGAGACTAAATGGGTCTATCACAACAAGATGAATGAATATGGAATAGTGATTTGAAACCAATCATGACTAGTGTGAAAATGATACTCCCAGATAGAGGGAATAGATGTTGATGAGACATTTGAACTGGTTTCCAGGCTATACACAATCATATTATTACAAGCCATTACAGTGCAAAGGATGCTTAAAGTGTTCCAAATGGATGTAAAATCTAAATTCTCAAATGAGGTTTTGGAGGAAGAAGTGTACATCGAGCAGAAATATGGTTTTCTCATTCATGATGACGATAACAAGGAATGCCGACTGAAGAAGGATGTGTATAGGATAAAACAAGCACCAAGAGCATGATACTCAAGGCTTGATCAGTACTTGAAGAATCTTGGTTTCCAGTGTGGGGGAGTTGATTACAATCTCTATTTCAACAATAATAGTAGTCAACAGAGATGGCCCTCGTTTATGTCGATGACATAATATTTGGAGGATCAGATGAAGCCTAGTGTATATAGTTTTTTGAATTCATGAAAAGTGTGTTTGAAATGTCAATGATTGGAGAGATATCGGTTTTCTTTGGTCTACAAGTGACACAAGGAATGGAACATTGATTTCTCAATCCAAATATTATAAGGAGGTTTTGAGAAAATTTGGAATTGAAAATTACAAGGAAATGATGACTCATGTTGCTCCCCGGACAAAATTGTCCAATGATGTGGATGGAAAGGCAGTTAATATCATAGAATACAAGAAAATAATTATAATTTGGTGGTAATTGACCGCGACAAGGCCTGAAATTTTATTTCCCACATGCCAAGCAGCGATATATCAAATAAATCCCATGGAAAGCGACATGATTTTTGTGAAAGGAATAGTTTGGTAGATCAAAGAACTATGGATTTCAGTTTGATATATAATGAAAAATATCAAAAAGAGCCGTTGGGATATACAGATGCAGCTTGGGCCAGTTCAGCGGATGATAGGAAATCAACATCAGGAGGTTCTTTCTATCTTGGTGGATTGTGAATTTCTTGGGTATGTAAGAAGCATGATTTCATTTCATTGAGAACCACAGAAGATGAGTATATTGCCACCACATAAGCATGCACAAAACTATTATGGATGAATCATCATCTTGATGATATGAGAGTTGAAGTGAGGTCTATAATCAGAATCCAGTGCTATAACTCAAGTTCTATAAATATTAGAAATAATCTCGTCTATCACTCAAGGACAAAGCACATTGGGATAAAGTATCATTTTATCAAGGAGAAAGTTGACATGGGAATCATGAAGATGGAGTATGTGCATACAGACCTACAGGTTGTAGACATTATAACAAAGGCCTTACCCAAGGAATCTTTTGAGAGTCATGGACTAGCTCTGGATGTTTAGTTGACTCCCCGCACATGAAAAAGTATGGTTGTTGAAAGGCAACCCCTCCTCGAGGTATGGTATATTTTTCTCTTATGCCCTACTATGTGTTCTTTCCACTATTTCAGACAAAAAATGAGTGACCTCTGGGTTTGTTGATTAAGGGGGAGAAATAGACACTCCTAAAGTGGTAGAAAATCTAGCTAAATAAGGGATAAAATGTCTTAGTCAAAGACACTGGGAGAAGCTGACAGGTGGAGAAGTGATATAGGGGAAGAGCAATAAGATAGGGGGAGTGTTTTAAATCTGACCATGATAGAAGTGATCGATCACATATTAGACATCATGACACTTGAAGATCATGATAAAAGTAGAATTGTGATGTTCGAATGGTCATTTAAGGTTTTGAGTGATCAAAAATTGGTATCAATTTGGAAATTGGTATCATTTTGGTGTCAATGATTGGTGTTAGAAATGAAGTGATTAATTGATGAACATTCCATTAATCTTATTTCTAACCCTGAGCATTTCTCATGTGGGATTAGAGTATGTGGACAATGAATCATTGGTCGTTGTCTGAATTGCGAGAGGAGAAGGATGGTAGATAATGGAAGGAGACTCAGCGAGGTATCAAAGTGAAAAAAATAATTCTAAGAGGAGTTGTAAAGAAACCCAAAGAGAATATTTTTAGGAAAAAATCCATGAAGGTAACTTTGTAGCATTTTTGGGTTCCTTGTGATTGTGGACAATTTAGGTTTCCATGGAGAATTTTCATGTTCCAACGATGTTTTTGAAAATTCATGTTGTCAATGAACCATGACAAAGGGAGAGATGATCTGAAGGTGGTACAAAAATAACATATACAAGGTGGCGATGTTTTCCAGTGTTTTCCAAATTTTTGGGGTCCAAAATTTGGAATTTGGTGAGCATCACGAAATGTGGATTTCTTTAATGATCTCATAAAATTATAGAAAAGGAAGGAATTTTGCGAAGATAGGCTTCATGGATTGTATTTTAAAAATACATGAATAATGTTAGTGGTGTTCTCCATGATTACAAAGAGCTTCACGAATGGTAGAGTTGAAGAGCATTGCATTGACAAATGGAATTATGAGTGGAGCTTCACTGTGAAGGCACGAAAGAATTGACAGAAGTCTTCTTGATTACGATGATCTCCGTGATCTGAAAATTGACGTGGTGCTTTGTGATATAGATGGAATTTCTGCGGAAATTTAGGAGCTTCACGATTCGATCTAACGTGGAGCTGAATTTGCGCAGAAGGTTCAAGGTTCTGTGGAGTCACCTATAAATAGGACTCGAACCCCTAGAGAGAAGTATATATTTTTACAAAGAAAACATTGTAGCTCTTGAATTGCGAAGGTTTTCTGCGAAGGCAGTGTGCTTCACAAAATAGAGGAGCTTTTTGGTGGCTAATCTAGCTCCGCAAAAGGTAGTGTGCTTTGCGAAAGATAGGAGCATCGTGGTGACTAATCTAGATCCGTGAAAGAACTGTGCTTCATGAGGTAGCATTATCTAAGGTTTGGGATTTGTGAATAGGTAGGGACTTCGTGGAGGCTTTTTTGAGCTTCACAAAATTGGGAGCTTCACGATGTAGGGTGCTTTGCGAATGTATTTCCAAAGTGTGTTTCCTAGTGATCAGTGGAAAAAGGATATTCAATAGTGGATGATGTTTGGACTTCAATAGAGCATCTACGTACAGTAGAGGATGCATTCATTAGTGATAATGAAGATACCTATAGATCATTAAACTATGAGTGGATATTCTGAAGAAGCAGTGAGCTCACTTCAGTTAAGAGATCAATGAGTTCTCAAATTGTGAGTGGTTGTAAACCAGGAGGGACAGTGAGTATGCTTTGAACTTGTAAACAGTAGTGCACTTATAACGGATTTGGTACATCGGCACACTACTGGTGTATTCTCCTTGGATGTATCCCAGTAAGGGTGAACCAAGTAAAAATCATTGTGTCATGTGCCTGTTATATGGTTTATTCATACTCTACAACGGGAAGAAGAGAGAATATGGTTTTGTCTAACAGAAAAACAAGATCGAAATGGGAAGTTGTTTTAATAGTTCATACACAGATTCACCCCCCCTATATCAGGGTATCTAACCTAGTGGACCTAATAGTTTATTGATGATGTTATGAGATCCTTCCACCACCAACACTAGGTTCCCCATGTCAGGCATAGAGAGATAGTGGTTGGGGAAGCAGACAACTGTAGGATTTGAATTTCTATGATCCTACTACATATGCGATGATAAGAGGTATGATCTGTGAATTTTCTAAGCTTTATTTTGTACTAGTAGACCCATGTTATAGTCATTCCTTTATCTTCATACAATAGGTGCATGAGCTGGGGCTCCATGTTGATGTGATATCCAAGCATTGTTTTGTTGAGATTCCTATATGAAATGCCTATTCTATATATTTCAACTTCTAAAAGTGTGGGAAATCACTTAGTTGAGGGAGGTTAACTTGGGAACTATTCATAATCTTGATGGAAACCCATGAAATCATCTTGGGTATAGAATGGATATTCATGGTTTGAGGCCAGATTGATTGTCACTGTAGACAATTTATATGCCTATGTGTCGATCGTATGAAATTCTCCATTTTGAGTTAGAGAGATCTCATGGCAGGTCTAGCATATTTTTCTAGTAGGAGGTTTCAACCTATAACCCATAAATTTGTGTGTGTATCCCTTGGTTTAGCAGGTTATTAATGCATTTTTATTTCTTTAGTTGTGGGGGAATATATGGATGTCTTCCCGGAGGAAGTTTCAGGACTACCATCAGGGAAGGATATGGGGTTTTTCATATAATTGAATCTCGGGACCACTCTAATATCTTCTGAAGAATATCAGATTCCCCCTACCAAGCTTCAAAAGGTGATTTTGTAGTTTAAGGACCATTTGTAAAGGTTACATTAGAACTATTTTATCCCATGGGTATCTTTGTTATTGTTCATGAATAATATTGAAGATAAATTTTTGATTTTCATGTATTATCATCTCTAAAACCTGGAATCGAAAAAGAAAAAAGAACCCCTTTATAAGGATTGATGTCCTCTATGACTTGTTATGAGGAACGTGATGGATATCGAAGATCGATATAAGGTTCGGCTACCTCTGGTTGAGGGTTCACGATGCTAAAATTACAAATATAGAATTTCAATTTCACTATAGACACTCTGAGTTCCTAGTGATACCCTTTGGTGTGACAATTTACCCAGTCGTATTTATAGATGTGATGAACCAGGTTTTCCAACCATACTTGGAGCTATTTTTTTGGCTTCACTAATAACATTTTCATATAATCTGTATCAGAGGAGGATCATGCAAATCACATAAGAATAGTCCTTGATTTTTTCAAGAGCACCATCTTTATGAAACTATCATGACGTGTCGGTTCAAGATTCCTGAAGTTCACTTTCTAGGGATTTTCATTTCTAATCATGGATTATATATTGATCCATTGATCATTGAGGCATCTATTTCATGGGATTTTAAAATGTGTGTGTTAGAGGTGAGAAGGTTCCTTGGTTTAGTAAGGTACTAAAAGAGGTTTTTTGAAGACTTATCCAAAATATACGATTCTTTGAATTCTCTACCGATAAAAGTGAGGATGTTTACCTGGTCTTAGTGGAGATAGTGGTCATTTGAGGAGTTTTGGAAACTGATGATGAGTGATCTAGTATTGAGACTACCTAAAGAAGGTATGGAGTTTATAGTGTATTGTGATGCCATAGGATCTTGGTTCAGGTGGGTGTTGATGTCGCGACATGAAGTAATCACATAAAGGTTGAGGCAGTTGAGACCCCATGAGTATAACAATGAAACTAATGACCCAGTTCTATTAGCGGTATTATTCACCTTTAGGATGTGGAGGAACTACCTTTTGGGGGAGAACTTATTTTTCTTTACTCAGACCATCAAATTCTCAAGTTTGACTTCACTAAGAGAGACCTAAGCCTGATATAATGACATAGATGGATTTAATATGGGGGTATCACTTTGAGATAGTCTATACTCTTGGGAAGGGATATGTAGTAGAATATTCCATTAGTAGGAATTCCCCAACATGCTCAGTGTAGGAATCATAGGGGTATTTTTCCTCCTTGTAGCCGACCCTAGTGGAGTTGGGGGTATTAATTTTCTAGAGTTGACGGTTTTGACTCCTCCCTTGTTGGGGGTGTGAGAGTGTCCTAGGTGAGAGACATTGAATAAAAGGTATTACATGATAATGTATCCATAGGTGACTCACCTGAATGATATTTTAAAGGAGGGAATCATATTAACTTATTCTAGGGGAGAATAATGCGTCCAATAATGTTAGGTGAGGAGGTGATGTGAGAGTTCCACACATCACACCTACTTTTGAAAAAAAATTTAACATTTTGCAGGACACTTATATCTAAAATATCATTGATATGACTCCTTAATTATTAAATCTTAACACATAAACACTTTAATACTTTAACATTAATCAATGGGAATAGCACAGTACCTTCCCTGGTCGAGGAGTTTTCTTTTAGAAGGGGGAATTGAATCTGATAATACCTCGGTTCCCCAAATTTATGTCAATGAACTATGAATGGTACCACATAATGAACATCATATCCCTATATTGAAATCCACATTTTTACTCATTAATTCATTGATTTATTCTGATTTAACCACACAAGAAATAATTTTCTCATCCCTATGAGACATTAAACTGAGTTATTCCTCCCACATTATAGACAAGTTGGAAACTGAATCTTCATTCCTATATGGTATTCATGAACTCAATATTCCACATAGAAGTTGTGTCAGGAAACTCACTTAGGGAAAACTTATAAATTATATAACTTGATAGATAATTAGGAATAATTTTTATGTTTCATATTCCAACATCAATTTAATTTGTTTTTTCATATGGGAAATAATTATATGGTCCATCATCATTAACACAAAGAAACCAGGTTCAAATAGTGGAGTAAAACAAAAAATAATAGTGATAGAAACAACAGTAATTGAGATGAATCATGAAAAATAATTTATGGGATGTATAAATTATGACACCTTCTTTCAATCTATGATACCTAAAGATTAACCTAGGTCATTCATGATCATTATCTAAATGTTATTATGTTATCCTATATATATAATTATCCCTATATTTATCACTAATTATAACTAATCCTAATCCCCAATGGAATTCTATGTATACCATTTGATACCCATTGTTAAAACCCAAAAATTCCATACATAGAAATGACATATCAATATATTAATTCTTTTTTATTTATATAATAACATGCATGATTTCCAAGAAATATTAGTTTCAGTGTAATCTTGAACACATAAAAAATAGTTCATAAAAAATATACATTGCCTTCCACTTATTAATTCATAACTAGAACCCTTCTTACACACATTATACTTATTACATTTATTCATAACCTGGGAGGAGTAAATAAAAGTATGACGACCCAGGCTTAACCTACATGGATATTACATCATTTTTTATGAATATATAGTACATTGCAATAATACATTCCCGGGGACCATAACAGTTTAGTGTGTTTGAAAACATTGAATCAGAATCTTATATCCTAGTGAAATATTATCAAAAACTCCCATAAATATGTACACCATTATCACTTCTACCTCAAACATTTTTTCATAACATTGGGAGAGGAAACATAATAAATGGGTGAGAACAGATGCTCATTATGGGTAAATAACAAAAATGAAAAATCATAACATGAAAAAAGGGTATGGAATGAGGGCATAACATTTAAAGGTCATACCCTACATATCATATATCTTAATAAATATTGGAAATTTATAAGACGTGAATCATATGGAAACAATGAACACAATCTAGGAGACCATTACATCAGAATAAAATGTGGGATTGAGGAAAACACATATAGAAACCCTCTGTCAAGGTGGCCTACTAATAACTTTGTAACATGTTATGCATGTATTAATCACATGTACCCCTACTTTGGGCTTGGGATGTCCTCCCATGTACCCTCTTGTTTCGGGATTGGGATGTACTCTCGTGTACCCTCATCTTTTGGCATTGGGATAACATCCTGTGTACCCTATTCTTTTGGGATATTGATGTACTCTCATGTACCCTCTCATTTCGGGAATGATATTTCCTCTTATATACCCTCTTGTTTTTGGATTGTGATGTTCTCCCATATTCCCTTTTGTTTTGGGATTTGGATATTATCCCCTTTTCCCTATTGTTTTGGGATTGGGATGTTCTCACCTATCCCCTCTTGTTTCTGTATTGGGATATACTTCCATCTACCCTTTGAGCACATAAACCATTTATAATTATCCAATGAATTAGAGGGAGATAATGGTCCCACCTCTCCTATAATAAAATCATTCATACATAGGCCACATGAAAATAAAAAATTCATCATATCATGACCAAAAAAATGAAATAGGTTTTATAAACATCAAATAATAACCTATGAAACGAAATTGTTATCATTAATATTTAATCAGATCCAAACAAATGAAAAAGATATTGTTTTCAAAACAATTTCATCAAATCGTAACCTGTTAAAAGAAGCGGGATTTATAAATATGGAACTCGTGGAAAAGAAACTGGTTTCAGAAAAACTATGACATTATACATAACCCATTAATTGAAAAGATATGAATGGAACCTTTAGGTCATTTACTTGAAAGGCATGAGTAAAATAAACTAATGTTATCATAGATGGAAAATAATTTTTAAACATACTTAAAAAACATTTCTTGAGGAAAATATCCTTTCTTGTTTGAAAATGGATTTTTAGTACATAAGACAATTTAAAAATATTTTTCTTAGAAAATACCATGAAAACCTATAAAGAAAGAATGAAATCATTTTGAAATCCTTTCCCTTGAAAATATATAAAATAATCATCAAACCATTTTAAAAAAAAATTCTTGAAAACACCATGATAACCTATAAAATGATCTTGAAAAGGTTTTTAAAACCACTGTACTTGAAAACTTATAAAAGAAGCATGAAAACATTTGGAAAATTATGGTTTTGGAAAATTTATTAATGAAGCTTGAAAGCATTTTGAAATCATTTTTCTATTACCATATATTTTAAAAACATTTTTTATGGATTAACCCTTTTAAAAATTAAATTCAAGCTTCAAACAAATAATAGGGGGTAAATCCATACATGTCGTATGAGATCAAAATAATATAACTTTTTAATGGTAAAAAATGTTATAAAACATGTTTTTTTAGAATGATACCATAATATTCTATTGAATATCTTGGTAAAAGAAAAAAAGGGTAAAAATGTATTTTATAGCTTACAGGATAATGGTAAAATATTATTGGAATCCTTTTCTTTGGTAACATAGATTTCCAACCAAAGAATGGGTAATGTCAGCTTTCCTAAAAACATTATTTACTATATTATGAACCAAAGAGTATAATATGAAAAAAATTCATTATTATATCCTTAAATAACATAGGATGAAGAAATTATTGAATATTATTGAGATATGGGTCCGAAGATTCCATCAAAGGAAGCATAAACATAAACAATATTGACAAGCAATGAGATTGTCTCAATAAACTCTTATAATTTGGTATCTTGGGTTCTTAATATCCATGCAAAGAAGTTAATTTAAATGAAGCATATAATATCATTAAAATATATATATTCAAGATATTTCATGAAAATTTTAAATATATGAACCCTGAAAAGGAGTTTAGGTTCATAACAATACATGAGTCTCAATGAAGGCAAATTGAGATAAAACATTTTATCGATTTGGTAACTTTTGAAAGTCAAACCCAATTAATGAAATATCATAAAATTGAAATTTTAGTACCCATAAATTTATGTTTAATATACCTATAATATAATCATGTTAATTACATACACCACACAAAATGAAAGAGTGTAAAACATAACATGAATCTCATATTAATTAAAAGTGAGATGAAATCCCCTGAACTTGTGTCTTGACTCTCTCCGTACTCAAACAAGATTCCTATATAATAAATATAATTTTATTATAAATATTATAAAGAGGAATATTCTACTACATAATACCATATATGAACATATATTACTCACTTATTAATGATCCAATGTTAATGTTTCACTTCGGGTATCATTTGCTTTGTTCTTCCCATGTGTCTTAATTTGACATATAGTTGGTCCGTTTAATTATATCATGATTATATAATGTAGATAATTTTATAAATATCATTTATATACATGATATGTTTATTATAATAATCTACTTAATATAGGAGTATGAAATGGAATTCATTATTAATGGAGATGGTATGTCGTACTTATGCATGAAAGTTGTTTCCGTCTTTATTGTTGTATTGAAAGAAAGTATATAATTGACATATATATATATATATGTATGTATGTATATATATATATCATTATTAAAATAGAATTAATATATAATCTATATCATATAATTTCTTTAAAACTATCCTTAATACATTCTATGTGGTGTGTGAATGAATCACATCGCTTTGAGGGGCGGTAGTCTACACTTCCTCAAACGAGACTATCGTATTAACACCAAATGTCCAGTAAAGAAATGTATGTTGTAAAAGGAATAAATAATAATAAATAAATAGTAAATATAATATATTACATATATATATATCGTTTACATCATAATTTCCACCATGATTAGTGGTAAAGGATAAATGAATCATCATCGTTTCATGAGGTTGTTGTTCAACATACATAGAAACAGTGTGTTCAACATCCATTAAATGGAGGTGTGTGTAAGTGTAGATCTGAAACCATTCATAAAAACATCCTATTATATGTAGGATACTGTTTTTTTCACACAATAATTGAATAATGATATTGTATTGGTGAATAAGGGAAATAAAGGAAATGATCTTGATAGAAGCTGTTACCTCCTTATCGGGTAACTCCCTTTGTTTTGTGCCAAAAGGCTTCCTTGAGAGGAAACATGACTAAAGGTAGGATTCAAGGTCTAAGGGAAGATTTTTGGGAGGATAATTTGGTTGATATTTTATGAACATAATAGGTTTTAGATGTTTGAAGGATGGGTAGTTGTGGGGGCCTTTTTTAGGGAGGGAAAATGACTCATATGGAATATTTTGAAACAAGTTATGAGTTCACATGTTGATACCTATAATATTTATTACTGAACAAATAAAAACTCAATATTGGAAGATTTTGGGATAAATATTGAAAAAAAATTTATTTTGGGAAACGTTTTTGATCATTGGGGTCCTTAATTATAACGTTTAGTCCATAATTAAGATTAACTTGGCCTTAACCGCTGTGATTAATTTTAATCACTTTAACCAATAATTTTGTAAAAAATTTAACATAGACTTTTTAGAATATAAATATTATAATTAATAAAATACATTATTTTTTATTTTTTAAATTCAATTCACAAAGGTGGTAAAATTTATATTATTGTTAATCCCGCAGACAAGATGAAATAACAGGGTTTTAATGTAGGAAAAAGTTCAAAAGAGTGTTAAAAGTTTACACTCAGTTGCAAATTAAAATTGATTATAATGTTTAAATTTGAATTTATATATGTAATATTTATATAATGTGACCTTAAAACATATTTATATTATCATTTAACATTAATAATTAATTACTCAAATGAATTTTTTTTAACTAAAAATGAGTATTTTTCACTATTTACCAAAAATTGATGTTTCTCAAAAAAACCCAATAATTTACCCTAGGATAATTTTGATTTTATGAATTCAAAATTTAAATTTTTTTATCAAATTAAATTTATATATTTTTCTAAAATTAATTTTATTATTAAATTTGGTTCATTCAAGAAAATAATATTATTAATATTCAAGGACTTTACTATCAGTCTTATCTTTCATTATCAACATTCTTTATTTACAAAAAAAATATAAACAATGTTTGCAATTTATTTACTACCTTTCTTACATATATTTTTAATGGTTAGGTCGTAATTATCTTATTTAATTAATTATATATATATAAGATGTTTCATAAAAACTCAGTGTTATGTTCAGCATAGGTCAAGTTAGTGTTGCATATAGCACAAGAAATGTTGGTATTTTTTGTGAAAGGAATATTCGACGTTGTAATTTAATATATATATATATAGAACTATTAATAGTGTCACATTAAATGAAAAAAATATTGAGATGATAAATTCATTCAAAAAAATCACAAAATATCAGGAAACCCAAAATGAATTTTTCCCTCAAAACTAGTGTGTGTTATCAAAGGATTAATATTTAAAGTTTCATTCATTGAAACCCACATAATTAAAATGGATGCTAAAACTCCATTAATAATGGAAATTTAGAACCATAATAGTTAACAAAAGTAACATATAATTGGGTTTTCACATATTATAACATGGGTTGGGAGTGAAGATTAGACATTGAGGAAAAGCGTAAAAATTTATAGGGAGTAATTGAGGTCATAAATAAAAAATAAGTCAATGATCAATGAAAATTTAATGGTGTAAAATTCATAAATATGTTATTATTTAAAATTATATTTGGTCCATGAAGATTAAGGTATCAGGACAACACATTTTTTTTATCATTATCCAATAATTGAGTAATTAATTTTATTGATGAAGAATATATAGAAATATAAATGATGTTATTCCATTTCTCACACACAATCCCAACCTTTGGTTAAACCTTGATATATATACACTTCATATCTTACCCAAAGAAATGAAAGAGATTTTTTTATTCTTGAAGTACTAATAGTTCATGAGATCCACGATATGTCATCCAATATATTATTACATATCATTAGGACCATTTTTTATAACAGGTTATCCAATATGCATAAATCCTCATGTTGTTAGATAATACATAATCATTCCATAAATGGTTAACCACATAACCCTTCTAAAATATGAAAACAAAAAACATTAGAAATAAGTAAAAAAACTTATATTAACATTGATCTCCCATATATCACAGGGTAGATCTTGGTTTTCACATTCCGAACATTTGAATAGCTTCATCGTATATTCCCTAAAAACAAGGTAACAACCTTAATTACTATTTATCCTTTTTGAAATAATTAAGTCTTCCTTATTCAGATGATCACTGGATATATCCTTTAAATCTAATATGTCATAAACATCATCCATGGTGACATAGATCACTTTATCAATAAACAAATCAAGTGTAATATGAACCATCTAATTTACATATTTATATCCGACATATCATTTTCCAAACAACATTTTCTCAAATCTTGGAATTAATTAAGGGTTACCTTCCCTTAGTCAAAATATCACTATTCAATGAAATAAATTTTCTATTTCTTCATCACAAATCAACATGTAATTTTCAATCTTTAAGGAAAAGATATACTAAAAATATATACACATATCATGATTCATTTAACATAATCATTGAATTCAAAAATACTTCATTAATCCAACATTATTCTTAAACCATTACACATGCTTTATAAACATATTCCATAATACCTCTCTTCTAGAATTTTAAAAATGAACAATGATTTAAGGTTCCTAAACCTCAATCCAATCATTCTTCTTATGATAAATGTAAAATATACTATAATAACATCTCCTACCTTTAACATGTCGTTTGTGATCACTTCATTATGAGTATAAAAATCTTCACGTGTACAACCTTTCTAATTCTCTTCATGATCCTTCCACCTAGAACATCGATTTCAGCAATTCCGATAATTTCTACATAAAAATCATTCATCAACTAATAATAAATTTGGATGTTTAACATTCCCTTCCATTACATTAATTAAACTCTTCATTTCTCCCTTGTAGTCACATTCTTTGTGTCTTTCTTTTCCACAGTCAAAACATCTTCTTATTCCACTAATACAATAACATTGGTGATTATTCCCACATTCGTAACAAAAAAGGAAAACTAGCCATCTTTCCTTCATGGTCTCCATTAACTGAAATCTTAGTGAACCCCTTCTTTCTCTTCCTCTATGAGTCGAATGGTTGGTTATAGTAAACATTGTTAATCACGTTCTGTGATAACCAATTAAGAATTATCACAACATCTTTCATACCAGTGATCATCCCACATGACTACTCATCAAAAAATCATCCATCACATTCGACATTAATCTAGTTCCTTCTGTTTCCCTCCATTTACTAAAATAAGAATCATTGTGTTAGAATTACTTATCATAGAAGAAAACCACTTAGTCAGGATACTAATTACATATACGATATCAAAATCATGTCACCTACCACAATCTATGACACCCAAGGTTCATCCTAGGTTATTAAAAGGAATATTATATTTAAATCCTTCATGATTTTTTGTGAAGAGTTTGTGAATTCCCAAATCATATACCCCAGGAGTGTCAAACTATGTGTGCAGCAAGGCCTATTGTCATGTACCAAATTACCCTAAGACATGCCTATAACATCTTGTTAGAATTGTTACTCCAAGGTACATCTGTTCCTACGCCACATCCACTTTTAGTATCCAGAGAGGTATGTATTATTAGGAAATCACATACTCTATATTTCACCAAAATTCCACGAATTTTTTCTAAACTTTAACTCTTACTTATAATTATCCTTAGAGACATACTAGACATATCATTAAAATTATACATAAGGATATCACTAAAGTTATCTCATCCTAGTTTCTAAAGGATGACTAAACCATTCCTTTTATACCAACTATAATTACCCATGCTTAACATACATGGATATTAAATCATTTTAGATGAATATTTAGTACATTGGAAAAAATCATTCTGGTGGACCATACTAGTTTTGTGTCTTTGGAAACTTGTAAACAAAATTATTCATAACCAGGGGATAGGAAAAATAAGAAAGGGGTGGGAACATATGCTCGGTAAGTGTAAATAATGAAAATTTGAAAGTATAACATGAACAAAAGGGTATGGAGCATGATCAAAACATTTGAAGGTAATACCATTCATATCATAGATCATAAGAAATATGTAATTATATAAGACATGAATCATAAGGACATAATGAACATAATCCATGAGAGCATAACATAGAAAAAAATATTGTATTATGGAAAACTAATATAAAAACCTCAAGTAATGGTGGCCTACAAAGAACTTTTTAACATGTTCGGCATGGAATAACGACATGCACATCTAATTTAGGCTTGGGATTCCCTCTCATATACCCTCTTATTTTGGGATATGGATGTCCTCTCATGTGAAACCCTATTTCGGGATTGGGATATACTCCCATATACACTCTTCTTTACAGATTGGGATGTCCTACCATGTACCCTCTCCTTTCGAGATTGGGATATCCTCCCGTAACTATCTTCTTTCAGTATTGATGTTCTCCCATTTTCCCTCTAGTTTCGGGATTTGGATGTTCTCCCCTTTTCCCTCTTGTTTTAGTATTGGGTTGTTCTCCCCATTCCCTCTTGTTTCAGTATTGGGATGTCCTCTCGTGTAACTTTTGATCACATAAAACATTTTTTTACCCTATGAATTGGAGGGATATATAGGTATCACCCATCTCATAATAAAATCAATCATACATGTGGCACAAGATAATAAAATATTAATCATATCATGACCCATAAAAATACATAGGTTTTATAAACACAAAATAATAAACCTAGAAATAAAATGGGTATAATTAATATTTCATCACATAATAACCTATGGAAAAGAGATAGGTTTTCTAAAACATTTAGCAAAGCATAACCCATGAAAATAAGAAGTATTCATAAACATAGAACCTGTGAAAAATAAGCAGGATTCATAAAGACCATCACTTTTTGTATAACCCATTCACAGAGAGTATATGAATGAAACCATCCAATCATTTACTTGAAAGGAATGAGTAACATCAATGGATGTAATATTAATTGTAAAATAATATTGAAAAATATTTCCAAAAATTTTATTGACTAATATATCATTTCTTATTTTAAAAATGATTTTTAAAACATAAAACCATTTAAAAATATTTTTCTTAGAAAATACCTTGAAAACTTATAAAGAAGGCATGAAATGATTTTGAAAATTTATTCACTTCAAAATTTATAAAATAATCATCAAAACATTTTAAAATGTTTTTTATTCAAAAATACTTTGAAAACATATAAAAAGATCGTGAATGAAAACCATTGTACTTGAAAACATATAAAATAATCTTGAAAGAAAAATTAAAACAATTTTCCTTAAAAATAATAATAGAAGAATGAAAATATTTTGAAAAGCATTTTATTTGAAAATATCTTTTAAAAACATTTTCTTAAATATTAAAACATTTAAAAATCCTAAGGTAGCAGGAAAAAAATGACAGTGGGTAAATCCTTGCATGTTATACAAGGTCAAAAGATCATTCCTTTTACACAGTAAAAATTGATAGAAAAGCTCCTTATTTGAAAATATAGAAGAATATACCCATGAATATATTGGTAAAAGAAAAAAAGGTAAAAATTTATTTTAAATATTATAGAATAAAGGTATAATATTATTGTAAATAATTTTTTTGGAAACATGGACTTTCGACCAAAGAAATGATAATGTTGGGATTTTTTAAAAACACTTTATTATTTATCTTTTGTACAAAAGAGTAGAATATGGTACCAATACGTGATTATACCATGAAATAACATTGGATAAGGAATTTAGTAAATATTATTGATATTTAGATCATAATATTCCACAAAATTAATCATAAACCTAAAAAAATCGAATAATAATTAGATTGTCTAAATAAACTCTTATAACATGGATTCATGGGTTCATACTCCACATGGGAGGAATGTAAATTACCAAAAGAATATAATATCATGAAAATATTTAGATTCATTATATTTCATGGAATATGGAAATATATTCACCTTGAAAAATAATTTAGTTGCATAACAAAACCTGAGTCTCAAAGTAGGAAATTTGAGACAAAACATTATTCCGATTTGGTAACATTTGAAAGTTACACCCCATGAAAGAAGGATCATAAAATGGACATGTGAATACACATAAATTGAATTTTATGATTCATATAATTCAATTGTGGTATTTATAATCACAATGAAAAATTAATGAGTGGCGAACAGAACATGTATCTCATGGAAATTATAAGTTAAATGAAATCCCCTTACCTTGTGACTTTAATGTCTCCATAATCGTACAATTTTAGTATAAAAAAATATATTTTTATTATATATAGTTTGAATAATAATTTTCTTATACATAATACCATACATTACCTTATATTACTCGCTTTTTAACAATCATATGTTAAGGTCTCACATTGAGAAATATTCGCTTTTTTTTCAGATGTGTCTTAATTTGTTATATATATGGTCCTTATAATTATATCATGATTAATGAATGTAGATAATGATATAAATATCAAGTATATACATTATATTTGTGCTATAAAATCTATATAATATATGGTTATGAAATGGAATACACTATTCATGGAGATGGTAATCTGTATGTACGCATGAATGTTATTTCAGTCTTTATTTTCATATTAAAATAAAGTATGTAAATGAAATATTTATATATAATTATTATAGTAGAATATATATATCATTTTCATCATATATTCTCATTATAATCATCTTTAATACATTCAATGTGGTGGTTGGATGAATCACATCACTTTGAGGGGGTTGTAGTCCAGACTTCCTCAAACGAGATTATTGTATTAATGACAAATGGAATGTAAAGATATATGTTTTTTAAATGGAGTATAGAATACTAAATACATATTAAATATAATATATAAAATATATAAACATATTTTCTTTTATAATGGCCACCATGATTTGTGGTAATGGAGAAATGAACAATCATCATTTCGTGAGGTAGTACGTCACCGTACACAGAAACAGTGTGTTCAAAATCCATTAGATGGAGGTGTGTATAAGTGTAGGGTATAAAAATTTCATATAAAATACTATTATACATAGGATACTGTTTTTTCAATCAATAATGGAATAAATATAGAGTATGGGGTAAATTAGGGAAATAAAAGAATGATTCTTTAGAGAAGGTGGTACCTCTTCCCCAGGTAACTCCTTTTGGTTTGCAAAAAAAGGCCTCCGTGAGAAGATTTATGCGTAAAGGGAGGATTCATTGTATAAGGGAGTATTTTTTGGATTCTACATTGTCAAATAATGGACTAATATAAAATTATTGAGAGGTGTGGTGGATGGGGTAGAGGTGGTGGCCTTTTATAGGGAAGGAAAATGATTCACATAGAATTTATGGAAACAAGTGAGGTGTGCACATGCTCATACCTAAAAAAATTCATACCAATCCAAAAAATAATAAATAATGGAAAGATTATGGATGAAATATTAACATAAAATTTTCGTTTGACAAGTGGTTTGGTCATTTGAGGCCTTAATTTTATGGATTTGTACCTAATTAAGATCAATTTGTCCTTAACCGCTACGATTAATTTTAATCAGTTTTACTAATCATTTTAGTCATCAATTTACTTGGAATTATAAGAGTATAACTATTATAATGAATAAAATTGTGTATGTCTTTTTTTAATTAAATTCATATAAAAGAAAAAATTAAGATTAGGTATAATCCCGTAGACGGGACGAAATAACATGATTTAAAGTAGGAAAAAGTTCAAATTTTTGTTAAGATTTTATATTCAGTTTCAAAGTAAAATTGATTAGATTGAATTAAATTATATTAATATGTATAATTTTTATCTAAGTTTACCTTAAAACATATTTATAATATCATATAACATTAATAATTAATTAATCAAAAAATATTTTTTTAACTAAAAAGTATTATTTTCACTATTCAATTAAAAAATGAAGCTTCTCAGAAAGATAGAAACAATTCACTCTAGGATAAATTTGACATTTTGAAATAAAAATTTATATTTATTTTATCATGATAAATTTCAAAACATGTATAAAATTAATTTTATTATTAAATTTTGTTCATTCAAGAAAATAATATTTTTAACATAACTTTACTTTACCAAAAATCTTATTTTTCTTTATGAATATGTTTTATTTATATAAATAATTATAAATAGTATTTGGAAAGTATTTATTAGTATTAATATATCTGTTTTTAACCGATAGGTTATAATTATATCATTTAATAAATTATATATATATATATATATCTGTGTGTGTGTGTGTGTGTTTCATAGAAAGACTATGTTGTGTGCATCATATGTGCAGTCAGTCTTTCTTGTAGCGCAAGCAATGTTGGTATTTCTTGTAGCACTATAGAGGTTGGTATTCTTTTTTTATGGAATGTTTGACTTAGTGTTTTAATATATATAATTATTTCCAAGGTCATGTGAAATGAAAAATATTGAAAAGATAAATTAATTCAAAATAAATAATTCACAAAACTAGGGGTTTTATAATAAGAGTGTCTGAGCTCAACTTTTTAGTAAGGGTAAAAAATGGAAAAAATGATAACATAAATATAAAAAGAGAATAAGGGTATGATAAAATGATAATAACATTAAAAAACCCATACCCTTCATATCAAATACTAAAATTGTGAGTAATTTCATAAACATAGTAGCTCATAAGACATGACTCATAAATGAGTAAAATAATTGGTGCCATAATAGCATAAAATTGGCACAAGACATGATTTGGAATACAAATAATCCTAGAAACCCATTTTATCAATAGTAAATGATAATTTCCAATACTATTATAATGTATTTTGTTTACTATCCATACCACCTTAGTAGTAATGGTTCACTCCACACACTGCTATAGTGGATTAGGTTCACTCATTGGACTTTTATATTAGTCAATGGGAACTCCTAATACTATAATAGTGGACATAGTACCCTTATTAAATGGGTTCATTCTCTATTCTAGTCTTGTTTATATCATGAGATATATATCTTTATAAAATGAATTTGAGGGATATATAATTTTGGGATCACCAATTACATAATGAAAATCCAACATATGTGTTCCATAAGATCACAAAACATTCATCATATTATTTCCATTGAAAAGAAAATGTGTTTCAAATATATTCCATCCTAGAATAACCGATGCAAAATAAATGGGTTTCAAAACAATTTCAAATATTCATCATAGCATAAAACAATCAAATAAATGTGTTTCATAAACACCTTTTCATCATAATCATCAAACATCTACAAAAAATAAGGATAGAATTATTGGATAATAAACCATGTAATACATAAGTAACATAAACAGATGTAATCATAAATTAAATATTATTTTAAAATGTTACATGGAATATTTCATGGGGAAATAATTCAACCAACATTGAAATCACTTATTTAAATATAGAAAAATATAAAATATTTAAGAAAACATTTCTTTTATTTTTTAGGAAACTTGTACAATGAAGGTTTGAATAATTGGGTATTCATGATGGTGAGAAATAACATTCATTCTTTACATGTCAAAAAAGATTCCTTTTTCATTTTCAGTAAAAATTCAAAATATCCTCATTTGGAAAATGACAAGAATATTCAATTCAATAATTTTGTTTTTCCAAAAGATAAATAAGCGAAAAATGATGTTAAAAATAAATGGAAAGTAGTTACAAAATAATTTGAATAATATAAATAAAAAAACTAATATTACAGAGAATGTTGTTTGGACCTAAGAGAGAAATAAATTCAGTTTTCTAGAAAATTATTCGTTTAGAATCCTGAGTGTATAAAGAGAGGAAAATAAAAGGAATGCATGTAATATATAGAAATAAATTATGGAGAAGAAAATCGTAGATTTTAATGAGATATATATAAATTTATTAATTATATAATACATAAATTGAAACAATTTTTATTAATATATCATATGATTTCATCATTGTAAACTTAACCATAAAAAATCCTAAAAATCAATGAGATGATAATATTAAACCCTTCCCAGATTGGTAATATTTTATTTAAAATCCCCATGAAATAATGAATTAATGGATCATATATTGAAATGAAAATTCCATAATTTTTTTCAGAATAATTATAAAATAAAATCATGGGTAGTACATACACCACATAATAGAAACAAGTAGTGAATACAACATGCGTCCTAGGGAAATAAAAGGGAAATGAGAATCCATTACCTATACATTGAATTCCATCATGGGTGTTTGAGACTAACATATTTTTAATATATATTTACCATACATATATTATAAATATATTATTGCATATATCATAGCATATATGTTTTATATATAACCTACTACCACCCATTAATAATGCAATTATTTTTAAAATCGTTGTTTCGAGTTATATCTACTTCATTTTTAGCATGTTTTCGTACGATAATTTATGTACTTATACATTGATCATTATTCCATCATATATAAAATTTTAAAAATGATATAAATCTCATATATATTTATTTATTCATATTTATTATTATCTATAATATTTAGAGATATTAAAACGAATTACACTGTTAATGGAGATGGTAGGTCGTACGTACCCATGAATGATGTATTTATTTTCCTATGGATAAAAATAAATATGGTAAATAATTAAATACCTTTAATGAATATTTTTTATATTTTATATATAACATTTAATCATTCAATCTATCCTTATTGCCTCTAGTATAAAAATATTATTAAAAACTAATCACACCATTTCGTGGAGGCGGTAGTGCACATGTACGACGTTATCATTTTCCAAACGGTTGTATGTTAATAAGGATGATGTGATATTATTATTAAAAATAATAATCATGTCAAAATTATAATATATAAAAATTAATCCAATCATATTACTTATCTATAAAATAAGGTGATGAAAAATGAATAGTGTCAACGCGTGGATGTTGTAAGTCATATACACACCTGAGTGATACTTTTAATTCCCATTTGACAGGAAAGAGTGTTGATAGTTAAGGATTAATAAAAATTATAAAATTTATGTATATTGATGAAAATAATATTTTATTTTATGATAATATAATTTTATTTTGTAGAGGTAAAAGAATATTTAAAAAGTATGTGATAAATTAAGGTGATTACATATTCTTTAGAAAAACCTATATAGATATCCTCTTAAGGACCCGAGGGATGAGATTTTGGGAATAAAATATCCTATATAATGAGGATATGGGATTTTATAATGTATTTTTTTCATGGGATGGTTGATCTTGAAGACTCAATGTGTTGTGTGTAAGAGGAAGGAGGAGTGTCATTTAATAATTGTGGTGGGGATACTTTTGTAATTTCTTAAAATATTAATTTACAATAATGGAATTATTTTTAAAAATGATTCCAAATGGATATTTCTTAAATAAAACTGAATTATTAGAATTTAATATCATAAAAAATTGAATTTGGATTGGTTCATGTGTGCTATCAAAACATATCTTTTGGTTTAACCCCTTAGTTAATTCATTTTAACACAATACATGGTAAAACAAATTCTATCTTAAAGGGTTATAATATTACTTATAAGGTAACTATTGACTAATAAATGGAAATATAATGTAATTTTTGACCATATATTATCATGTATTATTTTAAGATGTTATTATATTTAAAAAATTTAATATAACAATATTTTGATAAAATTTCACTAATGTAAATTTCAACAATATTCATTTAATTTGAATTAAAAGACATAAATCGATGGCTTTAATTTGAATAAAATACTTTAACATGACACTAATATTAATATTCATCTATATAATTCATGGAAAACTATAACTCACTCAAAAAAATAACTTTTTATATTTTTTCGAAAATCAAATTTATTTTTTTATTAATTTAATCAATATTGTATTAAAGTATCACATAGAATTTAGGTAATTATTAAATTACTAAAAGTTATAAATTAATTATCATCCAAAAGATAATTTTATAATGTAAAAAATTAAATATAATATTCCTTCATAACTTGTTTTATCCTACGAGAACACATAAGATATATTTACAACTAATAAAGTGAAATTTCTTATATAAATTTAATTTAAATATCATATAGTTAATTTATTTGAAATAATGTCTATTAAAAAAATAAATTCATAGAATATGGTGATAAATGTCGATTTAAATTCATAAAATAGGAATTAAGATGATAAATAATGGCATTATGACTTATTTTTAACCAAAATTTACATGATTTACCATTTATCGAGGTGCTAAATTTTACCCTAGTTAATATTTATATTGAACAAAAATAATTGGGGCCTATTTACCAAATTTAAAAATAATAATTCCAAATATGGAATTTATTTTTCAAAATTAAATTTCTATAAGTGCAATGAGTAATTTTTTTTTAAAAAAAATAGTAATTAAAAATTTGATGAAAACTAATTGTTTACACAAGACATTATTTATTTTATTGCGGAAAAGTGTAAAAGCCTGGAATGACTTGCTATGGGGGCCTATAAAAGTGGAGACCAAGAGAATCACAAATAAAAATATCAAAACCAATTGGGGGAAGCATGAATTTACTGAATAACACCATGTGGGTGAATACCTGAAATATGTTCGAGGCAGGAATGTCAGCCACATGAATTACATCATTCCACTTATGGAGGATATCGATGCCATTTGAGATGACGGCTTAGTAATTTAGAATCAAGTAGATGGGTTTTAAAGGGGTGTAAGAAAGGCCTTTAAGATTGTCCCATATGTTCTCTAAGACTGGTTCCACTATATACAAGGTATTCTAGTTAGAGTGGAACTATTCAAAACAATGGAGCATGGCCTTCCCTTCCTCCATGAGAGAGTCACCTGTCCCATAGAAATAATTGAAGGAAAAAAACTACTAAACATGTAGAGGCATGGAAAAATCTACCACACACAATCATACATGGATGAATGGAATATCAAAATTGGGTTCAAGGAATGGGGAGGTCCCATATCACCTAATACATCATCAACAAATGTCTAGAAAAATATGTGGGGAGACATCTTGACATATATATCCTAAGAGTGGGAACCTCATCCTGATGACTCATAATATGAGTGAGGTATATTAAGAGGAATATTGTTGTGACCATAAAATCTCAACCAAACCTGATGCGGACACCATGGTGATACTGGTTCCTTGCATCTAGAATACACTAGTAACCAGCATCCAGAATAAGAGCCTGCTCCCACACCTCCTATTTGTTATTGATAAAATCAATAAACCATTCTGGGATGAATTCCTCAATGGACACCACCACCATTTAAGAGCCCCAAAATTCACACATAGTACCCCAAATCATATATGTCAACTTATATTGGAAAAAGGTGAACAATGGTTTTCTCCTTAGGAAAAAAACAAGAAAATTTGTAGGCTAAATGAACAACCTTACATTTAACCACCACGTCAGTAGGTAGTATGTTATTTCAGATTCCCAATACTAGAAAGTTGATTTTTGCTGGAATATATTTACATTAGATAAGGACTCCATGCATATAACTACATAGGGAAGAATTAATATCTACTTCGTAATCATTCATTGATATTGTACCGGTTTTAGAGACCAAGATCTTTCATTCATCAGGGACATCATTCATTATTATACCATTGAAAAAAAATGCTTGTATGGGATCCTAATTTCATGGTTGATAGGAGGGTGAATACTAGCCTGTTTGAATGATAAATCTAGAGTTTGGCAGCCTTGATATTCCAACACATGACCCACATACTTATAGTCCCAAATGATGTTATCCCAACATCTAAGAAACAACTAGGAGTTGAGTGGAAGAAATAGTATGTGGAACTATAGAGATTTAAATAAGTGGTTGGGGTGAATATTCATATTTCTTAACACATTTCTATACTTGATTTATATGAACCTCCTCTAGTGATTCCACCCTTTAATCATTTCCAACACCAATTTTCATTAGATATAATACATATTCTCAACCCCATTCATCACGTTGATCCCCACATTATCCACCATTTTGGATAGCCTCTACCAAGAGGCCTAGTGATATATTCCCTCCCCATAGAAATACAAATTAAAAGATAAGAAAAAGTTATCAATTTTTTTAAAATTATGAATGGGAACATTGTGAACTAACATAATGTGCATGGTAAGGGAGGACATCATGCAACTGATAAGGGTGATCTTCCCACTAAAAGAATGAAATTGGGTTTTCCCAACTTGTTATATGGTCGATGGTGTTGTCAAAAAAACCAATCAAAATTCCTAATCTGAACCCTAATAGGGTCCATAGGTTCTCCCAGATAGTTAATAGGGATATTTTTCATTTTCATGCGTATAATGGATTCAATGTTGATCATTCATCTATATAAACATGTAGATTGAAAAATACACAACTTTTATACTGATTAATAAATTTCCTAATACAAATGGATTAAAAATCCACGAAATTATTGAAGCCCATTAGAAAATAAATACAGTCATTAATAAATAAGACCACGTAATTTGAAAATAGAAGCCATGACACCCCACCATAATGATATATGTAGTGGTATGTAATGATTGCGCCAATATTCAAGTAGAAACTGAAATATCTAAATAGGGGATCCTAATATATAATGGAATTCCTAGGATATATAGGATATAATTGTATTAAAAAACTTATAGATTTCAAGAACAAAAAATTACTCCCCATAAGAATGATATTGAACTATGGAAATCTATATCAGTTGTAAATCTAGTCTACCACCCACTCTGAGAACCTTAGCACCTCAATATTATTAGAATAAAATCAAACTACATCCAATAATAGGCCTTACCCATATCAAGTTAAATAATAATATTGGATCATAAAACCTTCCTATTGATTTCTCCCACCATTTCCTAATTGATTCATATAGCTCCTTTAATTGAAATGTATTAAATAAATGCATTCTACTCCTATGAGACCCAGTTAAGGATGAAATGAGAGAGTCTTCAGTTGATTATAGATGTTAGTAATTATTATTAAAAATTATATATGTTGATCATTCTAAATATTCTGATAGAATAGGGATTTGTACCTTTAGGTATCGACACCCCAGTAGTGGCACTGGAAACTCATGGTAGGGAGCTACACGACTAAGGTATGGAATGGATTCAACCATATCATTCATGATGATTTTCTAGGAACTGACATAAATTAACACAAGGAAGTCATTCGTTCCTGTAGAGATATACTGATTAAGATATTGGATGTGCTTTCACATGTCCTCCTTATACGGGATAACATCTAATAAACCATTAATATGGGGAGAGACCACCCATGTGATGGAACTGAAGAAATCCAACTGATCACTGGGGTATCCTTCCTTTATGAATAGAGTAGAGTAACCAATAATGAAATTAATGTGGGTGAACACCATACCCGTAATAATATATGATACCCTTGTGAAGGAAACACCCTATATGATAATGTTTTGGCATCCTACATAGTGTTTCCTCTTCACTCATTCATAGATGAATTCAGTGTTGTTCTCATCTCACCTAATCCACACGACATTAGACCTTTCACATAATCACCTCACATACGTTAGAAAAATTTCATTAAATTGTATATTTTTGGACTCACTGGGGGAAATGATGTCATCATCCCATGATTCATCTAGTAAAACTTATTCCCACTCAATCAGATATTTAATAAAATCTGGGTTATAAAGATCTAAGTTGGGGGAGTTGATCCATGCCATTAAGGATTCCTTAGCAATAGAACATGTTACAGAATATGATCCCTAGACTTCCTTGAGTCAGCTTATACCTGGACTCACAAACCACCGATTGGAATGAATGATTATACAACCACCATTTTTATAAGAATAAGAACCCTCTTCAATGGTTTATAGAACTGATATCGATGAGAAGTGGAGATTATTCTGATAGAGCATAGACTATGTGAATGACCTATGTGTTCAGAAAAGAGGTTATGACATAGATATTGGCATGAAAATGATATAGCCTACACCATGTTCTATTATTTCTTCTTAATTTGTTACACCAAGTGTACTTATAACCGAAAAACCCAAAATTTTAAGGCCCTTTTGTGAACAAAATATTGAGAATCCATTTCCAGACTAGTGGGGATTGAATCCACCAAACTTCTCCTCAGTCGTGTCCACAATAGTGCTAAAGTCACATACCACCAGCAAAGCTGAGTCTCCCAGGTTTAAGGATCTCAAATCCTTCCAATGATGATCTCTTAAATTAGCCAAGTATTTATCATAAAAAATAGGGCATAAATATACCACATTGTTGATCTCAGTTTCCACTAACATATAATGATCATAAATGGCCATTTTTCCACTGAGATAGAGGACATCTAAAAAACATATATGGGTTGATTATCTGGTTTTACTTTGTAATTTTCCATGTACCTATCCTTCTAGAAAACAACTAATTTTTGGAACAACATTTTTTTGTTCCAAAACACCAACTATGGTTGCGTTACTGTTGTACGCCTCATTTGATAGGAATCCCATGTTTAAAAAAGTATATTTTAAGAAAAAAAAATAGTTTATTATTTTATAAATAATAGAAGAAAATATATTAAATTAATTTTAAAACATTTTATTTAACATATACTATATAAATTTCATTAAAATCATTCACAAATATTAATTAATTTAAGTTTTTATGATAAAAATACGTTGTACGTAAAAAAATATTTTTATGAAAATTTCTTGTTTAAAAAAGATTATGTTCCAAATTGTAATATAAAATAGATTCCAGTGAACATAAATATATTTTTTAAAATATAATATAAATATTTTTACTTTAACACCATTTAAAAACAAAATTACACTTTTAAAATTAATTAAATTAAAATATAGTTTTGATAAAAATCATTACTTTTTACTAGTCATTGAAAAATCATACATATAAAAAATTAAAAAAAAATTCATCCAACTATATTTTCAATATTATGAATTCAAAAATGATATCAATATTTTCAAATAAAACTTCTATATGTTATAGAGGTTAATTATAATATTTTACCACATAAAAATAAATAATTTTATAAAAAATAAAAATCTTCGAACAAAAAAATGGATTTACTAAAAAATAGACTAATTATTTTGAAAATATTTATCTATAAATCTATATAAATTAGTAACATTATATATAATTGATAAATCAATTATTAAAATTCATACCCTCCAATTTTATGGGTCGGTTATAACAATTATATTTAAATATTAATATTTCATGTTTTGTTCAGGATTAGTGTTTTGTATTGTATATTCTATTGAAAAAAGTGGTCCTTTAAAATATCTAGGAATTTAAAAAACATAACATCAAGGTTAAATATTGGATCAAAGGAAAATTATCACTTATCCATTCATTTGTGTATCTTTTGGATCAGTTAATAATCTAGTTACCAACTTTAATGTAAGGGGGATGTAAGACAATTTTGTTGTGGTGATGGGTTTCCTTGAGTTTTTTCTATAATCAAGAATTTGATTTGTTAATGATTTTGATATTGTTGATATTAATTGTATTCATTGAGAAATTTATTTTACCAAAGAATTAAAACACCATAACGGTTACTCCTCTATTTATTAAAAAAACTCAGGGTGAAGGTATATACCCCAAAATTGCATGAACACAAGTTCACTGAAATTAGTGGTTTATGTGATTTTTAGAGGTGATATTTTCACAAATGATAACATACTAATGAGATAGCATATCCTCATGTGAATGGTGAAAATATGAGTTATTAAATATTTTTCATTAGAAATTGGGTCCACTAACCATAACTGGAATTTTTATAGAGCTATCTTTTAGTCCCTTATTTCTTTTTGATGTTATCATTTATGCTCTAATTTTTTCATAAATTAATTAATGTTTTTTTCGTACTGATAAGATACAATTATTTTTCTAATGATTCTATTTAATTTTTTTAAATGATAATTCTTTATCACTATTTTTATTTTCAATTTATGGTATTACAATTTGGACTATAATGGACTGATTTTTGTGTTCATATAGTTTTGAGTAATGAAGAATGCTATTTTTGGTCATAAAACATTGACCAAAATTTGAGGATTACTATATAGTAGTGATTTAATGGTGAAAACATTTTTAATTATAAATTCATTATAACATATAAATCATTATATATAGGTGTACATATTTTTATGGTTTTCATGCCAACAGTGTTGAATGGGATGTTTGTTTATGAAACAGACTATGTAAGAGATATAACAATTAATATGTATCTTATAATAGAAGGAATCAAGAAACATATTTATATTGTAGATAATCTATACATATATTTGGATCATGTATATGATAACATCATTTTTTAATTTGGCATAGGACTGGAATGTGGAGAAAATTTATAGCATATAAACTATTTAATAGATTGGGAATTCCTTAAGAAAAGGTAATTTATCCATGTCTAGATATATGTGTAGAATTTATACAATATAATCCATCACATGGAATTAATTCTCAAGTAGGGAAGTTAGTGTTTATAGTACATAACTCTCTAAATAGTTGATGGTCTCATAGGATACACAATATATTGTTTAGTTTAACTTCTTCCAAAAAAACACTCATATGTTATCTAGTTTAGGGGCATATGTTTAGGAACTATATGTGGTGATATCTCAAACAATATATATCACCTGAAAAAATGAGATGGATTATTCTTATTTTTAAACCCCTTGAGAAAACAAAGTGTAAATAAGGAGTGCCTACTGTATTTGGTAAGGTGAAGGGTGAGGTTAATAGGAATGACAACTATGACTTGATATGAGATCCTACAATAACTCTGTATCCAAAAATTAAAGAAATCAAGACACATGAAATTATTGTAGGAAGGGAATATTTTTCATAGGTTAGGCTAACCATGGAATTTTCATGGATAGTGTAACTAGAAATATCAAAGTCTCATGGAAAAAAATATGACATGTAGATTGATCTATTTCATAAAGTGAATTTTTATATGAGATAAAATGTAATAGAAGTATATGATTATTATATGTGTATATACGATGGAAAAAGTGGAATAGTTTAATTTCATTATATTTAAACGATATTTCATGCAGTTTAACATCATGTAATGGGGACTCATATGTTGTTTAATTTTAATGTCATCTTTCTTGGAACAATTCCATTATGATTGGAGTTATGTATATTGGAATGTATGATTTTTAATTTAATTTCCTATAGTGAGTAATTTCAAATCATGTAATATATGGTAACATGATTTGACCACAATGTAATAAATTTTATACTCATGTGAATTAAAGCTTCCATAATACTATCTTCAATGCCTAAGGTGATAATATATATATATATATATATATTTCATACTATGAAAAATATTAGGATTTTGATAATGTTAGTCATGTATTGAAATATCTGAATTGAGATGTTGAAATAGTGACTAATGGGAGAAGGAAACCCATTTATAATAGAGAAACGACTAACACACCATTAGATAATTTTTTCATGGGGTTAAGTGGGACCCTTCTTCTAGGGCCAAAACATACAACATGGTCAAATTAGGGGCTCAAAGGAAATTTTATTTGTATCTATTAAATGCGGGGTCTATTTAGATCGATCAAGAATTCTATAATAAATTTCCTTGAATGGAAGACTGAGAGGATTACCTCAAGGTTCATGAAATTAAAATATGAATATTTTAAATCAATCCATTTTATTTAGTTTTGTTAATACATTAAAATTTTAGATTTTTTTTTTGATGTAATAGGAGGAGTCCAAAAGGATTCCTAAAAATCAATAGAAATAAGAGTGCGTGAGATGTGTTATTTGGTGAAATTTTTTTAGAATTAATGTAATATGTGGTTAAAATAAACTTTATAGTAAATTGGTTGAGGTATCAAGATGTAATGTAAAAAACATGATCATTTTTTACACAAACCATACAATATTGATAGAATATCATTATTTCAACTATGCATTCAATTACCCCATTGAAAATTGGGATAGGTATTGAACAACATTCACCTATATAAATATCGGGGTACATATTTTATGTTCTTTTTTGTTTGACAACTCCAAGTATTTAATAGTTATATGAGATATTCTAGGTATCACACAGTTTATTTTCATATGGTAAGGACCTCATATCATTCTATTTAGGGTCTTGAGACATGGACTATGAGTCATGTAGTTCATGGTTTTATAAGAAGGACAATGTGTTGTAATGTTTAATGTTCTTTATCTAGGAATTCATTCATAAAACATGGGTTTTAAGGAATTGTTCTTTTATTATAGATCAATAATGATTCATGTGCACATTTTATAAAACTATTCACCAGCTACCTAAATAATACACTATTCTATTATCTTATCGAGATATTCCATAATGAAAAAAAATCAACAATAGAATGTTTGAATCATTATCGGTCAGGTAATATTGAGGATTCCCTTCCATTAATACATCATTTAGTATCTTAATCCACAAAATGTCAATATGGTTACAATCAAATTAATAGGTGAAATTTTCATCCACATGTTACAACATTATGGAATAAACCTTGTTTTTCTATCATCATGTTATGGCTAAACCTAATTCTTTCACACATTTTACGTGATGTGGTCAAGGTGATCGTAGGGATGAAGCAAATATTTTGGCATAACTTACTCCATCATCCTATTGTCAATATAATTTTGAATCCAATTCATAAAGTTAATACATCTCTCGATTGCATGCCTTAATAATTGATGATAATGGCAGTAACTCTCATCATATCGCAACTATTCCAATTTTGGTGTACCGGTCCTCGGGAACTCAATCTAATTATTCAATATAAATTTTGTTAAATACATAGAAACATGCACTGTATGAATTTCATGTAACTTACTTTTTCATTCATTGAGAGGTAAATGATAACATATCCTCATCTATTTGTCACATATTCCTCTACTGGCATGATAACATGGTTGAATTTTAGGCTTTTAATGGTTTCTTATAATGACCAAATTATGGGTAGATGTTGATGCATTTGATGATCAAAAAATCAATGATGCCACTTATAGATATTGTAATTATGATTTTCTTCAGGAATTTATTGTGACTAAAGTTGGATGAACAATGTATAGAATGCACCCGATGAGGGTGTAAAATATAAGAAAATTCACCCATCCCTATGGATTGGGTTACTTCAATATAATGGGGACCTCTATAAAAAGACTCACATTTAACCATATCCTCAAATAAATTATATAATTAATTTCAAAATATTTTATTTTTCTTACTATAACTACATGATATACCCTTCAAAAGAGATGGTATTTTCAATATATAGGGAAGATTAAAATAAGATATAACGATACCCTTTCATATACCAATGTATTAATAGGTGGATGATGATAGGAGTATCATTGTATACTATAGTGTTTGTATCTTTTTTAATATAACATGCATGATCTGTCAACATTGCATTCATAGGCATTCCAAGGGATCAACAAAACATTATATGAGAAGATGTAACATCAAAAATATCTTATTTAAAAATAGTAATAGTAAATGATAGGAAACCCTGATAAAGCGTAGAAGATTTTATGAGAATTAAATCTTATCTTTCGAGAGTTTAATTATCATAACCTGGGAAATCTTATTAAAACATGTCTAATACCATGTGGATGGAAACATATTCCCTATTTTGATAAAGATATTCATTATTAGTGCACTTTTTCATCCACTGAATTGAATTTTACAAGGAGTGATAGTTATCATCATCAAAATTGTATCTCATCATGTGGGATGTTTCTCGTAGGATCATATAGTGGAACAATACCGATCTTCCCTATATTGGTAGGATGAAATCAATTTTAGTTTGGAGTGACTATTGAATCCTTACAACCCACAATTTCTACTAGTTTTTCCTACATTTATTCCATTGGAACATAAATGGATGAGATTTGGAAGGTTATATAGTCAACGATTCATAGGGAACTGTGGTAATAGTTGGTTTATTAAGTTGTGAATGGATTATGGTATCCTTATATTCTATTAATTTCTAGAAGATCAATTTATCAAACTCTTATGAATCCCCATATGGGACATTTCAGTATACTTCTTCTTCTTTGATATTATGATTGGGTGACACATATGTCACACAGGACTTGGAATTACATAATGTAACATGAACATAAATAACCAAATTTTTTGATAGATCATTGAAGAAAAATAATCCATGAATCATTTTACCAATAATATAATTTTAAGGGAAATAATTTTGGTGATCATTTTTTCCTAATAAATTAGACTTCTGGAATTTAAAAAACAAGATTAGGTTTTTATTTATATAGAGATAATTCAACCTTGAACCTAATCATTATGGAAGGAATAAACATTATTTTTAATAATATTAATTTCTTTTTTCCTAAACCCTTTTTTTTGAGGTGAACAAAATATTATTATTCCTTCTATTATTCCATAATTTCTTTGTGTTTCATGATCATCTTTTTAAATAGATTGAAAAATAAAAACCCCTCGGTGTTTTTCAGTATTTAAGAAAACTTAGAACCCATGATGTTACATCATTGTGATAATAGTAGTTGAAAAAACATCCAATTGGTTCTCCCTATTGAACTGGAAGTGTTTTTCATTGGGAATGTATCATTTAAAAGGAATATTTCATACCCTTGGGAGATGATGTTCTAGATCTCCCATTACATCATATTTTGATAAGATTTGATTCATGATGTTGATTAGAGGAGTAATAAAATCTATAAAATCATAGTATATAATCCAATATAGACGAATTAATATATTGTTTCAATTTATACCCCTCATTAAAGTTTTAATATCATCCAATAATTCTTGGTATATCACCACCTGAGTCATCCGTAGGTGAATTTTCTAAATTGGTGGTTGATGTTTCCCCAGTGGTGGGTACTGTTGACAGTTAATTGACTACGTTTTAATATGGTCCCATATATTTGATCTCATATTGATCACATTTCATGATTCATCATATGTCAGTTCTATAATATTTCCCAGTTGTAGTGGATAATGTATAGTGTGTATGCCATTTTCTTAAATATAATACCCATTGGGTATGATTCCACTTATAAATTCACTGGTTATGTTCTAAAACTTTTTAATCCCAACCTTTATTTGATAATTATTATATTAAATTGATATGGATCAAAATTTCTAGGTTCTTGGTTGGATGTGGATATGAATGAACTGATTCCCTTTTCTTTTTTTCTATCCCATCATTTAGTTGACAATGGGATACTTAGTGAGTATCCAAAATAAAAGGAATCCCATTTAAAGTGAGTGAATAATCCTTCCTCATATACATTTACATATGTGTAATTACTTATTGGTTCCTCCTCCTCATCATGTTCAATAATAGTATATTGTTCAAAATCATTAGTTGAGTCAACAATGATGAAAATTAAAAATTGAAGGTGTGTTGTAGGAGACATAGATTTCCATAGAGAAGGAATTTACTTGATCAGCTTATATCCCATCCCAATTGGTGATTAGGAAGATTATAGTGAAATAAGAATTCCCCCAAGAATTTAGCATGGGGTGTACCCTTATATTTTAATGATATAATAGAAATAGCCATTCTATCGTATGTCAATATATATTTAGGTGTTATATGTAGTGGGATACCACTATAGATAACTTCTTATTGGTTAACTTCCTTGATCTTATTGATGGATTTTTTGAATCATGATCTACTTTTCTGATGTCTTTGGATTATAGCTAAATATAGTTATATACATTCCATGAACCAATATCAAGATATACTGGGGGCCCATATGGGTGTTGAAACCAACATGGACATGGACCCAATTTCAGGATGTCATGGTTGGGTACCCATGATATGCTCTATTCATGGGATCCATATTCTAGATGAATTTTATAGGAGAACATTCTACTAAACTTTCAAATAAAATCATGGTTACTAATTGGTGATGACAACTATACTGAATAGGATACCTCATTGGAAATAGCTGGCCAGTTTTAATGGAATTGTGGGTATCCTCCTTCTCCATCCTATCGTAGGCATGGTAAGTATTAATAAAATTTAGGTACATGATCTCAATAAGAATATATGTAGAAATAGGTCACACATTATTCCGATTGGAAATTCATCATTAGAGTGGTTCTCATGTCTTCTTGTCTAGGTGTATATGACAAGATTCCTCTAATGTTGGGGTTACACTATTAAGATGGTATTCATGGAACTGATAATTCATCATTTGTAATTGAATCATCTAGGTTGGATACACCATCCTCCTAGGTTATGAGGTTATATCCTTTTTCATAATTGATGCATAATTTTTTTAATAGAATATGATATTGGATTATGCATGTTTTGAAGTCACTATTTATATTGAAGGAAACTATTAGAGTTTTTATAAAATTAACTATAAGGAAACATAAAAAATATGATCATTAACAAAAAAATCTCATATATGATAATTGAAAATCTACCACATTCATGTGAAAATGATTATTTTTCATGTTAACCATTCAATTTCAAGTAAAAGTTAGACTCACTAGCATTGTGTGACCATGTTGTAATTTCATTTTAAAGGTTGGTATTCACTAGGATAGAAATTATTCAATTTATAATTTAAATTGGATTTGAGGATTCAATATTATGCTCATCACCCTTATGGGGGTAATTATTTTATAGTCTTTGAATTTCTAATTGATTTAAGATATGATCCTGATTCCTCCCCAAATATCATTGTGGGATTGTTACCATTGTGTGAGTAATCAATCAAAACCATGTGTTGATGTAAAATAATTTATATATAAGAGGATATTAATCTCCCACTTACCAATTGATTATTTTATTTTTTTCACATAGATTTGAACTCAATAATTTATTCCATTCCAAGAAGGTTTTATGTGTCATTTTCATAGGACCAATCCCTATAGTGGGGTTTCCAACATATCCCTATGAATGGAATCATAGCCAATGTAGTTTAGTTATATTAAAGGGAGACATCAAACCATTAATTATCATGTGATAAGTAATATAACGCTATTTTTTAGATAATGCATCAATGAACATTTCTAAGTATTTTAACATCATTTAAAGTGTCATTTTATGGCCCCCAATTTTTGACGATATCATAGACCTCATTGGTAATAATTTAGTAGTTATTTTCTATAAAAAAAATAAATTTATCAATAAAAAGAAATTAATAAATGATATAGACAATGTTAACAACTCTTTTTACACATTGGAATATTCTATGTAATATTTTCTTTGTTAAGCTCTGAGTTAGTGTTGGACATGAATGTCAATAGAGTCTCAGTAGATATGGAATATAAATATTAAAAATGTTATTCTATGCACACCTGTTGTTTCCAAAAAATGGTATATCTTCCAAAATTTGTCCTATATGAGAAATTTTAGAACATAAATAGGTCCAGGATAAGTGTTTTACAATAGATGTGGCATAATATTTGTGTACTTCGAGCATTTGGTTAGATTTCATAGGGGGGTAACTTATTTATTATTTTTATGAAAATATTGGAATATCTCTAAAATCTTTCATCATATGAGAAATTTTAAACTATAAAAAGGTTTGTGATGTGGGGTTTAACTCAGGTGCTGCATAAAATTTTTTCAAGTCAGGAATTTAGCCAGATCACATAGAAGTGTATCATTTTAATATTTTTTTTGATTATGCTATTGTTATTTTAATTTAAAAAAATATATTTTTTCCAATCACCTCTTCGACATAAGGGGGACCACCATTTTTAATGCATGGTTACATTATAAATATTTTTAATAAACATATTTTTGGCTCATTTTAGTTGAAATACTGCAATGAGTAGAAATTGATGACTCTGTAATGAATTTTAGGATGAATTGTTGAATAAAAAGATTTCTTAATTTTGGGGTCTAAATTCCACGATTTTAGGGATTTTGAAATATCTGAATGATTATTTTTCACTGTTGCTCAATCCCATTGAGTTCATGTAACCCTAAAACATCCTTAGTCACAATCGATCAACAATTTTTTGGTCCCTGTTTCAGCTCCTAGCACAATGGAATGATGTACTTCCTCCACCCCCTTGTGGTTGTTACACTACATTGATTCCTTCAGGTTATGTTTATTATATTTTATTAAATTAATTTACATCCTTCCATTATTCTATATATCTGTCTCGGTTTTAGAAAATTTCTTATATTTAAATAAAAGGTAAAAACTTACATTTTTCAAGGATATTTATTAAACAAATTATCAATGGATAATTATGATAATTATCCAATGTTAATTATCAAAAAAAATTAATTGATAATGAAACTATTTTATTCAAAATATATAATCATTAAATAATTTAAAAATATAATTTAAAATAATGATAATCATATATAATTATCAAGGGATAATTTTTTGAAATTTTGACAAGATAATAATTTTGAATTATAAAAGTATAATTACTTAATTTTTTTAAAAAAATATAATTATGTGATTTTATAAAAAGATAATTATAAAATCATATTCATAATAAATTATCAAAATATAATTATAAAAGGCTGATTTAGGATAAATTATCAATGGGTAATTATAAAAGGATAATTCATAAGAAATTATCAAAATATAATTATAAGAGGATAATTTTTTAGAAATTATTAGAAGATAATTATAAAAATATAATTTATAATAAATTATCAAAATAAATTATAAACAAATATTTTATGGAAAATTATCAAATGATAATTATAAATGTAAAATTTAAAATAAATTATCAGAATATAATTATTAAAGTATAATTTATGTAAATTCATAAAATATAATTATAAAATGATAATTTATAAAAACTTATCATAATATAATTATAAAAGAATTATATTTGACAAATTATCTAAAAATAATAATAAAGGGATAACATATGATAAATTATCTAAATAAAATTATAAAAGGAATGTTTATGATAAATTATCAAGATACAATTATAAAAGGAAAGATAATAATAAATTGTCATTGGATTTTTATAACAGCATAATTTATGAGAAATTATCAAAATATAATTAAAAATGATAATTTATGAAATAATTTCCAAATATTAATAATAAAAGTATAATTTATAATAAATTATCAAAATTATATTTATAAAAGAATAATTTATGAGAAATAATAAAAATATAATTATAAAGGAATAATTTATGAGATATTATCAATATATAATTATAAATGGATAATTAATGAGAAATTTTCAAGTGATAATTATAAAAGGATAATTTTTGTGAAATTTTAAAAATATATTTTTAAAATGATAATTTTTGAGAAATAATAATTAGATAATTATAATAGGATAATTTAGGAGAAATTATCAAAATAAAATTATAAAAATATGATTTATGAGAAACTAACAAAAGATAATTATTCTTGGGAAAAATTGTGAACGCATGTATGGACCTAAAATGATAATTTGAAAATTTTCTTGGACATATAAAATATCATCACATATGATATTTCAAATTATAAGTTGAAAATTATCCAGGAGAGAGTAATTATCATCACATGTGATATTTTATTACTTTTTGAAATAAAATAGCTTGTTTTGGATTTAGGAACTCTTGGTGAACCTTGAGTGTTGACATGTCAAATGCTATGATAATAAGGATGTTTGAAGGTGTTCTTTGCTTTTAACGTTTCACTCCACCTATCAAACCATATTCTGTTGATTTTGTGTTCAGTTGGCGATGATGACATTGAGATATAAATATCCCTACCTTCTTAGGGTTCTGTTACACATTGTTTTCATGGAATGGTTAACCATGTTGGCATATTTGATATTCATCCTTGATATATAATATCATGTGGCTATTTTTGTATCCCATGATACCATATGAATTGTTTCTTTGATATTGGATATGATAGCTATATTCCATGATGATGTTTGATTCCCATGTGGATGTATATAATGATGTAGTATTTCTCATGAGGTGTTCTATAATTTTTATAATATTAAGGCTTGTCATTATTCCCTTTGGTGGATTAGTATTTGTATCCATGACAGGTAAGCATATACGGATGATTACTCCTTGTGGGGTATGCGAATGGAGTTGTGGTGACGATCATAGTGGTGCATGGAATCCCTATAACCTGGCCTCTACTCAATGCCTTGTAGATTTTTGAGTAGATTCTGAAGCTCGGTGAATTGTGGATTTCGATGTGGTTCCTGATGCATGTTGGATTCTAGGTAGGTTACAAATACTTTATTCCTTATGGATTTATGAATATTATATGGTGCCATGTGGAGTACAGGTATGATAGTGGCTCGATTCATTGTTGATTTTTATGTTATACACCAATATCCATGTGGATGGTTTTGATCTCTTATTGAGACCCTATACTTATTCTTGAATCGAGAAAATCAGGTACGAGTGGGGTTTGTGGAGGCTTGGTTAGCGTAAAACTGCTTAGTTTGGGATTTTTTGTTACTATGCTTGTTACACATCTATTTTTATGTTATAGTATAATTGTATAAATGAGGACATCATGTTAATGATACATTGGGGTTGTCTGTCTGAATTTTTTACTGACACCCTACCCATGAAATTTGTGGCACTTGTAGATTTCATAAGGGATTTGGTGCAGTGAAAGGGCCCTATGGTGGAATGTTGCACTAAGTATCATGAATATGGTGGTGGGATAGGATGGAAAGTGTGGTACATTCAGTTATTTGTTTGTTTATTTATTTTTTTATTTAATCTGGATAGGCCTTCCACTATTTGGAGTTTCCTTTTTTACAAGACATGTATACCAATTATGATGATTTCTACATGTTTACTCATATGAATTATTATGTTATTATATTTTTATTATTGATCTTATAAAAATATACATAGGTTATAGTCTCCCCAATTTCAAAATCATAATCTCACTACAATTCATCGATCTATTGCATAAGGGGAGGCACATAGGAGGTCATGTGACCATCCTACTCAAACCTCGTGGTTCAGGTTGGGATGTTACAAAATTGTATAACAGGAATAGAACTCACTAACATGTTTCTTCTATTGTCCATAATTTTGAAAAGGTATACATGATATAGTACATTGGTATGTGGTTAGGGGAACTTCTTCGATTCATTTCTAGCAATGTGTATTGGACTAATATGTTTCGAAAAAGTTGGGGTAATTATGTTTTTCTATTACCATTGATTAAATTCACCTTTGTTGATTTACATGATGTTTATATGTGATTTATTAGGTCTTGGGTGCATTCTTGCATCATGATTAGGAAAATTGGATCAATTTCCATGTATAAACTTTTTTTGTTCTATATATAAGTTTCTTACATGAATTCGTTGATTTGTGCAATATTTTTATCATAGATTCTCTTTTTGTAAAATGAAAGTGTTCTATTCTATTATTATATATCTTTATTGGAATTAATTAGTTGAACTGATAATTTTTTTGTGTTAGTTTATATATGATTATTGTGAATAATGTTCATGGATGAAAACAAGGTTTAGTGCTATGTGTGGTATGTCTTTATTAAGGGTAAAATAAGAAGATAACCTTCTCTGATCACATGGATTCCAGTGAGAATATTATGTGATTCCATAGACTAAATTGGAACTATCTGTGTCCATTATGTTATTTCAGGTCTCAGTAGATGTTGTTGTAACATGTTCCTAGGTAACAAAATTTGAAGAAGGAATACAATGATTTTGTGATGTAGGATTGTTTTTTTGTTACCACTATATGTTTAGGTGAATGTGGTAGAGAATTCCCTCACAAGTTGTAGGTAGTTAGGGTATCATGGTCACTTGGGTCGGGAGAACTTCTCTTAGTGTCGGACCTGGGCATAAGTATCTGGATCTATAGTTAGACATGTAATAACATTAAATTTTAGTATTTTTCATTATACATGGGTACTAGAGGCCTTAACTATATTGGATAATGGTTTGGAATAATTAAGAGAACCTTTTATGCAATATAGATTATAAATTATCAGCAAGTCAAGATAAGATTGAGCTCATGCTGGTAGTGAATCCATTTTGATACCATGTATCATATGGATCCAACCAAAATGGTGGAGATCAAGGTACATGTATAGTACAAAGAAAGGATGGTATTTATCAAATGGATTACTTCACCATAGGATTCACATGTGTTGTTTTCCAAGGAGTGAATTACTATTCAGCTATGCATTGATTACCAGATGTTGAACAAATAGATGGTGAATAATTTGCATCCTTTTCCTAGTATTGATGGTATTTTTAATCAGATATGTGAATCTCAATGGTTATCCAATATTGATATTTTATCAGGCTATCACCAGTTGCGATTCATAGGGGCAGAAATTCTAAAGATGGTGTTTTAAAGTAGGTATGGACTGTTCGAGTACATGGTGATGTCATTCAGGCTGACGAATTCACGGATAGTGTTCACAGATCTAATGAACCAGATCATCCATACATACCCTAGATTATTCATTATATTTTTCATTTATGATATCCTCATCTAATCATTGACACTAGACAAAAATTCTAGGTGACTATAGGTATTTAGGAGTACACTTTGAGAAAATAGACTTAACACAAAGTAGTTGAATTGTGACTTATGGATTCTAGAAGTAAATTTTCTAGGACATAAGAAGTATGAGATTAGTATAGATATGTATACCTAGAGAAACTAGAGGTATCGATGCCACATACACCTCCGCATGGACAAGTTTGAGATTCAGATCTTTCTTTGTTTGTTAGGATATTACTAATTGATTATCTAGGATTTCCCGCAACTATCCATACCCATTCCATCCCCTGAGAATAATGGGGTGAAATTAAAATGGTGGTAATAGTGTGAGGTGGAATTACATTAGATAAATATAAGCTTGATGATTGATCTATTACTGAGAATCGCTGATCTTGGTATTGGTTATGTAGTGTACTGTGATGCATCAAGTGTTTTTCTTGGAGTAGTGTGGATGCAGAGATAACTAGTAGTATCCTATAAGTCTCATCAGCTGTAATCCCATGAATGAAAATACCCTAAACATGACATGAATTTAGTTTCCATGGTCAATGATTTGAATTACTCAAAAATAAATATCTTGGAAATATATTTTTTGTTTATACTGACCAAAAAATCCTTCTCTATATATTCAAATAGAGGGACCTGGATCAATAGATGTGGAGGTTGACTATATTTTTTAGTGAATAGAGGATGAATTATTCTAGGTATGAAATATATATAAATTATACCCATTTTTTGATCATGTTATCTTATGTAGTTCAGGTGAAGCCTAGTAAGATTTTATACCCATAGTGTGTTTGGATGATGGAATAATTAGCTAGAGGTGATCTGAAACCCACATGGTCCATTAGCAATGATGACGAGATCGTGGTACATGTAACATTAGGGGTCATTTCCCCCATCATGGAAGTGATGATGAGGGATTACCATTCTTCTATAAGGGTAGTACATTTTTTAGAAATGAAGATGTACCATGACTTAAGAATCCAGTTCTAGAAGTAGGGTATGAAGAGGGTTATTACTACTTTCATCTCAAGATGCATTATCTGATCGAGGGTCAAGGATGAGCACTAAAGTATTTTTGGTATGATCCATCCACATCATTGACCTATGTGGAAGTTGGAAGAAATCATGATAAACATTATAATGAGGGTACCTAGAACCTGAAGGAGATGTGACATAGCCTAGCTAACTGATTACTAGCTAAAAAATTATTCTCACTTATTAGCAATCCAAGAGACTAGATCAATGGAGGAGCTGGGAAATAACTATATCTGATAGATTGTACACCTATATATATTTACGTTAATAATTTCTTTCGATAGATACACAAGTTTTACATCACAATATTTTAAGGGCTTTCAAAAATTCCTAGGTTCTCTTCTAATATTGTTCATCGTGTACCATCCTCAGACTGAAAAACAGTCCAAACATACTATATGCATATATCAGGATATGCCTTAATCATGCTTGCTCGACTTCATTGAATCATTTGGTGATCACCTATATTTTATTTAGTTCACATACAATAAAAATTAATAGTATTTTATTTATATAGTACCTAAAAAGGTTTATTATGGGAGGCCATTTCGCTCACTAATATTTTAGAATGAGGTGGGTGAGGATGTGGTTGTGTGCTCTATCATAGTTCAGGAGACATCCAAGAGAGTGTAGATAAAATGAAAAAGGTTGATCAGTGCTCATAGAAAAAATATATCTTTTTCAAACAAAAGGAGGATACCCTTGGTATTTTCCATAGGAGATTATGTTTTCATGAGAGTGACTCCATAGTTAGGGAATCAACGCCTAGAAAAGTAGGGAATGCTATAACCTTATTTTGTTGGATCCTTTGAGATCGTTGACTGGATAGGGGCAATTTCATAACTTCTGAACCTCCTTTATCACTATTGAGTATCAAACACCATGTTACATGTGTCACATATTATTATGTTCATACATGAACCTATGCATGTTGTTGATTGCAAGGATGTTGAGTTGTAGATAGATTCTTCTTATGAGTAGAATTCTTTTTGGATCATAGACCAAAGTGATATAGTGTTGTTTGGAAAATTGGAACTACTAGTACAACATTGGTGGCAGCATGAATGGGTCTAAGAAGATATGTGAGAGCGTGGGTTAGTGGGGGGAAATTTTAATATCCTCAATTTTTATGACAGTAAAACCCTATATGGTAAAACTTTAGTACTATTTTTTTTGTGAAAAAATTAATGATACAATAAAAAATAATTAATAAATGATTTAAATTCCTTATGTATTGTTGAAAATACTGTAAAAACTTTAAAAAATTCTACAGAATATTTTTAAAATCTGGGGCTGAGTAAATGTGAGATTTCAAGGCCTTTAGATCCCCACTAAAGATGGAATAAAAATATTTAATATATTAAACTACACACACATGGTTTAAAAAATGAGTTATATGGAAAAATATGTCTGTTTTGAGAAATGTGAGACCACCATTAGGTTTGGGATGAGGGTTTTTCTATAGAAATGACATGATATTTCATGGCATTAATTGTATGTTTTCTTAGATCGCACATGAGGATAAATTATTTTATATTTTTATTATATATTTTCCAAAAAATGATTGAATATATTCAAAACGGTGCATCCTATGAGAAATATGATATCACTGTTAGGTCCGAAATGTGGGATTATCCTATGAATGATATAAAATATTTGTGTGTAAGAATTTCATTAGATCACTTATATGGTTTTGTTTTTAATATTATTTTAGTTATATTATTATTATTTCAATATAATAAATTCATTTTTAAAATAAATTCTTCTCTGCATGGAGGGACACAATTTTTAATGTATTTTTACTTCTGAAATATCCCGAATCAAATGTTTTTTGACCGATCTTAGTATCAATTCTAAAATGAGGAGAACTTAAGGACTCCATAATGAATTTTATCCAAAATCATAGATTAAGATATTTTTTTTAATATTTGGATTTAAATTCCAAATTTGTGGTGTTTTCCAGATAGTGGAATGATTCAATTTCACTGTTAATTGAACCAATTGAGTCTGGTTAACCCCAAAAATTCCTTGGGTGTGATCACTCAACTCTCCACCATTCCTCTTTGTGGTTCAAGGCGAGGCAACACAGTGTTCTTTCTCCATCCCCTTGTGGCCACTGCACTACATTGATTCCTATATGTTATGTTTATTTTATTTTATTTTATTTATTTATTTCCATCCATTATTATATCTCTCTCAATTGTGAAAAAATATCATGATTTTTTTTAAAAAGATTAAACCTTGATTTATTAAATATGGTGCATAAAAAAATTATCAATGGACATATTCATGAATTATAAAATGATAATTATAAAAAAAATAATCAATCGATAATGATACTAGTTTATTCAATGGATATAATCTATAAAAAATATCAATATTTTTTTAAATGATAATCCCTTAGAATTATCATGGATTAATTTACTGATATTTTGACATGATAGTAACATAGAATTGTCAAAGGATAATTATTAAAATTCTCAAAAAATAATTATGTGGTTTCATAATAAGATAATTATAAAAGGGAAATTTATAATAAATTATCAATCTATAATTAAAAATGGATAACATATGAAAAATAATAATAATAATGTATTTATAAAAGGATAATAAATATGAAATTATCAAAATATAATAATTAAAGCATAATTTATGGGGAATTATAAAAAGATGATTATAAAATTATAAATTATAATAATTATCAAAATATATTTATAAAATGTTAATTTTCATGAAATTGTCAAAAGATAATTATAACTGGATAATTTATAGGAAATTATCAAAATATAATTAATAAAGGATGTTTTTAAAAAACAAAATATTATTTTAAAATGATATTTAATAATAGATTCTTAAAATATAATTATAAAATGATAATTTACAAGAAATTTTCAAAAGATAATTATTAAAAGATAATAAATGGGAAATTATAAAAATATAATAAAAAGTTATAATTAATGAGAAATTCTCAAGAGGTAATTATAAAAGGATAGATTATAATAAATTAAAAACAAATATTTATAAAATCTTAATTTATGAAGAACTATCATAAGATAACTATAAAAGTATATTTTATAATAAATTATGAAGAATAAAACTATAAAAGGATAATTTATGAGAAATTATTAGAAGATAATTTTAATTGAATATTTTATGGTAAGTTATCATAATAAAATTTTAAAAAGGTACTTTATAAGAAATTATCAATAGAAAATTATAATATGATAATTTATGGTAAATTATAAAAATTTATTTATTAAAGGATAATTCATGAGAAATTATCAAGAGAAAATTATAAAAGGATAATTTATGATAAATTATTAAAATATAATTATAAAAGGATATTTTATTATAAATTACCAATGTTTAATTATTCTAAGGGAAATATTGCGAACAGGTGTGTTGACCTAAGGAAGATAATTTTATAGTTTTTCTAAAGAGTTAAAATATCATGACATGTGATATTATAAATTATAATTTTAAAATTATCTAAGGGAGATAATGTTTCATCACTTGTAAAATTTATTTAATTTTGAAATAAAATAGTTGGATTTGGTTCAAGGAACCCTTGGCATTTCTCGAGTGTTGAAAAATGTGTAACTTTGATAATAAGGATATGAGGAGGTGTTTTTGAATTATAATGTTGGACTCTAGGTATCGAACCACAAGATGTGGTTTATACATGTTATTTACATTTATTATTTTACCGTAGGAATATCCTTACCTTCTTGGCATCTCATTACACATTTTTGTCATGGATTGATTTATTTTGGGAGAATATTTTATATTCATTCTTGATATTTAATTTCATGTGGGTGGGTGTGGATCCCATGATCCCATATGACTTGTTTCCCTAAGATCTGATACGATAGTTATATTCCATCATAATGTTTGACTCATATGTATATGTAAATGATGACGCTATATTTCTCATGATGTGTGCTATGATTGTTATCATGCTATTAATTATCATGTTTCCCTTTAGAGGATTGGTATGTATATCCATGATATGTGACCATCAAGGTATGATTACTCCTTATGGAGTACGTTCATGGAGTTGTGATGATGATGATAAAGGTTCATGTTAGCACTGTATCCTGACCTCTACTTGATGTCATGCTTATTTCCAAGTAGATGCCAACACATGATTCCATATGGATTTAAAAATGTTACCTGATGCCTTTTTGATTCTGGGTAGTTTATAGATACTCGATTTCTTATGTATTTCTGAGTATTACATGATGACATGTAGATTCTGAGTAGGAAATTCACTCAATGCCTATATGATTTCTGAGCGATAAACTAATAACCATGTTACTAGATCGTTGTGGATAGTTATGATCTATTAATGAAACATTATACATACATTTTCATATAGCTAAAGCATGTATGACCATGGAATTATGGTGTGTTGGTTAGCACACTGCTGCTCAATTTTTGAAAGTGTGTTACTATGCTTATTAACAATCTATTTTTATAATGGTATACACATCTGTAATTGATGACATCTTGTAAAATATATATTAGTGGTATCATACCGTGTCTTCTACTCACACCCAGCATGGGCATCTCAGTGTTCTTGTAGATTTCATGAGGGATCTTGTTAAGGTTAAGATCCATGTGGTGGACTTCTCAGATGATGAACATGGAGCTGGATGGGGGATATGATGAACTCTGATGGGTCTTGCATATCATTATTTTTTATTTATTTGATTATTTACTCTATATAGTCTTGACACTTTTGGAATTTTCTTTTTTTACATAACATGTATGACACATATTTTTTTCTCCACATGTTTACTCTAATGATTTATTATTTCATTTACTATTTATTTTTGGTCCCACACTGATGGTATGGTATCCGTAATTTCAAATTAAAACTGTCACTTCTATTCAGAAGCCTCTTTCATCTGAAGAGGCATGCATGAGGTCATGTCCACATCCGCCTCGTACATGTTGGTTCACGTTGGGATTTTACATATCAACTAGGTGAATGGTACCTATCACTGGTTGGTGTGGAAATTATGAATGAGAAACCCTTTTTATTATATCATATCTATAGGTAACAAGACATGAGATGTTTTTTGGCGATTAAACAAAATTAGAAGTCAATATTAACTTCCACATGGAAGGTTATGTGGGAATCTTATGCTTTTCACATATGGATTTCTTGATCATGATAACCTTAGTCACATCACCTGAAGAAATTTTTTATTATTCCGCGCTTGTCATATGATTTAATTATACTACACACATAACTGACTGTTATATCTTCATCATTAGAGTAAATAAAGAACATTATGTACATTTCATAATGTGTTTTGGTTATTATTCTTGTCACATAGAAAATGGGGACAATTTTGGTGTACACCACCTCTCCAAATGGGAGATGGGAAGGTAAAGGATTTGCAATTAAACCTTATAGATGAATCCGAAATATCCTATTGGAACATGAATCAAAACCAAGGGAGTTATAATAGTATATTTAAATTTTATATTTTTGAATTTGTATATATAGTTTAAAATCATGTGTTAATGATTCTATTATATATTATTTAAATTCATGTATCTAGGACTGTACAGAAATTTTTTCCTAATAAAGGATTCCATAGGGATTACACGTGACTTACATATTCTTGTTTATCCAATATATTGGTAACTTTATAATAGATAGGTTTTTTAGGTAATGTAGTTAGTAGGATTCCCTAGTCCTCCCTTGGGGTTAAAAATGATATGTGTGTGGAAAATTCACATTCTTATCAGTAGTTTCTAACCACATTAGTGACATGGGAGAAGGTGGTTTTTCTGAGATTACTCAACATTAGTGGACCATAATGGATATTTTCATTCTACTATTTTAACAATGTATAAAGGAATAAAATGAGGTATTTTGTGTTTATTCATCCTAGATAGATTATATATTCCGATGAAATCATATGAATGTGGCCAAGATACCCATCGTTGTGTTTCATTATGAAGTGACATTGCGTGGGTCTAATTCTTAATCATTATTAACTTTTAGTAAGTAGGACAAAATAAAATTTGGACAACCCTATTGTTTATATAGTTATTTTTCTCTATAAAAGTGGCTTACTTCATGTATCTATTTGATTAATGGATTATCATGTTTAATATTATGGGAGAATCCTCTGTGAATCCTATGTGTAGGTTCCCTTAGTGAATAGTCTCTTGTGAATGGGTGTATGTGTAGGGATTTTTTCATAGGGGCCCTTTGTAGTGATTTTTTGTAGTGTTTTTTTCATAGGTTTAATCATTAAAGTTGTTACTTTGGGGTCCTTCAGGATCAATTACTCATGAGGGTCCTTCACAAATAGATAATTGTGGGAATACCTCATGATGTACTTATATAGATGGAAATTCAAGGCTCTTATCATTGTTAAAACAATCTCTATTTCATGGGGTTTATTTTGAGTTATTCATAACGATGGTTTTTGAATGAATTTATTCTTCTCCACCGACTCTCAATATTAAAAATCATATTATTCAATTATTATGTTATTGTATTTGTAGGTAATAGCTTCTAAAGATTCAAGACCACATATGAACCATGTGATCACCAATAGTCTACAAAAAATAGTATCAATGTACAAAGATAAAAAATTAGGATATGATATAAACGAACCACATGAAAATGAAGGGGTTAGATTCATGAAGGGTGAACATGACCACAAATAGAGTTTGAGGGAACTTCACAAATAACTATCATCTATAACGGAAGAACAAGATTGTAGAGGGACTATACAACTAAAAAATAATGATACAATCATAGATGAACTAAATATAAACAAATTAATTCCATGTTCATTTGGTAAACAACATCCATTCCTTCCTCGAAAATTTTCCTTTGTTGATTTCTATTTAAGATAAAATGAACATAGAAATAAAAGGGTAACAAATTTTGATCTTTATGTCTGTTTTTCCTCCAAAAAAATTAAAATAAATTATACTTAAATGGAATAAACTACAAGATATATATTACATAAATAAAGTGTTTTATAAGTTAAAAATTTTCCAAAAAGATATTAAAAATTCTTTCCATGGTTTACATACACATTTTCATTTGTATTTAATGAAATAGAATGTATACAGCCAACTATATGTTCTCACCACTACATCAATAAAATAGGAAATTTCATTGGGGAACCATATAAGGCCCCAGCCTTAAACCTTACTTAATCTTGAGTTATTACAAGATTACACAGTGAGGATCTTTTCAGGTTTACAGTTTTAGAGAATTAGGTCATGAAACATGCATTACGTTCCACATTTAAACAAAGTGGTTACATAAAAGACAGTATTCATTCTTCCCATCAACGGAAACATATTTAAAATATAACAAGGATTCTTTCTTGACACATCCTTGACACTATCATCACATCATGTACCTTTCCCTTGACCTGTGAAATACATTTCAAAAAAACTTGGGATGAGCATAAAAAGCTGAGTAAGGGTTATAAAAATATGGAAAGGAAACATGAGTTCATATATACACAAGAATGAAATCATACTTTACCCATAAAACATAGGCACTTTAACACGCCTCATCAAATCATGAATAAATCATAGAAACCATAAGACATAAAGGTAACTTGAGGCATTCATAACATTCTTACGTAGGGAGTAACCCTCTTGGTTACGTTTGGAATACCCATCACAGTATATTCCCTAAAATCTCTTCGGAGAAACCTTAACGTTTCACTCCTTCGTGTTACCCAATGCATTGGAGAGCTATAACGGGCTCACCCGCCCTTAGTTTATCACGGAACCACCCGTTCTTCATAATAATGCCCAAGAACCTCAACATAATTGTATCACATAAAACATGCATAAAGGAAACATAAAATTTCCACCATTCAATCACAAGATATCAATACCACACATTGATATAAAAATATTATGAAAACCATTTTCAATACCAAAATAAAAGAAAAGTAAAACATGGTATTTATTTTTCTTTTAAAAAGAAGGAATGGCTTGTAGAGGAAGCCGAAACTCAAATAACGGTCATGATGGCGGAGAAGTCGTTGTCGCCGCATACGTAAGACAAAAACATTCCCTTTTGTCGTTTAGTAAACGCTTCGTATAAAAAAGATTCCTTTTGAATAAACATAAAAGTCAAAGGGGTTTATACACCGTATAAAAGAAGATTGTGTACAAAATAAAATATGCCTCAATGAAAGGAGATTGAGACGAAGTCCCATACCACCTTGAAGCTTTTAAAATTTTAAACCATTAATATCCATATAAATAAATCCTTAAAACCATTTTGAAAACATGGATATTAATAAGAAAAAATCATTAAAACATTTAAAGCGATATTTGGGTTAAAGGGGTTTTACCAAAATTAGAGACACTTGACTAAAATAATTGAGGAATAACATTTTGTCAAAACTTTATAATATCATGAGAATAAATGAATTCATGATATAATACTCCAAAGGACAGTATCTACACCATATAAGAGTGAATTGGTGCATAACAACAATGAAGTCTCAATAGGGATGTAAAATGTGATGAAATCCCTTATAAAGAAGGTATCCTTAAATTAAGGATAAATCAATCTCAAAATTATGTGTGACAAATATAAATACACCCAATATAATTGGATATTAAGTTTAAAACAATAAAAGGGTCATTCACACATATTCAAAGGATGACATATTCAATAACTACATGTTGAACCCAAAGAAATCGAAATTGGGTTAAGAAGTTCCTTTGACAGCCTAACGGCGTCACATCAAAATGAGTTGATGATAGATAGAATGTGTACCTCATCACTTGGACATAAAATTTACATCAATAGGGATATATGAGAACATATCCCAACATAACAATATGTAAATTAAAAGACCCAACAAAAGAAGTCTTTTAACAAAGAGGAGGGTGAAAGGTTCCCTTACCGACTTGGGTATCTTTCAAAACATACACCCCATGAAAGAAGGACAATAGATCATTGATGTAAATACTCATAAACGAAAGCATATTACACAAAGAGTATAATAATGGACAGTACATACACCACTCAATGGAATTTGTGGCAAATGTAGCATAAATCTCACGGGAATAAAAGTGAGATAAAAAATCCCTTACGAAAATTCGGCAGCCTAACGGCGCCCCTCAAAACTTCCAAAATGAATTGATGAGAGAGAATAGGGTCTCTCATCACATGAACATAAAAATTACAGTAACTTTAATATAAAATATCATCCCAATAACAAGAAATATGAGCTTTAAAAGGAATGACATAAAAGTGTATACTTAAAATGAAAGAGAGGAGTAGGATCCCTTACCTCGGGTCCGACTTGACTCGATCGTTCTTTAACGTCCTGAATAATAAAGTTGAGTTAATTTCCACTTTATTAAGAACACTTTTTATAGTTCATTATTCCTTTTAGATCACTTATTTTAATGTTATAGACATTATTTAATCATTTATGTTAATAATGTTGTTTTGTCGATATTTGGTTCTTAAGTCGAAAGTGGACATCTTACAATTACATGTTGTTCGTGTGGCCAAATGTTTATTATATAAAGAATTGTATTCATGATTTAGATATCATATATGTCATATATATCCAGTAAATGCATGCATTTATAACCTTACATAATCATTTAGAGGTAAGAAATGAAATGCACCGTTCATGGAGACGGTAAGCCGTACGTACGCATTAACGCTACTTTCATTTCTATCTCATACTTTAATGGAAATAAATAATAATGATATAGAGGTATAAAATAATTAATGTATAACATCATATATAATAACATTAAATTCATCCTTTATACTTCCCACGTATGGCATTAACGAATCACATCACTTTGAGGGGGCGGTAGTCCGCACTTCCTAAAATGAAGATATCGCATATAACCATAATGGAAGCCATAAAGGTAAGACACAAATGAAAAATACAGAAGCATAAGTAAAACATAAACATATTATATATCATATATAAAAATAGTGACATCATAATGGCCACCTTTGAAGGTGTTAAATGAGTATTGAACAATCATCGTTTCGGGAGGCAGAATTTCGCCATCCACGGAAACCGTATGTTCGTTAACCAATTGATGTAGTTGTGTGATAGTGTAGCACGAATAAATCTTATAACAACATCCTAGTATATTTAAGATACTGGTGTTGTTACAATAGAAGTAAATAAAAAGAGTTTAGGGGGTTGGAGAAGCAAAATAAAACAAATGAACATGAGAGAATGAATTACCTTTAAAAGTGTAACGCCTTTTGATTTGAGCCTAAAGGCTTACTTTGAAAGGATTCTTCCCAAAGGGAATCCTCTAGGATTAGGAGAGGTATGTGGAGAGAGTAAATGTGTAGGGGTTGGCCGAGCCAAAGGCTTGAGGAGTGTGGGAAAAGAGGTAGAGGTGGGGGCCTTTTATAAGAGGAGAGGAGGGGCACTTTTGGAAAGTAAAGAAATATTACTTTATTTGAAAATGTGTTTCGGTTTTAAAAGGTCCCACATTGATATAATTCGTGGATAAGGTCATAAGGATTATAAATCCACCCATCCAATAATTTTTGTACATGTGTAGCTCATAGATATTACATTATATTTCCATTTTATTTTAATCGTTAAATAATGATGTCATCACTGCATCATTATAATGTCATAAATAATTTAATTTATTTAATGTATAAAAATTATAAAACAATTACTATGATGTAGGAAATCTTTTTAGATTTCCAATGACTATTTATAATCAAAAGTTGGACTTGTATAACCCCACTTAAAAATTGTTTTCGTAAAACATATTTTGTTTGTGTCATTTTCACTTTAACATAAAATAAAAAGTAATTTATGTCATTTCCCAACAAAAGTGGATCCATGGGGTCCCCATGTTGACCCATGGCTTTTCATGGTCGGCCATGACACAACCAATTAGTTTGGGACATGTGTCTAGGTCATTTCATATTATTAAAGTATTATTTATACCTTAAACTACACTAATTACCACTAATCGCGATTAAAAACTTAATAAGTTACTATTCACCAAAAAATTATTTTAATCTCATTGAACCACATTTTACACACTAATGACAACCATGTATGTCGGATTTTCAAAATTCAATACACATTAGTGGTAAACTTTCATTTAACTGAAAAACCAGTTTGCTTGATTACCACTTAGTGGTTTCACTATTCATCAAAAATTGAAGTTTTTCAGAAAATTACCAAAAATTCACCCTAAGCTATATTTGATATTCCGATTTCAAAAATGAAGTCCATTTTACAAATTTAAAAACATATAAGTCAAATTAATTAATTTAATAATTAATTCCCGCTGTCAGAGCAAATAGCGTGTTTTTATAAAACAATAAGTATCAAAAGATTGACACTAGTTTAAGTCTGATTTCAAAGTGAAATTAATTCCAACGACCACTATTGGATTTAATGGTAAAAATATTTTCTAATTTCACTTTAAAACCAATTCAAAATATTATCTAATCATATAAATAAATTAGATTAAAAAGAGGTTTTGAATTAAAACACAACATTCTACACTATTCATTAAAAAAATGGACTTTATCGGAAAAATACCAAAAAATTACACAAAGTAAAATTTGATGTCCCGATTCTTAATAAGAGTTTTATTTGGTCCAAAAGAATGTGTAAGAGTGATCAAAACTATATTTAATGTTAGTTCTCCATTAAAAGGCGATAAGTGAACCTTTAGTGAAAACTAGGGCATATACACCTAAAATTGAATTCTTTCCGTATTTTAAGCCTTTAGCTTTTATTGGATAAATGTAAAAACATTAAAAAACATATATAATCATATTTTAGTTATTTATATCCATTACCGCCAATACAACGGCTACATGTTAACTACCATTTGAAATAATATTATTTTATTATTAGAGTGCAACGTAAGATTCCCAAGAAACTCATTGTTGCGTGTTGGGTACGCCATTCGAGCATAGCATCACCTTTAAAGTCATATTAATATTTTATTCACAAATATGTATAAATATGAAAATGTCTATTCTTTATTTACCTGGGGTGTTACATCCTTCCCCCCTTTTGGGAATTGCGTCCTCGCAATTTTAAAATTGCGCTTGGAAACATCCTTGAAAGTCCCACATCGGAACAAGAGTCGGTAAAACAATCACTTTAAAATAAAGAAAGATAAGTACAAAGGTCACCCGAGTTAACCCATACTAGGATTCCAAGTATGAAAATATGGACATGGAGGAAAAAACAAAGGGTCATGTTCTGATAGAGAGTGATAGAAAACACGTTTAGGAGAAAGTTAACCACGAGAAAATCACAAACTTGTGATGGGTTAAATGGTATTCGATTCCCCAGTAGGAAAAGTTAATAGACAACATTTTTGTTTTAAGTTACTTTTTATTGAGGAATTTATTAATAAGGAAGAATAATCACTTATCATGTTGACTTTCAACTTTTACTAGATTCCTTAATCAAACTCATATTTTTTCCAAAAGACGAGCATTTAGGGAGACTTGTTCGCATTAAGAGTACTATAATTAACTTCTAGAGAATCACCTAATCCACAAAAGAGAACTATATACATCCCATGTCTTTTGGATTTAACGAAAACCAAAACCAAAAAGGTTAGTACAAGTTCAGATAATCCAGAAAAGAATAACCCTTTATAAAAAGAAAATCTATTCTTAATCTTCAAAATTTGTCCAACAAAACCCAAAGTTCAACGAGGACCATCCGATAAACAATTTGTCCATAAAATTCATCAAAGTAAACCAATATAAGATTGAAACCCAAATATTTGAAGGATTTAGTCACATAGTCTTCCAAGTTAAATCGTAACATTTATCTCCAAACAACATCAGTTGCTCCTAAAGTCTCGTATTGAAAAGTAATTAACCTAATCACATATCCTCCATGATAGGTTAATCATTTTCATAAATAACCCAAAATCAACTTACTCTTAATTGATAAAATCATATAACTAAAAAGAATCAGTCAAACTAACCAGGGACTTCACGTAGTCCAGTGGTAGGCGATAAATACCAGTTGCACTTTGGTTGTGGGTTCGATTCCCACAGCTTTGCCCGACGCGACGGGTAGTCACACGGTCTGCATGTTGTCCTTTTTTCAAAACTATATAATTCTTAAAACATTCCCCAAAATGAGATAAAATCTTCAAAGATGATCATAACATATTTTAACCTCAAGTTTATCTCATGCCTTTCACTTCAATAATAACATTTAGTAACCCATAATTTCCTCAAAAATAAGGATCATATAAACCATAATGGTTACCTTAATAATTATTACCTAAATTTCCGCATCGAGTTAGCCATCTCGTACATGATGCATTAGAGAACTCACCAAGGTTGAAGTGATTGATCATGACTCCTTGATAGTTGGTTTAGAACAACTATGAGATTCCTCATTGATTCCCCCATCTCATCCAGTATCTTAATCAGAGAACCACCATAGTTTCATTCAAACCCATTGTCACTTTGGTGCCTTCTAGATCCAGCCATTTACTAAAACCAAAAAGGTTAGTGTGAGTATATCAACAAAACCATCATGTACTAATGAGTAAGATAAACACTAAGATATACTTACTCATTCACTTTATCTAAAACTAGGACTCTTTCTGAAATCCTAACCATTATTGTAATGTCACTTGTGCTTAGAGAATACCCTAACCTCTAAAGTTATCTAAACCGACCTTTGATACCAACTATAAGGCCCCAGCCTTAAACCTTACTTAATCTTGAGTTATTACAAGATTACACATTGAGGATCTTTTCAGGTTTAGAGTTTTAGAGAATTAGGTCATGAAACATGCATTACGTTCCACATTTAAACAAAGTGGTTACAAAAAAGACAGTATTCATTCTTCCCATCAACAGAAACATATTTAAAATATAACAAGGATTCTTTCTTGACACATCCTTGACACTATCATCACATCATGTACCTTTCCCTTGACCTGTGAAAAACATTTCAAAAAAACTTGGGATGAGCATAAAAAGCTCAGTAAGGGTTATAAAAATATGGAAAGGAAACATGAGTTCATATATACACAAGAATGAAATCATACTTTACCCATTAAACATAGGCACTTTAACACGCCTCATCAAATCATGAATAAATCATAGAAACCATAAGACATAAAGGTAACTTGAGACATTCATAACATTCTTACGTAGGGAGTAACCCTCTTGGTTACATTTGGAATACCCATCACAGTATATTCCCTAAAATCTCTTCGGAGAAACCTTAACGTTTCACTCCTTCGCGTTACCCAATGCATTGGAGAGCTATAACGGGCTCACCCGCCCTTAGTTTATCACGGAACCACCCGTTCTTCATAATAATGCCCAAGAACCTCATCATAATCGTATCACATAAAACATGCATAAAGGAAACATAAAATTTCCACCATTCAATCACAAGATATCAATACCGCACATTGATATAAAAATATTATGAAAACCATTTTCAATACCAAAATAAAAGAAAATTAAAACATGGTATTTATTTTTCTTTGAAAAAGAAGGAATGGCTTGTAGAGGAAGCCGAAACTCAAATAACGGTCATGACGGCGGAGAAGTCGTTGTCGCCGCATACGTACGACAAAAACATTCCCTTTTATCGTTTAGTAAACGCTTCGTATATAAAAGATTCCTTTTGAATAAACATAAAAGTCAAAGGGGTTTATACACCGTATAAAAGAAGGTTGTGTATAAAATAAAATATGCCTCAATGAAAGGAGATTGAGACTAATTCCCATACCACCTTGAAGCTTTTAAAATTTTAAACCATTAATATCCATATAAATAAATCCTTAAACCCATTTTGAAAACATGGATATTAATAAGAACAAATCATTAAAACATTTAAAGCGATATTTGGGTTAAAGGGGTTTTACGAAAATTAGAGACACTTGACTAAAATAATTGAGGAATAACATTTTGTCAAAACTTTATAATATCATGAGAATAAATTAATTCATGATATAATACTCCAAAGGACAGTATCTACACCATATAAGAGTGAATTGGTGCATAACAACAATGAAGTCTCAATAGGGATGTAAAATGTGATGAAATCCCTTATAAAGAAGGTATCCTTAAATTAAGGATAAATCAATCTCAAAATTATGTGTGACAAATATAAATACACCCAATATAATTGGATATTAAGTGTAAAACAATAAAAGGGTCATTCACACATATTCAAAGGATGACATATTCAATAACTACATGTTGAACCCAAAGAAATCGAAATTGGGTTAAGAAGTTCCTTTGACAGCCTAACGGCGTCACATCAAAATGAGTTGATGAGAGATAGAATGTGTACCTCATCACTTGGACATAAAATTTACATCAATAGTGATATATGAGAACATATCCCAACATAAAAATATGTAAATTAAAAGACCCAACAAAAGAAGTCTTTTAACAAAGAGGAGGGTGAAAGGTTCCCTTACCGACTTGGGTATCTTTCAAAACATACACCCCATGAAAGAAGGACAATAGATCATTGATGTAAATACTCATAAACGAAAGCATATTACCCAAAGAGTATAATAATGGACAGTATATACACCACTCAATGGAATTTGTGGCAAATGTAGCATAAATCTCACGGGAATAAAAGTGAGATAAAAAATCCCTTACGAAAATTCGGCAGCCTAACGGCGCCCCTCAAAACTTCCAAAATGAATTGATGAGAGAGAATAGGGTCTCTCATCACATGAACATAAAAATTACAGTAAGTGTAATATAAAATATCATCCCAATAACAAGAAATATGAGCTTTAAAAGGAATGACATAAAAGTGTATACTTAAAAAGAAAGAGAGGAGTAGGATCCCTTACCTCGGGTCCGACTTGACTCGATCGTTCTTTAACGTCATGAATAATAAAGTTGAGTTAATTTCAACTTTATTAAGAACCCTTTTTATAGTTCATTATTCCTTTTAGATCACTTATTTTAATGTTATAGACATTATTTAATCATTTATGTTAATAATGTTGTTTTGTCGATATTTGGTTCTTAAGTCGAAAGTGGACTTCTTACAATTACATGTTGTTCGTGTGGCCAAATGTTTATTATATCAAGAATTGTATTCATGATGTAGATATCATATATGTCATATATATCCAGTACATTCATGCATTTATAACATTACATAATCATTTAGAGGTAAGAAATGAAATGCACCGTTCATGGAGACGGTAAGCCGTACGTACGCATGAACGCTACTTTCATTTCTATCTCATACTTTAATGGAAAGAAATAATAATGATATAGAGGTATATAATAATTACAGTATAACATCATATATAATAACATTAAATTCATCCTTTATACGTCCCACGTATGGCATTAACGAATCACATCACTTTGAGGGGGCGGTAGTCCGCACTTCCTAAAATGAAGATATCGCATATAACCATAATGGAAGCCATAAAGGTAAGACAAAAATGAAAAATACAGAAGCATAAGTAAAACATAAACATATTATATATCATATATAAAAATAGTGACATCATAATGGCCACCTTTGAAGGTGTTAAATGAGTATTGAACAATCATTGTTTCGGGAGGCAGAATTTCGCCATCCACGGACACCGTATGTTCTTTAACCATTTGATGTAGTTGTGTGATAGTGTAGCATGAATAAATCTTATAACAAAATCCTAGTATATTTAAGATACTGTTGTTGTTACAATATAAGTAAATAAAAAGATTTTAGGGGGTTAGAGAAGCAAAATAAAACAAATGAACATGAGAGAATGAATTACCTTTAAAAGTGTAACTCCTTTTAATTTGAGCCTAAAGGCTTCCTTTGAAAGGATTCTGCCCAAAGTGAATCTTCTAGGATGAGGAGAGGGATGTGGAGAGAGTAAATGTGCAGGGTTTGGCCGAGCCAAAGGCTTGAGGAGTGTGGGAAAAGAGGTAGAGGTGGGGGCCTTTTATAAGAGGAGAGGAGGGGCACTTTTGGAAAGTAAAGAAATATTACTTTATTTGAAAATGTGTTTCGGTTTTAAAAGGTCCCACATTGATATAATTCATGGATAAGGTTATAAGGGTTAGAAATCCACCTATCCAATAAGTTTTGGACATGTGTAGCTCATAGATATTACATTATATTTCCATTTTATTTTAATCGTTAAATAATGATGTCATCACTGCATCATTATAATGTCATAAATAATTTAATTTATTTAATGACTAAAAATTATAAAAAAATTACTATGATGTAGGAAAGATTTTTAGATTTCCAATTACTATTTATAATCAAAAGTTGGACTTGTATAACCCCACTTAAAAATTGTTTTCGTAAAACATATTTTGTTTGTGTCATTTTCACTTTAACATAAAATAAAAAGTAATTTATGTCATTTCCCAACAAAAGTGGATCCATGGGGTCCCCAAGTTGACCCATGGCTTGTCATGGTCGGCCATGACACAACCAATGAGGTTGGGACATGTTTCTAGGTCATTTCATATTATTAAAGTATTATTTATACCTTAAACTACACTAATTACCACTAATCGCGATTAAAAACTTAATAAGTTACTATTCACCAAAAAATTATTTTAATCTCATTGAACCACATTTTACATACTAATGACAACCATGTATGTAGGATTTTCAAAATTCAATACACATTAGTGGTAAACTTTCATTTAACTGAAAAACCAGTTTGCTTGATTACCACTTAGTGGTTTCACTATTCATCAAAAATTGAAGTTTTTCAGAAAATTACCAAAAATTCACCCTAAGCTATATTTGATATTCCGATTTCAAAAATGAAGTCCATTTTACAAAATTAAAAACATATAAGTCAAATTAATTAATTTAATAATTAATTCCCGCTGTCAGAGCAAATAGCTTGTTTTTATAAAACAATAAGTATCAAAAGATTGACACTAGTTTAAGTCTGATTTCAAAGTGAAATTAATTCCAACGACCACTATTGGATTTAATGGTAAAAATATTTTCTAATTTCACTTCAAAACCAATTCAAAATATTATCTAATCATATAAATAAATTATATTAAAAAGAGGTTTTGAATTAAAACACAACATTCTACACTATTCATTAAAAAAATGGACTTTATCGGAAAAATACCAAAAAATTACACAAAGTAAAATTTGAAGTCCCGATTCTTAATAAGAGTTTTATTTGGTCCAAAAGAATGTATAAGAGTGATCAAAACTATATTTAATGTTAGTTCTCCATTAAAAGGCGATAAGTGAACCTTTAGTGAAAACTAGGGCATATACACCTAAAATTGAATTCTTTCCATATTTTAAGCCTTTAGATTTTATTGGATAAATGTAAAAACATTAAAAAACATATATAATCATATTTTAGTTATTTATATCCAATACCGCCAATACAACGGCTACATGTTAACTACCATTTGAAATAATATTATTTTATTATTAGAGTGCAACGTAAGATTCCCAAGAAACTCGTTGTTGCGTGTTGGGTACGCCATTCGAGCATAGCATCACCTTTAAAGTCATATTAATATTTTATTCACAAATATGGATAAATATGAAAATGTCTATTCTTTATTTACCTGGGGTGTTACAAAACACATTCACTTGGTATGTGAAAAATCATGCAACACATTAAGATACCATTTTTAAATTCATGTAATATAATTTTATTCCAACACATAACTTATTTCAATTGTGTAATAAATGTATCGTGGATTCCAATGAAAGGTTCAAATAACAAATTTCCTAATGCCAACTGATACATAATATTGATTAATATTTTTCATAAATAAACACATCTCCTAAATGAAATTTTTAAATCATGTGTTGGGAATAACATTGAAAAGGTAACTTCTATATTAAATAATGTTAAAGGAATCTGGATAAGAGATTATTTCCTAAAAATAATGAAAATGGATCAAAGAAATGTGATAAGACAAAAACCATAAATTCGTAGGTAGAGTGAATAGTTTCATGAATATATTTGTCTTAAAGGATATTATTTATTATATGGAGTATTTGGTAACAAATATTATTTTATGCATCAATATTTCCCACACATGGTGTCATTGAAGGATTGAATTATGTTGGATATATTCAGTGAATAAAGAGAGAAGGTTAGCAAAGAGGAAAGATATAAAAATAAATTATTCTTATTTATCAATACAATGATTATATTATCTGTTAGAGGAGATATATAGAATCATCTAAAAAGGTAATTATCTTGAGGATTTTATTAATATTATTCATGTAAAAAAATAAATAATATATTGAGAATAATATGATTCAAAAAAATATAAAAGATTGAAAATTCACTACTATTTGAAGTGGCTTTAAAATAAATCAAGATGTAGAAGACATGGATTCATGATTGTAGTGATAATCACATATTACAATATATTTCATGATTTTAAATAATATTTAGGATGATAGAACTATCATGATCACAATTATAAATGAAATCTACTTGATGGTCAAAGAAATTTGTTCAATTGAAATTGAACCTTAAAAGTTGAAATCTGGCTGTAAGCACAACATGATGAGTGTCAGTGTGATATTTTATAATTGAATGAAATCCCCCCCCACCAATGAAATATTAATCTAGATAAAAAATATTTTTGGAAAATTGGATAAGGGGAATGAATAGGTTAGAATATATGTTATATTATTGATCCTTGAAATTCCTAAGGCCTCAGTGAAAATGAAGAGAAAAATAATTTCTATACAGATATTTTATATCAGGGTTAGAATAGATTTAGAAAATATAAAAAAGATACTATGGTGATGAATATTCCCCATTTAAGAAAAGAAAATGATGTCATTTCTGATGATTTTTAATATGGAAAAATGTTATCAAGAAGACATAGAAAAGTGGAAATCCAATCTTCTAGACCACGTGACCATATCCACTTATATTTATATGGACGAATGAGGTATCTATACACTAGAGGTGATTTATATTTACTAATATTAATTTATTTAATTACCAAAGGATAAATAATTTAATTTTGAATCTCAAGTCATAAGAAATGGAGATGTTAAAAATTTTCTGAAGAGAATATCAGAGTGATTTGGGAGTTCACATGATAAAATTAATGACATATAATTAGAGACAGTGAACCTAAACATCCATTAAATCCCACCTTACAGTACATAGGATTAAAACCCATTACGGTGGTCCTTAAACTACCCAATTTATTGGTTTTTATGTAAAAAATATAATTCTTATAGAAATGAAAAGAAAAGTTATTATTGAGTACAATTGGAGAAGGATTTTCTACAAAGAAAAGGTTTAAAATGCCTTTAAATGGTAGTATTTTTCAAATTTTAACATCAGTTTTATATCTGATGTACATTTGTGGCCAGAGATAGGGTTGGGTGGTACTCACAGTAGTAATTCATGTCCACGTGACCATGGTTTGATTATTGGTTTCCCTAGGGGGATTTATGGGAGGTGATATACGTTGTAAAGTGGGAAGTAGGTGACATTAGTGAGAGTCAGGATAACTGTTACCCACGCGAGCACTGAAACACTGATACAGGTAGGCTGATGTAGGCCTGGGGGTAGACCTATTTAAACATTTTCAATGTTCATAGCCTTTGGACAATGTAATGGTATTTCTAGACCCTCAAGACATTGATATAATATTTGTAATAAAAATGAATGGTTAGATGGGATATCCCCAGTAGGGGTGGGTGAACTCTCCATTCATCATATGAGTGTGTGCGTTTTATTGTATTATGACGAAATTAACCTACCTGTTATATTATATTAAATTATATTCAATATTAATGTACCCGATGTTGTCAGCATTAGTTTTAACATCAATTATATAATCCAATGTTAAAATTCATATTTCACATATATTAAAAGTTAGTAATTATGGTAAGTGAAGGAAAAAACTAGTTTAACTTTTGAAATGTCTTTTATTAGGATATAAAATGAAACATTATACTTATAATTACATTGTATGTGTTATTTTTAATTTCTCTTAAATAAATCAGTGTAAAAATTATTATTTTTAAGAATTTTAACATTGATTATTCTGATAACCGATGTAAAAATAACCATTTCAACACTCTATATGGATTTTATGATAACTGAGGTCGAATAATAATTATAACATTAGTTATCATAATAAAAAATACTAAAAAATTATAAGCATATATAGTAATGTACATAATTTCACATGATTCATTTTGACAGTTCATAGTGGTAAAATGGACATAAAGATCAAAATTTATATATGTTGAAATTTTATAATTTTTTCAAGAAAATAACACAATTGAAATTCATCAATTTAAATAAAACATGAGATACAAACACTATAAATTTAAAATCCATATGTGAACAATAAAAATAGAAATAAATATTCAACTTAATTTCCTTCCTTACATCGATATCCTTTAAATGGTAATGTCAGATTTGATATAAATGATATTTTAGGGAATAAATCATGTAACATCCTCAATGGTTGTTGGTATAAAGTTTTTAACCCCATTTGGTAAATTTCATGTGCATATTTTTCCCTCTTAACTCTATTAGAATAATTATACATCATCTTATAAAAAAATCATTAAAATAAATGTCAATGAAGAAAACCAATTATAAAGCCACATAATGAAGAGAGCATAATGATAATTACCATAGTGGAATCACTAAATTCAGAAATTATTTAATGAATATGTTAAAGAAAATTCAATTCGTAAAAAAAATAGAAATGGGTAATTAAATGTTATAAATGATAGTTGAAAATGCTTTCTCATAGAGTTAAAGAGTTAAAGATTGACCATGAAAATTGAAACTGTGCTATGAAAAAACTGATGTCTTACTTTTGATGTTTTTTATATTTTTCTTATAACATCAGATAATATTATATCTATCATTAAATATACAATTTTTAACATTGGTTAATTAGAATATTAATTTCTTAAATAGATTATATAAATATATTGAAAATGTATAAAAAAATTGTACATATTTTATAAAACATTTTGAAGTTGATTAGATAAAAATATTACATTAATAATATTTTTTGAACATTATTAATGTTAGCATATAAAATAATTAGTGTATGAAATTGAATCCCTTAGAAAATCAAGGAAATTTCTTTCAGAGAATTCTCTTTTACAAACCATTGAGCTAAAATTGATTGAAATATAGAAATTTATGGCTTTTAGAATTTGGACTTTTCTAAGAGATTTCAAAAATATAAAATCAATAGGTTTTGACTCATAATACTATTTTAGCTCCATGAAATAGCATATAAATGATTTTTAAATTAATTACATCATTGTATTTAGTGATTCCACTTTTTTCAATATGGCCATTTTGAAAAAAAAATATAATGTTCTAGATATATATTTTTGATGTGTTTTACAAAACAATTATAAATAATTTTTATATTAGTTTTAACATCATTATTATAAATATATAGAATTATAAATATGAAACCCTAAGAATATAGATGTAGTTCATTTCACATAATTTCATTTGAATGGTTTTGGAACTGAAATGGACCAACATATCAAAATTTATGGTCTTTAGAATTTTTACATCACTTATAGAATACTATCATTTGAAGTCCATATATTATGATCCTTAAGTCTATTTTACATCCATGAGATTTAAATAGAATCCTCGGAAATAAAATACATCTCAATATTTTGTATTTCAATGTTTCTTCTGTAATTTGGGAAAATGACTTTAAGAATAAGGATGAAGTAGTCATTTTAATGTCTATTCAGTACAATCAAACATTAAAAGTCATCAACAATGAATTTTAATCCTGATTATTTAGTAATAGATATTAAAATATTACTTTTAATATCAGTTCCAAATGAAATAATCTTATAACTCGTCAACAATATCTTTTAATTTCATTTCATTTGAAACCATTGTTAAAAATATGATTCAAAAATAGAAATTTTCTTCTAGTGAGGAAGATATATGCATAGAATTATATATCTAAAAAATGTTTTTATGGATAACTATTTCAATTGTTACCTCATATAAGAGATTACATACATAGAAATCTACTATTAACGAGTTCATTTTTTAGCAGTCCATGTTTGATGAAAAATAAGAAATCAAATATATGGAAAGTTTATGATATGGCCATTTAATGTTTTTTAGGGATAATTATTCAAAGGAAATGATATAGAGGATATAAAAAGAGGTTGCACAAGGTTTTTATCAGTAATGATGCAATAGTAATTAAATGTCAACACAACATTGATATTCTAAATTAAGTAGTCTTTTATGACACAAATGAAGAGAGTGAGTTTGATTATAAGGAAAAAACTGAGAAATTGGTTAGAAAATTTCTATATGTGGATAAAATTTAATTTAATTTGAATAGATATGATGTATCGTCTAATAAAGATGAAAAATAGGTGAATTATAACCGAAATAAGAATATATATGTATGTAATATAATTATAATACAATTAACACCAGATCAAAAAAGAATAAGAATATTGATTGTCTACTAAACACCACTTGTATCTCGAATATATTTGTATACAATGGATGAGACTATTGATCATAATGAGTGGTAGAATAATTTAATGATAAATGACATCATATAAGAAATAATTCCACTAGGTTTTTTATTTTTAGTATAATAGATTAATATTTGAATAGATAAAAGTGCGTATTCATAAATATGATAAATGATAATGGAGAAGATATAAGGAACAAGGATAGAATTTTGTGAAATGTGTATTTATATATTAAAGGAGTTTATTTTAAAGATACCTTTTCTTGTATTGTGTGTTTGGAATCCTTAAGGATTTAATAAACTATAACATCTCATTATTAGTGAAAAATTAAAAAAGTATATGAGAACTTTCCAACTATAAAGAACAATTATAAGAATAATTTTAAATTGATAAACCTAAATATTATGTTTGAGATAGATATTTAATAAGGTTTTTCAATATTTAGAAGGTTTTCTATAAAAAAAATCCTCTATAGTCTAGTAATCCAATATAGGTGGTTTCCTAAGATAATTTAGTTTAAATAATGTAAATTTGGAAAAAATTATATTTATAATGTTAATGTAGGTAGATACTCTAACTGTAATTGTATGTTATGATAACATCATTCTTTTAGGTGTAAAGGAGAGTGCATTCATTGAATTTTCTAATGAACAGAAGTCAAATTTTGATATTTTTTATGTTAAAATGATTGATATATTTTCACGGATTAAAACTGATAAATTCATTATTTTTATATCATAAGAAATAATAGGGAAAAGATATTTAATAAATTTTTAATGGAAGACTCCAAACTACTGTCAACACACAAACTTTTTGAGATGAATCTTGGAAAGGTTACTAAAGATTAAAGAATAAATTAGAAGGATTTTAGAGGACTTATTGGTATCCTAAATTATCTCACAATGTCCAGAACTATTATTACATAAAGAGGAGACACTTATGAATGGTAATAGGGTGACCTAAAGAAATAGTAGTTAATGTCTTATATAAGTTTTATCAAGTTTCTTAGAGGAACCCCATACATTAGGATGCTATATGAATGATTTGAGAATATGAATCTATTTAGATCTAATGATTCTAATTTTTAAAGATAATGTAATGGAATAAACTATAATTCACACATAATATTTATTATGGGAGGCTAAAATGTGATTTGGTATAGTTATAATTGTAATTTACCTACATTTATCACCATATAGGTAGATTATGTTACCCCTATATGTTCTTATTCTAATATTATTTTGATCAAAAATAAAAAAATTTCATTTGAGTGTGAATATTGATACATGATTATAATATCATGTGGAAATGAATATATAATTTATATCTGTATGAATTCAATTATACACTCTCAATATAAAACCATTGACATTAGATTTTATATTTTTAATTAAATAGTTGTAAATTGGGATATAAAGAAAAATTTATTCCAACTAGAGGTAAAAAAGATGACAATGAATTATCCATTGGATGTAGTGTATTTATTTTAAATAAAGAAGGTTGTATTAATTTTTATAAGATTATAGTATAGGTTGGGAATCTATAAGTAAATAATGATGGTTCTTCCATGTTGTATGAAAAATAGGGTTGGATCTGCTTCTTAAATAACTTCTAAAGACAAATTTTGTCATTCATATTTTTTATTATTCATGTTCTATTTCATGTTAAATTCAGGTACCGATTGTCTTGAAGGTTTATCTATACCATTAAATAGATCATTATGGTTTCTATGTAGTGGAAGAGATTGAATATTTGATTGAAAAAATGTTATTAAATAAAAAGGTATTGACTAAAGTAATGAACCTTCCATGAATAATTCAATACGAGAAATTCTATTTTAACATTTAGAGATCCATTAGAAGAATTTTTGATGATGTTTTTAATGGATTTTTATTATCTCATTATGATTTGAAGAAGGTATAATATGTTTAGAGTAAGTATGTAAATAATATACCAAAAAAATCAAAGGATGAAATTAATGCACATTATAGGGAACAACACATTGACTTTATATGGAATATGCTGAGAAAAATTGAGAATATTTGAAAAAGGAATGACCCCATGATTAACATTTTTGGTTATATAAAATATTAGTAGCAGAGATTCTTAGACTAAACAATAATCATCATAAGGCACAATGGACTTGAGAGGGTATATGGATTTAACCCTATATTGGGTGAGAAAATGAATCATAGGTTATATGAACACAATGATTAAGACTTCATAGGGTATATAATCATTATCAATAATATCATCCTAAGGTAGAAGTGAATCATATGAATAATAATTGAATTTATTCTACCTAATACATATAAATAATCCCAAAAATGAGATACATAAGAGGGGATATTTCTCCAGAAACCCTTAAATATAAAAGCATAAATATTAGTGATATAATTTAAAAATAAATATTTTGATTAATGTTGATAATTTGGTGAATAATTATTCTGAGGAAGAAATTAAATTTTATGATTCTCATGTATTTATCATCATGGAATTAAACATTATATATCATACAAAGATATTTTTTTATCTAGGATAGAAAAGAAGAGTTTAAAACCATAAGTGGGACATTCCATGTCAGAATTCCATAGATCCATTTATATGAGGAATATTTCAAATAATTTTACAAGATATATATTTTGTGGAGCTGATACTATGATAATTTTAAACAAACACAATGATTGAATGGATACTAAGTCTTACAAATAATAAATAGTGTGACCCTCACTCGATGTGAATGGGATCAAAGGAGAAAAATATCCTACTAAATTAAAATCATGAGACTTCCATAAAAATATATAAATAATATTTATGATTCATTTAATATTATGTAATATTAAAATAATATGTATTACTGATATTTTTTGAGAGAACCCAACACTTATATCAAAACAACTTCTAGTGTCAAAGGGGAAGATGCAATTGAATTTAAATATTTCCTATGCATTGAGGTTGTTTGAGATGATAATTAGAACTATGATAGAATTGATGGACTGAGAAAGGATAAGAAAGCCAATATAAAAAAAGGAAGGTATGATGTGTGAAAAAAATAAGGATAAGGCTAACCCAAAAAAAGAATTAGTAGACTATTGTGGATGATGATCTGTTTAGGGAAGGTTGTGGGGACCTTTAAAGAATTTTCAAGAGGTAGTATAATGATCCTATCAGTAAATGGAACATTGATTTTTCATAGATATATTCAACTATATGGATCCAATTTAAAGTACCAATTAGGATGTGGATTCTTAAATCACTAAATAATAGAGTTTTTTAGATATTTTTTCCATGATTTTCAGAAAATATATTATACTTATTCTCATGGATTTATTGTAGAGAATCCGAGTCCTAAAATATTACCAAAACTTATAAAGGTATAAGATTTCAAGGCTGAAAATTTTAAATCCCTTGTATTTATGAATTTTTATACTACATCAATCAGTATCATAGACAGACATAAGAGCAGAATGGTCAAAATTTAACTAGCCATATAGGATTAAGTGAAAGATAATAAATTCTAAAAAAAGGATAACTAACACATGCCCCCTCCCTCCCAGTGATCTCAATAGACCTAAGCACAAAAATTATCATCACCAATGATATTACTATGTTAATAATTGATAGATTCAAGTTAAAAAGAGTAACATCACTTCCCTATAATTTTAGGAACATATGATCATACCCCCCATATTCGTGGATTATTTTTTCAATTTGGAATATGATGTAAATGCCATTATGTGTTTTCATTTTTTAATTTAGTGATAATGCTATTTACAAAAGGGTGAGAAAATGGTTAATGAATGTTCATAATATAAATGATAAAATCCCAATCATGTGGATTAAAGTTTCTAATTATAAAGGGATGAAATTATCATAAAAAATTCTTTATCTGATAGTGTGGTGTCAATCCCCTCCCCATCGGAGAGAGGTTCTGATTTTATGATTATTTGAGTATATTTTTTAGGTTGAAAGAAAAATAATATGAGGAGATGGAAATTTAAAATATAATTGAGTAATAATGTTATAATTTTTTTTAATAATGAAAAAAATATATGGAAAAAGATATAGTATGTTTTTTAGTAGTCTAGAGAATTATTTGGATGTTTGATGTTGATTTAAAAATATGTTTATCAACTCAAAAAATTATATATTGGTGTAAAATTATCAAGTATTTTTTTAAAATACATAATTTCTTTTTTGTAAAAGTAATTTTAAGACAACTATGTGATAGAATTTGGAAAGGACCTGAAATCCCCTAAGGACAGTAAGATTCATTTCAAAATCCATTGTAGTTATAATTTTCTTTAATAGAGAATCGAAATAGTAATGGAAAAATAATAATTGTAATTTTATAATCTATAAGGTTAATTTAGATTTTTTATTTTTAATTTTATTATTCATTAGTGTTAATGATATTTACAAATTTTCAATTGGAATTTATATAATAGTTATTGTCGTTATGTTAGAGACATCCAGACTTTTTAAATGACTCATAGAGAAAATCATAAGAGTCTTTCCATAATGTTTGTATGAGTCATTCACTCTTACAAAATATCATATGATGTAAAAAACTGATTTTTAGGGGATTAAATATAAAATAATAAGATACATTTTACTCTTATGAAAATAACATCACTTTGAATTTTTTTTGGGTAAACTGAAAAAAATCATGAATAGTAGATGACTTTTGGGAGATCAGTGTGATGACAATATGCTGGACATAAAATCATAAAAAAAATGGTCATGTGATAGTTTTATGATTCTATTAGGGGTTTGAATGATTCATAAATAATAATAAAAATGATATATAGTTTTGTAAATTTGAAATTCTGTATTTGAAATTCCTTATCATAGTCAATGTTTGAGATATTTTTAGAATCCATTGACAAGTCATGATATTATTTCAATGAATGAAAGGGAGTTTTAAAATACATTTAATTTAAACAATATTTACATAGTTTTATGAATAAAAAACACATTTGACATTGAGAATTGAGGATTCATAATCTAATACTATGAAAGATCAATGAAATATTGTTTCAAATAGATTAAATAATGGATTCAAAATTTCCTCACGCATTTTGATTAACCCTATAAAGATAATAAATTCATTTTTTGATAATTTGGATTCCTTCACTTGATAATAAAAAATAGAGAGGTGTGTATGCCCTTTTTATTCACATTTCAGCCATAATAACACATGTGTAAGCAGTCACATATGAATGATTCTTGGATGATAATTATTCCAGTTGTAGATGACCTAACTATAGTAAAATATTATATTTTCAGATATTAATATTTCAAATAGAGTAATTATGTTCATTTTAACTTTAATTTGAAATATAAAAACTATTGATTACTTTTGATACTTGTATAAACAATTCATTTTATCATTATGAATGCATATTATACCTTCCATGGGAAGTGGATGATATATTCACAACTTATATGTGTTGTTGTATAACACTTGAAACCATTGAAAATTTAAATTGATATATATTATATACATTATTGGCAAGATGAAAAAAACAAGGAATATTTTTCATCATTAGACTTAAACCAAGTAAAAATTATTGGGGGATTTTTGTTTTCATTACAGTTATATACGAGTGAGGAAGAAGATAAGAAAGAATGGACAATTAAATTAACAATTAAAAATTGATAATGTATAAATGAAATTGTAAATTCATGTATGACTAGTTCAACCCTCCTCTCAATGATATATCAATTAAATGACATTGTTCATATTTTAATAATTATCTCAGATAACATTTACCATTATGTAGTAATATTCCACTTACATGGATGAGGTTTTTATATTAATTTTTTTCCATTTTAGAAGGGTTTTAAAATTAAAATTAATGTATAATTATAACATTAATAATTAAGTTAAATATTTTTTAAGTGTTTGAAATGAAAACTGATACTGATTTAATTTATGTTTTAAATAAATCAACATGGATATTTTAATCACCAAAAACAACTTTATGAATACATATTTCATGATTTTGAACTATCCAGAGCATATTAGTCCATATAAAATTTATAAATATGGAATTAAATTAATCTCTAGAATAACAATTCATGTGTTTTTGGACTAATAAGTTAAAATCAATTGAGTGTTTCCACTATACAAACTAAAATTTTAAACAATGAATAAAAGAATCCCAAATGAAAAACATGAAAAAATAATAAATTTATTGTAAATTATAGAAAATAAATTATGAAAAATAAAATAATCATTATGTAAGTTATTTAATTTATAATAATTAGGGTAATTCGGTTAAATGGGATGTTAAATAATCATCATGTGTGAGTCATTATTCAAGAAAAGGGGTTCTCTTCTAATTCCTTATTTTTAAAATTTATAACTTTTTATTTTTTATCATATCATCAATAAATTATATATAATTCAACGAATTTATACCATAATTATTTTCATTTTATAATTTTGGTTTTACATATCTCATTACATCATTTGGATATTCATAGTTCAAACTATATGTTTCTTTTAATGGGACACTCAAACATTCATTATTTCATTTTAGATTGTTCTCTCTATCTCACTCTACTTATTTTTTTCTCCCGTTTATATATAACACATGTCTGATCTATTATTACCTTTTCACAGCTAACACTATTTTATTTTTCATTTTTCTACTTTCATGGATGTGAATTATTTTCAAGATCCCTTCAAACTATTTATATATTCAACACCATTAAGTATATAATGTAAATTTTTCAATCACTTCTTCAATTCCATGTGCCACAACACTGAAGAAAAATTTTATTCGTTGTTTTTAAAAAATCAATATTTATAAAACAAATATACCTTTTTGATATTATAATTTTTGATAATCTATATACTATTATAATCATTATAATATAATATAACAATTTTAAAAAATTGGGTAAACGGGTTCATTTACAAAATTCTTTTAATTAATTTTAATATGTTTTCACTTATCATGGTCCTTATATTATTTTTATATGAATAATTATTCACATATGGGGATCAAATATACCATAATACCCTATTTTATTAGGACCCTGAATTAGAAAACATTTTTTTAACGTGGGAAATTATTTTGTATTCTATTTCATTCTCTGGGATATTTCGTGTTTATGATATATATATTGTTTTTTAATTATAACATAGATACCCATGAAATATAATGATGTTATGGATTTTCATAGAATTATATGTCCCATTAATATATTTTATAATATTTTCGAAACCTGCGAAATTACGTGTGCGGTAATAGAGGTCAGATAATCTTATTATTTAGTTATTTCAAATCACTGAGGCTATAATTAGATTAATAATGATATTTTTATGCTTGGGACACATTCGAATGTTTATAACATTGAATTTATGTGATTTTTTATGATAAAATTTCAATTATGATGTAACACCATGATATTTTATGAAATATATTTTTCAAATTAATTTAAACTAATCTATAGCTTGTGATACCTGAAAACCCAAGATTAAATGAACCACGACATAAATAATATTATTCAAAATTGACCATTATAACCTTCACAATAAAGTGGTTATATGAATTTTAAAATCCATATTTTAAAAATATAAATATATTGTTTTTATATAAATCATATATATATTTTAGTAATGTCTTTATATGCTTCAAAAATACAATTTTCCAAAAAAAAGTGTTTTTATTGTTTTTTGTGAGAAAACAATGTAATTATTTAAAAAATTTATATAATGAATGTAAAATACTGAAAATAATTCTTGATATCATCATGTAATAATTATCATAGATTATATTTTTTAGGATTTAAATAAAATTAATAATTTTCGATGAATATTAAAAAATACTGATTTTTGTTTAAAAATTCATTTTTATATAAAATATATACAAATTTTGATTTTATTTTTAAATTGTTTTAAAATTAAAATTAGCTAATTTATAATAAACGTAAGATATTTATTTCATTGGAATCAATTTAAATTTCAATTTTGATATAAAAAAGTTTTCTACTTATGAAAACATTTTCTTTTAAGGACTTCTTTTTACTGTATATGTGGGTTTTATTTTGAATTATAATTTTCCAATTTTTTTAATTAAATTTGATAAAATGGATTCTATATTTTTAATAATAATAATTTATAATATACAATAATTTCAACTTAATTTTAGGTCATAAGGAATCTTGAAAACAGTAAGAATATTTTACCAATGTTAAGGTCGAATTTTTTTTATGGGACGTTAAGCTAAATAAAAAAGGGTTAATATGATCTATAAACTAGTCTAAATTATATTTTATATCCATATATATACCATCTTTCATATAAGGATCAATAATTTTACATTTTGGTTTATTGTTTTCAAGAATGTGTCATGAAATTAATTTGAAACACTATGAAATTAAAAGTGTGCCACCCACCTCCGTTATAAAAGGGTACTCCATCTCCTCTCTTATAGAACCATCAATGGAACATTGGTTCAATAAATAACAAAAAAATAAGTAATTACATCTATTAAAAAGACCTCGAGAATTTATTTTATTATTCTCTTTTATAAATGTTGTTGGTTAGAACTTAAAGGGGTTTTAGAAGAATATATATCATTCATAACCGAGAATTTTTTCTTAATTTCATCTAATAATGCAATAAAAGTTTCATAAATTATGATGAAATAATAATAAGATTATCTGAAATATATTTATATATTATTATTTTTATGATATAAACAATATACAATTTCACTTCCATCAAATGAGGAATGAAACTATCGATCTTGTGTATGATAGACTACCGCCTTGCAAACTGATGTAATTATATTTCCATCACTGACTCTCACAGATTGATATTACGATGGATTAAATTATTATATAATATTTTTATTGGATAATTATACTCCAATAATAATAACATCACATCTAAAATCATGACATGTATTCTTTTGGAAGACAATAACATCCTTTGTGCTTACGTGTGCACTACTGCCTCCATAAAGCTATATTATTCGTTATTCATTTAATTTTGCCATGTATTATAATAAGGATATAATTAATTAATTAATATGATAAATATTATATAAAAATAATTCTATAAATTTGAACTATTATTTTACTATATTTTGTTCCATTTTTTGAAGAAGTAGAAAAGGTGTTCTTGCGTACACACAACTTACTGTCTCCATGAATTGTATAATTCAATTATCTATCTCTAATTTTATGGATGAATATAAATATGTATATAAGTAATATATATGATACTTATATTATGACTAAAATTACGAATATTATTGAACCATGATCAATATAAAAGGACCAATGACACAAAACCAAAACATAGATGAAAAAAGAGCTATTACGAGAAACAATAATTATAACAAAAAATTATTAATAAATGTGTTATAAGTGATTATAATTAAATCATAAATAGTTCAATATATAATATTAGGGTTCATTTACAGATTTATAATAAACATTTATTTTTTATATAGGTGGTTGGAATGTGTACGATGAATTTTGAGACATGAGGTAAGAGATTTTAATCTCACTTTTAGTTGGGTGAGACACATTCCATATTCTCCAATTATTATTATTATGTATATGATTAAATACACATGATTTAATTTTATGACAATTCTTATGAATTTTATGGGTATTTAAATATCCATTTATGGTTTATTAAATCATGGGTCTTAAAATAACAATGTTACCAAAGTTGAATGGATTTTACATTAAAATATCATTATTTATCATGATTTTTTGTGATTAAGTTTCTGATGATGAAATATTATGATTTATGACCTCAAAACTCATGCATTTTCATCTCCTTTTTTTATTTATATAAATTAAAATTTTTATTTCATTTTACTCTCTTTATATACTCCTGAATCTAAAATAATATTTTTAAGGAAAACCAACTTTATTTATCTCTTCTGCAGAAAATAATTTTTCTTCTAAGTCTATGTTATGAAAAAATGTTTTAAGGAATGAATTTTATTTTTATCCAATGACTTTTAGAAGTAATTTTTAGTCTTGTTTAAATTTTTAAAATTTACTTTTAAATGAATATCATTGGTTTTTTAAGAATTAAGTCCTTTTTACTTTTGCCGAAAATGTGGAAGGAACCATTGTTTTAACATCTACGAAATGAACTGTATTTTCCAAAATCTTTTCCTATCAATGATTTGAATAATACTATATGGTCATCCACCATTATTTTCTACAAAAAAAATTTCTACAATATTTGGTAATTTTTTAGGTTTTAAATAAGTTATTTCAATGTTTAATAAATATTTTCCTCATAAAATGATCAATTTGGTATTTTAAATTCATTTTCTATAAAAGATTAAATCCTTGGAAATTTGATTATATTTATTGGGGATATGATCCAATGTGATAACACTAATTCCTTATATGGTGTCCTTATAATTATGATGATATGTATTTTACGAATTTTTTTCCATCTAATGGGTTGTGATATAATGAATTTATAAAATGGTATTGAAATCTGTATCTATTACATTGGTTCTGTTATGAAAAAATGTTTATGAAACCCATTTCATTTTCATGAGTTATAATATGGTTAATTTTGTAACATCTTCTAGAATAAATATTTATTATTTTTATTATGTTATTAGTGTGATATAATTATATATCCCTCCAATGTTTGGGGTAATGATTTATATCTCATGGGATAACCACGACTATAATTGAGAGTGAACCCAGTTTACTAAGGAACTCTCTCCACTATGATAGTCATGGGAGTGAACCTTGAATACTAATTTCTTTGGGGGGGTTATCCCAATGAAATATGATATTATTGGAAAAATCCATGAATAAATATGATATGATTTTATATACTTATTTATATACCATAAATCTATGTTTTATTCCATTATTATGTTATCATGGATCATGGTATTTGATACCTTTAAGATTTAGGTCTTATGAACTTCCAGGCTTTATTCCATGACAAAATATTAAAATATAAAACATTAAGGGTATGGTAATCAAATGAAATGGGAATTTTATAATTCCCATATAATCATGTTAGGTATAAGTGATCATTGATATCTCTCTTTTTTACCCTCAATAATAATATAATCTCAGACTTTTTATTTCTCCATTTCCTATGGTTATGAAGAATGGTTTTATGTGTGGTATGTTTAAGAAGAGTACCATGTGGGAAGATATTTTTTTAGATAACAAATATAATTTAGTAAGTAATAATATTGTGTATCATTTCTCTAAACACGCTAATCTTTTACTATACATACATTCACTTTTAAAAGAATAATATTAAAACATTTTTTTGGAAAACATAATTTATTACACTAAAAATGCCCGAAGACCGTAATATTTTAGTGGATTTGGAAATATAGAAACATATAAACTAGTAAATGAGTGAGCTACATTATCACCCATTATAATTTGTATGAGTAGAACCCTTCTTAGTAACATCACAGATAATACATATCTTCATTACTTGTGGAAAGGAAACATAAAAAGGGTTATCATAGATTCTAAGTATGGGTAATCAAGATAAATATTTAATGATAAACACTAGAATAAGGGTATGAGAACATGATCATGAGAATATAAGATCATACCCTAAATATCAAATATCATAAACATGATTAATGGAATAAATATTGTCAGTTCATAATACATGAATCATAATGGAATCAAGAGCATAAAACATGAAAGCATAACATATGAATAAGACATGGAATTATGGAAGACACTTAACTATGTAATCTCATTCCCTATAGGATAAGGAAAATTTCCAAAACATTATAGAGAAATTCATTGGGACTACACCTATTAGGATGTACAGAAAACCATCCCAAGTCACAGTGATTCCCTCGTAAGTGTTAATGCTTCACAATCATCCCATAGTGGATCAGGTTTCTGCATTTTTCAATTGTGGACCAGGTTTCCCCATCTTTCATAAAGGATCAAGCCCACCGACTTGATGCCCATGTTAATACCATGAGATATAAATTAATACCATGAGATATAAATGAGAAACATAGATTCCTTTTACAGGAATACATTCTAGATCAAAAATAAGATGATTGCATATATAATACCCATCTCTAGTCTTGGAAATTCAAATCTCCCAATGAGAAGATGTAAATTAACAAGTTATGTTTGGTATATATATTAGTATTTTCACCCAATAGGTAATTCCACAAAAAAATTATGTCAGAAACCACCTTTGAAAAATCTAGATCATTTTTAGTATAATTCTGTTAGTGTTGCCTCAACATTTATTATCCATATCCCACAAATCAATTACCCTGCATCAATAATGGTCTAATTCTATCTGTAGATGCATCACAACACATGGTATACTACTCACCCAACTCATCTAGAACAAAATTTGGTGTGTTATACAAACACTTATTCAAATATTGAAAATAATTTTCACATGGTCCAGAGCATTTAAACATGACACCGTTTTCATTAAATCTCAAATGTGGTGATGAAAAATAAGAAATGTCTAGGTTGATCCACTGAAAATAACACGCCAAACCTAGAAAGCTACAAATATCAAAAAAATTCTTGGTATTTTCCCATGAAACCACTACCTACACCTTCTCTGGGTCCACTAAAACACCTTCCTCAGAGATTATGTGGCCAAATAAATGTGCCATGTCGACCATGAATTGACACATATATAGCTTCGTGTATATCCTATGCTCTTTCAGTGTACTTAGAATGACGTGAAGATGTTGTACATTATCATAATTAGTGTTTTTTGCACCTATATGTAATCCCCAAAAAAACCACAAACTAATACATGTGTTCATGAATGATTTGGTTCATTAATTCCATAAACCAAACTGTAGAGTTTATTATCCTAAACAATATAAAGACAAAATCAGACATTTCATACCCCCTTCTGAATGCATTTCATGGTATATTATAAGGTCTAACTCCCAACTGATGATACCCCTACCTCAAGTAAATCATGGAAAAATAGAATCTCCTCTCAACTGGTCAATCAAATCATTGATACTCAGAAAATGATTTAAAATTTTCACATTCATTTAGTTCATCTTCCAATGACCAACACACAATCACAGTGTCCCATTACCCTTTTTATTAAAATAATAGAAAACCCCAATCACACATACTCCAATGGATAAATCCCATATCCAAAAATTCTTCTAGATATGTTTTACGTTCCTAAAGCTAAGTTAGTGCTACTCTATAGGGTGTAATAGAAACTAGTTGAACAAAAAACATGAGGTCATTGGTAAACTAAACGACCCTCTTCGCTGAAATCCCTAAGAAGTACTCAGAAAATATTCCCCAGAACCAATCCACTATATTGGTAAATATATTATGTTTCATTCCCTCATCATCCATAAAAGGCATGGAATCTTGGTGGTGGCCTCCCATAGTTTCTGATGAATTGGACCTGCATGAAAATCTTAGATATCCTACTCTCCATGATGAACATAAATCTTACCCTCATGAGATGTAAAGGTCTCTCCCCTATGGTAAAAATAAACTTTTACTCTATATGATAATATATATTCCATAACCAATATCATGTCAAAACCTAACAAGTTTAGTATATAAATCTCCCAAGAAAAATTATATTCCCCAACAATGAGAGAACACCCCATACATAAATAGATGTTCCTCGACCGTTATCCCAATGGTTTTTCTATTATCATTACTACACTCAGAATATCCATTGTCAGACTCAAACCAATCAAAATTTGAGTAGATATAAAATAATGAGAGGATCATGTATCAAAAAAAATAAACTAGAAAGTGCATAAGCACAAAGAATAGTACTGACAACGGTCAATGTCCAAGCCTCACTTTCCACAATTGTAGGATGATCTGCAAAAAATAGTCATGTCCCTATACCCTGTGCTAATGTCTGATTCCCCTGAGATACAAAAATCTATTGATACAAGCACTCATTAACTATAATTAAACAAACACTGCCTTATTAGTCACTTCTAAAATAACTCCAACTACCCGACTGATATAGCATAAAGGACCCTCTTCCAGTAATCTAATTTATCATATCTCCACCATCACTACCCATCATTCATGTGTTTCTACAATACCTCTATAATTAACTCATCCTTCCACATGCTTACAAATATACTAGTTTCTGTTGACACTAGATATGAACAAGACCCGACCTTCCACACTAGAAGAAGTAAACTTAGTTATTTCATTGAGTAAATGATCACTCCCCCTAACCACCCCATTATTAATTTCCATAGATGAAGTTCCCATAATGAATCTCCATACACTTGTAAGACATACATTCTAGTCTTCTATCAAAAACCACATGTATTTCACTAGAAGTCTCCTTCTAGTACACCTCGGAAATGGGAGTCTGATTCACCACCTCAACAAACATATTCAACTAAAAGATTTTTATCTAGGTCTTAATATCACATTTAAGTCCATCCAAAAAACATTTCTCTGTAGTTTCATCATCTCCTATAATCTCTGGGATAAAGAATTCCAAATCATTTATGTGACCTGAATAATACATCACAAAATTAATCTCCTTTTTCATCCACATAAACTCTTCTTCTTTCTCCTACCCAAGTGTCTCTAGAAAAAAGTTTTCAATTAAATTCTCTAAAATCCATTCCAAACCATATTCTCCAACTACACATCCAAAGTATGAATATCCCTACAACGTTTTGATGATCTTCACTACATATAGGTATCCAAATTTACTTTCCTCTCCACAAGAGTCTCTCAATGGTCAAGGATCATCTTAATATGATGAATCTATAACAGATCTTCCTTATTTCCACCCTCTCTGATGAATCTCTATGGGTGATATACTGGAAATATAATGTTTTTTCAGACATATTCCATTAAACTAGACTAGTTTCTCTGTCGATGATATACATGAAGTGAGATATTTTCACATGGAAATCCTCTCCCAATCATTTAACAAAAACTATCAGAGTCTATAGTTCAATTTTAAGAGGCATATTTCAAGTTATTTCCTATTTTCATTCTATCAACAACCATCATCTTGGAGACAAGACTCTGTAATTCTAAACACATGTATTTGTACAAGTAACACATTATTACAACATTTAAATAAGAAGGATTCAGACACGGAAATAAATATGCATTCCTCTATAATCCTTCACAAATTCAAAACTAAAGCATTATCACTACCTTCAAACATATCTCACCTAGGCCATGGCTAACATAGGGTAAAACACATTCATAATTCATTGTTTCAAATTAGGTACCATTTTATAAATTTAAGATTATGACATTTATCATTACATAACAAATTAAATTCATAGTTAGGCTCTATTTATTTTCAAATTTCACAGATAAATAAAAACATCTTCATTTAAAAAACTCACCCAAAAGATACTTTTCCATGCATTATAAAATAATTCATGACAGAGAAAGTGGAGAGTGCCTATAATGATGTATTCATATTGTACTCTCTTCCCATTCTGGTCTATGATGAAAATATCAGAAAACAACAACATCACAATACAAATGCATCATCTATGGTCAAATTACATTCAACTATTACATAAAACATCAAGGACATCAATCCCACCCTAGGTACTATGTATCCCCCATACCTGGGTTAACTACTCCCATGTGTGTGCTCATGACCGATTCCCAACTCATCCTAGTCTCCTATAAACCATACAAATGTAGTGACAAAATATAAATGAAAAGAAAACTCAAGAGATACAACTTTTTGATGTCCCAACCTGATTATCACATGTCGGTGCCCCGATCCAGTTTTTTGCATGACCTTAGGTGCACCTCCCCATACACCAGGGGCTACTGACTAGCATCAATGGTCTAATATATAATATGGGGAGACTATACCCTTTGTATGAAAGTAGGAAAAATGGAGATAAAAAAATTCCAAATGATATTACAAAAACCATGATAATACCATTATCAATAGACATCAAATATTCCATTATGAATACATAATAGTAAAACGATAATATAATCAAATTTTGTATATTTTTCATTCCAAATAAGTTTCATGTTTCAAATGAAACCCCAAAAATAATGTCACACTAACAACTCCCATGTGAGTTCCATCATCATGTTCAATTCCCTTATCTAATATCAATCTATAATCCTCACTAAGGAATCTAAAATAGGGCCATTACCCCTTTCCTATCATATAAACATGAATTATATTTTGGTATAAACCAGTCAGCCAGAGTAGAGTGAGTAAAACATAGAAGGCCACCACCAATGACATCTAAAGTAATATAAAATCTATAACGGTGTATTTAGATTTATAAATAATAATGAATAAATGGAAAATTAAATAATTTTAACATTTAATATTTTATTAATAACCACATTGGACATCAGGTTCATGGTGACACCCAAACCAATCATACCTTCTTCACCTCGTTCCAGATTTTGAACCATCCACTCAAGGGATATCAGATTTCATTCTATCATGAGAATTCATTAATAATTTTATTTCCAATATTATATTTATAAATTGGGGGATTATAGAAACAATCTGGAACCCTGTCATTTTTTGTATTAGTGTTCCCTATCCCACATTTTAGTGATCACATGTAAAAAATATATATCACTTGGGGGTATAGAGAAGAAGTTTGGAACCCCATGGGTATTTTGAGTAGTATTCCCTATCCCACAACTCAGCAAAAAATATCACATTTTATGGTTCCACATTCATCATACATTTACTGATAATTTCAAGAAATAATTATTCAACAAATTTCATAATTACATTTATCAACCATATTCAGAATCCTATTTATCAATAATGAATAAATCATAAATCATCATTTAAATTATACCAGCACAACCCTTGGGTTTCCAACCTGTTTGGTCTCAAAATCATTAATGGGTCCAACATGATCCATGTAGGGATTCACCATCTCAAGGTATAAAAATAATTAAATCATTTTAAAATGAATATTCCCAATGCGTAAATTGAAATTTCAAAATTACATTAACCTAATTATAATCATGACTATTTGAGTTGGTAATTCGACCACCTACATCAAGATTGTTGACGAATTCTCACTAACCCGAATCCCTTAATTTGAATTTGAATAGTCAATTTCCTAATGGTGACTGAGGTATAGGATGAAAACCTAGTACCAAGATCCATAGAAACAAAACCATCATATTTTAGATCTAAACCATATCCAAGAGAGAAAAAATCTCCCATCTTCATCAAGAAAAAGATATGTGTGAGAGAGAAAACCAAACGAGGAAGAAAATAACATATCGAGGAGGAGTAAATCCTCTAACCCATTAATTTATTATCCAATAAATGGTTTCTAGGGGACTTTTGATCCTCACCCAAACCTCCAAAAATGATTTAAGATGTTTTTTTGTTGAGCGAGAGTGAATGGGGATAAAATAGCAGGGTTTGATAATTTTAATAAAAATTTTCAGGGGTTTGAAATATTGCACACACGATTTCCTTGGGGTTGTATAATGGTTGTCAAAACCATGCACTAGAACCCTAAACCCACACTAATGGGGTGCACAGTTACCCCTATGTGGAACATTATTTGAATAAAATTTTGGCCAATATAAAAACACCAACTATTTTAGGGTGAAAGGTTTAAAGAGGGATGATACACACTTTTTAGAAACCATGTTCCACCTCCTATGGTTCCAAAAAGTTGTTCATGGTATCTTGGTGAAAATTGTATGGTTTTCCATAACTATGAGCCAATCTTACACAACCTCAATGGTGTTAAATATTACCCAATTTAACCTAAAACACCCAAAAATAATTACCCTAGAATGATATTAAATAAAAAATGGTAAAAGAGTGCCTAAAATTAGAATGAGGCATCTATATAATGTTTGGGATCTCACATCACCCTTTTATCTATTTGGTTGTCTATCTAGGCCCTACAACATTTTCAGATACATGGAGTTATCACCCATCTTGTGGGTTATCCTCTGTCTAAAACCAGGGAAAATATTATAATAATATTTATATTTCACCTTGATCCTATAATGTTCTCATGAATATGATTAAAATGAAAATGAATATCATTAAAAGTCAAATACATTCTTTTTTAAACTATAAGTATTTATATATTTCTCATTGCATTCCATAAAATAAAATAATATTAACAGAATATGATTACCCTAATTTCAAGAACATATCAGAGCTTATATTTTATGCAGTAATGTATTTTTTTCAAGAAAATATATCCCAACCACTAAATCAAATTTTTAGTTCATTATTACCATTACACATAATCTTGAAAACAATTAATGAAATACTATTTTATAAGTATCATTATAAGTTTAATGATACCATTAACAAAATCACTTCCTCAACATGATTCTCAAATTCCAAAAACAAAACACTTCATTCAGTCAACTTCAATGATTATCACAACATATTCCCCTTTTAATTAATTTTTGTATTAGGTAATTTACTCAAATAATGAAAAATATCCTAACATATATGACTTTTAAATGTTAACTGTGCCTCAGATTGAACTTTATTAACCTATGTTTCATTAACCTGACTCTTTATTTTCCATTGGAAATTATCGAGATTTTACCATCCATTACAACACATAAAGCATCTTCCATGTTATTTAAAGAATATTCCATGGTTCCTGTTCACAAATATTTTACATTTATTAAATTGAGTCTTTTTAAATTGTCATATTTTACACATGAACATCGACGTGATTCCATCCTTCTATTATTTGATGTGATTAGAAATTTAACTATGTAGAGGTTGTTAATCATAATTTGAGAGAACACAATTTTCAAGATAAAAAGATCTCAAACAACTATTCAAATCATGTTTGGAATATCATTAAGATAATCATTATATTACCCATCACATTGGTTATTTCTATGCATTGTCCTATATCCTTCCATTAACTAAAATAAGAGAAAGAATATAATAGGACGTTAACTAATAGATGTAAAAAATGTAAACTTAAAAATATGGGAGGAATAAATTTTAAATGATAAGAATCTCATGACATAGGAGTCTTTAGGATTCAATATAGGTTATCTATGGTAATGTTTCCTCTTTGTATTAATATTAAAAAAAATTAACTCATTCGTTAGTGGTTTCAAAAGAGTTTTTTAATTTCAAAATCATATCAAATTGGAGATTCAAATTAGGTGTGAAGCAAGGAATATTATTATACACCTAGTAAACATTGAGTCCATTAGAATGCATCCTTTTCATAGTTATTACACCTATATAAAAATGATCCATATCCATATACACATGTATTATTCAGAAAGGGATGAAATTACCTGGAAAACACACTCTCTGCCATTAAGAAATATTCCATGATATTTTCCAATACATATAATTAACCATAGACTTATCACTATGGTTTTATATGATTTTTCTAATCCTATATAGAAATGGTTAACTAGAAATTTTCTTTGATTCCAATTATACTGACCCAATCCTTTTATCAATATTAATGAATTATTTTGAACATAAAATTCCATTAATTTAAACCTAATGATAGTGAGGCCTAGTTTATTTTGAATACTTTGTGCGTAATACACCAAAGTGAGAATAAAATAAAATATTTCATTGTATTTTCTATATGATCTCAGAAATCATTTTGAGCTCTAAAATTTCATTGGGTAACCTTCATAATACATTGATAGAATTTGTGAGAATAAAATTTCAATAAGGGAGTCAACAAGACAATGATGTATTACTTGCAAGTCAAAAGTATAACATGATGTCATAAAAGAGAGGGATAAAGAGTAATCTCATAGGATTATAACATAATGAACATGGTATCAAAAAATCATATAATCATAGGAAATTATATTGTAATATAAAACATGTCATAAACATGAGTCACTATTAACATCCATGCCAATATTACATGGTGAACAATGTCCCATAATTGATTAGGATTAATATTGAATCACCTACATCATTCCATAGGAGACTAAGGATTTTTAGAATTCTTGGGAGTACTCTCTAGGCACACCAATAACATCATGTTCCTAATTAATTTTTCCACAAAATTGAAATAATCCATTAAGAATAAACATAAGAATTACTCATGGAAATAAATTGGGTTGTATAATCTTGTCTCAATTTATAATCAATGAGAATTTAATAATGAAGGAATTTGAGAGATAGACTTAAGGAGTGAATTTCCTAATAAATGAAATGGAAAAAAGTAATGTTAAGTATTTCAAAGACATATATACATAATTTGGAATTAATATTCAACATAACGAGTTTTTTTGATTTAAATGTCTATAAGATATTAAAATGGATTTTTATTGACAAAAACACAATTTTCACATGAAATAACTTCTTAAAAAATTGGAAAATTTTATCGAAATTTTTTTCTTTAAAAATAATAAAGAAAAATTATAAATTATTCTACATTTAATTTAGTTATTATGATAGTGGTTAATTCTATAAATTTTTTATAATTTAAGAAAAAAATATTTTCACACTGTTATAAAAATATTAAATATTACCTCAATCAACAAAAGAAAAAAATATTCCCTTAAAACCATTTAAAAAAATTATAATGGGTAAAAATTTATTTATTAATTTATTTATAAATTTTAACATCATTCTTAATTTTTTTAGACATGAATATGGAAGAAAAGGTATTTTCAATCAAAGGTATAAATGATGTAATAATTTATTAAAAACTCAATCTTAATCATTTTAACTAAAAAAATATTGGAAAATGGTACTATTACTTGAAAACTACTTTAATTTCCAGAGTATAATTAAATTTAATAGTTTTAGTATATAATGGTCAACTAATTTTCTACAATGTAATTTCATTCATAGAAAACCCTGATTAAAATAATATTAAAACAAAACCCATTACCACTTTGGTATAATTTGAATCATAGATCTAATGAATGAAGAAAATGAATTGTAACTTTTAATATCATAAAGTATGAATGATTCATAATATAATATTTAATTGTGAATTATATATTGAAATTAAAAGAAATTAGGTTCATAAATGAATAAGTGTCTCAAAGAAGGATGTTTTCAAACAAAACACATACCTCGAGTCGAGACTTAATCTTGATTTTCCATTATCTTCGAAATAATGAACATATATAAAATATATTTTTATGAGAACATTTTCCTATTTTAATCCTATATTCATAAAAATTTTAATTCATTTATTATAATGTCTTATTTAATTACCTAATATGTTATGTACAGGATTGGGTTTTGAGGGTCCTCAGTTCCTAATTTCAAAACAATATCAGTGTGATGAATGTGGAAAAAGGGTCATTATTAAATAATATGCCGATAAATCACCATGAAAAAATTATTATTTTTGTAAACTATTTATATTTTTAGATCTAATCATGATGGATGTTTATGAAAAATGTACTATGTTAATATCATGGAAATAGTATGGCATATGTGCGCATGAGAAACATTTCCATTTTTTAATTTCAATGATGGAAAGAAATTTAGATTTATTTTATCTTTACATAATGATAATTGAATTATAAATATTATATTATTTATTTAAATGCACTTATATATACCATTCATGATACATGTAATAAAGAATGATTCACATCACTTCGCGAGGCAGCTGTCCACCATACATAAGAATGACATTACCGTTTTTCAATGGTTGGTAATATAAGAAGGTATATGATATATTAAATTTCCAAAATGATTCATATATCATTAATATCAAAAATAAATAATGAATCTATCTTTACTAGAATCCATGAGAGGTGATGACGAAAAAATAATTATTACGGCTTGCGAGGTGGTAGTCTAGCATGCACATGAACGATGGTTAAATTTTCCTTTGGATGGAAGTGGATATGGATTTAGGTTTTTAAAATAAAATAATAACATCAAATTATATATAAAATAATTATTATATTTTATCATCATTATTCTGTTATATTTAAATGATGTGGAACGAGATGTAAAAAAAGATTCTTGGTTAAGAATGATATCTCGTCCTCAGACCAGCTCTTTATGATTATATGCAATTCCATCCTATATTAGATTTATGATAAAAAAATGAATGTATGAAATGGGTATATAATTAAGGATGTTTTAAATGATGGTATTGGTAAACAAAATAAACCTTTAATGTGTGAAAATGGGAGGATAGGTTTTGCACTTTTATAAGTGAGAGTGGATTTAATTTGTGTAAATACGAAAAATTATTCAATTATGGGAAGACACTAACAAGAAATGTGCCTCCATAATTGGAAAATAATGGAGTGTATGGGTGAACTTTTTATACGAAACCTCCAAAATTCATGAGTTAACAAGTTTTAAACAAGTTTATCCCTTTACCTCATTATTTCAACCTCTCAGTAAACTTGTTTTAACATTAACCATTGTAATAGTTTTCTCTATCTCTATCAATTGTATTTGTTAAAACACTATATTTATACAATAATTTGATCATTGTTAAATGAATATATTATCAATGGTGAATATAATTATCAATCATTAAAATCCAATTGGATATAATAAATAAAAATATGTTATTCTATTTCCTATAACAATATACTATAATATGAAATTTAATTATATAAAAAGGAAAATTTTATTTATAATAGTTCAAGATGTCACAATAATCCCCCTTTGAAAATTTCACCCTTGAAATTTTCTTTTCCAACCATAAAATAAATAGTGGTAACTATGCCTCATCACTTCCACCATTTCCTACATCTTTTTTTCAAACTTTTGGTTTCTCCACAACACTTTGACGAGGGGAATGATCTTATTTTGTATAACTTTTCCTCTAGTCTCTAAGACCATAAAAAATTGTTTCTAATAGGAATAATAATTCTCAAATGGTACCACCTCAGCATTGAGTAAATTTAAGGGGTCTGGTGTGTACTTTTTCATGAAAGATACATTGAATACATCATGTACATTAGGTAATATGAGTGGAAGTGCTTATAGATAGGCCACATCACTAATGCGATCAAGGATATAAAAAGGATAAATGTAACTTATACTAAGAATTTACTTATTCCAAAATCTCATTAATTTCCCCCATGGAGATATGTAGAGGAACACCATGTCAACATCACCAAACTCTCAGTTCCATTGATGATTGTCACCATTAGTATTTATTTAACTCTGATCAACGATGTGGTGATGCCAAATTGTGTTATCCTTCTTCAAAAATTCTTCAACAATATTAAAATCTAGAAGTTTTCATTACCCAACTGCGTCCCAACATGCCAGTATTCTGCACCTCTTCCCATAAAGGGCTATAGGGGGGGCCATTCGGATGATTGAGTGAAAACTACTGTTGTAAGAGAACACGACCATAGAAATATGTTGGTCACATATAACATTGAAGTCTATAGAAATGATCACAACATGTCTTCTAGTATTTGAATAGTATGCTCAAATTGGCCATCTGTTTGGGGGTGATTAGTCGAACTGATGTTCAAATCTGTGCTTAGAGAATTTCCATGACTTTTCCAAAACATGGAGGTGAATCTAATATCTCGATCGGATAAAATTGAAAGTTTTACTCACCTTAAAACTTCTCTGATGTATATCAATTCATGTTTATCTAGTGATAATAGCTCTCAAATTGAAGAAATCTGATATATATTTGTAGGAAGATCCATAAGAGACCATATAGAAATTTTCCCTTGGATGCCTTCGGAAGTCCTGTGATAAAATCCATGTTGATATTCTCTCATTTCCATGTTGTAATGGGTAATAGATGCATCATACCCTTATAATTCTCCTTTTTAGTCTCTCTTACTTTCATATACGGAACATTGATGTATATTCAGCGATCTCCATCTTTATATTGTCCCACTAATAGTGTCAACATAGATCTTGATACATATTTGTGCTTCCTAGGTGAATTGAGAAAGTCAAACTATGTGAATCATCAAAAAATTCATTATTTAACTCCATATTTGATAGAATACATTTTATTAGACCAAATACCACATTTCATTCTTCCTTAACATTATACTCTGAGGATTTACCTTTCCTTATAGTTCTGACATTCTTCTGAATTTTCACTTAATTTCATTGACAATCCTTAATCCTCTATAGAATTAAATGTTAGGAAATTATTTTTGAAAGGATTTATGATGATCCTTTATTTATGATTCCCATGTAGGTCATCTTAAATCGAATAAGTTCATATCCTTATCAATTCTCATCAATGAAATAATTGTTGGGGTCATTCTACTTAGATCATCCTCGACCTTATTTTCTTTAACAGGATAGTAGTGGATTGATCAATTATCATCCATGATGAGATATAAACCTATTCTTTGGTTCCTAATAATATATTTCTTTGTCAATATATACTTGAGGCAATGGTGATCAGTATATATCTCAAAATTCTTCCAATAGAGATAATTCCATCATATTTTCAATATAAAGATCATAGATTCCAACTCCAAATCATATGTGGTAGAGTTTTTCTCATGTATTTTCAACTTCCTTGATGTATATTGAATGTATTTTTCATTCTACATTAATAAATTTCTCAATCCCTCCTTAAAGGAATTTCTAAAAATTACAAAATGTTCTCCACTTTTGGGTAGTTTGAGAAGAGGGGCAGTGATATGAATTGTTTTTATCTCCTTGAATATTTTCTTACATTTATAATTACAAGAAAACATGACCCCATTTCAGGTTACCTTGGTAATTGGGTTCAATAATCATGAGAAATTTCTCATAAATCAATGATAACACACAGATAACCCAAGGAAACTACATATATCTATCTCGGATTTTGTCCCCAACCATACATAAATTGGTTTTTTCGTTGAAGGCCCCATACATATGTAATTTCATGGGATTATATTGCCAAATATTTATACTTCCATCAACAAGAACTCACAATTTCTGTAATATTCATAATTATTCTCCTTTTGAAAGCTATTTTGAATAGGTGTCAGATACTCTTTATGCTCCTCCTTGGTTTCAGAGTATATTAGAATATTATTTATATATACTAAAATTTTTTTGTCAAGTAATATATAAATCCTCTACTCATCAATTTTATTAATATTTCTATATAATTAGTGAGTTATAATTGAATTTATTTGAACTCATAATTCCTATACCCAGTAAAAAAAGTAGTATGGGGGATATTATCTTTCTTCTCCCTAACATGGTAATATCTCGACCGTAGATCCAACATAGAGAAGTATTGTGCACCATGTATTTTACTAAAAAGGTCATAAATCTATGGAAACAAATAATTTTTCTTTATCATGTTATTTTTGAGCTCATGATAATCAATTAAAAGGAGCATTGAACCATCGTTCTTCTTGACTAGGAAGACTGCTTCACCCCTTGGTGAAGCACTTGGGCATGTAAACCCATTATCTAGATTCTCACTCAATTATTTTTTAGCTCCTCAGGTTCCATATCATTCATCATATACATAGCCATAGATATTGGAAACACCCCAGGAATAATCATTATTGAAAAAATCAACCTCATGTCTAGGAGGTATATGATGTAATTCCTCAAAAAACACATCAATGTATTCCCTCATAAAATTAATGTCTTTGAGGATAATCCTTTCCTTAGACTCAATCATTTCAGATAGATACACTTTATTATAAAGAAATAATATCCATGCTTGAGATGACATAATTATAGAAGACTCATTTTCCTCCTTACACTTGTACCGAATTAGGGGTCGACTAGTTTTACAGAGAGTGATTTTCATCTCACAAAAATTTATGTTGGCTCTATATAGGGAAATCCAATCCATTATCATAATTGCATTAAATTCTACCAATGGAATTATGACAAGGATCACTGGGATATTTTTCCCAAAAATTGTGTTAGGGGTGGAGTTATATAGATGCGATACAATAATTTCCCCATTTTCCATTTTAACCAACATCTCTACATCCCTGCTTTTGGTGGTGTTTTAATAGTTCCACTAATATTTTTTGGTATGATGGAATGTCTTGAACTACAAAAAATAACCCTTGAATTCACGTTTTGATTCGGGTTCTACATTAAATGATATATACTTAGGGAAGATTAATTTTAAACTATGAAACTCATAAAGGAGAATCCAATGACATTAAAAAGATAACATATAAATTAAATTTATTTACTAAAATTATGAATTTCTAGGCTATAATATATGTTATCCATGATCTATTTCATAACATGTATTATTTTGGGAATTTTTTATATTCCATTAATAATGGTTAATAATGAGATTATTAATTTACCAATGAATATCCCCCGGGAGTGTTAAAAGAGGTGTGTAGTATGGCCAATTGTCATGTACCAGGTTAACTTGAGTTAGGCCAAGAACATTTTCATAGTTTTTACTCCTAGACACATCTATGCAAAAACTACACCCACATTTATCATCCTGATAAGGATTTTTTTGACAATCCACTTAATATATACTAACAAAAATTTATGGATGTTTTCTTATACATAGTCTTATCCCTAATTATTTTGATATAGATTCTAATCCTAATTGAGAAATTACTATACTCTTTCTTTGATTAAAACTATAACAACACACTTCTTTATTACACATTAATAATTGATTTAGAACATAAAAATACACTTAATACCACCCCAAATATCATTTAGTACAGTGTATTTGTGAATTAGGTTCAACACATATCATATTCAACATGTGATACAACAATATTATTAAAAACATCATTAACATGGTTTGAAAACATCTTTAACATGATCAAAATACTCCGTTGAACTTAAAACTGCATTGGATAAATTAGGGATATTCATAAGAAAGTGGTGAGATATAATTCATAGTAATTGAATAAACATGTAATAAGGGATATATGTTAGAAAATAGGTATATAAATAAGTAATAAAAGTAACATGAATAATAATATATAATATACCAGGATAATCATAACATGGGAAATGTGGTAAAAACATAAAACACTGAATCATAAACACATGTCAAGGACAAACTTCCCAGTCATCATGGTGTAAAAATTCCCATAATGGAATTAGGTAAACATGCATCCCAACCTGACATATCATGATACTAAACATTACCCAATGCATTGGACTTCTATCTGGTTGCACCAATTATAATCATTTAATTATCATGCTTAGGTGTGTCGCAAAGACCAAACAACATAGATACATTCAGAATAATAATTTATTCCATGATTAAGGAATTTGGATTAAAAATATGCAATTCCCCAATAAATAATTATATGATATTAAGGGTGAATATACTTGATATAAAAATTGGTATGGTATTCCCTACACAATTATTATTATGTGGAAAATCATGGTGAAATTTTAGCAGCATAACGACCTTTCATAGAAATTCATAAAAATGGTTGTTAAAAAATGATTATTTAAATATTTTGACATCTAATAGGATGTCATAGGGACATTGAAAAGTATATCCCAATATTATTAATTTTGAAATATAAGGTATAAGGTAATTAAGAAATGTGAATAGAGAAAATAATCCTTATGAAATTTCAGTATGGTAATAGTTGTACATAGTGTTTAATCAGAGGCTTAATGAGAATTAAATTAAGATCTAATCATCTATAAATTAAATTTATGAAAAATGTTATATGTAATATCATATCCCATCATAATAAAATGAAAATTAAAAGGCATAACAAAAAAGGAGTTCTTGATAAAAGAGGAGAGTAGAAGATCCCATACCAGATTGTGTGACTACAAAGGCCTGGTAAGGAATTATTGATAACATGGAGACACCTTGAGAGGACTCTAAATAGTGTAAGGTATAGTGTGGGAATTATCAATGTAGTTTAAGTGATGTTAAATGGATTATTTTATGGATTTATATAGGAAATTATGGGGATTTCTTTATTATTTAGGTTTTGGACTCTACATAATAAAATTCCCAAATCTTAAAACCATACCATGGGTTTTTAGCATTGTCTATTCCAAATGATAGTGGTTTAAATTATTTTATATGTCCAAGGGATAATCTAATTAAAATATAACCATAGGTAATGTGGAGGTGAGTCACACTCTTAATGAAATGAATTTAAAATCATAAAATATTTTATAATTCTTGGAGGATTAATAAAGGATTTAAAAAATAAAGAAACATAAACATAAAAAAGAATAATTTTAAATGTATAAAATATATTTGATTTTTGAAACCATTTATAATACTTATTATATAAATTCTGGTTCAATGTGATGACATAAAATACAAAGTATATTTATATGGTATTGAATTTTTACCCAATAATTTTTCTATCTCAGAAAACTATGAAAAATTCACCATTGTATAATTTTGAAATCTTCAATCAAACACAAAATATATTCATTTTCTCTAAATTATGTTCTAAATATGTGAACTTTTAGATTTAAAATAAAAACATACATTTATTCAATATAACGGGTTTTTGACAATAACAATTTTTCATCACTTATAAATATTACATTTTACATCATTAAAATTATATGATAATTTATATTTTATTAAAATTATTTAATATTAATTTTTTATTAAAATTATATTTATTTAAAAAATATATTTACTAATCAAAATAGATTCTTTAATTGAATTTGAATATTAAACAAAAATACTATTTTTTTATTGAGTCAAAATAAAAATTATTTATAATGTAACAATAATAGGATGAAAATATTTTCCTTATTTTATAAAAAACCATATTCATACCCATATTAATATGACCATTTTATATTTCCCTTTAATACCTTAGGAAAAACCCCAATGGTAATGTGTGTGATGGTGGGACATTTATTGGGTGGATTGGTGAACATGGTTTGGGATGTAATCATGATGGCCTTGATGTTCTCCAATATATGGTTTTACTTCTGCTTAAGTTGTTCTATCTCATCTTGGTCTTTGTCTAGGGAAAATCCCAGAAATTCTATTTCCCTTGTAATCTCTGATAAATGAGCTTTATAGGGTATTATCATACTTGTTGTGTCCATCACTTTATTTTTCTATGCCAATTAGATTTGTTAGACCATATAATTCTACTAATCATGTGATATTTTTTTAATGACTATATTATCAACCGTAAAGATACTTAATGGTCACAAAATCCAATTGGATTTAATAAAAAAAAATAATTGAATGTGTTTTGTATAAAAAATTATATAATAAAAAATTTAATTGAATCAAAAGTGTAATTTTATTTATAATAGTTTAGGTCGTTATGAATATTTTCTCAAAAAATGAAATAAAAATTATTTTTGAAGGAAACAAATTTTTTTAATGAATTAAATGTCTTTATTAAATGTTGAGTTCTTATTTCATATTCATTTATCAATACATTTATATAGACTAAGAAATATATGTATGTATATATATATTAATAATTTATTAATTAATATTCATACCCTCCATTTTATCTTCTAGCCTATAACGGTCACATTTTAATAATTAGATTTTAATAGTATATCACGATTTGTGTAAACATGATATTGAGTGTTGAATATATTATCAAACATAGTGGTATTTTAAAATCATAGGGTATTACACAGTGACTATTGTTTGGTGCTAGATATTTTTGTGTTATATTTAATGGATGGGAGTCTTGGGTGTGTTATGAAAATGGGTTATGAAGCAAAAGGGTTTCTCGGAGTAAAGTAACAATAAAATTTGTTTCTATATAAAAGGAAACAAAAAATGGTTTCTTACATTATCATTAATAATTATGGATTGTTTATAGTGATGAAAATTTAAAGGGCTATCCTTATGATGTGTATGTTGTACACAATAATATATATGGTGTGATCTATGGAAAATTAAATATATTAAGGTTGATATGTAAATTTTGATCTGTGATAGTGAAAATATTTTAAGTTTGAAAAAAAACATTAGTCAGTGGAAAATGAAATATATAAGGGATAATAAATAAATTTCCATTTGATTTATATATTTTAAATTTGAAAATGTTTACAAAATTTTTATGATATATAAGGGAAACTAGGATTTGCTCTTTAATATGTAAGATTCGGTAAATTTTTAAATTATTTTATGTATGTGTTTAATTTTAGATATATATGGGTTAGCAATATTGTTAAATTAACAAATATATATAGGATACTATAATATATGAGTGTTATATATATAAATTAATTGATAAGAAATGGTAATAATATTTTCATAATTGATATTTATAGATTGGTTATAGTTAGGTTATGGAAAACCCCATGATTGTCTCTCAATGGTGATGGGTGATGTCCTAATGGGTAGGATGTACTTTAAAGGGTCTAAAAGAGGTATTCTCACCAATATAATTTGTGAGATTTTTTGTGCGATGAAGGGTAGGGTTGTTATGAAATATGTCCTTGGATAGTGAGGATTAGTTTGGTTCTACCTGAGGAGGTTGTGGTATAACATGTCTTAAAGGGACTTGCATTGAGCGGTTTCTAGATGAGCTGTCTCATTATAGGGTTAAGGATAATTAATTTATAGTGAATGATTTTATATTTTCTAGATTAATTTAGAATTATATTTTGGAAATTAAATTCGGAAAACCCATTTGGTGTTTTTTATTTTCAAGATGACTGGACAGGTTAGGTTGAATCATTTCTCATTTCACTTCCCATCCCATCCAATTATATCAATTAATATTGAAATTGACTTTAATCATCATATATGTTGTGAATGACTTTCTTGTACAATGGTTTTTCTTCATATTGTATTTTAAATTATTTTTTTAACTAATCTATGGTTTAATCCTAATTTAACTAGGGAATAGTGGAATTATGGTGATATGGTAAGGAGTTTTTTACGGGTGTTCTAAAAGAAAGATATGACTAGTTGGTGCATCATTACACTATGTTTTTATCATGATAGGAATCCAAATTTTTTTTGGGTCTTTATTACAAATTGGAAAAAAAATTAACTAATTATAAATACTTTATAATTAAATATTGTGAATTTTTTCTTGATATGGTTCTATAAAATCTGAATAGCTTAGCAAGGACTTAACTGAGAATGACCCATGAATGGAGAGGCATACTCTCTACCTATGGTTGGTTTTTACTATAATACAAAGAAATAATACTTTTTTTAAAATACATTGCATAACTATAATTGAATTTGGGTTTTACATAAGATGGTGTGTCAATTAGAGAAACCTAAGTGAAAGAATTTTTTGTAGTAGGGCCTCCTAGCATAGGATTTAGAGATTTAGTGATTATGATAGAAGAAATAGAATGTCATGATTATAATGTATTTAAGGAGGGAAAAAATATGTTGAGTTTATGAGATAGCCAAATAATTTCATGGATTTTAGGATGGATATTTAATACCAAATAATGGATTTAATTGGAGAGTGTCACTGATATGAGAATCATAGGCCAATGGATTATTTGTGAGATTGTCTAACATCTGATTCGTGGTTGGGAACACACTTTTAATGAAGGAGGAGAGTCTTTATGGGAGATATGTGTTGGGTAAATTATCCAGGGATATAAATGGTGTGACGATGAGGGTTTATACATATTTATTATCTTGAGAGTTATTCTATGATAGAAGTGGGATGATACCAATGTTTTGTCCATGGTATTTTTCTTGACATCAAGGAATTGGAATTTCAAGGTGATTTGTGCTTGTTTCCTCTAAAAGACCATTTGTTATTAAGAACAAGTTGTGATATGGGAACTATAAAATTGATTTAGTCCTATAATTTTGAGCCATGTCTCAATTTGGTACTTTTTACATGGTGTCACTATTGGGTGACAATTTTGGGTCAATATCAATGAGTAGTGACTAGTTTGGGTCTAGACAACTTATCGATCCCTTGTGGGTAGTTGAAAACACTGATGGGTTTTATAGGTCGATCCCCCATGTTGGACTCTATATTAGAGATATTTCCCTGTTAATTTAGATTCATAACGAGTTTTTCATTGGGGTTTGGCAATTATCACATGTTAACTTTATTAGTTTGTGATCTTAGTATGTGATAGATTATGTATAATCACATATAAGACTCTAGACATAGTTATAGCATAGTAGAAATCTCATGAAATTACACATATTGTGTGGCCATGGTCTGTGTGAGATGGTGTAGAAAGAGTCTAACCGTAGTGAGATTGTATTATTTTAGTTGTGATGTTGATACCCACAATGAGGGATATAGATGTGATCTTTGTGGCAATGATGATAATGAGACTTAATAAAAGGATGCTGGAAGGGGTCACCCTGAGTGAGAGGGTATCTGTCTAGGATATTATTTTGAGTCCCACCATGTGTGAGTGGGTAGTAGTCGATGTTTTTTTAATGATTCTTGATTTAGGTAATCACCCTAAGTGAGTGGGTGTTATAATATAACACCCTTTGTTAGAGATTATATGTACATAATATAGTATATGACCCTACCCTATGTAAGTGAGTTAATATCACAATTGGGAATGATGAGGTTGATGTTTGGAATGGATCTCCATTAGTGAGAAGATTCTACTCCAGAATATATTGGTGGGTACCTACCATATGTTGTAGGGTAAAGTTAGAGGGTTGGTATGATGCACTTGAGCTTTGGGTTGAACCCTATGCTGAGAGAGAGGGTAGTAATAAAAATATGTCATGATACCCTTCCCTGAGTTACCATGTATGGGTTGGTGTCATTTAAATATGTGGATATTCATCACTATAGGCTAAATCAAGAATGGTTAGGTTTCCTCATGGCTTAGTTGGAACACTATGATCAAATGAATAAGATTTTCTTGCTACCTTTTATTTATTCATATTCATTTTTATATTGATAAATATTGTGATGTATATTAGAGTAACCTAGAAAAAACTAACTAAGATGTATTTCTCTCACCCTACATTATCATCTCATTACACATGATTACATTATTTCTATTACATTGTTTAATGATGTTTTTTATAGAGTAGTAGGATATGGAAGCTCAATGGGGATTTAATTATGGTTTGAGTGGAGCCTTAAGGTTGTAATGGACCCCCCTTGAAATCATTTTCACGAATTTACCCACATAATAATAATAATTGGTGATTGGGTGGGATTTATGACTATCTAAATTTAATTGGTCATATCATGTTATATTATTTAAATTTAATTCATGTGTTGTCTATTTTTGATAAAAAAAATTACTATTTACTATTATTTAAAATTATGATATTAATGTAATAGTCTCCCGAATACATCTTTTAGGACCTCTCCACTAGTTAGTATCCCTTAGAATATAATATAGGAACTCAAAATTACACAGGGTTCTTCATCTATGATATCAATGAGTGATTTTATTAGATATATTAAAAAGTGATATTAGTGCTTATTTTTATTTTTCACAATATTATTTGGACAACAATTTATAGATATGAATGTGACTCTGTAAAGGTCAAATTTTTTTGCATGGCTTCACTTTGTATTTTAATGATTGTTAATATTGATTTAATGGTCCATGTGTTTTTGGAAATATTTTATTTAAAATTAGTTTTTAAATTTTCATTTAAATGTGTAATGTTTCTATGATTTTAAGAATAAATGTTTTTTTTATATTTGGAGTCTTTTGTGGATTGAAAATATTTTAAAATAATTAAAAATTTCTAGTAAAGTGGTTTATAATTTTTTTTATTAATTAACCATTTTCCTAATAATTATAATTTGTATCTTGTGAAAAATTAGTTTATCTATGGAAAAACATACCCTAACACAGGTCCCAATTTTTACATTTGTGTAAGGCTATCTATAAAAGGATTTGTAAAGGTGTGATCATGTTACCCTTTCATGAGCCTAGGAATAACATTTTGTAAATTTAAAATGAAAAACCTTTGCACAGAAAACCAAACACACGTAAGGGTAAGGTATAATTTTCAAAGAATATATAAGGATAAGCTTGAGTTACCCTTATGTGAGCCTTTTCATAATGTTGTTTAGGGGTAAAATATATTACCCTTATATAGAACTCTTAACCATTATAGGGGTAGTTTTTTCCCTATTTTCATGTTTTCATATTTTTCTTCAACATCTAACCCATAAGGATTCCTTTTTAATGACCTTAAATCATAATAGAATTAGAATAATAACTTCTGACTCATTTTATGAATTATGAATGTTTTTTGGAAAATTTAAATCACTCAACAATATTGCTTCAAACATAAAACACTTTTTTGGGGAATTAAATTTTTCTATAACATCATGTATTTATAGATAAAAGTTATTGCCGAATTTTAAATTCTAGAACCCTACTCCCCTCCTTGTTCCTATATTTTTTTCTTCTTCTATATGCCCCTAAGACCTTATATTTGAGTTGATGAGCATTAAAATATTATGGGAACTCTTCCTTTGTCATTTATATGTATGTAAGAACCCTCTATCTCTTATAATACATTGGTACAATTATTTACAAGGGGAAAATATAAGGTCTATGATTAGTGTCTTCCCTAATTATTTTGTGTTCAATGGAAAAATTATTTTCATTAGCACTTTAGGTTATGATGAAATTAACCATAATATACATTAACCAGATTAATGAATGAACTAAGTTATGGTCATTACAATAACATTTTTTTCAGCATGAATTTGGATTTCCTCTTGATTTTCAAGATAAGGTTTTATCTGTGTCTATTAATTTTAATCATGTCTATTTATTCTTTAGTTTAACATGATTGACATGACGAAAATGGTTAAATCATGTAATGTTGGCAATGATAAATTTCTAAATAATTAAACAAGAATGTTTAAATGAAACTGTTATTTTTATAATTTAATAGAAATCAAATTATTCTTTAAGAATTATTAATTAAATATTTTCTTGTTGACAATTCCATATTTGGATATAGAATGTGATGTTTTTTTTCTTATCATTGAAATAATAAAGAGGTGCATTTTAATTAAAAAATTTATTCATTATAGTTTAGTAAAATTGGAGGTTACAATTGGAAGTATGTTATAATAATTATTATATTTTAGTATTTGATGCCTTGTTATACTTGAGTTGTAATTTTAATAAATGAATTAGTTAGTCCACGATGGTATAGAATCAGTTATAGGATAGAGATAAAATTTTTAATCTAAGAGAGCATGTTTTCTGGTAAATGTTGGATGCCTTGGTTTTTTAGGGCAAGATGACTTGTTGAATTTTTATAGTGTTTCCTTAATACTATTCATGTTTTATCTCGATGTCATCCTTTCTATAAAACATGATATAAGCCTTATATTTATATTGATAGATGAGAGATATGAATTAAGGATTGTGTTCGCGGCAGTGTATGAAACTATTGATTATGGGATGGATGCACGGTGATATACATGATGATGTCAAAATATGTAATATAGTCTGATGTAATAGGTATTAGCTAGGATTTCCCATTTTAGTGATGAATACTATAATGATTTCTTATTAATTAATCTTATTTAATGGCCCGAGTGATGAGTTTGTTATTTTGCTATATTATTTTCCCCACTACAATGGATCCAGTTGATCTTTGTTATCAATAACCTTTATGGGAACATTGGATGAGTCCTAATATACCTTCGATTATAAAATAAAAATGTATAATTAATGTTTTAACCCATTGGGTTGGTTCTTGATGTAATATTAAGATGATGATAATAAGGATAAATCTTGTGATTATTTGTTTATAAATATTGTCCATGGGAATCATTTGATGATCATGTTAAAGTAATGATAAAGGATTGTTACTATATAATTGAAATACTTAGAAAATTTAAAATTAATAATTGAAATACATAAATGAAGTACTTGTTGAATACTTTTGTGCACATAGGATAACTAGCCATTTTCTATAACATCCTCATATTTTTTAAAATATGTTTTTGAACAAAATATAATCATTTTGATATTTTCCATTACATACAATACATGTTCTTTTGTTACATGAAAATCTGATTTTAACTTATATTTCCTGCAACACTGATTTTATCTTAGGTTACACACAACATAGAGTTTTAACGAAACACTATATAATATTAAAATATTATTGTGCTATATTACAGTTACCAACTAAAAATTAGAACAGTGGGTATAAATAGGATTAACTAAATTAAGATAATATATAGTTTACACATGTATATAAAATTATTTTTTTGGTGACCAATTACTTATAAATTGAAAACAAAATTCATTTAACAAATAAAGGAAATATTTTTTAAAGTTATTATTTATATGTGAACAAATGCATTTTTCCTCAATAAAATAAAATAAAATAAATTATAAATCATATTTAAGAAAATTATTCTATATATATTTAATAAAATTCTTAGAATTAATCTTATTTTATTTCTAGGCATCAGATAATAATAAATATAATTTTATTCTCAAAAACTGATTTTCTCTAATAAGCCAGTTTTGTCACATATTGCACACTAAATTTAAAATTAAATTTTACCTATTTTATAAATTATATTTTTAAAAATAATTTTTTTAAATATATTTTAAAAAATTATATTGAAGTTAATTTTGGAGAATTTTCTAAAAGAAACTTTTTTGATGAATAGAGAGAAATAATAGTGTTTGTTAAGAATTTTAATTTCCATTAATGATTTAATAAAATATTAATTGATTAATGATGGTTTTAAAATAAAATAAGTTAACTTATATATATATTACTAAAATTTAAAATATTATAATTAATTTTATATTGAACTATTATATTGAAAATGTTTATGCTTTTGAAAGTTTTCTCTTTGGAAAACCACTTTTTCGCCATATATGCTAGTTTAATTTTAAATTATATTCATCCACTTATGTGAGTTGACTATTGAGAAATGGATTTCATGTTTGTAATCAGAATAATTTACCTTATCTAATAATGTCAAAATAATTTTTTAAAATAATTTTTTGTAAAAATAGAAAAAAGTATTTAATGTGGTTATGGTAAAAGTGGGTTTACTGGGGGTTTATATTAAAAAGAAAAGGTTTAAAATGATGTAAAACCTATTAAAAACCCATTTTGTGGACATATTAAGACCTTAGAACCTATAATTCTCTCATGTTTCTCATTTTGGATATTTTGGGACCTGAAAAACATTGGTGCACATTTTTATTTTGATAAATACCATGTGTATCCTATCAGCAACTTATAAAGGGCCACACTCTCTCCACTCCCGTTCACACTTCTAAAAACTATTAGTTCAGAAAATGATTACTTCAGACCTATTTCATAAATGCATAATATCATTATAGAAGACTTATTTTGGTCAAAAATCTATACTAGGAAATCATTTGGTGAAAAACAAATGAAATTGATCAAAGAAGTAGTAATGTCCCTAACCGAGGGTTTTATTTTATTTTTTCCTCAGCTATTTCAATTGTTATTGAAACATGATGACAAAAAATCCTAAAATATTCTATATAATTATACATTTTTTATATTAATGGAATTACCTAAAACCACCTCCTCTACCCTCAAATGGGAAGAAAACCCATTGATTGTTTGTACAACGAACTACAGCCATGCCAACAGATGTAATTCGTTTTCTATAACAAATTACAATGGTAGGATATAGTGTAGTATATAATTGTTATATATGATATTTCTATTATTTTAATTATAAATATGGAATTATAATATCATATATACATTCTGAATATCCATTCTGTAGATATTACAATAATATTTTTCATCTATATGATAGACTACTACCTAAAGAAGTGTTATTGTTCTTTTATCACTAACTATTTCCATAGAAGGTAATTAGGGTGAATTTAATTAATATATTTGATATATATATATATATATATATTAAAATAATATTATTCTAGAATGGTACTTTATTATTTAACATTATTTCATTTTCTATCACTAAAATTTATGGATTACTATAATACATATATAGTAAATATATTTTATATTTATATCATGTTTAAAATTATTGATATTATGGAATAATTATCTCTATAAGTGGACCAAAAATAAAAAATCTAAATATATATGGAAAACAAAGTAGTTGTTATCTAAAATGTGATTCTAACAAATAATTGTTAATAAATAGGTAAAAGGGGAGAATTAAATTAAATATGTAATGATATATATAATTATTATTCTCTAATAGATATATAATAATCATATATTTTTTATACATGGGTTTATATTGTGTATGAAATATTTCGAGTCTTATAGCAAGGGATTTTTATTCTCTATTTTATTTCTGGGATACATATTCAAATTTAACACTTGTTTCTTTTAGTTGGTGTATATACTTCCCCATTGACATGTTTTATCAATAATATTATTATTTTAATGAAATGGGTTTTTTCATTTGATGTTATTCTCTCATGGGGCTTACTATTAAATATTACTAATGATGTAAGGGGTTTATTATACAACCTCATTTTTTATTAGGATTGTTTATGTTTATGATTCTAATGATGAAATATTATGATCCATATCTATTGAAACTGATGGATTTTATCATCCTTCGGTTATTTAATTAAAATTTATATATTTTATTCATTTTCCTCTCATTATGTACCCAATATTTCAAAATATTTTATTAAATAAAACCAACCTTATCTCTCTCTTCGGTCAAAACCCATTTTTCAACCATATCCATGTTTTCTAAAAATGTTTTCATTTTTGTTAAAATTATCCAAATGATTTAATAGAGAAAATTTTATAAATTTTTTATTTTTTTACAAAATATTATAAAATGAATATTCATTTAATTTTCAAAATAGGTCTCAATTTTCATTTACCAAAATTGTGGATGGAATATTTTTTAAAATGCATATGAAATTTCACACCACTATCACCAACCAATGTTCTAAATATTGTATGATAATTTTAATAGGATATTTTCAATGAAAATTATTATTTAAAATTATTTATTTACTTTGAAAAAAAATTCATAGTGGAAATTATATTTTAATCAATAATTGTTTTAAATTATTTTTAATGATTCCTTTATAAGTTGGCAAGTTTATTTTAAAAGAAAAGGATTTTGAAAATGTGTTCTATTTTTTCAGAGCTATTTTCAATGTTGAAAAGAAATTTTACTCATTAATTGGTCCAATACATATGTCATAATTATATTCCTTATGAGATGACTTACTATAACATTACTTATGAATTAATAAGGATATGATTCAAGGATACCATTCTTATTCTTTCTCTAAATGGTTTTAATTTTTGATGATAAGATGTTTATGATAGAAATTTTTCTTCCATGTGTTATACATTAAAAATGTTATTATAAGCAACTTACTTTTAATAGTTTACACTATGTTGAAATGATTAAATGATTATGAAACATATTTTATACCATCATGTTAAGTTATGATAAAATTTTTATGAAACCCATTACTTTTCATTGGTTCTGATATGATAAATGTTTTATGATATTTTGGAAAATTTATGTATGATTTTAATTATTTGAGGGGTGGGACATATGTCTCCCTCCAACGCATTGGATAAATATTGATATCTCATGAGATAAACATGAATGGAATGGGTAGTGAACCCAGTTCAATAAGGGACTTTTTCAACTATGATAGTCATGGGAGTGATCCTTTTCTACTATGATGGTTTTGGAGATTGAACCTGTTCCTCTATAATATACTTATAAATTATCCAGGAATACTATGAAGATGATTTTCTATACTTATTTTAATGTCACAATTCCATTTCTTAAGTAAATGTGATGCTCTCATAGTTCATGATTTTTTTATTATGATTCATGTATTATAAGATTTCTATATTTGTTTCATCACTAATTTTTAAGATATATGATATGTAGGATCTATGTTTAAAATGTTATTCTTATTTTATCCTTACTTCTTCTTATTTTATGTTGACATATCCATTTTTTACCATTACTAGTCATCTGATCTCTCCATTTCTTATTTTTAATTCCCAATGATATTATTAATGGTATTACGTATGATACTAATATGAATGGTTCCATTTATAATGAACATAGTCAGATATGAGATATATAACTCATTGGCCAATTTTTTATGTTTTCATGTTTCCAGAGGCACTAGACTAAAATGAATCTAGCACAGATCATTATGTTAGGTAACGAATATTCTTATATTAAAATGTAATATTTTTACATGAGAAGCTTCTGTCTTTATAGTTTGTATCAGAAAAAAGTGTATATAACAATTACAAACATGGATGGTCAAAAATTAGTGATATTTAAAAGTATATTTATTAGGATATGTCAATGGATGAGTAAAATATTAATAAAATGCTTTGTAATTTTGGTAAAGGATAGAGTGAGTGATTTCTATGAAATTACTTCTCGTTTGCTTACTACAAGTAGATGTGGCTCTGGAACAGAGGGACCTAGTGGTAATTAATCTTAATAGGGTACATTTATATGGATTTTTTAATCTCTTTGTGCATGACAATGGGCCTTTACTGTAAGCAATTTTTACACTCTTGTGGTTTATACATTAGAAATTCCCAAACTCTTTATGAATCATTATAATGGATTTAACTAGACTATTGCTATGAATGAACAAGGTTAAACATATGGTGTCATGTATTTACTAAAATTTTCATGATATAGATATATTATATGTTATTTTTCCTGATTATGCGGTTTCCCAATATGATTATTTTTTCTCATACTCTGATTTGTGGTTGTAGTCAATGGCATGAACCATAAAGAATTGAGTTAATGTTAAATAAGATACGCAATGTATTTATGAGAAACAAAATTGGATAATTAATATAGTGAAGGATATTTTTATTATTCCTAATTAATTTGTATGATATATTATTAACAACTTTAACCTCAATCAACTCTTGGACTCATCAAAGAATATAATGATAGATTTCACTGAGAGATCGGGTGTTAGAGACCATGGAGGAACAGAGATTCAGTTTTCTATATATATATAATGTGGGAAGAAGTAATCAAGGGAATGTCTTAAAGGAATAATAGAATGTTTTTTTGTGTATAATATGGGAATATCATAGGAAATTTAAGATGGAAAAAGAAATGTTTAGTTATCAAAATAGATGGGAATAATGGTCGATCTAAGGTATTATCAACTAAATATTGTTAAAAATGTGAAATATATGAGAATTATATGAATTGATTTCCTATGGGGGAATATTATAAAGATAATTGGCATTATGGAAAAAGTAAATATGATACTTCCAATGATAAAGATAATATGAATGAAATAAAAAAATATATAAGCAGCTCTAAGAGTATTGTTTTTGTTAAATGTAAGAATACTTATTGAATTGAGATTAATTAACTTTAATACATGATTAATATTTAATATTATAGAAAAGTGGTATTAAGTAATAATATTTTTATGCCTATTTTATGGTTTAATAATGATGTGGAATGATTTAAATTTATATGTGTTGAAATTCAAAATTTATGAAATATATAAGGATTATTTGGAAGTGGTTTTTCATTATGAATTTTCCAGAATTGTTTTAATTGTAATGATGGAACACAAAATTAATTTAATTTAACGATTATATTTTATGTCAAACAAATGATTAATTCAAGGTAACCCTTAATATGTTACTAATTTTGAGAAAATGGTGTTTAGAATGGATAGAGAGATGATTGATATGGAAAATGTAAATCGGATAGTACTTAACACCTTGTTAATAATTAGTGATTTGATGATGATGTGCTTTACATTATCATTGATAGAGTTATTGAATTTTTATATTTATAGAATATATTCTATAATATATTATTTTATTTAAAGAATATATAATTAGTAAATTTTTATAGGAATGTGGGTTTTCATTGGGGTTCAGTGGTAATTGTGGTTGTTACCATGTTTTAGGAGAATATATGACCAAGGTATTCACATATTTTTCATGTTACCAATAAGAGATACTTATTGAAATTTTGGTGATTAATTTTACGTTTTTATTAGGAAATTGAGTGACCTTATTTATAATTAATTATTTTTTAAGGGTAATAATCTTGGAAATTTATGGAATATTTTAAGTTGTTCTATTGATGAGTTTTTATAAATTATGTATTATTTCACTATATGAAGATTTATTCATAATAGATAATATGTGATAAACATTTTTTATGATGATAAATTGAGATAAAAGGAATAATTTTTCATTATATTTTGGATCTTGTGATTTGTTAGTGATTCAGGAATAACAAATTAATCTCCATTTCATAGAGTAAGTTATGAATTTGGAATTTATTGAATAAAAACCAAATGATGAAATTTTTCTTATTATATAATGGAAGGAAATTCCCTTGGTATATCTATCCATTTGAAATTATAGATCATATGAGCACTGTAGCTTATTTCATAGAACATCCATATAACCTCTCTCAAGATCATGATCAGCTCCATGTATCTCTCCCAAGTACATACCTAATCCGCCACATGTATTGAACTCAAAGGTTGTGTCACTGGATAAATATATTTCTTATGAGGAATAACAAATGGATATTCAAGATCATATAGTGAAATATATATGAAAAAAATACTCAAATTGTCAATGTGTAGAGGTGAAATAACCATTGTATGGATTGTATATGGTAACTAGAGAATATAATGATATAGAAGTACCCTTATTTTTTTGTACCAATGTGACAAATTTCAAGGGTAAAATTAATTTTAATGGTGTAGAATGTAACATCCCATGATTTTGTGAATTGTTATTTCAAAAAATTGAATCATTTTGATACTCTTCATTACACGCAACATCACGTGTTTATTTCATTAACCTCAACACCAATTTTATCATGAATTACATGAAACACTAATTTTATCTTGTGTTACATGAAACATTGAGTTTATATTTTATTACACACAATATTGAGTTTTAAAGAAACATGAAAAAATATTATAATATTATTATTTAATAAGATAGTTTTAAACTAGCCATTAGAATGGTGAATATGAATAGTATTTACTAAAATATAAAAATATATGGTTTACACATTCATATATAATGAATTTTTCAGCAACCAATTATTTAGAAATGTAAAATAAAAACATTTTGAAGATAAATGGAAAATTGTTCTAATTTGTTTTTTCTTAAAAATGAGTTATACATCAATAAATTAAAAAACCAATTTTTTAATGATTTTATAATATTAAATATAACATATATTCAATCATTTTTTTACATTAATATTATGTGTTTTTAATTCATAATATAAGAATAAATCTAATTTTATGCTTATAAAAAGTAATTTTATCAAAAGGAAATTTTTTCTCATTTTGTAAACATATTTGAAATTTAATTATTACAAAACATATAAAACTTATATGAAAATTTAAAGTTAATTTTTTAAAATATACATATCATAATTATATTTCAATGAATTTTTTATAATTTTATGAAAAGATAATCTTTTTTTTTGAATAGTGAAGAGTAGAGGTTTTATTAAGAATTTTCATTTCTTTTAAAGAATTTAAATTCATAAAATTTCTATTAATATGGTTTTAAATGTATGTTCAATTAAAAAATATATATATATTAATCTAATTTTTTTCATTTAAAAAAATCCATATTGAATTTAGATATAAAAACATTCTTTACGATTTTCTATTTGGAAAACCACTTTTCCATCATGTCTATTAGTTTAATTTTAAATTAAATTCTAAAAATATTGTTATTTGAATTGGTAAAAATAGATTCTATATTTGGAATAAAATTATGTTATATAATAATTTCCACCATATTTTTGAATATAAGGAATAGTAAAAACATAAATAATTATTTGTCTCAGTTAAAGTGAAAATTGTTTATTTGAGGGGGTAAACTAAATATAAGGGCCAAAAATTAGCTAAAACTTGTAAAAAATCCATTATATTTCTATATTTAGACTATATATGCTATAAGTATTGATAATATCCCATTTTTAATCTTGTTTTCATATACATAACATTGGTACACTTTATGATTTTCAAAAATACCATATGTGTCCTCTCTCCCACTTATAAAAGGCAACCCCCTCTCCTCACCTACTCATATATCCAAAAAAAGGTGTTTCATCCAATACCTACCCAAATACCTTATTTACATACCTTTTCTAATACTATAATCCTTATTATTTTCATAATTCCAAAATATGATGCCTTTTGATTTAAACCAAAATATGTTATCCAAAGAATAGGTTAGGTCCCTTATCATGATTTTTATTTTATTTCATCATCCACCTCATTAAATTATTATTAAACCATGAATATAAAATAAAAAATTTATCATACATATTTGTTGATTTTTTTATGTTAAGGTAATTCCCTTTAACAGTCTCCACTAACCTCATATGGGAAACAAAACAGTTGATCATGTGTATGAAAAACTACCTCAATATTAACAAATGTAATTCATTTTCCATAACATATTCTCAATAATGGATATAGTAAAGTAAATAATTTTTATATATGAAATTTATTATATTATAATAATTATATAATTATAATATGATATATACCTTATATGATTCCTTAATATAGAGAAATTGATAACCACATTCTTTTGAATGGCAGGATACCCCCCCCCCCCCGAAGCGTTGTAATTCGTTTTTCAGTAATTCTTTTAATGGAAGGTAAATAGTGTAAATTATTTAATAGATGTGATATTTATATTATGTAACAATGATTATAGAATGGTAATATATTTTTTATTTAATTTAATTTAATCCATCCGGGAAATGGATAAAGAATTCATTTGTATGTATAACCTACTCCCTCCATGAATGGAGTATTTTTTTCTATATATGAAATTTAGGGATTAAAATAAATACTTATATATTAATAATATCTGATATTTATATCATAGTTAAAATTCATGTTATTTTGGACCCATTATAAATGTAAGAGGACTAAAAATAAAAAAAATCAAAACATACACAAGAAATAATGATGTTATTATCCAAAACGTGATTTTAATAAGGAATTTATAATAAATTGGAATTAAAAGGAAATAAGTAAATCATATATTGTAGGATATACATAATTATTGTTCAATAATATTTTTTCAATAAACATATATATATTCTAAAATCTTTATGAGTATGTATTAAATAATTCTATATATAAGGTAATGTATTTCTAGTCTCTGTTTTATTTATGGGAGACATTAGAAAATTCACACCTAATTTATTTTATGAGATATTTATACAAACCCTTTGACATGTTATATCATTTATATCATTTTTTAAATTAAACTAGTAGTCTAATTTGAATTTATTTTTTATTGGGTCTTATGATTCAAAATGTTACTAAATATGTATTGTATTTTTTTCTCAGTTTTCATTCTTTGAGACATATTTTATGTTATGCGCCTATATTAATTTGTGAATAGTAGATACAACCCATTTGAAAAGTAATATTATAAATTTATTTATTATCATGATCCATTAAGTTTCATTTTGTCTTATTATTTCTTGGGATTATGATTAAATGTTTCAAAAGATATAAGGGTTTAATGATATAATGTCATTGTTTATTGGGGCTACATACTTTTATGCTTTAGATGAAAAATAATATTATGGTCTATATCTCAAGAAACTCATGAAATTATTTTACTCTATTTATGCCATGAAAGTATATTTTTTCATTTCCTTTTCCTCAATTTATGTAACCAAGATTCCACAAGATTGTTTTTCATTAAAACCAAATCTATCACTCTCTCTTCTCTCAAAAACTATATTTATTGCATATCCATGTTTTCTAAAAATGTTTTAAAAAATGTTTCAACAGTAGAAGAAGTTTTTGTAAAATTTATTTTAACCATTGGTTGGGTTTTTCTATAATATATTTTAAACAGGATAATCATGATGCTTTGAAAATATGTTACATTTGGCTTCTAGAAAAACTGTGAAAGGAATATTTTTTAAAGATGTATGGAATATCCCAACCTTATAACCACATAGTGTTTTAAAACTTCTTTAATATATTTTATTGTTTTTTAAATGTTTTGTGAAATGTTTTTTGTATTGAAAATATGTTTCTCCAAGTGTAAGGGATATTTTCCTCAATAAATATTTTAAAGGGTATTTAATTCCTCGTAATTGTTCTTAAATGGTTATTTTAAAATAAAAATATTTTTAATTTTCTTTCTATTTCTAAAAGTGATTTCCAATATTGAAAGTATGTTTCCGCATAAAATTTTCTAAGTTATCTTTCAAAATCCTTTACCATATACAATGTCATCCTTTTGTGTTAATTATGGTTTACTAGGGATATAATTCCAAGATAAAATTAATATTTATCTATGATTGGTTTCTTTTTATTATAACACGATCTTTATGAAGCTCATTTCACTTCCACTTATTATATGATAAAAAATTTATTATTAAAGACATTTATTTCTCCACATGTTATAATAGGTTGAAATGATGAAATGATTATAAAAACTATTTCTCTTATATAGATTATACTATGATGAAATGGTTGTGAAACCCATTTATTTTAATGGGTTTTGATATGATTATTTGTTTATGATCTTGTGGAATACGTATGCATTATTTTCATTCTTTATGGGATATACATATATCTCCCACCAATGGATTGGGTAAATATTGATATCTCAAGAGATGAAAAAGATGGTAATATGGAGTGAAACTTTTTCACTAAGTGAATTTTTCCGATGATACTTGGGGTAATAAACCCATTCCACTATGATTGCCTTAGAAATGATCCTTGAATAATATATATAAATGATTTTCTAAATTTATTTATATGACTTAATTCCTTGTTTTTTTATGTTTTATTCTCTCATGGATCATGTTCATTTATTTTCATAAGATTCTTGTCTTATAAACTTCTGATATTTGTGAAATGACTCAATTTTATCATCTATGATATACTAGATACAGTTTTCAAATGTTATTATCATTTTATCATACCCTTATGTTCATGATATATTGATATGTCAATTTTTTACTCATATTGGTAATCTAAGATCACCATTTCTTAGGTTTTCATTCAATATCTTATGATAAAAGGTATTATGTATAAATAGTTCCCTTTAGTTATTATTCATTGGGATTTATAAATCTTTAATTATATTTTTTAAAAGGGGATCCTGCGATAATTTTAATAATAATACCTTTAATGCTCACCCCTATATATGTATAAACTATATTTTAGGTCCATATGATCTTATTATTGGTCAGGATGAACATTACAATTACATGGATTTGTTCAGGTTATTTTTGTGATTTTAGGTATCTACTGAGGATATCTTTTGGTACATGTAGTTTTCTTTTAGCTTTTAAATTGTACGAAATTGCATGATTTTATTTGAATTTCATTATTTTAATTTATATGAAAAGATTTTGATTGATTTTTTAGATCCTATAAATCATTACATAATTAATAGAGGGAAATTCCTTCTATCTTTGTGTATGATATAACCTTTGTGGTTATTATTAACACAAGTCCTATTTGAGGTGGGATTCGGGTATCAATATCTATGTTATCTCATTTATATCTCTAGAGGTGTACCTTTGGAGGGAGGGTGTTGAGAAAGAGTCATATAAGAGGATCATGTTAAGAGATAAGCTGGAGTATGGAGATAGAAACTAGTGAGAATTTCATGGTTTAGTAGGGAAACAATTTCATCTTATTTTAGTAGGAGACATAAAAAAGGGAGACTAACTAATACACATGTATTAATGGATATCTTTGATCCCATTCAAATAAAATTATTTTTACAAAACCTACTAATATATGTGATACTGGTTCTATGGAAGAGACATAGGAAAGGATGATGATTCATACTTCTTTGTGCATGTTCTTGAATGGGTATACCATTGAAATTGATTAAAAATTAAATAAATAAATAATAATATATTAAAATTTTCTATATTCCATGTGTAGTTTTCCCTTGAAATTTTTTATTTTAGAGATATTCCTCTAGGTTTACGTACCCATCGGGTTCATGTAGACATTGTTCAGTAGGATGTAACAGTAGATTCTCATAGTTTTGTGTTCATCGATGATGAAAATTGAAGGAGTAAACAAAAATAGTTTCATATCCAAATAATGTATAAGTATTATGGATACTTTTTTTAATTTGTGATAGAAGACTAGTGAGGGGATTTAGAGATATCCTTCAGTTTGATCTATACATAGAATGAGAACTGGGTTTTGTTTTTAGTGACAATGTTGTGTGGAGGAGCTTGATAGTGGTGGTTCATACTCATATAGAATAATGAAAACTTTTAAGTATTATGGTAGAAATTTCAAAACAATTTTTGAGTAGAGTTTCATTCATTGACCATGAATCTAGTAAGTATTAAGGGGGTATATACCCATTGACAAACGATTTCCAATGTGTTTGAGTATAGAATCTCTTTTATGGCCCTTGTATGATATGATTTTGACCAATTACCATATTTGGAGGCCAAGGTGAGCAATTTTGAGGAGGATTTAAAACCATATATTCATTTTCATGTCACCAAGTTTATACAACCAACGTATCTAATTTTTCAATTGAGGAAATTGGTTACTAAGATGATTTTATACATGAAGATATCATTATTAGGGGATCCATTAAGATACTACAAATAGAACATCCTTTTTCTGAGGTTCCTAGTTTACTAGTCTAAAGAGATATTAGATATCTAGGGGTATGTGCAAGACATCACCATCTAGATTCTCTAGGTATGGAAGATCTCATAAACCTACTAAGTGATCATATATATGTTTATAGTGTGGTCTCCATGGTCGTATGTTGAGATAGTTCCTGACCATTTTAATTAGTAAGTGTGTGGAATGTGTTCTGCTTCATGATCCTTTATTATAGATGTTCTAACCAATGTGGTAGTATAAGAATTCTACAACCATGGATTAGAATATAGGATATGGGGTTGTAAGAGGATAACCCAATGAGGATACATTTCCTAATATATAATAGTACAGTAGTGGAGGAGTCCATCATTAGAGAAATAGAGGTTTTGGAGCAGGCTGCGGTTAGTTGAATTCTTTAGGATACATGATCATAGAAATCCATATATCATTAAAGGTATACTTTTCTTGTTTTATACTTAAGTTCATGACTTTTTTAATTTAATAACTACACAATCCATCATATCACCTCCCAAACACCATGGTTTGGGACATGAGAGGGAGATACATATAGTTCCCTTGGCATTGACTATGCTTGTTGGAGGCCGAAATTATTTATTAAATATTTGTATAGATTATAAGATAGTTTTTTGATAGAACCACAGTTGGGGAGACTTCTTATGTTTGTGGATACATACACATGATATCATAGTTTGCATGAATTGGATTTATTCAATTTGGGATATCATTGACTACTCTAAGAGGAATATTGTGTTCTATGATTCAAATGAAGAGCATTACTTTTTTAAGTGAGAAATATCCTTATATGGGTCAAATTCGTGTCCCAGTACTTTAATACATAAAGGACATGTAGATTTTGAGTTCTTTATATGTTCAACTTATGGTATTTCCCATGGTTATTATAGATTACCCTAATAGATTCCCTAAGGATATTGTGGTGTTACCCCCACAATAAGAGATTGATATTATGATAAAACTATAAACAAAAACTTCTCTTATGTTGATGTTTCATTATATGATGAATACTTATGAGTTGTGTAGTATGTGGATTTTGATCAATGGTATTTTTAAGTGAGTATTTGTTCTTCCATGTGTGTTTCTTTGGGGTTCTATAGGTTATTTGTAAATAAGGGAAATGGTATTCTATATCTCTGGATCATTTATCATCAATTGAATATGAAGATAGTTATGAACCTATACCATAAACCATGGACTATTTATTTATATTATATGTTTAATAGAGCTTTCTAGTTCATGAATATTAATCTATATTTAGGAAAAATCATATGGGGTGAAGGATGAGGATATACCGACGACTACTTCACATTTTAGTTATGGGAATAGCACTTTTTTGTTATTCAATTCAGTGTGAGTAACACTATTAATATTTTAATGGGTTTGATGAATATATTGTTAAGTGAAATTCATGATTAGTTCATGGAGGTTTTCATCAATGGAATTATTGTTTACTCCATGTCCATGGTAGATCACATAGGGAATATGAATGTTGTTTTGGAATTTCATCATTATCATCAGCGGTTTGAGAAGCTATCAAAGTGTGAGTTTTATTATCGTGAGGATCATTTCATGGGTCATGTCATATCATAGTGTGATGAATCCTATATCCTATGTATTTTGAGGAAGATATGTAATTTTAATACCCTAATAATATTTCATAAGTCTTATTTTTCCTTCAACATACAGGGTATTAAATGTTGTTCTTACCCGACTTCTCTCAAATTGCAACTCTAAAAGAATTTACAAGAGTGGATGAATAATTATTGTGGACTGAGTAGTTACAAGAAGACTTAATAAATATATAAGAGATGTTGACAATCATATAGTTATTTTTATACCAAAAGGGAGAGTTCAATTTTTGGTGTTCTATGATGCATCATGTCTTTTCATGGGAAGTGTTTTATGTGGAAATTATTTTTTGATTCTTAAGGGTACCATAAATTACATCCCCATATGCATAAATATACATTACCATGATATTGAGTTTGTACTACTTCTATTTTCCCTAATTTTGGAGTGATATTACAATATTAATGTTCTTTTTTTCACCGATCACAAGAGTCGGAGGTATTCATTCTCCTAGTGTGGAATGAACACACAACATTGACAGTGGATGGAAATATTACAGAGCTTTTACTTTGAGATTACATGTACATAGGGAAAGGATAATATTGTAGTTGATGGGATGAGTAGAAAGTCACATAGTGATGTTATGAATGAATCTGAATATTCCTATAGAGTGATATATTTACTCACAGCTATGAGCATCAACATGGGAGATGTTTGTGGTATATGATTACTTTTCTAGATAATAGTGTAACCTTCATTGTAGAATCGGGGAGAGGATTCCCAATTGGGGTATTTTGAGGTGGATTTCTTGAGGGAACATGTTGTTTAATGTGTTTCCCTTGGTGGTTTGTCTGAGGATATGAAAACCTGCCATTATTTAAAGGGGGGATTTTTGTTCCATCAGTGATGTGTGAGGTGGTTCTTCTCGAGTTCCAAAACCCACCCTTTAAAATTCATCATAGTATTATGAATATGAACCATAATATGAGAGGTCAATTTTTTAAGGAGTTATATTATATAGTTTATGTCTCAATGTTTAGTCATTCCATATGTGAAGGATGAACATCATTATACCAATGGTTTTCTCTAGTGTTCAAATTTTATTCAGTGGAAGTGGGTGGGGATTTCGATGGAAATTTTAAATAGTTTGCCTCAATCTCAAAGAGGTTTTGATTCCATAGAGATGATGGTGGATTTTTTTGATGAAATCATGTCACGTTTTAGTGAAAAATATTCAAAATCATCATATGTTTCTATCTATGAAGTATTTGGACGATTTTTTGACTCTCCACATTGTCCCAATAATGATTATCTATTATTGTAATCCATATTTTACAGCCAATCTGTGGAAATGTATCTAGAATGTTTTTTGAGATCAGTTGTAACACAACTATTACATTCCATCTGTAAAGGAAAATAAGACAGATCTTTCTCTCAAATCTACTGATGACATATTTTGTGCTTGTGTCCAAGATTTAGGAGTATTTGAGATGAGGATACTTCTATTGACTGAATTTTATTATAATAATAGTTCTCACCCCACCATTGGTGTGGAACCATTTTAATAATTTTATTTTGGAACATTCCATTATCCTTTGTGCTATACTAGGGTCTAAGAGTTAGTAATTCATAGGCTAGAAGTAGTGCAATGAACATCCAAGATGGTTAAGATGATTAGAGATATAATGAAGGTGGCATTGGATCCTCAAAATTCTTACTCCTACCATAGGATGAGACATATAGAGTTTGATGTCATAGATCAAGAGTTCCTAATGAGGAAGACAGATCATGTAATGTAACATATTGGTCTTTACAGTAAGCTTTCTCTCTAGGTCATCTGGACATTCGACATTTTTGGCTAATATTGGAGATATGGCCTATCAAATAACACTTTTACTATATATGATCAAGATACATGATGTATTCCATGTGAAAAAAAATTGATTTTATATTCATTATTAATATAATATCATTATTTGGGGTGGGATCAATGTTGATGATGATGAAACCATTGAGGAGTAGTATGTTATGGTTCATAGATACTAGGAGAAGGTGTAATTTGGGTGTGATATTACCTTGGTTCATATCCTGTAGTGAAAAGGTGACTTGTTAGAGATAACATAAGAAAATAAATCATAGATAAATTATTATTAACATAATCTATTTTATGTTTATAGTTTCTTTTTTTCAATTCATTTATTGTCTTGACCTTTATATAGTGTATGATATCATTAACTCTTCTTTATTACATTCTTGTGGCCTAGCTATTATTTGAGATGTATCTCCCTTAGGATAGTGTTTATGATCCATTTTTTAATGTTACAATGTCATTTTTTATTTTTCCTCTAGCTGAGGTGGTTCTTTCTTGTATGGTGGTGAGATTGTTGAGATGTATCATAGTGGGTGGTTTTTCATATGACCTTGTTCCTTCTATTCCCAAGAGGTTCATTTTAATTCTCATTAAGGATAATTTTTTTGAGGTATATAATTCATTGTTATAGATTTTCCATGAGTATTACCTTTTTCATTCAAAGATGGTTCTTAGTGGTTTCAAGGATTATGCGTTTTTGGAAATATTTAAATTAATAATAGTTATTTCATTTTTTGAAATTTTTAAACAAAAGTGAATTTTGAAACAATAATATTTTATTTATGGATATTTACTTTGAGGATTAAATTGTTTTCAAATAAGTGAAAATTTTTATGGAAAATGGATTATAATTTATTATGTTATTAATATTCTTTTCCCCCCATAATTAATATTTTTAAAAAAATTAAAAAAAATTTGGAAAAGAATTCCCTTATATAGGACCCATTGTCAACGTAAGGGAAAGATTGTTTTCTTGAATATTTTATAAGTGTAATATTATATTACCCTTATTTATGCCTTGGAATGGGACTGTATAATGGAGAATGAGATACACTTTTACTAAAAACATATCGTACGTAAGGGAAATGTGGAATTGTTTAATCATATATTAGTGTAGGTTCGGTTTACCATTATGTGAGCCTTTGAAAAGTGTTGTGTAAGGGTAAAACAAGATACCCTTACATTAAACCCCAAATATACATAGGGGTATCATTTTTTCCATTTTCTTTATCTTCTTCTTCGACCTCTGACACCCCAGGTTCCTCTTTTAAACATTTTTATTTCCAAAAATCATGGAAATAATTTAATTTTACTCATTTAATTATTCATAACTCCCTTTTAAATTATTTTCAGCATTCTAATATTATATGTTTGTCTTAAATGAATCATTAGGTAATAAAATCACTGATTCAATTATTTTTCATTTTGGAATATGATTTACTAGGAATTTTACAATACATAGGCCAGTCTACCTTAATTAATGAATTATTTTCCCACTAATTTAGATGACCCCAAGACCCTATCTTTTAGTAAGAAATCATTTGTAGATTATCATAACTCTCCCTTTTGGATTTCCTTACATATAAACCAATTTATATTTTGTATATTTTGTATATTTTTATTTCCATGGAAAAAATAGTAGGTTGGGGACTTTTTGGTTCTCATATTATTTTATGTGAAAGATTGATATTATTATGATTTGTATCTTTAGATGTTATTGAAATTAACATTAATATTTTTTAAACTATAATAAATAATTAAGTGGGTTTATGGTCCTTTTAATCACATGATTTCCACCATGAAAGCATTTTTCAACTTCTTTTGTTAGATGGTGCTCTATCCATTTTTATGCATTGTTATCATGCTTGTTTTTTATTTGGTTTAAAAATCATAACATGATGTAAATATTTGAATAATGTAAAGGAGGTAATTTTCATTGGATAAAAAAATTATAGAGGAAAGTTAAAATGAATCAATTAAACATTTAATTTAATGGAAATAAAATTATACTTGAGGAATGTATATTTAAACAAAATATTTCAGTTATATAATTTGGATAATTAATGTGAAGTTAGTCTTCATAATGATTAAATAACATTGACTCATGTTTTAATTTAAGTTTTCTTCCTCATAATTTTATCAAACATGAGTTATTTTTTTATTTTTGTTAAATAAATCTTATCTTTTCATTACTAATGCCTTGGGTTACTTATTTTGAATCTATTATAACTGAATTAGTTAATCCAAGATGTTAAATAACTGGTTTGATGATAAATATAATTTATTTGGAACCTAGTGACCCAATTTTCTCATCAATGTTAAAGGACATGGATATTTGGGACTATAATACCTAATGACTCTGTATATTGTTTCCTTTCGTCCATGATTTTTTTCTCTAGATGAAAGCCTTGTAATTTAACATGATGTGAGCCTTGTATGGCTGATTGTTTATAAAAAATGGTCAGTGAGTCATTGTTTTATGACATTATATAACACCAATGATGGAGGGATGGATGGATAATGATATGTAAGAAGTTGACGGGGATGGAACCTAGTCTGATGGGATTGGATGAAGTTAGTATTTCTCATTATTTTGATAAAAAATTGGCCGATTTCTGGTTAACAAGTATTATTCAAAAGTTATATATCCAAGTTTCTTGATTAATGGTATTCCTTTACCCACTACATAAGGTAATTTGTTTTACATCTTTCTGGATCTATTTAATAGTAATATAGGATGATTCCTAGAATATTTGTAATTATAGAATTATGATTTCTAATAAATGTTTTATCTCATGGGGTTTGTTCTTGATGAAATCATTAAAAGTACAAGGTCATGAGAAACCATGGGATCATTATTTAATGTGTGTGGTAATGGGAATTAGTTGATATATGTGTAAAAGTAATGATAAACAAATTTTAATGGTTAATTGAAATAATTAATTTATAGTGAATTTCTTAAAGAAAAAAATAAATGAAATTCTCATTGAATTCTTGTGTTCTTATAGGATGATAATCTCAAAGAAGTAGAAGTCGATTGTTTGATAAATGAAATGTAAAGATGATACAATGACTAGGATGATTCCCATACTATGATTTTGAGTTATATTATATCATATATATATTTTCAGTTCATACACTAACCCTCCCATTTAGATAGGGTGATAGGATCACAATGGACTTTAGGAGGGTGTTTTTTCCACCATATAGGTTGGCAAGGAATAGATTGTTGACTAACCACTCTTACCCCACACTATTCTCCTGGTTGTGTCATGTGGTGTTATGCATGATCATTATCATTCCCATATATGTGTGTAGAGGGCTATAATTTCATATATTTATTCTAGAAACATGTATCTCTAAATATAATATCTTATGTATTACTATAGGTCTGTAATGTATGGGAAATTAGGGGTTGAGGTATAATAATATACATACATTCTGTTCTTTCTCCCAATATGTACTAGGTACAATGTAGATATATTTCATGGGATGAGAAGACGATTTGATTCATAATATGCATGATATAATACATTTTATCATTTACATTTGGGTTGGATTAATTTTAGAGAGAGATGGATTTCTGTGTGCAACATTGTGTTAGATCATAAAAATAGTGGGGAAGTTATAGTGGGGTACCATATTTTGATATTATATTATTTAATACATTTATGTGATACCTGGTGAGAGATAGATATTATGAATATTGGAATTCTTTATACCAATTCATGTGGATAGTTTTTTCACTAATTGTTCCATTAACGTTAGAGTTATTTCTCTATCTTTTTCATGATAGTTATTGATGAAGATCGTACTAACTATACCTATTATTCTTGACCTATGTATATAAAAACTTATTTTCAGACATACAAGAGAAGTCTGGTTATTATAATAGAAATTTGTAGCTCATGGAGTTATCTGGACTTAGAGGTCTATACCAAGGTTATCTTATATTAGTTTTAGTTTTCTTATAGTTTTCCTGTTTTATGACATGACATGCATTTTTTTCAATTATTTTTCATTTTTATTAACTAGAGTTGTTGTGTGTTTCTATATTTTGTCTCATTCAAAAAAAACAAAGAGGTTAATTATTCTCATATGTTTATATGACATACCCTATATGATTATATTCATCTTGTGTACAATTGGAGGGGGGTTTCAGTCAATATTATCCCTTTTCCATCATTACTAAAACCAACTCTAATGTCTACTCCACGAGACTCAATCCCATCAACTATGACTCACCTTCCACCATCCAAAATAGAGGCGATTTGTATGTCCTACCATATAGTTCCATATATGGTTCCATATAAACATTTTCTGGACATCTATTGTTATATGTGAACTCCAAAATTTATAGGTTCTTCTCCCAAGACCCACTAAATTCTAGAACACATGCTCCTGGAATATCCTAAAGCATGTAAATAGTACGCTCGAAATTCCAATCTGTATATGGGTGGAATGTTATACTCAGTAAAACCAATTTACCAAAAACCATCTACATGCCCTTCTATGAGATAAAAGAAAAAAAATGTCCATGGTCCAAAATAATTCTCCATAGAAAACCATGTAGATAGACCATATCATGAATGTACAAATATCTCAACTGGTCCACTAATAAAGTCTTTGGTTTAGGCAAAAAATGTTCTAATTTTTTTCATTGAATCCACAATCACCCAAAAAACATCATTTTTCGGAGTCATCTTTTACAGAACCACCAAAATGTACATATTAACATCATCCCACTTATATTACAAAATTGGAAACAATTGTAGAAAACTATTATATCATTGATTCCAAACATCTACCATTTGACTAGTTTATCATCATTTCATTAACTATACAATCTCCTCTTTCCTTACTAGCCAACAATATTATCGACATAGGATACTATATATTTTTCTCAAAACTGGATTCACCTCTCACATTGAGGAATTAAATTTACACATCAACTCATAATGCATAAAAGTAGAAACTAATTCATGGCCCTAGACATAGATGACCTCATAATCTTCTATTGTCCAATAAAATAGTTTCTCCCCAACTTCAATGAACTCCCTCAAGTAAAAACACTCTAGATCCTCATACTGGCTCTCTCTGATCTGGCTCAAAAGTCTGGATCCCAGTACTGCTGATGTCTGTGTCATCTTTTCATAGCCCTCATGAACCACAACATGCATATCATCTAACAAGGTCAATATATTCCACTTAGAGATAGACTCCTGAACTGCATGAGTCTAAGTTTTCCTACTAAGATATTCATAAAAACTATTTATCTTCCGAATCATATAGGCTAGATCAAAATAAAATGACTCCATATACACAAACCACCTATACTACCATAGATTAAAATAATGTTGGGAAAAAATATACTTTAATATATTATAATCGGTATATATAGAAAAAAAATTTCCCCACAATTAATTCCATAAGTACATCAAAGAATAAACCACTACAGCTAATTCGAAGTGGTGTATAGGGTAGTTCCATTCATGTGTCTTCAACTTCCATGACCCATACACCACCACTTGATCATCATGAATCAACACTACTCCAATACAAATCCAAGATGTGTGACATAACACTGTATAGTCTTACCCAGGATTGGGTAGGATCAAGATCGGTGTGGTATTCAAACACTTCATCAACTCCTGGAAATCATTATCACATTCCCCCACCCATTCAAACATAAATATGTTGTTATTCAAGAATAAATGTGGTGCTTCCAAGAATGGAAAGTCCTATATGAGCCTTTGATAATATCCACATAACACTAGAAATATATGAATATAAAAAATATTCCTTGATTTATCCCATGAAAGAAAAAAACTACACCTTCTATAGAACAGAACTCGAGGATGATCCTAAATAATTAGCCTTCCCCATAGCTGCACTTCTTTCCACTTCTATGGTTGACATTATCATACCACCACTTCCTACTCTCGGAAGAAATACCTCCTCTTCATGCAGTTGAAACCAAATTTCCTCTATTAAAAGCTTCCTTTAGGTTCCCCTCAGATATGAGAGCCTGATCCAACACATTATAAAATAGTTTTTGATGAAATATATTTACATGGTACTTTATATCACATTTAATACCACCCTGAAAACTCCTTGACGTATCTATATCATCCCCATCTAACACTGGGGAAAATATCTGTAAGTAGAAAAAGTGACTAGAATAGTCCATTACAGATATACTCTCCTAGTTCAACTGTATAAACTTAGCTACCCTCTCCAACATCATGGTCTATAGATAAATGTTATCCTTGAACATATCTAAAAAATCCTTCAATAACATATCATATTTCTACCCTGTTCAAGCATGAATAGCCTACCATTGTGTCACTAATCCTCATGACATATTAGCAGCCAACTTGACACTCTTCTCAGCTGGAGTCTCTAAATTGGCAAGTATATTATGGATGGAATCAATCCATGACTAAACTACCTCAGTTCCACCCTCTCTAGTGGAATTCATAGGGTGATGTAATTGAATCTCTCATGTCAGGTCATACATACTCTTTACAACCTTCTATGGACCTATCTCTATAAATGAGATAAACCATAAATGTTCTCATAGAACTTCTCTCCACCTTCATCACCTAGAACTATCAGATCCTCCAGTTCCACTACTGTAGGCACATCTCTATTCATGTCCTCTTTTCTTCTTCTAAAATAGCATCGTAACGGTTGTATATCTCTACAATTACAAAAACACAACTTAGGACACATTTTAAAAAATGAACACATTTCAGAAGACGGAATACATAATTTCAAAAAAAATCACCCCCTATCCTTACAAAACATTAATACTGAGGAACTACCACAGCAACTAAACATCCAAATTCTTGGTCATGGTTAAAAAGGGTTAACCACATTATTATATTACATCATGTCATTAATCAACCAATTTACTCACAAATTACATCATTTTATAACTTTTAAATCCACATCAGGAACAATTTTCTGTCCAATTATACAAGAAATGAATAAAAAATAGATTTTAAAAACTTACCCAAAACCTTATTTTATCACGTGTGCCAAAAAATGATTCATGTCATAATAATTATTGATTTCCTATAATTATACATGCATAATCAACAGTCATTATTTATAGGGCCATGACTCAATTCTAATATAATCTAAAAAATAAATATAACAACACACAATGAGTGTATCACTCAAGGTGAAATAACATCCAACTATAACAACACACATTAGTAACACCAATCCCCCCAAGGTTACTTGTTTTACCCTCATAAATGTGTTAGATATTCCCATACCCAATCTCTTGATAATGACCAGAATCTTCCTTATCTTTTCATACTATTCAAAAATAGTAAAATATAACTTAAAAAAGAAAACACACATTTGATACAACTTTGTAACATCCTGACCAAGGTGCCACACATCGGTGTCCCGATCTGATTGGTTACATAACCTCAAGTGTTCCTCTATTGTTTTACAAAGGATGATGACAAGAAACAAGGGTCTAATATAGATACAATGGGGAGACTATACCTTCTTCGTCAAAGGAGAACAATAGTAGAAATAAATAATATTAACCAAATGATATAAACAACAACAAGAAAAACAAGTATCACATGATGACTAAAACATGAATACAATATCCAAACCAAAACCGTATATATGCAATTCCAAGTATGTGTCAGGTGTAAAATGAAAAGATAAAATGAAGAAACACTAACACTCCCATGTGGGTCCCAACATCATGTGTGGTTCCCTCACCCACGCTCCATCCCGACTCATCCATCTAACATAATGCACTTTCCCTTATCATGTCCTACAAACATTATGTCTTTTTGGATACCGATCATGCTGCCCGAGTAGGGTGTGAGTACAACATAGTTGAACACCAAAAAGTATTATAAAAAAATATTAATTAAATAATAGTTTATGGAGTTTTATAAATAATAATTAAATTTCATAAATAAAAATTTAAAACATTTAAGTATTCTTTAATTAACCATATAATTTACTAAGTCCACGATGTCACCTGAACCATCAATACCAGCTTCAACCCTTTCTGGAGTCTGAACGATCCCCAAGGAATATCATATATCATCATACCATGGTTATCATTTACTATATAAGTACAAATCACATCATGGACAATTGGAACCATATTCCAATGGAAATATCATGGGTGTATAATGTCGTGTCTAAAACCTTGTTGGTATTTAGAGAATTTGTCCATATCCCACACCTCAATTTCATAAGGGTATTTGGAGCTGTAGTGTTTTTCCCACACTCATTATTACATATGGGTATTTTGAGACGTTGTCACTTTCCCAAAAAAAGATATTTCATATGGGTTTTTGGATCCTCCATCCTTGTACCACAAATCAACATCCTAAATATTATATATATCACAATATCACACAAATCGCAGTTTCATACACATCTTGGTTATGCGTCATTAACCTTATTATAAAAAAATTTATTTTGATTTTACCTTTTCAATTTATCACAAAAACCATTATTATGAATTTCAATTGCATGGAATAATAAAAAAAAATTCATCATTAAATATTTTTTCAAAATTTAATCAAATAACAGACTAACCCATTATGGTTAGGCTAATCATCCCTTTATATTCATTAGAAATTAAATATGTATCTCAACAAAAAACCAATTACACAAACCCATTTAATTTAACAATTACACAATCCCAATATACCATAAATTCCATAATCACATTATAATATTTAAAATGGGCCCGTATGGGGCAGAGCACGAGTGAGACCTTCCTTGGTGGTAGGGTTTCCTGCTGCCGATTCCTCCCTCCCTTACCATCTTCCTCTCCCCTAGGGTTCTTCTCATATTGACAGTGTCAGATCTTGTACACTTCGGCTCCCTCATCCCAATACAACTCCTCCTCCAAGAAGCCAAGAAGCTTTGGCGTATTTGTGAGGAGCGTCTTGCGGATCTGGTCCCAGATGTGCTTGGTGGTTGCTGTCGAGAAATTGGATGGTTCAGATTTCTCTTAGATCGGGTCTTCTGAAATTGGCCTTCAACATCAATGAGGGTTTCTATGCCAGTGATCTTAGAGAGGTAAGCGTGGTTCATGGAATTCTGTTGGCTTTTTTCTTCCGGAGTCAGCCTTTAGAAACAGTGAGTGTTTCTTGGATCCGTAGAGCATCGAGGTGTGAGGCAGTGATGAAGGTTTTGGTATGGTTCTTCTAGCATCTACCTTTAGTGATTGAAATGGTTTATTGGTGCTGATGTGAACTGCAGTACTGGTCCCCCTCCTTCCACATCATTTCATATCTGCGTCTTTGTGTTTCCCTTCCATAACGGGTGTTTGTGTCTTTGAGGTAGGGGAATTGTTTCATCTCCTCATCAGTTTTGTTTTCTACTTTTCTTCGAGGTTGGAACAGGTAGTGCCATCATCTTATCCTAGATCAATTTGAGGCCACTGAGGGTGACCTTATGAATGCTTTGTGATTGAGAAATTTCCTCGTTTGTTCTACCCTGTTTCATTTTTTGTCCCTTTGGGGTTCTTATCTTGTGTTACAGGGTCTGATAACTTCATTTGATGATTCTCCTATGCTCTTTTTGACTTTCCCTTTGTGCATTCCACCACTTTTGGCTAGTTCCAAGGTTTATTTGGAAAATTGGGATGATGTTTGGATTATCTGATTATGATTTTTCTGATCATGGAGGATCATGTGATTGGTTCTCACATATCCACAAGGTGATGGTCACGCATGTTTTTGTGGTGTTTTTTTGGACGGGTTTGGTCCTGGACAGGGTTCTTTGCCCAACCAGTTAATGGTTCCTTGTGATGATATGCTAGTTCTCACTTGGCCTCAAAGTAATTTGTATGGTGGGTTCTCCCTTAACCAAAACTTTTTTGAAAAATAAAATAAATGACTTTTCAATCATAATCACATTATATTATTAATTAATTAACCAATTAATTAACCAAATCAACCAATTTCAATTTTCCCCAATTAATCCCAATTCATTATCAAATGGAAATTCAACATAATAAAATTAAATTAAAGTTGAAATTACTCAATAGTGTAATTTTAAATTTTACAACTATATTCATGTAATTTAAATATGGAAAATGGGAATTTCCATTCAGACTGTATACCTGAAGACATATGATGAACTCTTGCCAAGAGAAATCCCCAATTGAAGTGAAAAAAGAACACAAACAAGAATGGAATTTGGATATAAAAACTATATCCAAGATCAAATATATTATATTAATCAAAACATGGATCTAGATCCATTAACAACATAAGAAAACCACCCTTCCAAATGTGAGAGAAATACTGGAGAGAGAGAGAGAGGGAAACCAATCGGGGTTTGATCTCTTATCAAATGAAATGTAGATATGATAAACAGATCTTAGATTTACCATGAAAAGATTTTTAAGCCTTTATAATCCCTATTAGAGCCTCTATAAGTGATATAATCTAGTTAGGGTCGATCTAGGGTGTTTAGAGATACAAGACAAGGGTTTGAAAAAAAATTTAGTTAATTTTTAGGGGAATTAATTCCACATGCACAGTTTCCTAGAGAGGGGCATATGATTTTCCAAATCATGGCCCTAACTGTGAGCCTAAACTATGGGGGTTCACAGTTTTTCTTAATAGGGCACATGTTTGGAAGAAAATTTCACAAACTGTGCAATCCCTCCTTGTCTATGGTTGTACATTTTTCATGGACTGGGCGAATGGTTTGGGGAAATCATGCATCACCCGTGCACTTCCCAAATACCCTCCAAATATATATATATATAACAAAAACTCATCCAATACCATAAAAAAGTAAATTATAAACAAGAAACAAAAAATAATATATATACATGGGCTTGATAAGTCTTCAGAAAAAAGTTTAGATCATACACTAACCTCAATTATTTCGTGCTTTTAATGTTATATAACCAATTTTGTGATTAATTAATTTTTTTTAATCTATAATTGAACCATATTAATTACTATAATTCCATACATGGTTTAATTATACCATCTTATCACCCATTACTTAACAATCCCACTTTTTTATCATCCTTTCGGATGCTAACTACCTCATGTTTCATGTATGTTTTTGTATAGAAATTATGTTCCCTTAACATTGATCATTGTTCATTCAAATTAATAATGTTAATAATTATATAAATATAATATATATTCATAATGTACTTATTTTTAACCACTCATAAAAAAATATTTTGAAAAATAAATTACATTACTATGTAGAGACGGTATTCTGTATGTATGCATGAGCGATTTTTCCATATTTTGATGGTTGGAGTAAGAGAAAGGTAAATATTTATTCAATATTGTAGAATTATTATTATAAGATAAATATTATATATAAAAATTAAATATATCTTTATAACAATACATGTATATATTTTGTGGAGGTGGTTGTCCACTAATGCACAGAAGAGACATTATCATTTAATAATGGACAGTAAGATAAGAAGTCATATATGATATTATAATTATAAAATATAATGATTTCATAATATTCATATAAAACTATAAAACCATCATAATAACCATCCATTAATGATGTATATGTAATATGAATTATATCACTACGTGGAAGCGGTAATCTACATGTACACATTTGTGCTAGTTTAATCTCTCGTTTGATGAAATAGGGTTATAAATGGTTGTAACATCATTATAAAAACATATTATTATATTTATGGTACTATTGTATTTAGTGTCTATTGATAAAACACAGTTATATTAAGTGTAAGAAGAAATAAAATAGAAGCATCTCAGTTAAGATCTATGACTCTTCATTAAGGGAAATCTGATGCGTTACTTTTTTAGACTTGAAAGATTGGTCATAGGACAACAAAAGAATCTCTAGAATGAATTTATGTATTCGAAGAAGTTTTTTTAGATGATATTTTCAATTATTTAAGGCTGAAATGGTTTGAAAAATGGTGGATAAAATCTTTCATTTTATAAGTGAGGGGATGGACACACATGGGGTTTCTTAAAAGACATCAATGAAAAAAGGTCACATTCAATGGATGATGGATAAAAATTTCAAGGTATTAAAATAATAATATTAAAAGGGTTAAATAAATTTAAAAAATAATATTATTTCAAAATTGGGGGCAAATCCGACATTTATCTCTTGGTTAAGCTCCCATGTAAACCCGTATTAACCTTGAATATGGTAACACAATTTTAAACTTTTTACTATTAATAAGGAAAAAAAGTTAAGTTGAAACTATTATATCATATTAATTATTATAATTAAAAATATTTATATGATTTTAAAATATTGAATTTCTATAATTGGAATAATTTAATAATGAATATGTACACAAAATGCACTGAAATCTCATTTTAGACAAATGTGTTTTTAAACATAAAACATAATTTACATCCAAAAATTTATTTGTAAAACCCCTAAAATCAATGATAAAAATATTATATTATCTATATAATCAAAAAATTTAATTAAAAACATTAACCAATTTAGATCAATTAAATTTATTAAGATACATACACATTTCAGTCCTGAAAACTATATTTAGAAAAAACAAATTCTGTTTTATGCCTAAAAATGAGCTTATACAAAAAACAAGTATAATACTGATTCTTGTGTAATTAATTTTTTCATTTATAATTAATTTATTCTTATGTTAAATTAACATCATATTCCAAAAATAATATGGATTTTACTAAAAAATAAATTAATGTTTTTACAAAATCATGAGTTCTCAATATTAACGGGAAAATAAATATTTTATAAAAAAAGATTAAAATTTACACTAAGATATTATTGAAAAGAATATTTAAAAAACAATATTAATTTATTCAATAAAATATATAAAAACGATATAAATTATTCATATTATTATTTTCACAAAATTAAACAAAAAAATTATTTAAAAAAATGAAGCACTAAATGACCTTACTAAAATTTGGGTATTAATTTTTTATAAATTAATAAATAAATTAAAAATATTGAAAATATTTATACATATTATTCATTATGTGTTTCTTACTATTAATATAATCCATTTTAACATCTATGTTATGAAGTATTACTATATCTAACCTTATTTAGACTCAGGGTTTCATATAAAGAATGTTATCATATTCTTCAAGTGTATTTAAAATGAAATACATATCAAATATTGTGGTATTACATTCTAATCCACCTTTAAATAAATTTCCCCCTAAAAATCAAATATCTATGGTAAAAAAACATGATATGTTTTCTTTATCAAATCCTCATGTTCTAATGTAGATTCCTCTAATTTCCAATCCCTCCAAATAACATTAACTTGTAATATATTCTTGTTCTGTAGAATTTTATCACTATGATCCAAGATTTTGATCTGTTTTTCTTCATAGGAAATATCATAGTCTAGTGGTATGACCTCCATGTTCCTTAAAAGTGAAATATCAGTTATGTACCTACTCAGGATATATACATGGAACACATCTTGATGATGAGAGAGGCTTAGAAGTATCTCCATTCAATAAGATAAAAACACTACTCGAACAAGAATCTTGAAGGGTATAATATTCCTAGGGTTGAGCCTTAACTTGTTCCAAAATCTCAAAACGTTTTTAAAGGTGGAACTATATGGGAAAACATTCTCTCTAACTTTGGATTCTTGATTACTCTGATTATTGATAGTGTATCTCTTTTATTCTATATGAGATACCCTTATGAATACATGAATGTATTTAAACTTATCTACAATTTAATCAACTATATCATGTCTCGATAGATTTATTTTTCTATATTTTTTTCATCATGTTACTATTATACATTTCTTTCAAAATAGGGAATTATAAGGAGCGATCTAAATAATCGAGTTGAAGGTATTGTTCTATGAAAACTAAAATAGGGTAAGGTGTTGATCCCAATCACATTTGAAATATTGAGAAAAAGATCTAAATATACCCACTATGGGTTGAATGATTCACTTAAAATTATAATCTATATAAGGATGATAAGAAGTATTGAAACACAACTCTATATCCGAAACATGTTGTACAATTTTCATGAACATTTTGTTCCACCTAATATCAGAATAAGATACAATAAAATATGGTACCCCTTGAATCCTTCTCAATTACATAATTTATAATATGTAAATTTTTTTGATAGGGGAGTCTTATATAATTTAAATTATATGTGAGGAAGTTATAAGGATATCTACTATAACCAAAATAGAATTATTAACTTTATATATTTTGTTGAGTATAATAAAAAACGATGATGATTTTTTTTATTTTTGTTTTAGTGGTGTAATTAGTTTTAAAATATCCTCAGAAATATATATTTCATCATTAAATTGTTACCATACCAAGTACTAAGATACATACTCTAAAATATTTTTCTTTATGTTGTTTGGAACATAATAATAATTTATATCTCTACACATCTCCTTATTTTCTGGATATATAGAGAAAATGGGATATGAGATTTGAGATTCTTCAAATAGTTATTTATTCACACATGGTATTGAAAACTCGTGTATGCAGTTCCAAAACCTTATAACTCCATAAAAATTATAGTTGAACTCAAGAATATTCTCACCTAATTTTATATCTTATCTTTCTACTTCTTCACATATTTAATCATCACCTTGACAGATTGTTGAACACTCATTTGGGAAATATTATATTTCTTCTATCCCATTATTATTTCCAGGTTCATCTTTTGAGAATCCATAAGAATTGGTTTTTTGTGTTCCCTATCCTAGATAAGATATCTTGACCATTTCAACTCAATGAAACTACAACAGTTTTCAAATTATTAGTGATTTAATGTTTTTAGAAGTATTAGTATTTAATCAACACCAACCATCTTCTTTGTATAAAATTAAACTTTTTCTGGGTGAATATTTACTTTAAAATTTTCTGATTAGTATATATGTTATTACTTTTTTTAAATATAATTCCTCCATATATTTAATTGAATGATTATAAATTCTTACTCCAAATCACAAATAAGTAAATATTTCTCATGAACCTTAAATTAACATGAGTCATAAGTTATAACCACATGATTATGAAAAAGAATACATCCAAAACCCTTTTTCAATGCATATCTATAAATCAAAAACCCTTCTCCACTTCAAGGAAGTGTGATCATAAGTGCACTTGGTAACCATGTATTTAGTTTATAGAAATTTTATTCACATTCCCCAGTCTAATGTATCATAGACCTATTCTATTTTAACATGATAAGTTGATTAGTTACCAACAGTGAATTCTTCACCATGTGCCGATAATTGTGAACTAATCCCAAAAATTTATGGATCTTACTCACATTGGTTGGTCTATGAAAATAATTAATAATACATGTCACAGATAGATCCACTAATATACTCCCACTTGAGATTATATTACCCAAAAATATTTATTTCTATATAAAAAATGGAATCATGATATATTTTACAAATACCTTATCCTTCTATAGGGTATACAGTACAATCCTCTAGTGATATTCATTTTCTTCATTGTAAATGGAATCTATAAGAATAACATTTATAAAGACTTCCAAATACTAATCAGGATAATATTTAATGAATCTGTTCATTATATCCATAATGGTAATAGGGTAATTAGTTAGACCAAATGGAAGGAAAATAAATTCAGAGGGTTCATACCTCAATTGGAAGGATTTCTTGGGTATGGAATGATTTTTAATCCCAAAATATTATTCTCCAAATCAATTATCATGATTATAAAAATATTTATTTCATCATAATAGATTGAAAAAATCATCAATATATGGTATAAGATACAAATTGATTATTGTGATTATATTAGGATCCTAAAATTAATTTAGGGTCACATTGATCCTTCTTTCATCTTTATAAAATTAATATTTGAACACTATTGTGAAGCACCTAGCTGAATAAATACCTTATCAATATTCTCTTGGAATTTTTTCTATAAATAATTTTACTCAATCAGGTTCATTAATATATAGTCATTGAAATAGGTAGGAGTTCCATAAAAACTCAACTGCATGGTTTTCCAGTAAGACTATGTAAATCTTCTGGAAAATCATTACTAAACTCTCATATAGTCGGCATCTCATGGATTTTCTGTTTCTCCTCAACCATCTAATTCAAATACCATTTTTTATTCCATTGAACACCCATTCAATGGAAGTAATTTCCATTTATGTTTATATTTATCCTCATAACCAATAAAAAATAATTGGATGGTTTAGAATATGAAATATTTATTCCCTTCCATAGAAATTGAAATTTTATTTATATAATGAAATAAAACCCATTCTCAAAATCACAAAAAAATAAACTATATAATTATGGAAAATATTTTCAGGTGGAATATTCCCACAATATTCAAATAGGTAATATTTATAGAATTGAGATGAGATCACCACATCATTAATAGTTTTTACGGTTATTTCAACATCTAATAATAGAGGGGGAAATGTTATACCCAATTCAAATTAATCAAATATAAATGATTTTGTAAAACCAAAATAAAAAATGACATTATTAATTCTATGGTGGATAGTAAGAAAACCTTTCACCACTTAATTATCAAAGCCCACATCTGAAAAAGTCATTACATGAGAATTGTTATTTTATCTAGGATTTGGAGTTTGTTGACATTGATTATGATCATCAACCATTTTATTAATTAAATGTTTTTAAAAATTTCCATACTCCATTCAATTATTTAATTAGAGTGATGGTGGTGGATTTTTTGAATATTTATCTCCATTGTTATAATTAGGTAAATTCTTCCCATTACATCATCATTCAATTTCCCGATGGCCTTATTTTACACATATAAAACATTTACAAATAATATTAAGACAATTCCCTCCATGGTTTTTATTATCATAATTAATTAGGAATTATAACATTTATTTTTTAACAAAATCCTAAGATTCATGGGTGACTCTATTCTTCAATACTATCTTGATATAACATTGAACAATTTATTCATAGATACTGGAATATATTAGGGCTAACTCCATTTAGATACTATGTTTTAACCATAAATAAATGGATCAATTATAATTTCTAGCTCATTAATAATACTAGGAGTTTACCTCGTATGTTTTTTAAAATATTACCTATATAAAAACCTGATTCAACATCCTTTTATTTAGGCTTAAGGAAATCATTCTCCATGTTTATATGAAGAAAATGTGGAAATTACATATGAAAAAAATAAGATCTTGAACTCATACAAATCCAAGAATTCAATTTGTTTATGGTTCCTTGTATTATTAATAAGATCCCACAAATGACCCTATTCAATTTCCAAATGATAAAAATATAAGAAAACCTTGTCATGTTCTTATAGATGATGAATGTAAAATATATTTTTAGTGGTACTAGTCCATTTCTTATCATTTATTAGATAAATGTATCCAATAAAATAATTTGGATGTTGTTTCTGACAAATTCACTAGGGCGCGCACATCCGTCATGCAGAGGATGCGCAGTTGTTGCCCCGCATTCCATCTTTCCAAAGGCAGGCGACAACCTCTTCTTCATTGGGGACGTATGCTCCTTGATCGAAACATGATGATAGGATGTCGGTTCTTCCTTCCATGGAATCCTCCTCAGAGCTCGTCACCTAATCCGAGTCTCCCTCATAGTTTTAAGATGTTGTCTGTGAAGCTCTTCCCAACTCCATATCTTCGTGGACACCAGTTAGTTACACTGCTTCTTCCAACCTTCAAAGGATTCCGGTCAGGGAAGCAACCATCATGTAAAGATCAGTAAATTTCAAGGAATTTTTTCTCTTAATTTTCTTTGGAATTTTACAAGAACGCAGCTTCTGAAGGCACCTGATTCCGAGGCCCGGTGTGCCCGAAATCTTTTTCCAAAGTTTGGCTCAGGTACGTTCAGTGAACAAACGAGCGGATTTTTCTAACTTTTGAATCGGTACTCGGAATCGAATTCTGAGGGCACCGATGGAATCACAGTGCCGGTATTTACTTAGAAATGCCTCTTCCGGAGTTGCGTTTTCTCGGTTGTGGTTTCTAATTTTTGGGTTTTAAAGTTAAGAAATAAAATAAAGTTTTTCCACAATTTTATTTTTATTTCACTTAAAGCCGCTTAAAGACCACTTCAAGCTGTTTAAGCTGAGTTGATGTGGATATGGTGCCATCCAAAAATATCCTACCCTCTTGGTAGGATATTTGTGAGGTGGGGCCCTCACGAGCCCCACCGTTTCTTTTCCCCTAAGTAACGCACCCGCGAAAACCTGTTTTTATGAAATTCAACTGACGCGTTTTCTTAAATTCTTAACGCACCATTTAATTGAGCTGTTTTATTCGTTGAATTAATTCTATGAATTAATGCGTCATTACTTATCACTTTTTCATTTGTTGGAATGTTAATAAAATAAGACCAACGTTTTTTCTCCTTAAGTGTTGTTCGTTGAGAGGATTTGACAAACCTCAAGTTCTTCTTCCTTCTTCGCGAAGAACGCGAAGAACGCGAAGAACGAGAAGAACGTGAAGAACGTGAAGAACGCGAAGAACGCCGGCCTTCGACAAAGGGAGATGAAGAACGACGAGCCCTCGGAGATCGACGATGCGACGCCAAGTACCGTGACGCCGATGGTTCTTATTCCGCGACGTTCTTCCATGACAATCCAACCCCACGACAACCTTCGATCGATAACAACAAGGTAGGGGGTTGCGCTTCTTTTAAATCTTTTTGTAGGTTATAACAACATCACAGATTTAATTATTATTAATTAAATATGTTGTTTCTTGATCCTCGGAGATCGTCGACGCGACGCCCTTCGGCGACGCGACGCTCCAGTTGTTCCGCGACGGTTAATTCCGCGAAGAACGCGTGTGCGACGACTTGACAAGGTAGGGGTTTGTTGTGAAATAATTTACATTCCCGTGATTGTTTCTTTTAAAATAAGAAAACCTGGTTTCATAAGAACAATTTTAATTTATTAAAATTATTATTTGTTATGATTTCTATGTGTTGATTATTCTTCCTGATTGTTATCGCCTAACGCAGAGGGTGCGGGCCAAACGAACACGACCCGACAACCCTCCACAGTTCTTCGTTGATGCGCGGATTGGCAGGAGATGACAAAACATGCCGTAGGGACGATTTGATGTTTCCGCAGTGAAGAACAGGACCCGAGAGGAGTAGCGGCATAGACGGGAAGGAAAACGGACCACCGGAGCAACTCCGGTGGCCAGCGGAAGCCACCGGAGGCGCGGGTCGCCGGCGCGGCGGCGCCGGAAGCCGGAAGCGGTGGCGCCCCGGCGCGCCGCCGGACAGGGCCGCCGCGGCTGAAGCAGCGAGCGTGGTGGCCAGTGGACCAGCGGCCGCGCGGGTCCCGCTCACTTGCACGGGACACGGCAAAAGCCGCGTCCGCTGACTCCAGCGCGACCCCACGCGGGGCCGCGGCACCATCTTCCTGCGAGTGCAGCGCCCCGCGGCTCCTTCGCTCGGCCACTCGGCCGAGCCAAGCCGGGCCGACCCGACCGGCCGGGTCGCGCACTGGCCGGACCGGGCCGCTCCGAACTGGGTCCGACCCGGACCCGAGTCGGGTCGACACGGTTCAGGCCGACCCAGGGGGGGTCGGGCCGAGACGGTCCGGGCACAGACCCCCCATCTTCGGACCATTTCTGTCTTTTGCCCGTAAATTGAGCTACGTGCCTCCGAATGATGATCCGTCAGTGGAAATGCGATCCTTGGATCGATTCGGTCGTTTCGGTATATCACACTCAAGGTTTCGGAATACTTTGGGTTTGGCTGGGTTGGTTCGTACACGAAACCAACCGGGCCCTCGGAGCAGAAACGCGCATATCTTGAGCTTCGGACGTCCGATTGACGTGTCGTCACCTTCATTGAGTTTTTCTAAGTGAGACGGATCTTTTGACATACTTCGCCTGAGGTTTGGACGCAGGTGGAGTACGATCGGGTTGGTTTTGCCTTAAAAACTAACCGGGCCCCTGGGACGGAAAAGCCGATAACTCTCAGACCGGGCGTCCGATTGACGCGCCGTCTGCGACGTTGAGTTCCTGTTGGCAATACAGAACTTTTGGATACATCAACTCTGGACCTTGTGTCAGTTGATGTATCAGCATCTCGGCTCATGGAGCGGACCCTCCCGAACGAGCAAGCTGTGTGCGGGAACCCTAGTGCTGGCTGCGACTTCGATGACGACGACTGTGTAGAGATCCTCGGTGGACTGCGACGATGAAGAGTGCTGGTCTTGTATCCTATGTGGGTCCCAGCTGTGCTGGTATTGTATCTTATATGGGTCCCAGCTTAGATGATTCAGTGCTGGTCTTGTATCCTATGTGGGTCCCAGCATAGATGAATCATTGAAGAGTGCTGGTCTTGTATCCTATGTGGGTCCCAGTTGTGCTGGTCTTGTATCCTATGTGGGTCCCAGCTTAGATGATTCATTGCTGGTCTTGTATCCTATGTGGGTCCCAACATAGATGAATCAATGAAGAGTGCTGGTCTTGTATCCTATGTGGGTCCCAGCAGTTCTGGTCTTGTATCCTATGTGGGTCCCAGGTGTGCTGGTCTTGTATCCTATGTGGGTCCCAGCTTAGATGATTCAGTGCTGGTCTTGTATACTATGTGGGTCCCAGCATAGATAAATCAATGAAGAGTGCTGGACTTCTTCATATTTGGGTCCCAGCTATGCTGGCTTGTATCCTATGCGGGTCCCAGCTTAGATGATTCAGTGCTGGTCTTGTATCCTATGTGGGTCCCAGCATAGATGAATCAATGAAGACAACTAGTCTTGTATCCTAAGTGAGTCCCAGCTTAGATGATTCAGTATTTATATCTGATCATCCCTTTCACCTTTTCGACGATGTATACCTGTGTGAGCTGAATCATGTGTTACTCTCCTTTGTGGATTGTGTTGAACTATCCTGGGGGGATTTACTGTTTACTCTCCTTTGTGGATTGTGTTGAACTATCCTGTGTGGATTTACTGTTTATTCTCCTTTGTGGATTTGGTTGAACTATCCTGTGTGGATTTACTGTTTACTCTCCTTTGTGGATTGTGTTGAACTATCCTAAGTGGATTTACTGTTTACTTTCCTATGTGGATTACTTTTTCTCTCCTTCGTGGATTGTGTTGTGATTTTCTGTGTGAGTATACGTTTTTCTTTCCTGTGTGGACTGGGTTGTGCTTGGGCTCGGATGTTGGAGCTGAACGGGAATTGATGACTTAGGTATATGTATGGGAATATACCTAAGCAGTGTCAGTTGTTACTTTGTGATTGTATCTTTCCTTGTGATTTATCCTTTGTGGATTTCGGGAGACCTTCGAGGGTCTCGGGGTCCCTACTGAGTAGCTTATACTCACCCCTGCACAGGCTATGCCCACACTTCGTTGTGTTGGTTGCAGATGACGGACAGCGCTGATCGTGGTGGAGGCTTGCGGAGCTGGACAGTACCTAGAGGTGGACCACTGGGCGGGACGTACTCGGAGCGGACGGTTGGACCGAGGAGCTGGGGAGGCTGTCTGTGCTCGCCCTTCAGGTGTGACTTCCAGAGGACAGCTTGACGCTGCGGATTTTCTTTTCAGTCGCTGTTTTCCCCTTTTCAGTTGTACATTACAGTTGGGCTTGTATTTCCGGCCCCTTTTCACTTTTAGCACAGCTTGTTACAGATTATACTTAGTAATTACTCTATCTGCTTGCTTACTCTATGGTGGTTGTTTACTTTACAAAGGAAATGTCTTCCCTGTTTATCGGGATTTACGCCTTGGTGCTAGTCGCCAGCCCCTGGCCTATGGAAGGCGGGCTTGGGGTAGTCACGGCACGGGCCCCGAGGACGGGTCGTGACAAATTGGTATCAAAGGAGTTTGGTTCTACCACAGACTCTGATCTTTCTTCTATGTGAAGCAATAGTGTTCAGCGTATTGGGTGTGGTTATTAGTCCAGGGAGTCCAGTGTTGGTGCGGCGGCTGACGTATCAGTACACCAGGACCCTGACTTCTGATTTCTGACTTAATGCACGAAAACATTGATTGCATGTGTGTTCAAGTTTTCTTTGTGATTACTTGTGTCAGCTCACCAAGTATACAGTTCTGACCGTGGCGCACCTGTTTCTTTTCAGGATGGCCCCACGACGGCAGCCAACTAGGGTTCCGAGAGTGGAGTGTGATGACAGCCCACCGAGCGACGAGTCCTCGGTGCAGGGCTCCTTGTCAGCAGAGTCACAAGCGGTACCTTTACCCGCCGAGCCACCGATGCTACCAGCCCCAACCACTGATGATGCACGTCGCCTTAGTGCACTGCATGAGTTCCAGCGCCAGTGACCGCCTAGTTTCCGTGGGGAGACGGACCCTCAGGCCGCCGAGGACTGGCTGGAGGCAGTTGTATGGGTTTTCAGATTAGTGAGGACACCAGCAGACCTCATGGTGATCCTCGCAGTGAGCCTCCTGCACGCGGCAGCAGGCAGATGGTGGAGCATGATGCTCCAGGTGCGCGATGAGACATCTCTCCTCTGGACGGACTTTGAGAGAATCTTACGCTCCGAGTTCATCCCAGCCACCCTCCGTGCGGTGCGCATCCAAGAGCTACTACAACTACGGCAGGGCAGCATGACAGTGGCCCAGTACTCGGCGAGATTTAATGATCTCTCGCGCTACTCCAGAAATATGGTACGGGACCCGTTCTTCCGGGCCCAGAACATCGAGCAGGGACTGAGGCACGAGATCAGGGCTTCGATGATCTCCCTCAACATTCTGACACAGGCAGAGGTGTTGGAGAGAGCCCTTCTAGTGGAGATTTTTCTCACCGAGCAGGCTCCAGTGACATGACCCTCCGCAGGACGGCCCGTAGTAGGGTCTTCTGCAGCTGGCAGTAGACAGGTGACGCAGAGGTCCAAACGGGCCAAACCATTAGATGGGCAGTCTCAGGATGAAGATTCGGTCGTGCAGGGCACCCGAAGGAGAGCCAGCTACACGAGGGGCAAGCATTGCTACGCATGAAGAGGGCGAGGTAAAATGGCTTGAGACTGCCCGACTCATCTTACAGATGAGCATTAGGTGGTAGAGGGACCTCCCAGACAGAGGTTTGGCCACGGTGGTCCGCAGGGTGTAGGCGGACGAGGCAGAGGAGTTGGACGAGTAGCATATGGTGGGAAACACTTCGAGGTGTTTCCACCACCACAAACAAGAGGTCCACCCCGACCGCAGGGAGTTGGTGGACATGAAAGAGCTCAGCTTCAGGCAGCTGAGGCCTTCGATCATGGAGCTCTAGGAGCAGATGGACAGGAGCAGAACTAGTGGATACATTCTTTGTACTTCTAGTTCCTTGTTGTTTTTGTGTAGTGTCTTTGTATTATGAGCTGCAATAGTAAAAGATGCTTACCTTTGTGATTTTTTCATTCATGTCCTCTTTTGTGTTGTTAATAAGAGGTTCCAGTTTAGACTGTTGACTTGACCCTCAATTGTGAGACATCTACTAGAGGAGACCCAATTACCACACACTAATGCCGACAGTCTGACTCAACCCTTGGAGGCGAGAGTAACGGCTGGATCTCTGGGTAGTAGCATCGAGGCCTTACGACGTCATATTTGGTATGGATTAGTAACATCCATGTCGGGATTGACTGTTTTAGGAAAAGGAAGTGGTTCATCCATGGGATGAGACCGGATTTCTCTTATCGGCAAAGAAGAAATCTTAGTAGTTCTTGTGGGATCGGAGATGGTCCCGGTCATCCAGGAGGGGATGAGTATAGCTCAGAGCTGACAGAAGTCCTATGCCGACAGCAGGTGGAGGCCACTTGAGTTCGAGGATGGCGACCACGTCTTCATGCGGGTCTCACCTCGACGTGGATTACAGAGGTTTGGCTAAAGCGGCGAGTTGTCTCCATGCTTCATCGGACCCTTCCAGGTCCTCAGCAGGATTGGCAAGGTGGCTTATCGCCTGGCTCTACCACCACAGTTGCGTCGGGTGCACGACGTCTTCCACGTATCTCAGCAGAGGAGATACGTGCACGACCCGACGCAAATATTTGACCATGGAGAGCTGGTCTTTGATGATGGGGCTGCTTTTTCGGAGGTCCCAGTGGAGATTGAGTATCGACTAGAGCATGTCCTATGTGGACGATCAATTCCTCTAGTGCGCTTCAGATGGCAGCTCGAGAACCTCCAGGAGAGCATTTGGGAGCGAGAGGCTCAGATTCGTGCTCAGTACCGCCTTTGTATCCCTAAGTTTGTGGTGAAGCTTTACGGGGACGTAAAGCCCTGTGGTGGGAGTAATTTAAAGACCTGTAAATTTCAAGGAAATTTTTTTCTTAATTTTCTTTGGAATTTTACAAGAATGCATCTTCTGACGGCACCTGATTCCGAGGCCCGGTGTGCCCGGAATCATTTTTCGAAGTTTGGCTCGGGTACGTTCAGTGAACGAACGAGCGAGTTTTTCTAACTTTTGAACCGTTGCTCGGAATCGAATTCTGAGGGCACCAATGGAATCGCAGTGCTGGTATTTTCTTAGAAACTCCACTTCCAGAGTTGTGTTTGCTCGGTTGTGTTTTTTAATTTTTGGGTTTTAAAGTTAAGAAATAAAATAAAGTTGTGAAACAATTTTATATTTTTTTTCACTTAAAGCCGCTTAAAGACCCCATCAAGATGTTTAAGCTGAGTTGATGTGGATAGGGTGTTATCCAAATATATCCTACCCTCTTGGTAGGATATTTGTGAGGTGGGGCCCACACGAGCCCCACCGTTTCTTTTCCCCTAAGTAACGCACCCGCAAAAACCCGTTTTTATGAAAGTCAACTGACGCGTTTTCTTAAATTCTTAACACACCATTTAATTGGGCGGTTTTATTCGTTAAATTAATTCTATGAATTAATGGGTCGTTACTTATCTCTTTTTCGTTTGTTGGCATGTTAATAAAATAAGACCAACGTTTTTTCTCCTTAAGTGTTGTTCGTTTAGAGGATTTGACAAACCTCAAGTTCTTCTTCCATCTTCGCGAAGAACTCAAAGAACGCGAAAAACGCGAAGAACGCTGGCCTTCGACGAAGGATGACGACGAACACCGAGCCCTCGGAGATCGACGATGTGACACCATGTACCATGATGCCGACGGTTCTTATTCCGCGATGTTCTTCTGCGACAATCCAACCCCGTGACAACCTTCGATCGATAACGACAAGGTAGGGGGTTGCGCTTCTTTTAAATCTCATTGTTGGTTATAACAACATCACGGATTTAATTATTATTAATTAAATATGTTGTTTCTTGATCACTGGAGATCGTCGACGCAACGCCCTTCCGCGACGACGTGATGCCCTTCCGCGATGCAACGCTCCACTTGTTCCATGAGGGTCAATTCCGCGAAGAACGCGCGTGCGACGACTTGACAAGGTAGGGGTTTGTTGTGAAATAATTTATATTCCCGTGATTGTTTCTTTTAAAATAAAGAACCTGGTTTCATAAGAACAGTTTTAATTTATTAAAATTGTTATTTGTTATGATTTCTATGTGTTGATTATTCTTCCCGATTGTTATCGCCTAACACGGAGGGTGTGGGCCAAACGAACACGGCCCGACAACCCTCCGCAGTTCTTCGTTGATGCGCGGATTGGTGGGCGACGAAAAAACATGCCGCAGGGATGATTTGATGTTTCCATAGTGAATAACGGGACCCAGGAGGAGCAGCGGCGTAGACGGGAAGGAAAATGGACCACCGGAGCAACTCTGGTGGCCCGCGGAAGCCACCGGCGCAGCGGCGGCGCCCCGGCGCACCGCCGGACAGGGCCGCCGTGGCTGAAGCTGCGGCGGCGGCGGCCATCGGACCCGCGGCTGCGTGGGTCTGGATCACACGCACGGGATGTGACAAAATCTGCGTATGCTGACTCCAGTGCGGCCCCACGCAGGGCTGCGGCACCATCTTCCCGCGGGGGCAGCGCCCCGCGGCTCCGTCGCTCGGCCACTCGGCCGAGCCATGCTGGGCCAGCCCGACTGGCCGGACCGGGCCGCTCCGAACCGGGTCCGACCTGGACCCGGGTCGGGTCGGCCCGGTTCGGGCCGACCTAGGGGGGTCGGGCCGGGTCGGTCCGGGCCCATACCCCCCGTCTTCGGACCGTTTCGTTCTTTTGCCCGTAACATGAGCTACGGGCCTCCGAACGACGCACTGTCAGCGGCGATGTGATCCTTGGATAGAGACGGTGGTTTTGGTATATCACACTCACGGTTTCGGAATAATTTGGGTCTGGCCGGGTTGGTTCGTACACGAAACTAACCGGGCCCTCGGAGCGGAAATGCTCATATCTTGAGCTTCGGACGTCCGATTGACATGCCGTCAACTTCGTTGAGTTCCTCTAAGTGAGACGGATCTTTTGGAATACTTCGTACGAGTTTTGGATGCAGGTGGAGTATGGTCGGGTTGGTTTTTCCTTAAAAACCAACCGGGCCCCTGGGACGGAAAAGCCAATAACTCTCAGACTGGGTGTCCGATTGACGCACCGTCTGCGACGTTGAGTTCCTGTTGGCAATACGGAACTTTTGGATACATCAACTTTGGACCTTGTGTCAGTTGATGTATCAGCCTCTCGGCTCATGGAGCTGACCCTCCCGAACGAGCTTTCTGTGTGCGGGAACCCTAGTGCTGGCTGCGACTTTGACGACGACAACGATTGTGCAGAGATCCTCGGTGGACTACGACGATGAAGAGTGCTGGTCTTGTATCCTATGTGGGTCCCAGCTGTTCTGGTCTTATATCCTATGTGGGTCCTAGCTTATATGATTCAGTGTTGGTCTTGTATCCTATGTGGGTCCCAGTATAGATGAATCAATGAAGAGTGCTGGTCTTGTATCCTATGTGGGTCCCAGCATAGATGATTCAATGAAGAGTGCTGGTCTTGTATCCCATGTGGGTCCCAGCTGTGCTGGTCTTGTATCCTATGTGGGTCCCAGCATAGATGATTCAGTGCCGGTCTTGTATCCTATGTGGGTCCCAGCATAGATAAATCAATGAAGAGTGCTGGTTTTGTATCCTATGTGGGTCCTAACTTTGCTGGTCTTGTATCCTATGTGGGTCCCAGCTTAGATGATTCAATGCTGGTCTTGTATCCTATGTGGGTCCCAGCATAGATGAATCAATGAAGACAGCTGGTCTTGTATCCTAAGTGGGTCCCAGCTTAGATGATTCAGTATCTATATCTGATCATCCCTTTCACCTTTTCGACGATGTATACCTGTGTGAGCTGAATCACGTGTTACTCTCCTTTGTGGATTGTGTTAAACTATCCTGTGTGGATTTACTATTTACTCTCCTTTGTGGATTGTGTTGAACTATCGTGTGTGGATTTACTATTTACTCTCTTTGTGGATTGTGTTGAACTATCCTGAGTGGATTTACTGTTTACTTTCCTATGTGGATTACTTTTTCTCTCCTTCGTGGATTGTGTTGTGCTTTTCTGTGTGAGTATACGTTTTGCTTTCCTGTGTGGACTGGGTTGTGCTTGGGCTCGGATGTTGGAGCCGAACGGGAATTGATGACTTAGGTATATGTATGGGCATATACCTAAGCAGTGTCGGTTGTTACTTCATGATTGTATCTTTCATTGTGGTTTATCCTTTGTGGATTTCGGGAGACCTTCGGGGGTCTCGGGGTCCCTACTGAGTAGCTTATACTCACCCATGCACGGGCTATGCCTGCACTTCGTTGTGTTGGTTGCAGACGACGGACAGCGCTGATCGTGGTGGAGGCTTGCGGAGCAGGACGGTACTTGGAGGTGGACCACTGGGCGGGACGTACTCAGAGCAGACGGTTGGACCGAGGAGCTATGGAGGATATTTGTGCTCTCCCTTCAGGTGGGACTTCCAGAGGATGGCTCGACGCTGCGACTTTTCTTTTCAGTTGTTGTTTTCCCCTTTTAAGTTGTACTTTACAGTTGGGCTTGTATTTCCGGCCCCTTTTCACATTTAGCACAGCTTGTTACAGATTATACTTAGTGATTACTCTTTCCGCTTGCTTACTCTATGGTGGTTGTTTACTTTACAAAGGCAATGCCTTCCCTTTTTATCAGGATTTACACCTTGGTGCTAGTCGCCAGCCCCTGGCCTATGGAAGGTGGGCTTGGGGTAGTCACGACACGGGCCCCGAGGACGGGTCATGACACATCTGTTAGGAGAGTAGTCACGTTGAGGCATCACTGGTGTGTCTTGACGCTGGTGGATTGGCATGTTTTTCTTTTTTACCTTGTTATAGGGCTTTTCGAGGGTGCAGAAGCCCAAGGCATCACATGTCGAGTGCGGGGAATTATATGACATAGGCATGTATCTAAGGTTTTCCTCAGCATCCCATGTTTAAAATAGGGTATACTGCAAGTTTATTATCCAGTGGAGACGGATCAGACTGATCGGAACACTGATTATAGTGGATCAGATTGAGGATCCCCTGGATTGAACACTGATATTGGGGCCAGCATGTGTGCTGCTTCTCGAATGCTGTGGAGGGGGATGAAATAGTATGATCTCACTAGGATGTGGTGGCCCAGGTAAGAATCAGGATGGACTATGGCTTTGGGATTGAGCCTCTATAGACTTCTTACGTATTCTCATGGAAGGGAATCAATGCCCACGTAGTTAAGATGGTGAATACAGTTTAACATCATGTGGGAAGGGGGTGAACCGACATGAAGGGGGTCAGAGTGATTGGTTGGATTGGGGCTTACTCTCTAAGGTGGCCCAAGGTGATATGGGGCTTACACTCTGAAGCGGCCCAAGGTGGTATGAGGATTACAATCTGAGGCGGCCCATGCTGGTATGGGGCTTACACTCTGAGTTATCCCATGATGGTATGGTGAACTGATGTGAGAGGGGTCGGAACGACCGGTTGTTGGGCTTGAACCTCGGGGAGGCTTCCTACGTACCCTGCCTAGGAGATAGGGATCAAGGTCCATGTAGTTCGGGATGGTGTTTAGGGATTATGCTCTTAGCCGGACCAAGTCGGTATGGGGCTTACACTCTGAGGTGGCCCATGATGGTATGGGGTTTACACTCTGAGGTAGCCCATGATGGTATGTTGAACTGACGTGAGAGGGGTCAGAACGATTGGTTGTAGGGCTTGAACCTCGAGGTGGATTCCTGTGTACCCTACCTAGGAGACAGGGATCAAATTCCACGTAGTTCAGGATGTGTGGTTTGACGTCATGCGGTATGAGAGGGGTATGCTTTTTAACGTCATGCGGGATGAGTATGCCACAGAAAATGCTTTCTCTAGGCCCATGTGAGTCATGCTCGGTGTGAGAAACAAGAGGCTGCAAAGACCCGACGATCACGTCTTGAAAGGTGTGTCTGTGGGAAGTGGAATGGGGCTTAGGCTCTAGGATTCCCAAAGAAGAAACAGGGGCTTAGGCTTTTGTATGCGTCCCAAGAAGATGGAGGCTAGGACGTACTCCAGGGAGGAGGCCAAGGATTAATGAATCCCAAAGGGAGGGGGATTTGAAACAAAAGAAAGGAGGGGGCACGACGTCCATCCCTCCATCTCCAGTCCTCATCAAGGAGGCTGGGACTTACTCCAAGGTGGAGACCTAGTGGTGGAAAATCCCAAAGGGAGAGGGAAAGGGTGAGAAATTCCAAGGCCCCATCTCACCTCTTGGTCTTCAGCACCGGAGAGAGGATAATTTCTGATCCCCACCACACCCTTTGCAGGCCTTTGGTGGGGAGACTGGGACTTATTCCAGGGTGGAGGCCCAGTGGTGGAAAAGCCCAGTGAGAGAGGGAAAGGGCGACAAATCCCATGTGCCCCTCTACCCTCACAGTTTAACGTCATGTAATAGGAAGAGGGTGTTTGGGAGTTAATGTCTTGCAGCTCGGACGAGGTGGGATCACTCCGCACCCCTAGGACTTACATAACCTATACCCTCTGCACCTTAGTGATGGGAGGGAGTCGGCAATGTCGTAGCTGTGGGGTGTCGTGGAGTGATCCACTTGGGGGGGTCCATGTTAGCGAGGCTATGGGAAGAAGCAATAGCTGTTAGCGTGCCTATGCGAAGGAGCATGAGGCGAGCAACGCAATAGGAAGAATCACCCAATGAACTTTGATGTTACTTCGTATGAGCCTAGAAGGTCGCACGAGAAAACAGAGCATGGTGTGTATTCCCAGGGCGTGACCCGCAAATGGCATCCATAAGGAGAACATCGGGTTCCCACACAAGGAGGTGCTCAGGTAGCACCGAGGTGAGGGATCCCGGGGATTTGTGCACGAAAGAAATGACTGGCGTGAAAAACACCGGGTTGGTGAGTAATTGGGGAAGATGTTTTGTGAAAGACTAAGAGGATTATGAAGAAGGAATATGAATTGTGCACAAGTGGTAGAGGCCACTTGCACAGACAAGGGTATGCACAATGAAAGAAGTTTTCCCGCAATTGACCAGCTTGCGCACAATGGAAGGAATTGCGCACAAGTGGGTACCCTGAAGGGACTGGAATTCCATCTAATCCATGAGGATCTCACGCAAAGGCAGACCATGGGGTGAGGGGGGCGTGAAAAGGAACGCACCTAAAGGACATCTTGCACGTGCGGAAGCCGGATTTCGTAGACGAGGGCCGGTTCAAATTTCTCTCCTAGAAGATGAAGGGTCACCTTCTATTTATAGAAGTCTGGGAGCGCGGAAAACCACTCGGCATGAAAAAATTGTGCTCCAAAGGCGGCGACGCGAATGGTTAACCACACAGGGTGCGAGTGTGAATTAATTTTGCGCCAGCTTCGTGGACCCTTTCGATAATCCCAGATCTTTTTCGCGCCGCATGCATTTTTTTGTGCAATTCCCCATTTTTATCACGCAACCCCTCCGAGCCTTCTGAACCAAGTCTCTAGTTATGAATATGACTTTGCTTCACCGTTTTCAAACCTTCTTCAACAATTAAGCAATTTTCAGCATCTACAAATGCCCCCCTGCCTCAGAATTGGATTAGCGAGGGGTCACAACGATCGTATTCTGAGGGAAATGCCGAAGTGTCTTGCTTCATGGGCCCCGTGCAGGCAAAGATTTGAAGCGGTGCAGAAAAATCCATCAGGTGAATAATCCTCTTTTCGCGCGGCCATGGAACCCAAGATTATCCTATAAAAGCAATTGAGGATCCCATGCTCTGTATGACTTTTTCACGCGATAAGCTCAAAGCTCTTGTGAATGAAATTTCCTCTGTACCCGTGCGTATAACCTCTTCGGCAACCCATAATTTCACTGAGTTTTGGTGCCATTTTACGCAAAAACCCAGGATTTTTCACACCGGGCTCTCAAATTTCCCGCCAACCTCCCAGATTTCATGTAACACTCCCAAAACACTTGGTCGGAATAAGATGGCCGCAAAATTTGTTGATGAGGAGGAAGCTGCTGCTCTCAGGGCTGAAATGGCTGAAAACCCGGATGTTTATGGTGCAAAGAGGGTTTTCTCAAATAACCACATCCTCTTCAACATGCTAACCCTCGCCCAAAAGAGTACGCCTTGTCTGGAAATCTGCCGCTGTGAGTCTTTGGCATTCTAGAGGAGGATACCCTACCGTGCTTTGAGATTGATACACCATGGTAATTGGTGACTCGTGAGGATGACATTCCTCAATACAATGTCACCAATAATTGTCATCCTTCCACAGAATCCAGGAAAATGGACGTCTATGTCCTGAACACTAGGATTGGGACTGTTGCTGGGGGTGACCCTTTTGCAGGGAGTTACTCGAACCTCTATGCAAGCACATTTTTTCAGAGGATAACTGACGAGACCAAAGGTTGGATGCAGGATTGGGACCTACGGTCCGGAGGCAACTTCACCAGCGAGTGGGACTTGGCATACTGTGTACGCCATACGTGCAACCAATTTGGGGTTGATCTGTGGCACATTGGTCTATTTTTGGCAGCGTGGACATCCCAGTTCTATTTCTACCTCCATCCTGAGCTCGGGCCGGAGTTTTTCACCTGATGGTCCCCTGACACCAACACATTCCATCTTCACCATGGGGATTTTGGCATCAGTCTCTGGGAAATCCACTACATCGGGGGTATCCCCTTGGAGGGCCAACAATATGATGAGTTCTTTATGCCGATGAATATCTGCGTGACAGGTCTCGAACCCCAATACAGACATGGCATCTGCTGGAGCTGGCCAAGGTGAAGATGGAGGAAAATAATTCCTAAAGGACATCGCCTACAAGGACTGGTTCAGCCTGTTCCTGGAGAAAGATCTGGAGATCAAGATGCCAGGGTGGGGGAAACGGTGTCCAACAGCAGTTCAGAGGAGGAAGAGTGGATCATACTAAAGGATCCTGGATGCGGCACAATACCAATCATGGGGATACAACATAAATGAGTCATGGGACCCAAAAATTTGGTATGTCGGATTCCTCTCCACATTCTTGAGCGGGTGGCTCCTGCCGGTTCGGGATGCAAGGATGGGAGTCCGTCCAGCGACCCTGTTAATGGCGGGCATTTTGGATTCCAATAAGAGGTTCAACCTGGGGGTCCCCGTGCTGGCTCGGCTGTACGCCATCTTGGAATGCATCATAAGAGGGGGATCGCCTCAGATAGTATGTGGCCCCTTCTAGATCTTCCATGGCTTGGTTGCAGCTCACTGTGGTGGGTACACATTCCCAAATGCCATCTGTCCTCTAGGCACTGGCCTGTGACCCTCTCTACTGAATATTTTCAGGGTCATGCCGATGACGCTCAATGAGGAGGGAGTAATTATCTGGATTTTTAACCATGACAGAATCACCTTCGGCTTGTTCCCCACCCCAATGGTCAACTGATAGATGATGGGGAAGGCTCACTCGTGCAGAAGGAGAACTTCTGGAGCATCATAGGCGGGGTTCTTGTGGCTTGAATTGATGGGAAGATTTTCTGCGAGCCATATGTGCCATCCAGGCTTTCCAGGCAGTCTGAATTCCTCCAGCTAATGCCAAAGATAGTATTCAAAAACGTCCAGGAGGAGAGGAATGCATGCGTTCTTCGTCAGTTGTGGCTGATATCTGCGACTTACGGATCAGGAGACATCATCACTTTCCCTCCCACCAGAGTCAACGATGGCCTCTCGAATTCGTATGATGAACATTAGACAATATAATACACTTAGGGGATTCCACAGAAAAAAGTTTGGCAACTCGATACTACCCCTATGGAACCCGGGCGGTGAGAGAGCATGCAGGGTGCCACTAGAAGGGGGAGATCAGGAGCGCGTCAGACAACGGGGCCTGCACATGCCAGAACCTCAACAGCGGGAGCATCGCATGGCGTGACCATAGAACTTCCCAGGAAGAAATTAAGATATCTGATTCAAACTTCTCATGATGCAGTCTTCCAACCTCAATGGCTAGCTTGGCAGACCCTATAGCAGTCGGTGAGTACCGAATCCCTCTGGAAGAAGATAGTGCGGGAAAGATTCCAGCTTCCAGAGGTTGGACTTGTTCGGATTGTCAACCGAGTGAACTTTCATTGTGGGAACACTTATCTGACTGCCATGGACACCTACACATGCGAACTACGTCAGCATGTGGAGACACCACTTTTGGTGAAGGTGATGCTTGGCCGGGAGCATGATCTAGAAATGCTTCCGCCAGGGGAAGATAACAGCGACGATGATTTGGAGGGTGGCGAAACAGGAGAGGAAGTAGAAGGAGAAGTTTAAGGTGAATGAGAAAGAGAAGGGGAGCCTAGAGGTGAGGGGTATCAGGGAGTGTCCCACCAAGGGAGCTTCCTAGAGAGCAGTGAGATCTTCGGCTCTGAAATAGACGTAACCGAGCTATTCTTGGTATGCTTCAACCTTTATCTATCCTCTTTCTTTTATCTTTAATTATCTAAAATCCATGAACCCCCCATCTTGTCCTACTATGGAGCATATGGGTGATGATCAATTGTCTCCAGCCAAAGGAGTGGAGGAAGTGCCAATGGGGCAAGGTGGAGTACCGACGTCGATCATTGAACTGACGAGCTCTAATGGATCCCCTGCTACAACAGCTCTTGTAGAGACCAGAGCACTAGAGGCCGACACCTTGGATTCCCGTAAGTTCCTTTCATTGATATCAATACTTACCTTCGAAGGACACAATAAACCAGGGTGCTTCTTATTTGTACAGTGATCATGACATTGGGGGCTCATCGGGCTACTAATCCTGGACCATCTGTGAGTGTGCTGATGGAAAACATATTGCCCCACCTAGAACATGCCTCCCAAACTAAGTTGGCTCTGGAAATTGGTGAGCAGGGAGTGGCAGACATCAGTGCTGCTGCTGTCGGGGTAGGGTCGGAAGTCGACGAGGGTGCCACCAGGATCGCGGGGAGAGAGGAAGCTCAACCAGATTATGAGGAGCCTATTCCCATGGATGGAATAACTGGGGAAAACCCTGTCGTTGGCCTGTTGGTTGTCTTCCCTATCTATCGGCCTACTGATCCTGAAGAAATTAAAGATTCAGATTCGGAAGTGGTTGAGGAGATCCAGATGACGTGACACAAGGGATGGATGTACAACTAGCATTTTCTTAGCCATCCCCACGTGGAATGGTTGCAGTAGATGGGGTCGCTCCACACCTAGTTGCATTTCTTGTGTGCTGGAGGGGCGGATGCTCAATGCCTTCACCTGATGGTCCATGATTACATGGCCGAGAAGATGCATGAGAGCAGCCGGCGTGTTGACGTCCTCCGGTGCCAGGAGGAGTCAGGGAGTACCCGAGCATTTCTGTAGGTGGAACATGAGGTCCAATGCCTCGACGAGTGGGTGAAAGAACAAGAGATAATCATCACGAACTTCTCTAAGCATGTGGAGAAACTGAGGACCCATTTGGAAGATGCCCAAGAGCAACTCATAGAAGCAAGTCGCCAGATAACAGAGCTCCAAGTTGAATAGGTGCAGGCATGGTCTAGGGTTAGCGAACTACGCTCCGAGGCCACCGATAATGAGAGGGTCCTCAGGGGATGGGAGGCAGTCCTCGAGGCCACCAGCAAAAAGGTGGTGGCATTGGAGATAACTATCCAAGAAGCTGACTCTTAGGGGCCCTGTTTTGGCCAAACCCATAAACTCATACTGCTTTACTGGTTCTTGTTCTTTTCAATTGTATGTATATGAAAATTCACCTACTTACCCCTCTACATATCATACATGTCACTTTGGTTTAACATGCCCAAACATAATCTTGAAATAAATAGTAATCCATCCTTAAGCTCATGTGGGCCGTGAGAAACAATGGAGGCTCGTACTATCACTTCGTTTTATCCTGGTAGCATCAACCAATATTCGGGCATTCAAAATTTGAACCCGGATTTTTGAGGAGAAGTGGGAGGCCCGATCAAAAGAGGGGGGGACCTCAGACCGATCTTTGTATCATCTTCTCAATGTGCTCTAGCGCACAAGTGGTGAAATTCCAGGGGCATTGGAATCAGTCCGAACATAGGGGAATGAAAATTTTGAATCACGTTTCCCAAATTCGGAACACTGTGGGAGAGGTGTGAAATAAGGGACAACTATTGGCCGTGTTCGAAACACAACATCCCTATTACATTATCCTTAAATGGGGACAACAAATGAGGGTTGATCATGGACCATGTTCACAACATGGGACCTAAATCAAATATCGTCCATCAAAGTTTCCGAACGTTATCCCAGGATAGCAGGCGGATCTTAGGTCGAGCATCCATACTGTTTGGGGGTCCCTTCAAATGTGATCTGTTTTCTAGAACGTTGGCCTAGGACAGTAGATGGACCATAGGTCAAGCATCCATACTGTTATGGGGTCCCTTAAAACATGAAAGATGATTAGGATATAAATATAGGGGCACATGAAGCATGGAAAGTGAAATGGTGGTTTGTTTGCATAGAATCTAACACACCCAAAATTATGCCATTGTGGTGGAAGCACATTAGGAGGGTGCATTAAATTGATCATTGATCACACATACTTTTAGACAGGACCATGCTTGTGAGGGAACATCCACTTCCCAATGACATCATGGGGCATCCTGAACTTGTTCGGGGAAACTGCTGCAGTAACACAACTCCCCGGGGGGGTCCGGCCAAGGGGACGATGGTGGGAAAAAGATGGGATTTGTGATTCTCGGGGATGGACCGGAGACGAAATGTCTGGGCATTCCTACGTATCCCATAAGGATGTGAATCAAGACACACATAGTTCTTGAAAAGGGTCTTAGTCGGATCATAAGGACTGCAGGGTACACATGGTAAGGTGTCTATGAAACCTGACGTGAATGAGGGAATGAGCCCTGATCACCTTGTGTTCTTGGAGGAAGTGTTCAGGTCAAGGGACCGAACACGAGCGGTTGAGCTGGGCCCGAGGCAAAGTGCACAGGCATTCCTATGTATCTCATAAGGATGAGAATCAAGTGGCACATAGTTCTTGATAGGGTGGCACGACACTATAAGGTACCAGGGCAAATGATGGAAGGGGAGTGTTGGACTAGCCCTCGAACCAAAAGAACCATCATTTGAGGTATCTTATTTTTCCTTTAAAGTGAATGGTTTTTCTTTTGTAGAGTTACCGACCTAGGGTAGAAATTCCTGCCATCGCCACAAGAATCAATCCATATACAGGTGTTGAAAATCTTATGGTAAATGACTGATACGCAACATGATGTCCTCTATGATGAGGTCATCACAATGCAGTGCGGTTTTTTGTTGTGAAGCCGGGACGATATTTTCACCGTTTATGGTCATGTGGTAGGACCAATAGCACAGTTTAAAGTCATGTGGCTTGGACATGGAGGAATTTACAAAATGCGATAAAATATACCCAACGTGAATGTGGATGAGGCCCAAATCATCACCGCACACACCTCTAGGAAAGACTCCTCGAGCCAAGAGGTCGGCCAGGGTCAGAGGATAAGGGGTAGGAGAGACTACCTCCCAGCTGAGCTGGACCCGGAAGCCCAATATTCGGGTGATCCTATGTATCCCATGGGGATGAGGATCGAGCTTCACATAGACCATAATGAAGATCTTAGTTTATGGTCTTAGATCTCAGACTGTGGGAGCCCCGAAGGATGCCGTATCATAAATTTTGTCCGCCTAACGTGCGGAGGTGCACTGAGGGATAGTTCCAGGAGTGTCTAGATTCCACCAGGACATGATGGGGTGGAACATAATGTGAATCATGCAACCAATCATTCAAGGCCTAAAGGGGCTGGCGTGATGATGGAGTATAATTGTTGACCAGGTTCGCAACACAACATCCTATCGTGTTATCTTGAAGTGGGGACAAAAAATGATCATCGACCACTGACCATATTCGCAATGCGGGATTTCTATCAATTTGTTGTCTGAAACCCTCAAGGGCGTTGGCCCGTAACGTTAGGAGGGCCCTTAGGCATGGTATCCATGCCATTTTTGGTGGTCCCTCCGGGTGAAAAAGATTATGAGAGCCCAAATGAAGGGGAACATAATGCTTGAAAAGTGAATGGAACTTGACCAATTTGAATTTGACACTTCAGGTTCTAGACACGAGTACTCATGAACACATCGACAAACCACTATTATGGGTTGAGGGGGCTCGACCTGAGAGGGGCCAATTTGAAAAGATGGGTATATAAAGGAGGACGCAGGACTCTCCAGAGGAAGTAAATGGTGTGGTCTTGATAAACCCAATGTGAATAAAGGCGTATCCCCATACCACACCATATATTCCTCTCCCTGGGAAAGGGCAGGCCAAGGGGCCCAGATAACAGATAGATCCCTAAAAGATGGGGATGGACATGAAAATGAAATATTCAAAAGGTCCTACGTATCCCATTTGGATGGGAATCAAGCCACACGTAGTTCTTGAAGATATAGTTTAACGTCATGCGGGACGAGATACAGTTTAAAGTCATGCGGGACGACATACAGTTTAAAGTCATGCGGGACGAAATAAAGTTTAACGTCATGCGGGACGAGTGTGTAGTTTAATGTCAGGAAGGACCAACAGTTTAAGGCCTTGTGGGACTGTAATCTAGTTTAAGGTCATGGAGGACCCCATGAAAGGGGTCAGGAAATGTATTGCTTAAGGAACTTGCCATTGGTGGGAGGATTTATACGGTCACCATCCACAGTCACTAGGGATTATGCACCATTAAGATAAACCTTATGGGGAATGAAAGTTCTATCCCATTTGAGCTCCAACTTGGGTGGTTTCCTACTGGGGATCATTGGCGCCCTGAGGGCCAGCACCAAGTTGCCTTGCATGAATGATCTGAGGTGAACCTTCTTGTTGAATGCTCGAGCCATCCTACCCTGATGCCTTTCTAGGTTGTGTAGAGCATGAAGCATATTCTGGTCTAGTGATTCCAATTCAGCTAAATGGATTTCAGCCACTCTATCTGGTTCCTTCTTGTCATAGACCTCTATGCACAATGAGGGTAACTAAATCTCGATGGGTAGGATGGCCTCAGTTCCGTACACTAGGGAATATGGGGTCACCTGGGTGTAATTATGAGTCGTCGTCTGATAAGCCCAGAGGGCGTTCGAGAGCATTTTCGGCCAACTTTTCTTGTTCTGACCAACCATCTTCTGTAGAATGTTAGAGAGGGTTTTATTAAATGCCACAATCTATCCATTTTCTTGTGCGTGATTGCAAGAGGTATGGTTAGAATAGATTTTGTACTTGGCATACAACTTCATCAACTTGCCTGCTTGGAAGTTGGTACCGTTATCGGTGAGGATCGCATGAGGAACACCATATCAATGGATGATACTAGAACTCACGAAGTCCATGATAGAATGGGCCTTGACATCCTTGAGTGGAATTTCATATGCCCACTTGGAAAAGAAATCCATAGTGGTCAAAATGAATCATCATTAGAAAGACCTTACCGGTGGCTATGGTCCCACAACATCCAACCCCCAGACTGCAAAGGGCCAAGAGTACATGGTGGTGTGGAGAAGCTTCGGTGGCCGATGCACAAAGTTAGCATGAACCTGGCATGCATGGAACCTCTTGGAAAACTCGATGTAATCGTGGATAATGGAGGGACACAAATACCCTAATCTCGGAATCTAGTGAGACAGTTTTGACCCGGCCTGATGGGAACCGCAGGAACCAATGTGAACCTCTAACATGAATTTTGGAATATCAACTCCTTGAATGTAATGGAGGAAAATGCCATCAAATGCATGTTTATAGAGGATCTTCCAAGGCTAGGACTACTCGGGAGAGTAAACTGTAGTCCGTGGAATCAGATTTTCTCACGCTCAGCCCAGTCTGATGGGAGATTACCGTGTTTGAGGTATTCAACAATGGTTTCCCTCCAATCGGCAATCATTTAGATCACTGCATCCGGGGGACCCGAGGGTCCTGACATGGAGGTGTCAGTGGTAAGATGGATTACCTGTGGGCCATCATTTCCATTAGGGATAATATGATATATTACTCTCTGGTGGGCCACATGGAATATTAGATCATCATGTATGGGCTCTGCAAGCAATGCGGCCAAGCTGGCCAAAGCAGCTGCTAGACCGTTCTGTGACCGAGGGACATGGATAACCTCTGGTCGAGAAGGGAACTGAACCATCAGTTGGAGAGTGTTTTAATACAATGGTACGAGCTCTGGATTCCTGAAAACATAGTCATCATTGACCTTCTTAATATCTATCTCGGATTCCCCTTTCACATGCAAATGGGGCACGTCGATCTCAAGGGCCAGCTCGAGATTAGTAATAAGGGTCTGATACACTGCCTCGTTGTTGGTGAAGCCTTCTGATATCAATAATGAATATGGCAGAATGGCTAGCTCTAGGGTGATGTATAAAATACCCAAACCAACTTTGTTGAGCCTAGGATCATTGAACCTCCTACCGGTGGGGCTCCGGGAGGCACCATCAAAGTGCATTTTCCAGCATGGGATGGCCTGATCAACTGAGAGGATTGCCTCATCAGGAAAATCCAAGTCCAAGGACTAGTTCATAGAGGTTGGATGGGCGGCTGGGAAGTATACCAATTCATGTCCCTTTAATTCCTTTTGAGGAAAAACATGATGTAAAACTGCTGGAGGATTACCGCTCACGACGTTAGGCTTCCAGTCAACATGGGACGGCTCAAGATGTACATCAACGGGTCAACCTGAGAGATCAATTGTACCTCGTGCTACTGCAGGTAGTGAGTCATTTTTTTTACAGAAAATATGAGCGTCGGGAAGGTCTTCTTGATGGGGTAATATCTGACCTCTGTATCAAGGAGCATGCTTCTGAGGTAGTAGAGGTTTTTCTCTATCCCCTCATTATTCTTCTGGGAGAGAAGGGCACTAAGGGACCATTCCAGGGTAGTGACATAGAGGACCATTGGCCTCCTGGAGACGGGTGGCATCAAGATCAGATTCTGGAGAAGATACTTCTTGATTTCCTCAAAGTCGGTCTAGAACTCTTTGTCCCACTCATAAGCGGAGACCTTCTTCATGAGCCAGGAAAAGGGCTTAAAATTGCCATCCAGATTTGCAATGAATCAGTGTATGTAGGCTAAGTGTCCTTAGAGACCTTGAATCTCCCAAATATTACTCAGGGGAGGCATCTGGATGATGGATTAGATCTTCTCCATGTCAATCACAATGCCTCGATACCAGATGACAAAGCCATGAAACTTCCTGAATGTGACCCCAAAAGAACACTTCAATTGGTTCATCTTCAGGTGGTAGGAATGGAGGAAACCTAACACTTTCTCAAGGTCCTTGAGATGTTCCTGGCACTGGCGATATTTGACTACCAGGTTATCCACAAGGAACTATACCAATTTTCCCAGGATTGGAATGAATATGTGAGGTATGGCCCGCTGATAGGAGGTACCTGCATTCTTCAGGCCGAAGGGAAAAACCTGGTAACCGAAAGTACCTTGTCGCTCTCTGATAGAGTTCGAATCCTCATCCTAAGGGGCCATTCGGATCTGATTATATCCAGATTAACCATCCATAAAGGAGAGAGCCTGGAACCCCGCCGTAGCATCGATCAACTATTCTGTCACCGTAAGGGGAAAATCATCCTTCAAACTATGACGGTTGATATCTCAGAAGTCGATGCAGACTCTGATCTGCCCCTTATTATTCTAGACTGGCATGATGTTGGCTATCCACTTGGGGTACTAGACCTCCATGATGAAGTTGGCCCTGATGAGCTTGTCAACTTTGGCCTCGACAATGGCACCATGATAATGGTGCATCTTTTTGGGAGGCTTCTTGATTCCGTGATGATTTGCTGGAAGATCGAGATGGTGAACGACTAACTAAGGACCTAATCCTGGAATCTCATTGTAATTCTAGGAAAACATGTCACAGTGTTGTTTGAGGAAGTCCACATACCACTGCTGCTCCTCGGGGGACATAGCGGCACATATCAATGTGGGTCTGGGTCTGCCTCACTACCAAGGATCACCTATACCCGTTCATCGACCATGGCTGAGACGCATTCCTCGAAGGCAGGGGTAGTGTCCTCTTTATCATATTCTCCACTTATGGGGGGATCCCCCATGGGGGGAGCTTCTTCTGAGCTACCAAACCCTAATGCGAGGCTTCTACCAGCTTGTGTGGTAGTGGTTACTATATCAGAAAATTCTGGCGCTACCGAGACCATGGATATAAAGGCTGTCGACCCGATCCCATCTGGTCTCCAGACAAAGGGGCCATGCTTGATAATATCAAAACAGTGGTGCCGCGTTGGCCGGAGTGGACTTATCATATCATAGAGGCATAGACAATTATGATGTATTGTCGTTTCCATGAGCCAAACATCTCAATACCTGATGGTAGTGGGATAATCTGGGATCACTGAAGCCTAGTTAGTATAAGAATATAAAGTGATCTTCTGATGCCGCCTGGATTTGGGGGCATGGTTCCTCCTTATCCCATAAATGACAAAACATTTCCTCATATTAGGGGTCATGGCCTCCAACTGAGGGATTGGGAAGACGTAGGTGTCATTCAGGCCTTCCCATGCATCGGTCATAACGATGACGGGCTCAACTTCGCTTGCCTAGACTTGTTTATCCATGCCCCAGTAATAATCAGCATCTAAGTAGTGGACTTCGGAAGAGGCTAAAGGAGATGCATCACCTTGGAGTACGCTTAATTGACCATTAATGGAGTACTTGAGGCATTGGTGATACGATGAGGGGACCGCCACATGCATGTGGAGCCATGGTATGCCCATCAGTGCATTATACGTGGTGTCCTGGGAGAAAACCATCAACTCGGTGCTAGAAACTAGGCCACCGAACTGGGTCTTCTGATGGATCTTGCCGATTAGGATCTTCTCTGTCCTGTCATATCCTTGGATTCTTAAATCAGAGGGAGTCAGGTCATCCTCGCATAACCCTAGCTTCTTCAGTGTCCGTTTCGGGATGTGGTTGATCCCAGAGCCGGTGTCAACGAGACAACAACGAACCTCTACGCCATTTAATTAGACAGTGATATACATTGGGTGGATGTGCCCCTGTATACGGGATCCCTCATCTTCTCCCGAGAATGAAATGATGGCCTGGCATTCGACATCCTCAAGAACATCAGCGTGGAAGGCCTATGTAGCCTCAATCTTCGTCTCAAACTGGTGGGGGTTTCTTAAAGACTCGTTGAGTGCCTCACCCATATCTGGTGATAAAATAAGGGATTTAAGGATGTAAAACATCGCTGGGATGACGATGAGGTTCTTAAGAACATCGTACTTTCGTTCTAGGCAAAAGCCTATTCTTGCGGGATGCTGTTCCGTAATAGGAGGTGGAGTGGGCCCTGCCGGCTGGACTGGCGGCTTACTAGCACTGGGCATATCCTGATGTTCACCAGTCAAAGACCGGAGAGTGGCTTCTGGGTGAATACAGGACGGATGAGATCAGACTGTTGCGGGGCAAAGCTGGTCGCAGCATGGCCAAAGTGGTTCTACCAGATCCAGTAACATAAACGGCGGTGGAGGTGGGCCTGTCGACACTGGATAAAGAGGATGCGCATGCTGAGTGCTGCAATGGGCCTACTTTCTGGTCTCAGTGACATGCACGACCTAGATGGAGGTTCCAATTGAAGCACCCTGGTGAATCATATGGTCACGGCTCCACCGATGTTCATGTCAGCTGGGGATGTTGGGGAGGTGTGCTTGACGCTCCCCCTCGTCGGGAGTCATATAGGGATTTACCAACTCAACGGTGTTAACTGAAGCATACCCTTGGCTATAACATGACGAATTATCCACAATTGGGATGATCCTGGGGGAATTCCCATCTCAGGGGGCATTAAGTCACCGAGAGTTCAGGATGACAACGACATTAGCGGGGGAATTTCTTCTTCTTGCGCCGCCGATACTTGCTCTTATGGGAAGAGGCCGTCTTAGGTGATGACGCAGAAGTGATGGACACAGCTTCTGAGGGCTAAGGATGATTCAGGCGTGCACAGATAATACCTTAGGCATGGGTGACCGTCCTGCTAGCCATCCAGTCATTATGCTTCTGGGACCCACGGTAAGAAACCTGCCGCCACTCACCTTCTCTGTAGCTACGACTATCTGGTCTCACAAAGTCACCCACCCCTTTTGTCGAGGCAGGGCCCAACATGACTATGTTGTTGTCAATATGGTATTGGAGACATTCCTTGAACACATAGCATCACTTGATGGTGTTCCCTAGGGTCCGGTGATAAGGGAAGTAGTTGGGGTGATCGGTAAGATGCGCCTATTTTGGCTTCTGACAGTCAGGGAGTCATACGATTCTCTGCTCTAAAGTGTTGCAGATGTAACTGGGGACCAGAGCCTCGTTGAATGAGTAGGTCTGATTCCTTCTTTCCGGAAATGGGGCTCTTGGAACCTGACCCTATTAGGAGGCGGAGGAGCCTACCGAGGAGGCAGAACTTGATTATCTTTCCTAGGAAGTGGCAGCGCATTACGCAGGGGCACCTGACGATTCTGAGGTGGTTACTGCTGAACTGGAAGCTGTGCCCGTGGTGGTGGACCTCTGCGGGGCTGCGGAGCTGGATCTAATGGCAGCAATTCTAGTTTCCTGGGGGCCTCTACATGGGCAAACGTGGTGGGATCGACTCTGGCAGGCCTCATTTCTAGGATCATAGGGGGAAACAGACGTGCTTGACTGGCCTGTTACAGAGCTTCTTTAATGCATTGGGCCTTATCTGAGAAGTCTCGGAACCCTCCAGGATAGTTCTGAGTGATCAGGGAAGGGACCAGCTCTGCCTTGACATTCCCCCCATGCACATCGTCAGTAATTTCTCATGAGTTAGTGGAATCTGAAGTGAGTATGTGAGCCCCTTCCACCAGGCGCTGAAGTCCGCGACACACTCATCAGGCCTTTTTTTGCACTTGAAGAAGTCTTCGATGTTCTTTTTCTGGGTGGTAGATCTAAACTGGTAGAGGAATTTCCTGCGAAGGTTCTCCCAGCTAGTCACAGATCCAATGGGGAGCTGGATGTACCAAACGAATGTCGGCCCCTCCAGTGTCTGAATAAAACAGCAGAGCTTGGTGGCCTCCTGCTACACTGGGGTCCCTAACATAGGTCCACACCTTGAGTTGAAGTGGACCAAGTGCTTCAGTGGGTCCCACATCCCATTAATGGAGGAGAAGGTGGGATTCCCAAATATTGGGGGTGTTGGCATGTCATCCACCCATGCCAGGTATGGCTTGACATCTGGTGGGATTGCCACCTGTCAGGTTTCCAAAGCCCAAAGGCGGGCAATGAGTGCCACCATTGGATCGTCTGGACACGGGTCCCTATTCAGATGTGGATCCCGAACCACGAGCGCGTTGCATGGCTCTCCAACACGATAGAAAAGCTCAGAGGCTCATGGAGTGGCTAGTGGATCAACCCTCAGGGCGGACGGAGGAGCCCGAGTGGGGTTCCTTGGGTTTTCCCAATATTCAGGAGGGTTTGGTGAGACATATTGCACCCTCTTGCCATCAGCTCCGGCCTCTTCCCTATTTGTGGGAGTGGCATGATCAGGGTAACCCGGGGGCAGCTTGCCAAGGAGTAGTTGTTCCTGGCCTAGCTGTCCTGGCCTAGGATCACCATATTCGGGTCGTCACTCTGAAATTTGTTCAGGCAGAAGCCCATCAACCAACTTCTTCTGCTCAGTGCAGCTCTTCCTTCTCTGGTTCCTCCTTTGTCTTCTGCATTGAGGCGTACGGGTCAGAGTGCTTGGCAGCTCGGACGTGCACCATTCCCTTACTGACATTCCGACTAACCACCAATGCCTCAGTGGGTGAAGGGAGCCCTAGGAGGTTCCTCTATTGATGGGTGATGTTCCCCAATGGGTCCAGTAGTGGTGGAACACCCTCAAGGGGATGGTCTCCATTCAGAAGCTCCATATTGTTCTCCTCGTTCACTATATCGGACATGTTGACCTTGACCCTTCTTGGGGGCATGTCCTCTCTATCGCATAGCGAGCTAGGCTTCCATCGAATGGGACTGAAAAGAAGGAAAACGTACTGTACGCAGCCACATATGTTCACATGGGTGGGGGTGGACTCCCATATAATCTTGTGGAGTATCTCGATACTCTGAACGCATTCCTGGTGAAGGGCCTCACGATGACCTGGTGACTCGGGGCGTTGGGCTATAGGGAGTGCGGCTAGATAGACCAGACGACACTGCTCGCTAATTTCTCCAAAATGTGCTCGGATCCTTGGATAAGTCACTTTCCGATGGAGGATATGGAAGTGAGTTCCCCAAAGGTTTTGGCAGAAGCATTCAAACTCCTCTGGGGTGAGGGATTCCGGTGTACAAAAACATGGTCCTATGACCGACCAAAACTTCTCAGAGAAGTGGCATGCTGCAAGGATAGTCCAGAATCTCCTCAGCTCAGATTCAAGGTCTGGCCCTTGATTTACCCACTTATCAACTGTGGGATGCTGAGGAACTAGCAGCAGTACTGAGGCGTACCACTGGAACGACAGGTTGGCCAGTGGAGAGTACGGCGAGCAGGCTAACTGCCCGCGGAATCTCGGGCTTTCCTCTGAGGAATGTAGGGACCTGACCGCCCTGTCACAATAAGAGGGGTTGATGGCCCCAGTTCCCGTATCAAGGGCTAGGGCTACTGGTGATAGGTCTTACTTCTGCTCGCCTACAATTAGTCCCCAGAATAGCTCTCTGTGATCTCTAATGGAGGTAGATAGTGCATCAGGTGATGGTGGTGGTGATTGCAAGACCGTAAACTGTGGGGTTGCTAGATTTTTATCCTCTTGGATATACCTATAGAGGGAGGTAGGAATCCTTTTTATATCACCTTCTGTAAGTACCAGACTGAAGCGCCTTGTCCCTGCCCCGGCCCATTTACTTGGTTGAGTGAGGGGCGGGTTCCCGAGCTGAGTCTTATTCCACTTCAAAGTCTAAGAAGCGGACTGGTCTGATACCCGTCTGACCTTCCCCATAATTTCTCATGCGGCGGTGATGACACTCCATTCTGCCCCTGGGTGGCTCCTCATGATAGGACTGATTTCTGACATGGGGTCCTCTTGCAACGCTGGTGGTGGGGTGGAGAGGGTTTTCACCTGAGAAAGCCGGGGTGCGAGGAGCACCCGGAAAAATTTTGAAAGCTACATGGGGAGGACCTCCATGGATGGCACTAGAGTGGGAAAACCCTTATTGGGATTGGAAGGATCATGGGGAGGACATCCAAGCTTGGTGCGGGTGGAGCGAGGCCGGCCTTCACCCCTCTGGTTTCTGGGGTGAGGAGGACCTTCACTGGCCGCAGAGAGAACATAGAGAGGATCCCCACATCAAAAGGAGAGAAGATGGGCAATGCCCCTGCACTGGCGGTTGGGGGTAAGAGGAATGACCACATACCCAGTGTAATGGGCACATGAGAGGTTTCCATGTTGTGCATTACTGCCACAGGGCAGAACTTCATTCGGACCGGGGGTGGCATAGGGCGGCCCTCCAGGCCGGTCCATGATACTGGGCAGGCCTAAACTCTATGTAGTAGTGGTACGGGGAGGACCTCCATACAGGGTGGAATCACTATGGGTTGGTCCGTGGCGGCCACCATTCGTGCCGAAGACCAAGAGAGTCGACCTAGCATGCGCATGGGGCGGTTGGGGCCTCGATCTCGGTTGGGCGTAGAAGATCCCCTACTCAGTGTATGCAGGGACCTGATGATATGCATCAGTAGTGTCTCGAGCTACTATAGTTTTCATCGATGATGCCGCTTGGTGGGCATCCTCCTTAGATTGCGTGCGACGCTAGCATCGGGTTGGATGAGCTGGGGCGGGTGGCGCAGGTGCATAGCTTACCTGCTCTTTCTCGGGAAAGACCAGGCAGTGGCGCTGACGCGGCAGGGTAAGAGCCCTTGCTGGGAGCCCCTGGATTTGTACTCTGACTGGGCTGGGGCAGATTTCTCCCACCTCATCTGCGTAAGGCATGGAGTCGTCAAGGCGCTCTGGGGATAGGCTCCCGAATTGATTGTACGGTGGGATGGGGAGCAATGGCTCCTTGCGCAGCCCTTGGGGGCGGTGGTGAGGTTGAGGAACGGATGCCTCCAAATTCAGGCGGGCCATATCTGGGGTTGGGATGATCCACTCCTTGTACTTACAAAAAAGATCATTGATTACCCTTCTCTAGATCATTTCTGATGGGGAGATGGGGCGTGCACGCCCAATAGTCATGGTGGTCGAGGCTGCTATGGAAGAAGAAGAACTGCGTGGGGTAGCCACGCCGGTGCTGCCCCTTCCCCTATATCGTCGAGCAGGCAGTGATCGCGTTCCTAGTATAACAATTGGGTTTCTGAAAGCAGGTAGATTAACTCATTAATAATGCAAGGAAGAAAAATCGACTACCAGTTCCCCAGCGTTATTCCTTCTTCCATGGTCGGTAAGAGGGATCAATGCTGACAACATTGCAGAATGGAATGCTCAACATCCTAACTACCCCAACGTCTGGTGAGTTTCACGCCAGGCCTACTTGGAGGGTCCTGGTCCCGAATGACGGGGTTAGATAACATGCTTATCCACTGATGCCCCGAATGCTACTGGCCTACATATTGAGGAGAATATTTTCACATCTGGTTCACCCTTTTTTGTTTTCGTTGCTTTCACCGGGGCACGTGCATCCATCACGCAGAGGACATGTAGCTATTGCCCCACATTCCCTCTTTCCAAAGGTGGGCGTCATCCGTTCCTTTAGGGATGTCTACTCATTGATCAAAACGGGGTGATGGGATATCCGTTCATCCTTCCATGGATTCCTCCTCAGAGCTCATCACCTTGTCTGGGTCTCCCTCATAGATTTAAGACGTACTTGTGTAGCTCTTCCCGATGCCATATCTTCATGGACTCCAGTTAATTACGCCGCTTCTGTCAGGACCTTCCAATGAGTCTGGTCGGGGAAGCAACCTTCGGTTAGAAGATTTTTCATGTCGAGGAATCATTGGCATGTCTTGATGCTGGGGAGATTAACATGTCTGTCTTATGTCCCTTATTATAGGGCTTCTTGAGGGAGCACATTCTTGAGGCATTCCACATTGAGTGTGGGGAATTATATGCCATAGTGATGTATCTAAGGTTTTCCTCAGGTTCCCATGTTTATCATAGGGTATGCCTCAGGTTTAGCATCCAGCGGAGATGGATCAGACTGATCGGAACACTGATTAGAGTGGATCAAATTGAGCAACCCCCTGGTGGGAACACTGATAATGGGGCCAGGACGTGGGTGGATTCCCAAATTCTATGTAGGGGAATGAAATGGAATGATCTCACCAGGATGTGATGGCCTGAGTAATAATTAGGATAAATTATGGCTTTGGTCTTGAGCCTTGAGAGACTTCCTATGCATCCCCGTGGCAGGGAATCAAAGTCTGCGTAGTTCAGATGGTGAATACAATTTAACGTCATGCGGGATGGGGGAAAACCGACATGAAGGTGGTCGGAGAGAGCAGTTGGATTGGGGAATATGCTCTAAGGTGGCCCAATATGATATGGGGATTACACTTTGAAGCGGCCCAAGGTGGTATGGGGATTACACTCTGAGGCGGCCCATGATGGTACTGGGCTAACACTCTGAGGTGGCCCATGATGGTATGGTGAACCGATGTCAGAGGGGTCAGAACAACTGGTTGTTGGGCCTGAACCTCGGAAAGGATTCCTACACACCCTGCCTAGGAGACAGGGATCAAATTCCACATAGTTCAGGATGGTTTTTGGGGCTTACACTCTAAGGCGGCCCAAGGTGGTATGGGGCTTACACCTTGAGGCGGACCATGATGGTATGGGGATTACACTCTGAGGTCACCCATGATGGTATGGTGAACCGACGTGAGAGGGGTCGGAACAACCGGTTGTTGGGCTTGAACCTCAGGGAGGCCTTCTACGTACCATGCCTAGGAGGCAGGGATCAAATTCCACATAGTTTGGGATGTGCAGTTTAACATCATGTGGGACGAGAGTGGTATGCAGTTTAATGCCATGTGGGATGTGTATGCCATGGTCAATGATTTCCCTAAGCCCACGTGAGTCATTCTCGGTGTGAGAGACTGGGACTTACGTGTTGGTTGGTGGCCAAAGGAGATGGAGACTGGGACTTACTCCAGGTTGGAGGCCCATGATTGGTGAAGCCCAAAGGGAGGGGGATTTGAATCAGAAGAAAGGAGGGGGCATGCTGCTCATCCCCCCCTCTCTGGTCCTCATCAAGGAGGCTCAGACATACTCCAAGGTGGAGGGCCAGTGGCGAAAAAATCCCAAAGTGAGAGTCAAAGGGTGAGAAATGCCATGTCCCCATCTCCCCTCTTGGTCCTCGGCACCGGAGAGAGGATAATTGTTGATCCCCACCATGCCATTTTCCAGCCTTTAGCAGGGAGACTGGGACTTACTCTAGGGTAGAGGCCTAGTGGCAGCGAAGCCCATCGAGAGAGGGAAAGAGTGAAAAATCCATTATTCCCTTCTCCCATCATAGTTTAACATCATGTTCTAAGATGAGGGTGGTTGGAAATTTAACTTCATGCAGCTCGGACGAGGTTGGATCACTCCACGTCCCTAGGAAATACATAACTGGTACCCCCAACACCTTGGTGAAGGGAGGGAGCCCGCAATTCCTTAGCTGGGGGATGTCGTGGAGTGATCCACTTGGGGGTCCACATTAGCATGGCTATGCGAAAAAGAAATAGCTGTTAGAGTGACAACACGAATGAGAATGAGGCAAATCAACTCAATGGGAAGAATCATTAAGGGAATTTGAAGTTACTTCTTATGAGCTTAGAAGGCCGAAAGGGAAAATGGTACATGGTGTGTATGCCCGGGGCGTGACCTGTGAATGGAATCAATAAGGAGAACATTGTTTTCCCATGCAAGGAGGTGCCTGGGGAGCACTGAGGTTAGGGGTCCCAGGGATTTGTACATGAAATAAATGACTGGCGCGAAAAACACTGTGTTGGCGCATAATTGGGAAAGAGATTTTGCACACGACTCGGAGGATTGCGTACAAGGAATATGAATTGTGCGCAAGTGGCAGAGGATGCGCGCAAAGAAAAGGGTGCGTACAACGAATGATGTTTGAACGCAATTGAACGGCCTGTGCACAATGGAAAGAATTGCGCGCAAGGGGGTACCCTGAAGGGACTGTAATTCCATCTAAGCCATGGAGATCTCACACAAAGGTGGACCCCGGGGTGAGGTGTCGTGAAAATAACTATACCTGAAGGACATATTTAACGCGTGGAAGATAGATTTCGCACACGAAAGCCGGTTCAAATTTCTCTCCCTGAAGTTGAAGGGTCGCCTTCTATTTATAGATGTCTGGGTGCTTGGAAAACCACTCAAAGTGAAAAAATTACACACCAGAGTTGGCCGCACGAAAGGTCAACCATACGGGGCACAGGCGCGAATTTATTTCATGCCTGCGCAGGGGACCCTCTGTGAATCTCGAAACTTTTCCACGCGGCATACATTGTTTCGCACACTTTCCCATTTTTTTCATGCAACCCCTCTGAGCCCTCCAAACCGAGTCTCTGGGTCCGAATATGACTTCTCTTTGTCGTTTTGAAACCTTCTTCAACACTTAAACCACTTTTCGTCATCTACAGATGTTTTCTTATAAAGGACTCAATAATTGTTTATACACACCATTTATACTTCAGAATCTCAACATTATTCATGTCTTGATAAATTTTTGTATTCATAACAATATGGGTTTTTATTCCAACACCGATGAAATTTGGTTTCTTAAAAGTTCAATCATTTCTTTTTCCCAACATATTTACTGTTAACGTCATTACTTCTGGTTCTATCCTCTGATTGAGACCAATAATAAATGTATGATAAACTAGAATCATTATTTAACAATTACAATAATTTATTCGATGTTAAAATCAAGACACATTAATTTGAATCATTAACACCATATGGGTGTCCTAGGAAATCCGTATTCATCATCAAATCAAATCCTCCCCAATGTCTGTTAATGAAAATTAGAATTATCCTTTATGTGTTTTTATATAGTGTCAAACTATATGATTAGTATTGGACCATTCATAATGTACTATAATAATTGATGTGATATAATTTAATAACTCTTTTTTGGGTTATTATGACTAAAATATTTTTTGTTAAAACCATATCCACTTATAGTATCTATCCTAAGATGTTTTTTATTAGGGAAACCATAATCCTTTATTTACCAGAATATACAATGTCATCCTACAAATACGATTTTCCTAATGGTTTTCACTAAATATTTCATATACTATAATTCAAAAATGATAAGACCAAGCTCTGATACTAACTATGGAGACCCAAACATTTCATACATAACAACTATTTCTTATTAGTTGAAATATCCAATATATATAAATACAAACTATACCAAAAACTAAAAAAATTAGTTTATATGAAATCATTGGTATATAAAAAACTTTTAAATAAATTATCTTCAACATTTCTCATTATGATATTCATGTAAATAACACTTCTTAGATGTAACATACATAAAATAATTATCCATAACTGGGTGAAGGGAAACATAAGAAATGGTGAGTTTAAAATCTCATTGACGGTAAAAATATGATGTATCAATCAATTCTCATAAGATATTATATGACAAGCATTAATGTTTTATAACATGAGAATAACATTTCATGACTGTACCCATAATTTCATAGATCATAAGCAAGAAACATGGAAAATGGTTTTATCAGTTATGTTTCTTAAGATCTAAGATTACAAAATGACCAATAATCAGTCATTAGATATTAAAACATATCATAAGAAGAATAAATAATTTTTTTGGTAGGCATATAATTATAGAAAATAATTTCCTTCACTAAGTATCATATCTATGACTATCATAGTAGTTTGGGTTCACTCCCAATTCCATTTAATTCTTTTTCATGGCCCACCCACATGATTATCTCGTTGGGAAAACTCATCTACTGAACTGGCTTCAGTCCCCATTCTTGTCCTTATTATATTATGATATATCCTTCTTCACCCAATTTAATTGGGGGATATACTATTCCATGCACAAGAATCATATAATAAAAACCAAAACCTAATTTTTTCAGAAGATTATAACACAATAATAATATTATCTAAAAAATCATTAAAAGGATATGAGTATCATAAAAATTCCATCAACCTATTAAAAAACCATTAATATTAATAATAAATATTGTAACATTGGATAATATATCCACTAAGTCATAGGAAACATCCATGGATTTTTTATAGATAAAAATACTTTTGAAATATCATCAAACATTTCATGAGGAAATACTCTTTTCATTGGAAATCAATTATTTGGAATCAATATTTGAAACAAAATTGAGGAATAAATTTTATTTGAAAATTAAAAATGTAAAAATATAATTTAATATTCAAGGAAAATTTTATTCATGATGGTGGAGAATTTTGTTCGTGTGGGGTATATTATAGAAAAAAACAGTTCCACTTTTTCAGTAATAAATCAAAAGTAAATTTTTTTGGAAAAAAATTAAATGGTTCCTTAAAAAAATGGTATGGAATGTAAAAAAATGAAAAATGGATTTATAAAATACTTTTATAATGTAAATAACTACCTTGAAAACATTTAAAAGAAAATATAGACATTAATGAAAAGATTCGTGACTAAAGAGAAAACGAAACAATGATTCCATTAAAAACATTATTTTGAACTATTGAGTACATAATTAGATTAAAATTAAATAAAAACATCAATTATTCATATATAAATGTATTATCGTAAAATAAAAACTATTTTTGATATATATATAATCCCTATAAAAATGAGTTTGTAACATAAAACCCTCACCTCAAGTCTGTATTTCATCGTAACCAATATGACTTTCTATATGGTAAATTTAAATTTATTATACATACATATAAGAAACATATTCATTACAATAATAAAATAAATTGTTTACCTATTACATCTTATCACTTTTTCATTATCTGTCATTTATTATCATCATCATTATGGGTATTAGCTATTTTTTTCATGTATATTTAAGTTCAGTGGTTATGGCCATTAAACACTAATCATCAATCCTTTATCTATAAATTTTTAATAATTTTATAAATATAATATATATAATTTAATATATAACTATATAAATTCATATAATGTGGTTTTGAAAAATGAGTTACAATAGTATGTAATTATGGAAGTCCGTACTTAAGAACAAGTGATGTTTCCATTTTTAAAATATTGGAATGAAAGATAGTAAAATATTAATTCACCCTTCGAAAATATTTTTTATATAATAAATATAATATATAGACATTAAATATATTGTTTTTAACATCCCTTTAATGTGTGAATTATAAAAAATCATATTTTTTCAAGGTGGTGGTGGTCCACGCATATACACAAGTTCTGTTATCATTTAACTATGGATAAAAATGTAAAAGGTAGATATTATATTATAATTACAATATAAAAACCATCTATTAAATATAATATTAACAAAAAATAATACCACAATAATAAACATCATTGAAATATGTTTATTTAAAAGGAATCATATTTTTATGGGGTAGCAGTATTCAACAGATTCACAAGATGGATACATTAATCCCCCTTTGGATGGAGAAGTGGTGTAAAATTGTGGATAAATTAGCCGAATAACATATATATATTTCAGATACTTTATTAGTATTTCTTTAATGTATCTATCATTTTTATTTTATTTTGAAGAAGAAATTTAATTGAAATTTCCTTTGAAAGATATATACATATTCTTTGAGGGATCTCTTGTGGATTACTCCATAAGACAAGAAGGATTGGTCCAAGGAGAAGACCAAAAGATGTAGTATAAAGGGATGGATTAAAATAATATTTTGGAAAATTTATTTTCTATTATTAAAGTCCCAAATTCTTTAAATAATGGACAATAATAGGTAACCTTTTATTTGTGAGGTGAGAAACACATAAAGAATTTCTTACCAAATTTCAATGATATAAGGTCATGTTAATGGGAATAAGGAATGTAATGGATATATTATAATGGTGAAATATATTTAAAAAATAAGAATTTTATAGGTTTATATGGAAGGAATTCCTGTATCTATTGAGTTAACAGTCTCAATAAACCTATTTTAACCTTCAATATGTTAACAAATTTTTACAGTTTTTAATATTAACTATGATAAAAAATAGTGATAAACATTGTAAATTATATTAATTAGAAGATTAAAAGTATTTAATTCATTTTACCAGATTCCATTTCTATTTCTGGTACAATATAATTTTATGTATGTTAAAAAACTACAATGAAAACAAATTTTTGAAAACATGAGTTTTTTAAGCATATAACATAATTTACCTCCATTCCATTAATTAAAAAAACAAGATGATTCATAATAAATTATGTTGAATATATATTCTAAAAAATTATAAAATCAATCAATTGTGATTAATTTAGTTTTCTAAGATACAAACACATTGTGTGCATAACAATAGTTTATATAGAAAATGTGTTTTAAAACAAAAAATGAACTAATACCGAAATAAATTTTAATAATTAATATTATATAAATAATAATATTATATTAATTTTAGTTATAATTATGTTATTTTATGACCAAATTTTATTTATAATGATAATTTTACTTGAAAATGAATAACATTTGGTTTCAAAATAGTTTTTTCACTATACACTGAAAAGTAATTTGTTTTATGAACAATTTAAAATATCCTCCAAAAATAATATTAAAATGATGATTTAAAATATTATATTTTTTTCTTAAAATATAATTTATACAATTTATATAAACTAATTATTTATTCTATGCACAAAATTCAAAAAATATAAATTTTGATGAAACTATGTTTTTGATGCATAAAATTACTTTACTAAAAATTGATTACTTATTTATTCTGAATTAATCAATAGATTTTATGTTATCAAATGTCATTAATACACTTCATTTCATGATCCAAATTATTAAGGTACACATAATAAAATCCTTGAAGATCATGATGCCATTTTTCCTTGGGAAATTAGGCACATAGCATAACATATTGCAATAGAAATACAACGAAAAAAATGAAAATCAATAACCTCCCTCTAAATTCACATGATATTATAAAATTTCATCGGGTATCCTTGGGATGTACATAATAATGGGGATATATATCAATCCTAGTAATATAATAATAAAAAAACATTATCTAATGAAATTAATACATGTTAGTGAGTTGGAATATCAGTGAGAGATAAAAGGGGTAAGAATCAGTAAAATAAAAATCAAACTATGATATTAGATGAAAACATTAAGGAAACATGAGAATGTGGAAAAAATATAAAACACGATCTCATAAGAACAATTTAATTATAAACACCATGAAATTATAACACATTGTTCTTAAGATGACCTCTCATGCCCCTACATGGCATCAAAAGAGATAAAAAGTTACCCAATTCATTGGATGTATATATAATTTCGAGACCACCCATAAAATTAATATCATCTACATGAATATGTGTTCAAAAAATAAGAAACAACATATGATTTCACAGAATGGGCTTCGGGCCAAAAAAATGGGTCTACGGGCCCTGTAATGGGCTAAATGTCCACTGGGCCATCTGGCTATGTAATGGGTCTCCATCTACCCAGTTTAAAGAGGTCTTTACTTTCCTTTAATAATAAATGAGGCTTCAGCCCCAACCTTTAAAAAAACATAATAGATTGACATTGAAAATAAAATGATAATTTCTAAGGAATAATGGGTGTACATAAAGATTTATGTAAGGGTTAATTGAAAGTGTAATGAGTTCTCTCAATACATAAAAATCCTAAGGAAAATAAAGGGTTCTGTGAAAACACATTAAAACATGGTAAATTAGAAATAAAAATGGCTTAGTAAAAGGAACATACTTGAAATAAAAAGGAATGGGAGAGAGTATCTTAACATTATAGGGCCCATTGAGAATCTTGAGAGGAGATTCATAAAAACTTGGGAAAAATTTCCATGTATTTTCAAAAATTGATATTACATTTTAAATGATAAATTTTCCATTAAATTTACAAGAACATTTATAAGAATCTTAAAGGATTAGTGTTTTTGTAATTTGGATACATAAATAATTAGTTTATAAGTCAACTACATCATCATCGATTATGTTATTCATAACTATATCACTTAATAAAAATATCCTACTTAATACCTTTTACATAACATGGGGAAATTAATAATATAAATGGGTAAGATTAGATACACAATAAGGGTAAATATGGGATATATCAATGATAACATAATAATAACCTAAGGATAAGGGTATGAGAATACACTCACAACATTTGGAAAATCACATGGTGTATAACATAGATCATAAGCTCGAGTCATGGAATAAATATTATCCATTCATAAGATATTAATAATAATGAAATCAAATAACGTGATCCATGAGAGCCTAATATAGGTGTAGATCATAGGTTTATGGAATATAAATAAGAATGGACAAATCATTTTTTTTCATTTTCAAATGGCCGGTTTAAGGGGTTGCCGGTACCCAAACACCATTCCCCACCATCGAGTAGACCACATCACCACATCCAAAACAGAATCTCCATTCAAACTTCAAAATAAAATTCAAATTCAAACTTCAGCCTCCTCGAGCCGACCCGGGCGTCCACGTACCCCTCTGCGCTGACAGGCCTCGAGCCGTGCATCTGCAATGTCAGTCTGTCTGTTCAGTCCGCACACCAAACGAAGGCCGAGCGATAGCCCTCCACCATCACGTGCCACCCTTCACCGGCGTCGGAACCATCATCTTCAACTCGAGCCGCGAGACTGAACTCCGGCCATCGACGAACCGCGAAGCCAACGTTCCTCCGGCATCACCACAAAATCACCACCGGCAGAAACACAGTGGGAACAAACACGCACAAAAAACAACATCACCGGCGACGCCGTCGCCATCGCCATCACCAAAATCAACGCCTCACCGAAGGCCCAAAAAAACGCAAAACCAGAACAACCATATATCACCTCACCAAGAAACGAGATGAGGAAGAGACACAAACCATTACCGGAAGGTCAGGCATCACAAAAACCACCCAACCACACATGCAGCACCCAGAAACTAAAGAACCCGCCGCCACCAACCAAAACGACCGCTTCAGACATGATGGAACCCCACCGCACTCACCTGGGGGATGCCGGGACCCCAAGAACCACCGAAGCAAGATCGCGACCCTCAGACGCTGAGAAGCACACCGCTGAACACCAGCGAACTGCCGATAACGAACCCAGGGGCGCTCCGAAGAGTATGCCGTCGACGGGGACCGGTCTTACACCCGCCGGTCCGAACTAGCAACCTTCGAGGCCCAAAAAGGAACTCCACAGCAAGAGAAGACCACGAAATCACGCGACGCCGTCGAGATCCTGGCCGGCACATCGAGACCGAGGGGGAACACCGCGTCGTTCGCAGTGAAGGGGCGGCGGCGGCGAGAGGAAAACCCTATCGCGAGAGCCCTTTACGGGCGCATCCCTCCCTTTTTATAAATAAGAATGAAAAATGATTTTGTTAGTAATTAAGGGTCATTTCAAGGATATCATAGTGGATTGGGTTGAGTCCCCAAACCATCATATTCGTCAAGGTTAATTCCAAAGAGTATCATTGTTGATAGTGTCCCTTACTAAAGTGGGATAACTACCCATTCTAGTCTTATATATCCAATGCGATATCAATATTTTCCCAATGCATTAGAGGGAGATATAGGTACCAACCATCATGTAGTAAAAATAATACATATACATTCCCCATGAACTAAAAATATATTTCATATAATAACCTATGAGAACAAAATTAGTTTCAAAAACATTTCATCATATCATAAGTTAGGGAAAAGAAATGGTTATTCTTAATCATTTAATCAATTAATCAAATCGTATCCCAAGAAATAAGAAATACTTAGTTAAATACCATTTCATTGCAATTAGAAACCATTATAAATATTAATAAGGATTGTGTAATAGGATCATATCACCAGTAAAGATTAAAAAACATCAAAGGAATTTATCATTGAAGGAAAATGATTTTGAAATATCACTTGGAAACTTTATTGAGTAAAAAATCATTTACACTTTGAAATCACTTATTTAAAGTCTAAAAATTGATTAAATATGAATGAAAATATTTTCTTTGAAACTAAATGCTGAACATTGTAATGTAATATTTAATCCATTAAGAGGTAATGATGATTGAAAATAATACTCATACAGTATAATTTGAAACAAATATTCCTTTCACATTATTAGTAATATGTAAAAGGATTGATAAGAATATTAAATTTAAATTTTTCCTTAAAAGGTAAAAAATGGGTAAAAATGACTTTGAACAGTAATTTTAGAATAGTAATAACATTTTTTAAAGAATTTTTAGAAAACATGGACAAGGAAGTAAAATGATTTTTGACCAAAGAGAAATAAAATAAATTTTCCCTAAAAATTTATTTCAGGAACCAATGTAATTAAATACATAAAAATTAAATTAAAATATTTAATATTCATAAATAACTATATTATAATAAAATTCATTATTTTATTGAGTGATATATCATATTATTTCATCTTCAAAATCCTAATAAAAAACAATCATGATAAACAGTGAGATTGTAACATAAAACCCATACCACTTTAGTGACAATTGAAACATTTTCCCCATGAATGAAAGATGAATAAATGTATATGCATATATTTTGATTCCCACAAAATGATCATCAAAAAAATTCACAAAGGAATACTATAATATGGTTATTATTTCCAGCATGAAAAATTATCAGAAGGTGAAGGTGGTAAAAGCTCATAGACCATGAAAGCCTCTAAGAGACTTGTAATTTTATGACCATCATATGGTCATGGAAATGGAAAATGTGAAGTGCATAGCTTTCATCGGATCCTATAGATCCTCGTTCGACAAGTCCCCTTTCTCTTGTGAAGTCTATCTAGACAACCAGAGGTCATGTAGTGACACCAATATAGACACCCCCAGCCTACAAAGGGTTGTCAACCTGGTGAAACCTGACTCCACATCTAAAAATCCATTAAAAATAAGTGGAAATGTCCGAATTACATAGGCTTCCTCTAGTCTTAAACATCATCTGATGCATCACTGATTATATGGGAATATATCTTTAACATCATCCAAGGGAGCTCACAAAACCCCAAAGCATTCCTAGAATAAAAACAAAGGAAATAAAGTGGTGGAAGTTGAAGCCTCTCAATGTCATTGAACATCATGAGACACACCCATGTTTATCCAAAAGACACTACGTAAACCTTGCAATATCTCTACCTCATCTCATGAAAGCCCCTTGTTTCTTCAGCATCATCACACAAAAGGCCTTGGGTATGTCCAAGAAACCATGCACTATCCCTTTTTTCTCCGTAAGGAAAAACAGATGGTGTTGTCTATGAAATTGTTGTGCATCTCCCACATGACATTTATTGTTCATGCAACACATCCCAAAAAAATAGAGTAATCAACATTACTCATGAAATATCACATGAATCCCAAACATCGTAAAATAAAAAGTGTAAATAATACTGAAGGATATGGGATCGTTTTTTGTGATCGTAAAAATAATACGACGCACCAAGGATTTCCATGAATTGACCTCACAGGGATCTTTTAAAAACCAACCTAATCCTATGAAGGACCCTTGGAAATCTATCGATGTATCATGGAATGTTGCAAAGATGTCAGCTGAGATTACAAAAATCCCTTTCATTAGGCATCCTGATCTTATGAAGGCCCAAGAACATGTTTGTATGAGAAAATAGAAGTACTTTGTTGTATCCTCATGATTCAACAAGGACCATTTAATTTGAAAAAGTATAATAAAAGATGAATTTATGGATTAATCTCACGATTAGTGTAAATTTGGTGACGCACTCAGAGGAATCCACAATAGAGACTCATGAAGACGAGTGATGTTGATGTCCTTCACTGAATCTATCCTAGATCCTTGGGAGAAACACCGCACAAAGTTGTAAAATAGGGTGGATATGACCATAAATTTGCAAACCCATCATGAAATATGTATTGCTACCACGTACAGAGAAATATTTTTGGTTCTGAACAGATGGCTGAATTCTGAAAACCAAACACCGGCACTAGAGTGGACATCTTGGAGCAGTGGATCATGTGACTTGAAAGGTCACCATCTGATAAAGAGTTAGTGAACTGCTGAGGTAATAATGTTACATGCATAAAAACTTCACGTGGTCATCATAGATCATGTGAAAGATGTATGGTAGGACATGCAAAGGACATCCTTCACACCTACCAGATCACGTAAGACGTAAAACATTATTTCACAAAACAACTCTATGGAATTTATGATATAAAGGTTAGAACTAAGAATAAAAATTGGGAGACTTTCGAGAATGGAATACGCATTGATCCTCAAGTGCTATGTATGAACCATCCATTTAATGCGACATCACCATGACTTGTCAAATAAATCATGTGAAACTCTTGAGGTGTACTATTTGGGTCATGTGAAGTCCTCTAGACATGTAAAATAAAGTCATATAGAAACCCTTGGGCATGACACCTTGGTCTCATGAAACCCTACAGGATATCCATCATATCCTTGTGACTCCATTTACACATGTCCCCTGACCTATAGGGTATAACCGATTAATGTCTTCTAGGACTTGTGGGGGAACCCAAGAAGGTCGACTAGATCCCATGATGCCCTCCAGGCACACCATATAGGTCTCATGATTCAATCCAAGAATGATAGCCTTGATATATGAAACCCTATGAGACATTCCACACTAACTCTCCATATGTTTTAGACAACTCTTGCGATGACTCCATGGTATGTCATCCAGATCATACAATTCCCTCTTGATATTCCTTGACGGGTCATGAGATAGCTCCTAAGACTAATAATCATGGTCTTGTGATTTCCTAAGAACATGTCACCATTGATCATGTTCGAATCCTCAAACATTCTATCTAGGAAATGCAACGTCCCTTGGAAAATTCAACTTGACCACACAATTTCATTTTTCCACGCCATGAATACATTCTCTGACATGTCAAGAAAACATCCAAGGCATGTCAAAATGACAATCAATGCGTATCAAGAAGGAAATAATTCCTTATCATAAGGGAATCCTAGTACATGATCACTTTTTTTTCCTCAGTGTGTAAACCCTAATTATAATTCTAACCTTAATGAATGGATCTAACTAAGTGAATTACAATGACTCTGATTCCTATAATAATCAGGATATATAGGACACCTCTATGAGTCCCAAGAACAATATGAAGCACCCAGTGAGTTTTCCAAATACGTAAGTCCTTCACCCTTAATCAGTGAGATTGGTCATTTTCAATACCTTGATTCTCACACCATGAATATTTCACATGGTCTTCTGGATCTGAGATAATCATATCATTTTTATTACTGGTCTCTATAAAGGTAAGGGAAACCTTAGTGTGTAAGATTCAGTCTCATAAACCATGGGAACTATGATTCCAATGATAACTAGGACATTTATGACTCCTTTATAAAGATCAATATCAAATAAATATCCATTTCAATGTAATCCTTATGTATCTGACATTTCAATCATTGGGATTCAATCATTCTCAATAGATGATCATTCTACCTCATCCATAAATGGACTGAGAAACTAACTGAACTATGATGAATCTGATTCCTTCTATAACCAGAATACGTAGGACGACACTCTGTGGTCTAAGATCCATATTAAACATCTCAAGGATTGTACTAGAAAACAAGCCTCAAAAATCCATAAATTCTATATGATGTATGGCTTATAATTTTTCCTCCCTTATTACTAATACTGAACATGGATCATGTGGTCTTAGGGATATATAATTAACATCTCATCAACATCATAAATCTCCACCTAATTAGTCAATTCTAGTATGTAATATCAAATGAGTGGCCTAATAAAAACACCCCGTAAATAAGTGTATCAACCTTGGGGTTAGTCCCAAGGGCATGGTCAAACTATTATTACTCTGATTCCTACCATAAACCAGATATGTAAGAAGTATCCTCATGAATCAAGGTAATAACCTCAGTGTATGCACATATTTCCTCTCTACATGATTTTAAACCGTACATGTTAAAATAATTACATGGTTTTTGATTCATACCACAACCAGGATAAGTAGGATGCCTCATAATGTCTTAATACCCACCTCATAATATTAATAGCCTCTCTATATAGATGTATATTCCTTTGAATCTGGTCATATGGATTTAGCATACAAATGATCTACCCATCATTATGGAAATGGATGAAGAACCTTGGATACATACAACTTGATTCACTAATAATATCCCCTTTCATTTTTTCATCAATGAGGTCCCCTTTCTTTTGAATATAAATAGAATTATTCTATAATTATATTTAGGGTAACCAGTCCCCTATCTGGAATAGTAGGAAATTTACAACCATATATTAAATATATAAGAGTGTATTAGAGTAGGAAACAATTCCCTTCAAAAGGGTTAGATGAGCTTGACCTCCCATCCTCTTGACCAATGGGATTCCCTAAAAGTCATTAGGTATGAAACCCTAATTTACCTGAATCCTTTGGAAAGTAGGTTTTTACTAATTTACAGATGATTGAAATGTTGGGATTTTCCATTCCTAATGAAAATGATTTAATTCCAATGAATGTATAGGAGGATCAACTCCTCGCAATCAACCATTAGGCCTAACTGGACACATCTCAACAAGGGTTACTTCATTCATCTCTTATCCATTAAAACTGAAATGGTGAACCTTATGTGAATCTATGAAATAAAAAATTATTATTTATTATCCTTTGGTCTATTTTTTTCACACCATACACAAATATAAATTATGAACCTGACGTGAATATCTAAAATAAAAAATGATTGCTTATTATTTGTCTGGCCATTTTGTTTTCAACCATACATAATGGGAAATGGTGAACCCAACATTAATATCTCCAATAAATAAATTATTTCTTAATCATATTCCTTGATAATATATTTTGTATACCATATGAAATCAAAGTACTGTGACCAGAATTCTATTATAGATGATCTTCTATAACCATGGTTCTCATAAAATAATTCCATCCTCATTTTAACAAGTCCAAATGAGCATAATTTCCTGATCAATGATAATAGGAAAATTGTGTTAACCATGTATATATTATTTTGAACATCATATTACAATTTTGATCTAATGAATAACATTGTTCCTTATTGTCTTCATCACTGATGATACTAATAGAATCCATATATGAGGAAATGTCTTATTCATCCAATGCCCACTCTAGTAAATCACCAGTGGTTGCAACCCCCGTGGGTCACAAAATGATCTCATATACTTGATATGTGCAATGATAGGTGGTGTAAATGATGTTCCTGTAGTACCACCGACATGGTACAATCCCAAACATGGAATTTTCTAGTGAGATTTTTCACTAACATAAACTAGAAAATCCATATCACCTAAGGAAATATGCAGATGATATGGTGTCCCTCATTTCCATGGAAAACCTCTTTGGGATATTATCCCCATAGAACAAAAACTACCACCTTCAATGTATAATGATGGTGGACCAGAGAGGCAAATATGGATCAATCCCAGTTCAAGTGCTGCCGAGGACAGAACCCATCAACTGTTATTTCCAGAAACATCCTACCGGTACCCAACTAACGGTACCACTTGAAAGACTACCGCCTATGATACCCATTCATGGGTATAACGGAAGTCTCTTTTGGTGAGGAATGCTATATATATCTATTGGTGGGCTAAAATCCTCACTGCCACCAATAATTCGTGTTGAAAAATTCTAATTGTATCAAGTAATCAGGCACATATCCCTACTCACTCGGAATAATTCTGTTGGAATATCCCCACAACAATCATTGGGGAGGATCATATCCCTACCCCTATGAATGATGACCATCATCATTATCTGGTGTCACAAGTAGGAAAAATATGGATCATATACCTACTACAATCAATGATATCTTCACTTTAGAGTGGAGATGGAAATTGTGAAGTCTTATATCCCTCCAAAAACATTGCTAAAATGCCTATATTTTTTAGCAACAACTAAAGAACTCCGCTGGATTATTCTACCACTATATCAGATAAATGGAATGGTGTATATTCCTACCACTATAGACAAGAAAGATAAACACCATGATCATTGTGAGAATGTGGCTACGCTGTAGCAAGAACACATTCTTCCTAACATCGAGGAGGATTATCAGTACATTTTACTAAAGGATGAGGCAACAGATCAGGCTCATACTAATCTTCCATACATGGATCAGTAGGAGAGAGAGGCATATGCCTTAGGGTAGGGGAACATGTCTGTCAAGGAATTATGGAAGCATATTCAAAGCCCAGGATCAGTCTCATATCCCAATTCTTGTCATGACTCACCAAGTGAGAGGGGCACAATCCTTAGGACAGGCTCATATTTTTGTCAATGAAGACCAGCAGCATACTCAAAATTACAAGAATCATAAATATATCAATGCACTAGCTAGGTAAGACCTGGTGATAATGTAATAAGCATTGTGATAGGCACAGATTTCTATCTATGAGTCCTCCTAACATATTCCAACAGATCACGGAAGCCAGACACATATTCCTACTTCTTCCGATGAAAGAATGCTCCAACATTGTTCTGGGGTAGTACAGGAGGAGGTTCATATCCCTTATCAATGTCCAAAAGTCCTTCAACATATTCCAATGTTGATTACATATCTAGTATATGATCATATTCCTTCTCTGTCATGGGATCACAAAGTGAGAGCAGCGCACACCTCGTGGTAGGATCATACTCTTACCAAGAAATACCAGTGGAATATTCCAAAGGCTCAAGATCAGGCTCATATTCCAATCCTAATCAAGGATCACCAAGTGATAATGTAACATTCCTTGGGACATACTCATATTCGTGTTAATAATTAGAAAAATCATTGGAATATTCTATCATATTCTCAGTTGTGATTTCATACTCTTGTAGAATCAGACAGTTATAAGTAAGTTCTAAAAAATGCCATATAGAAGGCTCATATCCATGAACAATTCCAAAATTCAAGTTAGCATATCCCTACCACAATGTAGAATATGACCCATATTCCTAATCATCTCAATTGTATCCTCTTTGAGGCCATTCGAGTGACATTTCTACACCGGAAGGGTCTATCTACTCTTCTGGTGAAGAAAAATGTAATCATTACCATGATATTCTTCCTCATGGTACTGTGGAGATGGATCTCATGGACTCAAATCTAGATATGCAACATAGGAAACCTTACTACGATGATATCTCCCAAGAACATGGAAATCCTTCCCTTTCCCAAACACCATCTTATATTGAGGTGTTCAAATATCAAACACCATTGTACATAGAGGTGTTCAATTCTCTGAAACCTTAATATAGAGAGATTATTTAAGCATTAGGTTCAGTGGTATACATTTCCCCATCAACATCTGGAAACACTCTCCTCCAATCAGCAGGAGACCCTCATAAGAATCTTGTAGAGTTAGACCATATAGTGGTGTGTAAGTCTGATGAGGAGGACCCAAAAATTGAAATATTGGAGGAGTTAGTTAGAAGAAACCTCTACATCATGTTTTTTCCCTCGCTTCCTCAATCTATGAGATCCTAGATGAATCTGAAAAGGATTATATTCCAAATATACAACAAAATATATGGCCTACTCATTAGTGGATGAAGTATAGAAACCTCCCTTATCTAGGATAAAAGGCTTATCTTCATTCCACAAAGACACTCTATTGTCAATTGGTAGTAGTTTCCATCTTAATTTCATGGGATCCAAAACCAAAAAATCATAGAAAAAATTTGCAGCATGCTTGTCGCTATTACATCACAACCCTTGAGTAACTTATCTCCAAAGCAAAATCATGTGTCTATATTCAAGGATGTGGAGAGTATGGATAATTACACATTTCCACAACCCTCATGTTCCAGAACCCATGAAATATGTAATCATGACATGTTATATCCTCTAGTGAAATAAGGGGTCCGGGTAACGCTGGGGCCAGTTGATAATAACAACAGAATTCCCTTTCTTCAGTGGTGTCTAGACATCACAAATAAAGGCCAAGGATTGCCAAAAGGACATCAAAATAGGCTCTCCAAATCAATGAGAATTCATTTTGTACACCTAGATAAATGTTTTGATCACTCTAAAAATATCCTATAATGAATTATGATCATCATGGACTATCATTGCACTGAACTACTGCACAATAAATACTACACTTTATCAATCGAACCACAGTTGTAGCTTCTGTATCTGTCATCCATAAGTGGACCTATCTCAATCTGTTGGGGGAACACCTAACACAGCCTCCACCTCTATGATCATCAATTCTCAATAATACTTGGGACCCAACAGTAGAAAATGCCAAATAAATCCATCCCATTAGTCTGGGGGAATTTATATCTCAATCACCATCCCCAGGTTCATCATCTCCTAAGTAGGTATTGATGAAATCAATGGTGATTCTATATCAACCCCACCCCATTGGTCTAGGGGCATTTATATCTTTGTGTCCATTCAGAGAGTCATTAAATCCCTGACTGGAGTCATTAGATCCTCAACAATGTGACCAATAGATGCTAATTACTTCCTAAAATGACCCCATCCCATGGGGATAGAGGTAGTTTCATCATCATTATCACCAGAGAGAGAATATTTCTTCTCTATTTTGAGAGGGAAAAATAAATGGTCAATGCCCCACTTAACCCTCCCATCGCAAGATAAACCTCTTATAGTTGGGTTAAACTCGAAAATAAAAAATGGAAGCTTCTTCATGGTAACTATTCATAGACCATGATGGTGGGGCATATGATAAAGGATGTCATTCCCCACTAGATTCACAAGCCAAAATGAAATAATATGTCCAAGGGATCAAATAATTCCCCTAACGAAAACTATGTAGAGTCAGCCTATTGTGTCAAAATTAATGAAACAAACACCATTACCTGATATGCCCCTATAAATGGTGATTGTTGAGTCAATAAGGTTTTCCTTATGACTTTTCCATTCTGTCTTGTTTTGAAAATCACAAACACTTTATACTTAATAAAATCTATATTTTACCTCTATAAAGAAAATTTCCTTCCCAACGATATTTACCTCTACTATGTTTTCATTACTCATATCAATATTTTTCTTATGTATAAAAAACAAATTCATATAAAAAACCTAGGAACCATATAATACTTAGATATGAAGCATTCTATTTTAGGATCCGAATTCTGGATATGAACTCTAATGATGTTCTATTCCGAATTCTGGATAAGAACACTAATGAATTTCCATTACGAATTCTGGATATGAACTCTGATGAAGTTCCATTCCAAATTCTGGATACGAACTCTCATGAAGTCCTATTTAGAATTCCATGTATGAACTCTCTTGAAGTTCCACTCCGAATTCTGGATACGAACACTCATGAAGTTCCACTCTGAATTCTGGAATCAAACTCTAATGAAGTTCCACTTCGAATTCTGGATATGAACTCTCATAAAGTTCCTCTCTGAATTATGTATATTAACTCTCATGTAGTTTGACTTTGAATTCTTATTATGAACTTATCTATGATCAGACTCCAAATTCTCTGAACTCAAACTCCGAACTCTTATAAGTTATGACTCCGAATTCTCATGAACTCTGTCTTCGAATATTGTAAGATATAGTGCCGAATTCAAAAGAAACAAGACTCTAAATTTTCTTTAAAATTCAGACTCTGTATTTCTACAGAATTAAGGTTCCTAATACCTAAAAAATAGAATCCGAATATATATTTATTATAGACTTTGAATTCCATTTTTGTTAGACTCCAAACTTTTATTTTCTTACATTATGAACATCAGTTTTACTTATGCTTACACTTGTTTCATTAAAAAACATTGTCGTACATTCAGTTATTTACTAACCACTACTTAAGTGACACGTGTACAGGTACCTTAGAAAATAAAGGAGAAATATGACCATTGGAGGAGGGATCTGACCGTTGAAGCTTCTCCTATAAATAGGAGCTCATATGAAAGTGTTAAAAACTTTTGGAATTTTAGTGATTAGAACTTCCTGAAGTGATTTCGAGAGAGAGAGAGGATCTTATCAACTCTCAAAACATTGTGCAGAAAGTTTTAATAGCTTTTTCAAACTTTTCCTTGTGAAGACTTGATTCATGAGACTCTGATTGTTTCTGATTACAATCGAGGGCATCCGGGAATAAGAAGACAGATATTCTAACACCTTGAAGTTGAGGGCTTCCTTGATGACAAAGTCAGAGGTGCCGACTACCTGATAGTTGAGGGCTTGCGGGGATAGAAAGATAGACTCTAATCATCGTATCGAGGGCTTACCATGGTGTGGGTAAGACAGAATTTATTGAACGTATAAATCAAGGGACCTCTTATCCAGGGTTTTTGGATACCCTTCTCTTTGGGTTAAAAGAGTTATGTTTTGTTACATGTAGTTTTTACTACTTTGTTTTTCCAATGCATTTGTATTGTTAAGGAAAGTATAACTTTCTTATACTTCCTTACGTGTACTCATATTTAGTTAGAATCTATATGCTTTAAGGTAGAATCATAGTTGGTGTAAACTTTTATTAAGATTCACTTTCGGAATCACTTTTACGGAATCAAGAAAGTCTTTAGAACATAGAGGTGTTGTGAATTTTTGTTATCCAAAATTTCCTAAGGGATTTTTTAAAGTATACAATTCACCTTCCTCTTGTATTTGTATCTCATTGTACTTATTTGATCCTACATTTTGTATTGTAGAGTATATCATACTCAGTGTCATACCATCCTAACAATTGGTATCAAAGTGAGGTTTAATCTGAATTAATCTCATGATTAGATTCAGAAGATTTTTTTCTCGGATTTATATTTCTGGATTCATACTTTTTGGAATATGTTTTTGGGAATAATAGTTAATATTCACTTTTTTCTTAGAAATATAATTTTTCATGCTTAGAATATTTTCTCTTGATTACAAACTTACACTTCTAAAAAGTTTGAGTGCCAAAGTTTTTCTTAAGGATATCAGGTTTAAATATTGGTTCTATTGACAACTTAAATCCTACCAGACCACCCATTTTTTATGGTAAGGATTATGAATATTAGAGAGATCGTATAAAGACTTTCATTATCAATACTGGGTTAGATAACATTTTCATGCTTAATGGAGGATATAAAATTACTTACAAGGATGTAAGTGATTTTACTAATCAAGAAAAGCATGAATACCAACTCAACTATAAGGTATGCAATACTTTTCTTTGTTCAATGATGAGGAACATATATAGTCAAATCCCTTCTTATGAAACAGATAATTGTATATGGAAGAAACTTGAAGTTACACATTTTGGTACATCTAAAGTGATTAAGACTAGAAGAGCCATGCTCAGAGTTGAGTATCATGGTTTTATTTTCCCTTATGGAGAACCAATTTGTAAGGTGCAACAGAGATTCACGACTATCGTGAATAGATTACAATATATGGGAGAGAAAGATCTAGATGATGAAGCCCTTATTGACAAGATCATAGATAGTATGCCCAATGAGTTGGAATCAAAGAGATCTACTATCGATGAGAACAAAAAGGTTACTCAAATTTTTCTTGATTAACTATTTGGAACTCTTCTTCAACATGAGACTAGAATGAAGAGAGATGCTGACAACATAAAAAAGAATAATGGGAATGGTAGTATTTCTTTTAATATAACTTCAAATCAATTGAATGCTAAGACTCCTGAGAGAGTTACTAGATCAAAATCTAAGAAGGTTATTATTCAATCCGAATCTAGTGAAAGTGAAGTCTCAGAATATGATTTATCCAATCTTGCTCGATGGATGAACAAGATAGCTGGACAAAGAAATTTCCAATCCAAGTATAAGAATAATGAAAGGAAAGATAAGAAAGATTTAGAGGCCACATGCTATGAATTCAAGAGAGTTGGACACATAAGACCTGACTCACCTATGCTCAAAAGAAAAGAAAGAAAATAGTGACATTCTGAAAGGAACAGAAAGAAGTCTTACAAGTACAAAGCTAAGAATGTTCTGAAATCTAATGACACCTGGAGTGCCAGTAGTGGCGACTCTTCAGATGAATCTTCTAATTATGAATCTTCTGGATAGAAGTATCTTGGTCTTATAGTCGTGCTACATATTGATAATCATTTCTTTATGGCTATGGTACACAATGATGAATAGTTGACCAACATTTCTCTAAATGCTAATGATAGTAAATAGTATAACTCTTTTGATGAATAATCCTCTTCTGATGAAGAAAATACATTACCTACCTTTAAAGAAATTTATAGGTTTGCTGAACTTCTTGAGATTGAGAACTCAAAACTCATGAAAAATCTTGATACGGAAAACTCTACGAATACTATTCTTACTAAGGAAATATCATATCTTTCTAAAGATCTTGATAGGAAAAATGCTGATTTTGAAATTATTTCAAAAAATAATGAGGATGTATGTTCTGAGAAGAATAAACATTCAAAATATCATAAAAATTTAATTTCTAAGAAAGTCGTTTTCAAGCCTAGATCTAGTTCAAATGTTTTTTGAAGATAAGAACTTAGTTATCAAACTCAAATCGGAAATATTTTCCTTGAGGAAGTGTTTGTCAATCATTACCCATGGAAAGGAAAATTTTTATAAAATGTATTCACATATCCGACATCAAAAAAATACTTCTAGTTTTGGATTCAATTTTTCTAAACAGTTTTTTAGTAACAACTACTTTGTTCCTCAAAGTTCCCCATTTTGCACAAACTGTCATTGTGGTGGTCACTGGGAAAAGAATTATTCCTTAAACAAAACCCAATCTTTAGGATTTCATAAGGCTTATTTTTCTAAGAAGATGTGGGTACCCAAAATTTAACTTTCTGAAATTTCCGGATCCAAGCATGTCTGGATTTTGAAAACCTAACTTTTTCTTATTTTCAAAAAAATAGGGAAAGTACCAACAACAATAATTGGTAAATGGATAGTGGATGTTCCCGGCATATGACTAGTAACAAAAACTATTTTGAAAAGATTATCAATATGAAAAGAGGAAAACTATCTTTCGAAGATAATTCTCAGGGAGAAATTATTGGTATAGGTAACATTGTTCTTCTTGGAAAACCATTGATTTCAAGTGTTTTATTTGTTTAAGGTCTTAAACATAACCTCATCAGCAAAATACAATTATGTGATGAAGGCTACCTTGTGAATTTTAGGAATGATAAGTGCTTAGTACACAATTCCAAGGAAGAATTTATTCCTTCTTCGAATAGGAACGAGATTGTCTATACACTAAACATAGAAGACCATAGGAGCCAAGACATACCTTGCCTTATTGCAATGGAAGATCATTCTTGGTTGTGGCATAGAAGGTTAGAACACTGTAACCTTAGGAAATTATGCAAACTCTCTAAAAAAGGTTTAGTTAATGATCTACTAGGGCTTAGATATGATTCTTAAAAAGTTTTTGATCCTTGTCACTATGGAAAGAAACATAAATCAAGTTTTAAATCAATTGGTGAATTCTCAACAACTAATGCATTACAGCTAGTGCACATGGATATTTTTGGTCCTACAGAAACTGGAAGAATTTGGGGCAAATATTATGTATTTTTTTGGTTGATGATTACACTAGATTTACATGGGTCTATTTTCTAGCAATGAAGTCTGAAGCTTTTTCATATTTCAAATGTTTTAGAGCCTATGTCAAAAATGAGAAAACCCTTCCATTGAAAACTATTCATAGTGATCATGGAGGAGAATTTCAAAATTCTGATTTTGAAACCTTTTGTAGTAGAAAAGGTATTACTCACAACTTTTCAGCACCTATAACACCTCAAAAAAAATGGAGTTATTAAAAGAAGAAATAGAATTATTCAAGAGATAACTAGAACCATGTTGAGTGAGTATTCTATAGCCAATCATTTTTGGGATGAAGCTGTAAGTACTTCTTGTTATACTATAAATCAAGTTTTTATTAGACCTTTTCTGAATAAAACTCCTTATGAGTTATGGAATGGTAGAAAACCTATACTTTCCTACTTTAAGGTTTTCGGCTGCAAAGTATTCATTCTGAAAACTAAAGATAATCTACATAAATTTGTACCAAAATCTGATGAAGGAATTTTCTTAGGCTACTCCACAACTTCTAAGGCATATAGTTTTTTCAACAAAAACACTTGCATTGATGAAGAGACAGTACATGTCAAATATGATGAAACTGATCCCTTTGTTTTCAAACAACCCCAACCTATATCTTCGGATGTGTTTTCAAAAACTGAATATCCTACTTTGACAGAAAACCCTTATGATAAGGAAAATGTTCAAGAAGATACTTCTGAAACTTTTACCCTAGAATATTTCCAACCTTATGTTGATGAACAGGTTCTTCAAAACCCAAATAAGTCATTTCTTAATAATCATCCTAGTGATAGCATCATTGGTGATGTCAATGAACATGTAAGGACTAGAAGTTCCTTAATAAATGAAGTACAACATCTAGCATTCCTTTCCCAATTAGATCCAAAAATCACTGATGAAGCTTTAGGTGATGATGATTGGATTAAATATATGCAAGATGAACTAAATGAATTCTAAAGGAATAGAGTCTTGACCTTGGTTGAAAGACCTAAGGAAACTTCAGCTATTAGAGTAAAATGGGTCTTCAGAAATAAGTGTGATGAAAATGGAGTCATCATTAGAAAAAAAGCTAGATTAGTCTCTAAAGGCTATAATCAACAAGAAGGAATAGACTATGGAGAATCCTATGATCCAGTAGCTAGAATTGAATCTGTTCATATTTTACTTTCCTTTACAGCATTCTTCAATTTTAAAATTTTTCAAATGGATGTGAAATGAACTTCCCTTAATGGTTATGTTCAATAGGAAGTTTTTGTTGAACAACGTCCTGGATTTGAAGACACAAAATATCATGACCGTGTTTTTAGACTGACCAAAGCTTTGTATGGCCTTAAACAAGCCCCTTGATCATGGTATGATATACTTACATGATTTTTACTTAAAAATAATTATGTTAAGGGAAATTTAGAACCAACCCTTTTTATAAAGAAAGCTAATAAAATTGTTTTGATTGTTCAAATTTATGTTGATGACATTATATTTGGTTCAAATCAGCATTCTTTAACTGATTCCTTTGCAGATCTAATGAAATCTGAGTTTGAAATGAGTATGATGTGTGAGTTAACATTTCTCCCCGATTTTCAAATTTCTCAAAAACAATAAGGAATCTACATATCCTAATATAAGTATATTAAAGATCTTCTTAAAAAGTATGGATATGACAACACTAAAAGTATTAGTACTCCCATTGGTACCTCAAATACACTTGATCTTGATGAAGCTGGGAAACCAGTGGATCAAACATCTTTTAGAGGTATGATAACAAGATTACTATACTTAATAGCTAGTCATCTAGATTTTATGTTTTCAGTATGCTTATATGCAAGATATCAATCCAATCCTATGGAATCTCATTTAAAGGAAGTGAACACAATTTTTCGCTACTTAAAGGGAACCATGGATTTAAGACTATTTTATACTTCTGAAAATGATTTTGTTTTAAAAATCTTTTCAGATGCCGACATTGGTGGATATAGAATGGATTGAAAGAGTACATTCATAACTTTTCATTTCTTAGAAGATTCATTAGTTTCTTGGTCCTGTAAGAAGCAACACTATGTGGCACTCTCCACTGCTGAAGCTGAATATGTAGTAGCTGGAAGTTGTTGTTCTCAAGTGTTGCGGATGCAACACACACTCACAGACTATGGATTGAGTTTTACTAAGACTCAAATTTTTTGTGGTGACACAGGTTCCATTGCCCTTATAAAAATACCTGCACATCAGTCTCGTGCAAAGCACATAGATATTAGGCATCACATTCTTAGGGATCACACACAAAAAGGAGATATCATTCTTCAATTTATCGGAACGCAAGATCAACTTACTGACATTTTCACCAAATCTTTACCCTCCGATAGATATTAATACATTAAACAGAAGTTAGGAATGATAAACGTGAGGTAATATTCCTTCATTAACTTCTTGTTGAAGCATTCTCTATATAGTAATAATCTCTTTTACATAGGGGGTGTACATTTGGTTGATTATCCTTCCAAAAGATTTCGAAATAAGTCATTCAAAATTTTTGTAATGAAGTTTTCGTACTGGAAATTTTTGTAATGAAGTTTTCATACTGGAAATTTTCATAATGAAGTCGCCATACTGGAAATTTTTGTAATGAAATTCTCATACAAGAAATTTTCAGAATGAAGTTTTCATAATGTGAATTTTTGTAATGAGAATTTTTACAATGAGAATTTATGTAATTGGAATTTTCGTACTCAAATTTTTCATACTAGAGTTTTGGTACTCAAAGAATTTTCAATAAACATTTCGACTTTATGTTTTTTTTCATAATATGTTTTTCATACTGAGTATTTCATAGTGAGTTTTTCATAGTATGTTTTTCGTAGTTAAATTTTCTTCAAGATGAATATCACCTATTACGAATATACTTCCTAGCCAATACAAAAGGTAAGAATTCCTTACTTATGCTTTCGTAATTATTTTTAGTTGCTGGTAGTTTCTTTTTCTTATAAAATTTCTCGTAATCATTTCTTCTTAAATATGAATGCTTTTGTTAAAACCTCAAAAGATCGGATTCAAGATTTCCTTGTGGGTATGTTTTCAACCGTCAGATCAGATCAATGAGTTTTTCACCCATTAGATTGGTTTTGTAAGTTCAAAGGTCACCACCATTGCCTATTTAAAGGGGACCCTTGATGGTTGTCCCACATTGTTTTCAAAGCCCTCGTGTGTCGAAGATCTACCTCAGTTCTTAAAGCTTGTTTAGAATCTTTCAGTGCCCCTCCATTCCGAATTTCTATAGAATCCACTTCCCATGATATATCTTCTATGAAGCCAACCTCAAAATGGTTAGTCTACAAGGAAAGGTTAGTCCATCTGAACTTTTTCAGAGAGTATGATTCTCAAATTTCTAATAATATCAAAATCAATGGTTGGGACGATTTTTGCGTATCAAAACCAGGGGATCAGTATGTTGTTTATACAGATTTTCATGTAGAATTTTATGAGTCTTTTTCCTTCTATGAAGAAGATGGTAGTGAAGGATATTATTTTATGAGCTATGGTAAGACTTACAAGCCTTATTAAAACAAGGCTGCAAGCCTGGTGGGCTTATCATATGATGGTGAAGCCGAATTTTGTTCACATAAGCTACCAGATGTGAAAGTTAGTTTCAGAAAAGTGAAGGTAATGGAATGCCTCAGACTCAAAGATGATAAAACAGCTATGATTTCTCATCTCTCCACCAAAAACCAGATTCTGCAGTTGTGGGTTCAAGGGTTTTTCATTCCGAGAAGATGTGATAAGGATAACCTAAAGAAGAGTAATATATATATATTTTACTTCTTGGTAAATCTAAGAGTGATCAATATGGTGAGACACATTCTTATTACAGTTTAGAATATCATGAATGGCACTTTGAAAGCTCAAATTATTATGTATCCTTCTCTTCTCTCCATGCTTATTATTCGATGTCTTGATTCTTATAAGGTTGATTTCACCTACAAGACGATAATTTTTAAGGTGATGTTGATAAGTGATGACACCTTAAAGAGGATGAAAGCCGGTTTTTCAAAAGAGTCAGGTGAGTTTTATGATCTTCCAGAAGAGGAGGCAAAAGTCATTTTTAAAAATGTGCAGAAACCTGAGCCAGTAAAGAAGGTTACTAAGAAGAGGAAATTGAAGCAAGTGGTGGTTGAAGACAAGATCCCTAAAGCTAAGAAAACCTAATACGCACCTCCCATGCCAATGAAACAGAAAGCATATCTAGATGAGGTGGTTGCTAAATGGAGGGAAGATAATGAGAAATGGAAAGAAGGGGAACCTCAGTTCAGATTGGACCTGGCTGAAGCTAAATTCATAAGGGAGAAGACAACTGAATACCTTGAGAAGGTAGAAAAAGAGAAGAAGATGTCTGAAGTTGAAGTTGTACAATCTCTTTTGAGAGGTACAGAAGTAGCTTCAGAGAAGATTCCTGTTTTGGAAACTTTTAATGTCCAGCCATTACCAGAGACCCCTGGAAAGAACTATTTCACTCTGGAAAAACTTAAAGAGAAAAAATTTATTGAAAGAGTAGAAGAAGAAGAGGATGTAGAAGAAGAAGTATTAGAAGAATAAGTGAGTGGTGATCTAGATGACATGATTAAACAAGTTTAGGATTATCAAGAAAACGCTGAATCCTCAAAGCTTGTCACTCCGGGAAAGGGAGATGACAAAGTTGATAAGAAAGATGATGATAAGGAAGAAGAGAAATATAATGAATTACCTGAGGAATAAATCTTTGAGAAGCATTTTCTTGATGAAGGAGCAGAGAATGAGAAACCAGATGAAGACTAGATAGTTCAACTATCTGAAAGTGAGGAAGAATCTCATGATGAGGGACCCATTCCGAAAGTTGAAAAGGGTAAGAAAGTTCTTATGGAAACCCCAATAAATGATATCATATGTAAGAAGAATGTTGGTGGCTATTCTAAAACAAAGCTTCTAAAAATTGAATAAGAACAATCCCCTATAAAGATATCGGATTTTGAGTCATCAGTACTGTGACATGTCTTTGTTTTTGAGTCTCTGAAGAAGTTGGTGGATAAAATTCCAATATTTCCCACCATAGACTCCGCATTCCATATACTTCAACACAGTCGAAATCAGAAATTAGAATCTGTATCCATGGTCATGGATAAGTGTATGAAGATTGAGGCTGAGCATAGAAATTTTCTTATCAATTATGATGTTCACAGAAAATCATGCAGCAAAATCACTCTATGGTCAAAGAAAGTTGATGATGACTTTGCTGAGTTTGATCATTTTCAGATTGATGTAAAAGATTCATTTGATACCGAGGATGCCAAGATTGAGAATCTTCAGGGAAAACTGACCATTGAAAAAAACTCTCAGAATCAATAGGTTAGGGATCTGAATGGGAAGCTTAACTCAGTTTCTCAAAGTTGGAAAGGGGAAAGAGATTTTTGGATTGAGATCGAAGAAACGCTTGTGAAGCAGGATAAAATTCTTAAAGAACGGTCTGAGGATCTGAAGGCTTAATATGAAATGATTAATTCCTTAGAAAAGAAATCTGAGGAGGACCATAATGACTTAAAGAAGCTGAATACCCTGTTAAAAAAGTTAATCCCCAAGGAAAAGGAAGACAAATAGACCAATCTGATTTTTTGTTATAATGTATTTCCTTATAAAAATCTTTTCAATCATAATGAAAAGTTTGGTTGCATGTGTTGTTTTTATGTCTTTACTAATGTTTCAGGTACATTATTGTTTTTCCATTCCCTCAAATTCTTTTTGAAAACCACAAAGGGGGAGAAGGAAAAAGAACTACTAAAAAGGGGGAGAATGAAAAATCTAAAAGGAAGAAGAAAAATTTCTAAGTAAAGAAGAACAATCCATAAGTAAGGGGGAGATTATCTAAGGGGGAGTTTCTCATTACGATGTTTTTCATTCCCATGATAATGAAAATTCCATTCTGGAAATCTGGAATATAATCCTTAGAGTTCCAAAGCCTAAGGGGGATTTAATTGTATTCACCATCATCTATTAACAAAGAGAGATAAGCTTTAATTTCAATGTCTATAAATTTTTCTAAGTTCTTATATTCTTTTTCGAAAGGTTGTTTGTGATTTCCAAAAAGGGAGAGATTGTTGATTAAATAAGGTTTTCCTTATGACATTTCCATTCCATCTTGTTTTGAAAATCAGAAACACCTTATACTTAAGAAAATCTATATTTTACCTCTATAAGGAAAATTTCCTTCCCAAAGGAATTTACCTCTACTATGTTTTCATTGCTCATATCAGTATTTTTCTTAAGTATAAAAATTGGATTCATATCAAAAACCTCATAATCAGATAATACTTAGATATGAAGCATTCTGTTTTAGGATCCGAATCCAAGATACAAACTCTAATGAAGTTCCATTCCGAATTTTGGATACGAACCCTAATGGAGTTCCATTCTGAATTCTGGATACGAACTTTGATGAAGTTACATTCTGAATTCTCGATACAATCTCTAATGAATTTACATTCCGAATTCTGAGTACGATCTCTCATGTAGTTCAACTCTGAATTCTGGATATGAACTCTCATGAAGTTTCACATTGAATTATGGTTACAAACTCTCATGAAGTTCCATTCCGAATTCTGGATACGAACTCTCATGAAATTCCACTCCAAATTATGGATATGAACTCTCTTATAGTTCGACTCCAAAGTCTAATTATGAACTTATATAAGTTCAGACTTCGAGTTCTCTGAATTCAGACTCTGAACTATTATGAGTTCTGACTCCGAATTCTCAGGAACTCTGACTCCGAACATTGTAAGTTCTAGTTCCGATTTCAGAGGAAACCAGACTCTGAATTTCATTGAAATTCAGACTCCATATTTCTATGGAATTGAGGTTCCTAATTCCTACAAAACAGAATATGAATATCTCTTTATTATAGACTTTGAATTCCGTTTTGGTTAGACTCTGAAATTTTATTTTCTTACATTCTGAACATCAGTTTTACTTATGCATACACTTTTTTCATTACAAAATGATGTCTTACTTTCAGTTATTGACTAACCATTGGTTATGTGAAACGTTTACAGGTCCCTCCAAAATTAGTGGAGAAATATGACCGTTGGAGGAGGGAGCCGACCGTTAGAGCTTCGCCTATAAATATGAGCTCATATGAAAGTGTTCACAACTTTTGGAATTTTCGTGATTCAGACTTCCTGAAGTGATTTTTAGAGAGAGAGCCTCTTATCAACTCTTAAAGATTCCTACAAATAGTTTGAACAGCTTGTTCAAACTTTTCCTTGTGCAGACTTGCTTTGTGTGACTCTGATTGTTGCTGACTACAATTGAGGGCTTACGAGGATAGGAAGAAAAAGGTTCCAACACCTTGATGTTGAGGGATTCCTTGCTGAGGAAGATAGAGGTGTCGACTACCTGATAGTTAAGGGCTTGCGGGGATAGCAAGATAGACTCCGATCTTCATATCGATGGCTTACCCTGGTGTGGGTAAGATAGAATTTCATGAAATTATAAATCAAGGGACCTCTTATCAGGGGTTTTTCGATACCCTTCTCTATGGGTTAAAAGTGTTATTGTTTGTTACTTGTAGTTTTTACTACTTTGTTTTTCTGCTGCATTTTGTATTGTTAAGGAAAGTATAACTTTCTTATTCTTTCTTACTTGTACACTGATTTAGATAGATTCTATACGCTTTAAGGTAGAATCTTAGTTGGTGTAAACTTTTATTATGTTTCACTTCCGGAATCACTTTTCCAGAATCAACAAGTCTTTAGAACATAGAGGTGTTGTGAATTTTGTTTATCCAAAATTTCCTAAGGGAATGTTATTTATAGTATACAATTCACCCCCCCCCCCTCTTGTATTTTTATCTCATTGTACTTATTTGATCCTACATTTGGTATTGTATAGTATATCATACATAGTGTCATACCATCCTAACATTGTTGTTATCAACATGGAATATATTATCAACCAAGACACAAATAGAGAGGGCCACAACATGGAGAACCCACCCTGGGATGAGGGTTATTTGGATGCACCAAATGAGGTAGCACGCACCCGAAACCAAACAAGGTTCCAAAACATGGAACCTCTAAATATCAATTTACCACCTCCATGGTGGAACACTTCTAATGAAAAAGGGAAAGGTGCGGCTAGATGATGATCACCATCCAGTAGAGTTTATTTTCCTTCAATAGAAGAATAAATGTGGCAATATGAGAGTAAAATACAAACTCTTTGATAACCCAATGAGGAGATACTCAGAAGAAATATTCCAGTAGGGTTTCATCTTCATGTAGTTAAAAATATTCTCCCTCTTATATTTCTTCCCCCATTAAGAGTGGTATTTGAGAATCATACTAGCTTTATATCTAGGAATCCAGTCTATATAAATGAGGATGTATAAAATGATCATGACTTTTCACCATTCTGTTCATAGCCACTCCCTCCATAGAACAATCATTAAATCATGGGGAAAATAGAAAATAAGAAGGAGATAATCGTGGGGACACCTCATCAATACCCACCACTTCCTACAGAAGGGATATGTATCAAACATCTATTCATGTGGAGCTACATAACACCATAATGTCCCAAGATACTCAAATGGAAACCATGGAAGGACGAAACACACCTAGGAAACCTGAGATAAAGTCATATCACAAATGGGTGGATGAAACTTTTCCTCTACCCAATTTTAGCAATACTACCTTCTCCAATTTTGATAGTGTAGGAAAACATGAAAATCATCTCACAAACATCATTTTAAAATATGGGTCGATGATGGGACCTCAAGATAAACATGAGGAAATAATGACGAGGTGTTTTGCATAGAATCTGACAGGTCCAACAATTTTTTTTTATAGTGGTCTTCTAGTAGGATCTATTGCAGGATGGTAAGACCTTTTTCCTCAGTTCATTTATCAATTTAGCTACACAATGAGGTAAACAATGATCGTTGATCTGATGAACTGAAAACAACATCAGAATGAGTGGGTGTCTGAATTCATTTCTAGGTGAACATTTTTACCTATTATATTAGCATCCATATCCCATAGAAGAAAATACTTGAAAGTGATCCTGAGAAATTGTATCATGAGTTACAAACTCCTATGATCCACATGAATTATCTTGGTGGGTTTTGTGAGTTCATTGAAATATCACTATTTCAGGAGGTATCCATTCATAGAACCTGATATAATACTCAACTCTAGCCCACAACATAGGGGAAATTTATAGGAAAACAAGAAGTCTTAGTTGTCCCTCTTAAGATTGTAGTAGTGCCCATTCAAAAATCCATGATGGTTCAGAACCACCCATCACCTCTTGTCAAGTGGAAACAACCAAAGAATCCCCCTCGATCAAAAGCATATATAAATCAAGGACACCGTATATTTTAGGAACTAATGAATAAAGAATACTCATTCATAAATAAAAAATTTTCAAGTTATTTATTGGTAGTCTTGGAAAAAAACATTCTCGAACTACCATATCCCAGGAAACCCAATGATTTCAACCTCACCAACCATCCCAGTTACAACTCTTTCCATACAAGTTTTGGTCATAATTTCCCGGACTACTCTGACATTAAAGATGTCATTTAGGGAATGATCAATTTTGGGAAGGTGGTGTTAGATAACTCCTCAGAGAAGGGGACCTGCATAACTTTTTCCCATCAAGACGAAGAAGGTGATTGGAAGAATGTTCTGGCCATGCATGAACAGAAGTTGAAAAATTAGACGAGTTGGAAAATTGTTGAACAAGCTCATGAAACTCTAAGAGAATGGCTATGAAGAAACACAATAGCCTAACCACATAATAAGTTGGTATCAGATATACCACCCAATGGTGGGCATTACCATCATAAGTAAGAAGAAATATAAGAGGAAGAGTCATATTCTACCCCAACGCAAACTCTAATTCTTGATAATTTCATCCTTGAAACACTCGTGGTATGGGAACTACCCCACCAAACATAATATTCATCATATGATGATCTCATATTCATTTGTATCAATTTAAAAAACATGAATTACCCCTTCTATGATGATGAATATGCCTCCAAATATGACTTTACCACACATAACTAGGGAATGGGATGCCACATAAACTGAAACCAAGGATATAGGGGACAACATAGATCTGGTCCGACAAAATATTCTGGTCATTTTAACATAAAGAACATATATTCTGCTAAAACAAATTTTCATGTTCTCTAGTAGTTCCAAAAGAGTTGTGGAGTTTCGATTGAGCACTGCATTAATCTTCCACAACCCAATTGTCTTTCATAAACTCATAAAGTGTTTTTGATTATCTAATTAACCATGGATATGGGAAAGGTCAGTGCTACCTACGCCATAAGAAGTAGACATTCCCTCAACCACTGCATAAGAACCAGGCCTAATTACTTCAAATTCATTAGTTATATAACCACATGGATATGATCAACCCCATATCAGGAATCACTGACCATTGACACAAAAATTTTCCATTCTAAAATAGATGGATATTTTTCCATTCAAAATATGAATCCTAGATTTGATCCATCTCTCAAATGAACTAGGGAGGCACTATGTGAATCCATCCAGACACCACAAGAATTTGAGATAGAATTCATTGCAGCCGAGGTCAGTCGAGTGGATACTATGTCCTCAGAATGCCATGTGTTAATATCATTCACTGGAAAAGATCAATAATAGTTCATCCAATGGAACATCATTCCCCCATAGGTTTTGAGAAAACTCACTAATATAGGTCCGCAAATGGCCCTGATTGAAAATGGTTCTGAGGTCAATATCACCCTGGTTGGAACCCTATGACATTTGGGATATGGAGAATGGGTCTATTATCACACAAAGATAACAATTCAAGGGTATGATAAGTCTGATCAGGGGCCACTTGGGAAGATAAAGCTCACATACTAGTTTGGGTATGTCATGTTTGATGCTTAGTTTGTTGTTATCCAGAAAGATACTCCATATAATTCCCTACATGGAAGGTCAAGCCTTTATATCCATTTATTAGTACCTTCGACCTTCCATAAATGTCAAAAGTACCCCATGAATGGAAATTTTGGCATACTACATTGTGATAATACCCCCTTTGAGATTTTTAGAGCCACATATTCTCAATAAGATTTCTATAAAAAATGGAGGCAAACAACCAATGGCAGAAGATGATGTAATGGTTGAAACCTCCATGGATTGGGGATCACCCATAAAAATCTTTGGATTATGCTCAACTGCAACTATGAAATCACCATAAATCAAGTAGAGGTAATAGAGCTGAACCCATAGTTCCAAGACCCTTCTATCCAAAGTGACATTGTGAATGATAATTACTTCCAAAATCTCTCTACATCAACTCAGCAAAAAACAATGATAATGTCCCTTCTCATGGAATATCTCACCCCAATAGTGATAGATAATCCCCCCATGATTCCATATTCATATGAAGATGTATCTTTAGACTCCTAATTTGTTGAATATTTGGATCAAATTTGAATTTATCCTCCTTAATTTGAGAAAGTTTTCTCCACCCCCATCGATCAGCTCAGGAAGATAAATCTGGGAACATAAGAAGACATGTGACCTACATTTATTAGTTCCTATATGATCCTATAAGATAAATAGATGTATATTTTATTTATATAGTATAACTGATATGTGTTCACTTGGAGTGACATAGAAATGTTTAGATTAAATCCCAATATGGATATGCACCATCTCTAACTACCTGATGAGAATTGAGGATTCAAGTAGGCATCTAAGTGGATGCACCCCTATCATGCAACCAATATAGAGGTGGAGGTCAATAAATTGATGACCTCCAAATTTTTCCAAGAAGTGAAATACCAAATATGTATTTCCAACATCATCCTTCTTAATAAAAAGAATAGGCATATTCTGGTATGCATGAATTTTATAACTCATAATCGATATTACCCAAAGGAAAATTTACCATTGTGGATCATAGAATTATTGATATATTCAACTAATGTATTCAAAGTCCTTTCTTTCATTGATTGGTAGTTCGGGTATAATAAGATAAATATGGCCCCAAAAGATGATGAAGCCACCACCTTCAAGGTTCCTTAGGGGATCTTTTGTTATCAAGTCATGCCTTTTCAGACAAGGAATGATGGAGCCACGAATTAATGTCTAATGTATTATATCTTTAAGAAATTCTGGTTAAATATAGAATAAATTTATATCAATGACCTAGTGGTCAAATACTGATAGTGAAGTGATCACTTCATGGATCTCCAAATGGTATTTGACAAGTTGTGACATCACAGTTTGAAGATGAATCCACTAAAATGAATTTTTGGGGTAATGTTATGCATGTTCCTTGAGTTCGTGAAATTCCACCAAAGTATTGAGAATGAACTAGAAAATAATTCTGATATTATATCAATTTCACCATCCATAGAACTTCTTAAACAGAGTGGGATCCAAGGGAACCCCACCTACATTCAGCGATTCATCTCCAACATGGCCAGAAAAGCTCTCCCCTTCACGTGGATAAGGAAGAATGGAATCACCTATGGATGGGATGTTTATTTCCCAGAATCCATTTAAAGTATCAAGAAGTATCTCCTACTCCCATCATTCCATATTCCTCTTATGGAAGGGATAACACACATCTTATATGTGGATGTGATGGAACACCCATAGGGTATTGAGGCTCAATGCTTTGATGTTGATAAGAACTGTCTTGAAATTTTCATAATAGTGAAAACAATGAGGCATTACCTGCATCCCCATAAAGTCTATCTGGTCTCTTGTATCGATCCTCTCAAGTACATTATTGGTTGTTCTATGCTAACAAGGTGTCTGAAGCCATGGCTGGTCATTCTTTATCAACACAAAATTCAGTTCATATCAAAAAAATTGTGAAAGGTAAATCACTTGCTAATTTCCTTGTAGTAAATCCTACCCCTAAAATGAATGTATATATAATGAGATTCCATGTGAGGAGTTATTCTATGCCCATGACACACCCCATACATGGGAGATGCATTTTGATGGTTCCTCTGTAAGTCTTATTGAAAAAATGGTAGGAAACCCAAAGATCACTATGGTTGTCTTAGGGTCATATTAGTATCTCATAACAATGTGGTTTTTACCTACTCTTTATCACTATCTAAAAGGTGTACAAACCCTGCGGCAGAGTACTAATCCGTCATCACTGGGTTGGAACTGTCACTATTGCTGAAAATAACCTACCTGAATATAAAAGGGGGCTCAAAGCTAGTTATAGAGTATATTAGTGGTTATCATTCCATTAAAAGGAATAAATATATTCTTTACTGGCTATGCCATGGGACTAAAAAAATAATTCCCTTTCATGCCAACATTGTATCATGTTCCCCAATCACAGAATGTTCACACCGACACACTGGCCAATGTTGCCAGCTTCCTTACATACCATGATTAGGAAGAGGCAATCTTCTATATCACAAATCCAAAAATGGTAATAGAAATCGTCATTTCTGATATGGTAGAAATAAATCAGGTCAAAATTTCAACCATGTATTATGAACCAATGTCCACCCTTTTATGGATGGATCCCATAACTGGTTTTCTCCAAAATGGGACTCTCCCAATAGATATAGCTCGAAGGGAATATATTTGACACTGTGCAGCGAATTTCACCATTCAGGATGGTCAAAATGAGTAGAAGTTCCTCTACAAGAATTTATTTTATAGAATAATCCTTATCTTCATACCATAAGGACATATTTTTTCAGTCATAGAGGATGTCCATGCGAGCACCTATGGTTCCCATAATTCCAGGGTCAGGCTCTCCCACCAAATCAGGTGGTTGGGATATTACTGGAAAACCATGATAAAAGACTATGTTGAATTCACAAAGAGACACCATACATGTAAAATTTATGAAAAATTAGTCTACCAATGCATGGAATTATTACATATAGATAAATATTCCTACAGGTTTTCCATTTAGTGAATGGTTATTATGGGGCCATATCCCCCAGCCACTACTAATGGGTTCATGTACTTCCTTTCTACTTCAAAATTATTCTCAAAATGAGTTGTGTTAGTGCCCATCAATGATTTCAGGAGGATGAACAATATCAACATCATAGTGTTCCATATAATTACCAGGTTTAGGGTCCCTCACACGATATTGACGGAAAACGACACCATCTTTTATTATAAGAATTTAAAAAACTCTAATATGAATGCATCATTGTGTCCAACCAATCATCTAGTTATCATGTGGAGGAAAATGGATAGGAATAGGCCTTTATTATAACTATATAGGGTATACCCCAGAATATGGTGAAAATGAGGAGAATTTTTGGATAGAAAAACTCCTCCATTACATATGGATCTACCGTACCACCACATGTACTGCTACACAAGGAACATGATAATCATTAGGGTATGGGACTGAGGAAGTATTTCCCATAGAATTCCAACTGACCCTACTCTGAATAGCTATTTGTGAAAATAAATTAGATGATAAAAAATTAGAAAATATTTTGGAATAATTGGAGTGGAATGATGATAATAGGTCACAAACATAGCCCAACCATGAAGTCCATCAAATTCAGATAGCATGGACATTAAATAGGAAGGTTCACATCCACTCAATCTGACAAGGGTAACTCTTTATGGATCTCAGGAACCCAAATATACTAGGAAATAAGTCCCTAGAGCTATTACCCATGTGGGAGGGATGTTACATTATACATAAGTTCTATGAAAATGGGTCTTACTCGTTTGATATGATTTATGGGGAGTGTCACACCCAATTTTTCCCCAATAATGATAAGTTTCTTTAGAAATAATTTTAATAACATTCATCACATGGGATTCCACATCATTGTTAGTCCCTCCATTTATCTTGGTTACATGACGTTAAACTATTCCATAACTTCCTTAACACATGCAATTAAATTGTATGGAGATGCCCTTTATACATGACATTAAACTGCACAGATCTATAATATTCCAGTCATTTCACATCGAGTGATCCACATATTTACAACATGAAGTTAAATTTCATGGAAGATGTCCTTTCATCAAGACAATAAACTATGAAGGTTTCCAAGAACGACATATGGCTTTATTCTCATTCTAATGAGATACGTAGGGACACCTCTATCCTATATCTTATTCCATCCACCACACAATGAAAAATACATCTATTCTAATTTTGAATTCATTTGAATGATGATATGAGCCCTTGTCATTCATTTTTTTCACACCGAACACAACTCACATGGGATTAAGAGTTCTGATAAGGGATTCCCAACATGAAGAAATCATAATAACTTTAATGGTATCATCTTGATCCTAAATGTAACAACTTAAAAGTCATATTAGTATTCCTCGTCGCATGATGTTAAATTTCAAAATTAATTTCCCTGAAACCACATAAAACTACACATTCCTATGGAACCCACCTGAGATGACCACTATGGTTGGTGTTGGTATTCTACCACAGTTCAATCCCCAGGAACTACATGCGTCATTATTCTCAGTTTCATGAGGTACAAAAAGACGCCGAGACATAAACTATTTGGACCAACCACATCATCCCTAGTTTTTCACATTACACCATATTCATCCTTTCCACATGACATTATACAACACAATTCCATAATAACTATGCGTGTCTTTATTCCTATCATCACATGATACATAGTGACACATAGATCTCCAATCTTGTGCCTAGCTACAACAATGAATGGATACAATTCCCTCCTATGCATATGGTTTATACCTTCATGTAATGTTTCATGTTCAATAACTATGTGTGACTTGATTCTTGAGTTCACGTGATACGTAGTCAAACCTGAATCTTCAATCCTAAGACCACTCACAACAAAAATGTGTATAAATTCCCAGATCTTTGCATATGGTTCAAACCTTCATATAAAGTCTTTATTCATAACTACATGTGGCTTGATTATCATCCATATGAGATATGTAGTGATGACCATACATCCACCCTTGGGCTCAGCCACAACATTTACACATTTTTCATGTCAGTTCGACTTCATCTTCACCACATGACTTTAAACTATATGGGATTTCTTGAAATACATATGGATTTATTCCTGCATACATAGGATACTTGGTGACGCAAGGATGACCATCCATGTGTCCAGACACTATATCCCTATTCAAGTTGGATCTAACATCCTGCCACACGATGCAAAAATAGAATTAAAATGTCTTGGGAGAATGAAATTAATACTGCACAACTAAAACATCCATACAACGAGACATTAAACTGCACAGAGAACATTCTAACCACAAGACATTAAAATGCATGAAAAACATCCTTACCAAATGATGTTAAACTTCACAGAGTACGTCCTTGATGATTTATCTTAAAATGTATGAAGGCCATCACCTATTATTATTCCTTATCAAAGTACCATAAGCACCATACCCTGTTCAACTAGAGTATGGCATGATTTCGTGATTTTCAAGGCACCTCAATACATTTACCATAAATCATGACTTGATCCCATAGGGCTTCCAGTAATCATCCGAGGACCCTATAAATGATAACTTGATTCATGGGAAAATTTTCGTGATTATTCATGTATGCATATGGATCCTGAATATACACCTATGGTCATCAACAAAATGTTTTTCTCTGAAAAAGGAAATTTTGATCCCCATGATCCTAGGAATCACTATGACAGCACTCAAAACCTTAGTGTGTCAGAACTACTCTCGTTGGGACATTCCCAAATCATTACTCATGAACTGAGAACCATGAGTTGAGATTTAAAACATATTTATCTCCCACTCAGAATGATATTAGAGTAATATTGTTCATAGGTATCCTAATTGAGATAATGTGTAAAATTCCCTCATATTAGGTCTATGAGAGTCATGGACATAAAGTGTATACACATTGGTTAATGTTGTGTGACCTTAAGTATAACCTATACTGTTCCAAATTGTGAAACCTTAAACTACTATCGAAAAAGACGTAAAATCTGTCTACTCAAAAATCCACATTGTAACGACCCAAACTTTTATCTATGGAAATTCCTCTTAATCTAATTAAATGTCCTATTATGTAAAATGTTTATGTATCATATTCACTTATTTGGTTTTATGTTTTTGGATTTTAAAATACCGTTAAGAATTTTGATCATTTCTAATATAGACGTTGAACATTGATAACATGATTAGTATAAATATAGGTCTTTAACAAATCCAATTTACTCAAACAAAGGAAATTATGGACTCATCCAGTAGAATTGCTCCATACGAAGCACTTTTGTCAGATATTAGAAAAGAAGGTGGCATCATTGGGCTTCTCTCTTAAGAAATCCTATGATGAGATTGAACACGTTACTCTTTAGAAGAAACACCTACTGAAGAAGTGAATGTAAATAGAAGTTACCACCCGAGCGATGTTATCTGAGCCACCCCAAGAGTCTGTCACCATCGCACACCTTACCCTTAGGTCTTATGTAAAAACATGGATTTTCCATTTAAATGTTTTTAAATTATATGTAATTATTTCAAGTATGTGAAAATTGACAGCGCATGATTCTGTGGCCCGGTGTTCCTAAAATTAATTTCTGAGTTTTTTAAGGTACGTTCAGCAAACACATGATCCGTGTTTTCTAAATTTTGAACCGGTTCTTGGATTAAAATCTGAGGTCGCCTTTGAATCTGTATCAATGAGATTCTCTTAAGGTATTCCTCACTTCGATTGTAGTTGGTATGGATAAAAAAATATGTTTTGGTCTTTTTAAAAAAGAATAAACAAAATAACTTTTTTATTTTACATTCTTTCTTTTTCCTCCAATGATAAAAGTGGCAATGTGGGACCAGTGATGTGTCATGATAATAAATGGATTGAACATTCAATCCTAAGTAACAACAACATTGGGGAATTATAAAGGCTCATTATTAATGAGCCACCATTAATTCTAAACATCGTTACTAACCCTCCCCCTCTCCTTTTTATATGTACCTTGGGGAGAAATATTGCCACAACTTCAGCAAGAAATGGAGTGTTGGTAAATTACTGAGATTTCAAAACCATGGAGGATGGATCCAATTCTAGCGAGAAGTGATGAGTGACACCAAATCACCAAACATGAGATCAATGATTGAGCGGTGTCATTGGAGGCTAGTTGCGGGAGATAGAGAACACCAACCCACTTCATTAACCACGGGAGTTTCTCCATCATTCTTGAGATAGGGTTTACTTTTGGTTTTAATTCAAGAGTTTTTGAATCATTTAATCATCCCACACATTTTAGAGATAACGTGGAGGGTGAGGGCCTAATGAACATGGCCTGAACCCTCTACAACCTTAATTACCCAATGCATTCTCCATGGAAGAACGTCAGTGTGATAATATCTACGACCGGTGTTAGCGGGGACCGAGGCGGTGAACAACATAGGCCGGTCACTAGGGAGGAGGCGGCACACCCACGCTGTTGGAGGAACCGGTCGACTCTTCAGCCACAGAGATTGGAGGAGGCTTTCGGAAGACCGATTGACCACGGATGAGGAGGGCAGAATGATCAACGTGCAGCTGGAGGATGCAGGCCGTAGCTCATCAGACGCGGTGACGAGACCTGTAGCGGGTTCCACGTGACATGATAGTTCCCATAGGCACTTCCGGTTCAGTTTCAAATAGGGGGGACCGCTGCCCTCCTATGCCAGCCTGAGCAGACCCGGCTCTAGAAGGCCACATGAGCCAGCATGCTACGCTCTGCCATGGGCCCGGTCGCACGAGCCCTGCAGGCTGCGCTTCACTATTGGCTGAGTCATGTGAGCCCAGTGAGCCACCCCCTTGTGAGTCGAGATGGACCTCAGCCAAGCGATTCAAGCCTACCGCGGCCATGCTCGGCCGGGTCGGACTGGGTCGGGTCTACCCGAATCGGGTCGGGTCGGGTCTGACCCGACCCAGAAACACTTAAAGGGCCATACCTTGAGAACTGGTTGTCCCTTTGACGAACTATCTATGGAACTGGGATTCTTGGATCAAGACTGTAAATTTCTTATACTCCACATGAGTTTTATAGAAAGTTTTAGTATGGCTAGGTTGGATCGAACCCGAATCCAACCAGGCCCTCGGTGCTAAAATGCTTATAAGTCACAAGCCAGGCATCCGATTGATGCACTGTCTGTCGTGTTGGAACCCTTATGACATGGTGGTCCTTCGGGTTACTCCATTATGGAGCTTAGTGGTGGTTGACGTATGACCAATATATCAAGGGGCAGTTTCTACGTATCTCGAGCACACCAGGTGCGACGAATCCTATGGAAGGTTGTAACATGAATAAATAACATTGATCCTGTGTGGGTCAGCATATATTGATACTGTGTGGGTCAGCATCGGTCAATTACATTGTGGGTCATCACTCAGGGATCCTATGTGGGTTAGCGAATACCGATCATGTGTGGGTCAGCGGTGGTTAGTACATATCGATTCTATGTGGGTCAGCAATAGTGCTTCTTAAAATAATATGATGATCTAGCTTACATCTAATCATCTATACTTATATACTTATGTTATACCTGATTGTGAGATTCTTTGTGTTAGCTGTGTGGTACTTATATCTTCGTGGTGTTACCTGTGTGTTACTTCTGCCTTGGTGGTGTTATCATCGTGGTGTTACCGGTGTGGTACTTCTACCTTTGTGATGTAGTCTTCGATGTTTTACCTATGTGGTACTTCTACCTTGGTGGTTATGTCTTCATGGTGTTACATGTGTGCTAATTCTATCTCAATGGTGTTACCTGTGTAGTATTTCTACCTTTGTGGTGTTACATTTGTGGTATTATTCCCTCATGTATGACATGAGTATATCTTGATAACTTAGGTATATGTATGTGGATATACCTAAGTAGAGTTGACGTCATGCTTTGTGGTATTTTCCTTTGTGAATCTCTAGGATACCTATGAGGGTCTCGGGGTCCCTACTGAGTATCGTTATACTCACCCCTGTATGGGCTGCACCGAAACCTTATTGTGTCTTGTGAATAAGACGATCAACATTGATCAACGATGGGGGTGCCATGACTAGATGGTACTCGAAGGTGGAAAATTTGGTGTGACGTGACACAGGGACTACTAAGCGTGAGTTATACCTACCCTTTAGGTAGGATCCTTAGTGGACGATCTAGGAGATGCTTTTCAATTTTCAGTTTTATTTGTACTTTTCAGTTGGACTTGTACTTTTTAGTTGGGCTTGTATTCCGACCCCTTTACTTTCAGAACACTTTTACTACAGTATTTTACATCGTGGTTTCTTCTTGTTGTGTTCTTGAACTATGTGTCTATACAAGTTAAAAGGCAATGCCTTCCCATTTTGGGATACGCCTTTCAGGTGCTAGTCGCCAACCCCTGTCCAATGGATGGTGGGCTTGGGGTAGTCATGGCACGGGCCCCGAGGGACGGGTCGTGACAAAGTGGTATCAAAGGGGTCGGTTCTACTGATGAACTAGGACTCTGATATTTTCTATTTGGCAATAGTGTTAAGTGTTATGAGTGTGGTTTTTAGTTTGGGATTCTAGTGTTGGTTCGGCGACCATCATATCCATACACCAAGACCATGAATTATGATTTCTGACTCAGTGCACGAAAACACAGATTGCGTGTGTTTCTGAAAAGTCTTTCTTGTGATCTCTTTGAGTCATCTCACTAAGTATAACTTATTGACCCTAGAACACCTATTTTCTTTTAGGATGACACCACATAGACAACCATCCATGATTCCTGAGAGATTATGCAATGATGGCCCACTGAGCGATGAGGCCTCAGTGCAGATCCCTCTTACGGTAGTAACACCTTCAGGTGATGTTCCAGCAGCACCACTACCCGTTGGGTAGTCTTTTCGACCAGCCCCACTAGTATAGGGTGAACGCCGACTGAGCGTGTTGCATTAGTTTCAGCTACATAGGCCTCTGAGGTTCCGAGACATGAAAGACCCGTTGGTGGCCGAGGATTGGATGGAGGTTGTATCCAGAGCTTTCTACATGGTTTGGACACCAGCTGACCTTATGGTGATCCTAGCAGCCAATCTTTTTCAGGCAGTAACAAGGAGATGGTAGAGAATGATGCTCTAGATATAGGCCAAGGTGACCCTCATCTGGGTGGACACTTCAAGCCTTTTTATGTCACAGTTCATCCCAGTGACCTTACACTCTATGCATATACAGGAGTTGTTGCACTTACAACAGGGAAGAATTACTATGGCCTAGTACTCAATGAGGTTCACTGATCTCTCTTGCTACTCCACTGACATGGTAAGAAAACCTTTATTCAGGGCACAAACCATTGAGAAGGGTCTTTAACAGGAGATCAGCACATCGGTGATATTTCCTAGCATTCAGATGGAGGTTGGGGTAATAGATCTAGGGATTTTGGTGAAGTGATTTCAAGCTATGCACAAACCCACAGAGAGAGCCACCATGGGAAGTCAGGTAGCAGAGTAATCTGCAGTAGGCAGAAGGTGGATGATGCAGGGACCCAAGTGGGTCAGGCCTTCTAGTGGGTGTCCTCAGGATACAGGGTTGGTGGTGCAAGGCTCATGGGATAGAGGAGGAAAACTAAGGATCATGTAGTTCTACTCATGCGGCGGGCAGGGTCACATGGCCTGCGACTACTCGACCCATCATACAGAATACCAGGAGATGGTCAAGGGATTGCCGAGGCAGAGGCAGAGATTTGATCAGGGAGGTTTGTAGGTTGCAGGAAGATGTGGCAGAGGAGCTAGTCATGTAGCAGGCGGTGGGTGGAGATATGAGGTTCTACCACCACCACCTCCAGGTGGTCCACCCCGACAACAGCGAGTAGGTGGATAGGGATGAGTTCACCTCCAGGTAGCTGAGGCCTACAACCACGACAATCTAGAGATGGTTAAAGGTATGATCTATGTCTACTCCACCTTAGCTGCAGTACTTATAGACACAGGTTCTAGTCACTCTTTTATTGCCATAGACCTCGTTCGGAGTCCTAAGATTTTGGTGGAGCTGTTGGATCGATCCTTACGGCTAGAGACTCCTATGGAAGGGGATTCGACAATTAATCATTGTTGTCGGCTGTGTGAGATTACTCTAGGAGGTGAGATCTTCGGTTGGTATCTTATAGTAGTGACATCGAGTCCTTATGATGTCATATTGGGTATAAACTGTTTATCCACAGTACATGCTCAGATTGATTGTATTAGGTGTAATGTACAGTGTGTCTGCGAGGATGGGACCATTTTTTCCTTCACTGGCAAGAAGGGAACCTTTTCTACACAAGATGAAATTACCTGGGGGAGGGTTCATCCAATCACACATTAGTTGGCTAGCCTTACCCTTTGGGTATTTGATTTTGAGAGTCTGAGCTATATTGTAGTGGTGGACCAGTATGTTGATGTATTTCCTGATTATGTTTTGGGACTACATCCACCCAGAGAGGTAGAATTTTACATCGGCATGTACCCCGGGATGACACCGATATCTACACCATCATATCGGATGGCTCCCATGGAGCTTCGTCAGTTACTGGTACAGATGGAGGACTTGAAGAGAAAGTGGTTCATAAGGCCTAGATTTTCTCCTTTGGCAGCCCCAATTTTTTTCACCAAGAAGGAAGATGGGAGTTTGAGACTATTTATAGACTACTGGAGCCTGAAACATGTGACCATGAAGAACAACTATCCACTTCTCAGGATTGACGATCTTTTCGATCAGCTGAAGGGAGCTTGTTGGTTTTCTAAGATAGACCTTAGATCAGGCTATCATCATCTCATGGTACGAGATGAGGATGTGTAGGAGACGAACTTCAGATGTTGGTATGGCCACTATGAGTTATTGGTTATGCCATTCAGCATGAACAATGCCCCAACAGTGTTCATGGGACACATGGACAGGATCTTTCAGTCATATCTCGATCACTTTGTGGTGGTATTCATCGATGACATCTTGACATACTCAGCGTTAGAGGAAGAGAGTGCCTATCAAATGTAGATATTTCTGGATACACTCCAAGAGCACCAGCTTTATGGTAAGCTCTAGAAGTAATAGTTCTAGGGACCACATAATGGTACGATTTATCTTAGAGGTTGGATTAGCAGTGTATTCAGTAAATATAGAGGTTGAACTTTCTTGGAAGCCATCCAAGAGTGTGACTGTGGTACAGAGATTCTTGGGGTTGGATGGATACTACCGAAGATTTGTGTCTGTATTTTGTAGGGTTGGGGCACCTTTATCAGCATTGATGAAGAAGGGACATCCCTTTGTGTGGATAGAGAGATACTAGTAGAGTTTTCAGGAGATGCGACAGAGACTGAAGAGTTCCCCCATCGTGAGGCTACCAGAAGATGGTGTTGGGTATATAGTCTACTGCGACACAAACGGGACCGGTCATGGGTGTGTCCTGATGCAGGAGTGAGCAGTGATCGCCTACGGCTCACGACAGCTATGACAACATGAGCAGAATTACACTACCCATACCTAGAGTTAGAAGTAGTGGTCTTCACCTTGAAGATGTGGTGAAAATACATGATGAGAAAATGTTTTACAGTCTACTTTTATCATAAGAGTCTCAGGTATATATATTCTCTTAGAAGGACCTGAATTTGACGCAATGATGATGACTAGAGTTCCTCCAGGACTATGACTTTGATATAGTCTATACTACTGGGAAGGGGAATGTAGTAGCAGATGCACTCAACATGAGGTCTGGTCTACAATTCTGAGTGAGGTGATAGAGAAGCTAGCCGCAATGCAGATATCCTTTGTGGATAGAGATAGAGCATATTACCCCCAGTCTATGATTGTCACTCCACCACTCCTTCAGTTAGTTCAGGAGGCACAAATTAGGGATATTGACTGCAAGGATCTTCATGATCAGATATCCTCAGGACAAGCACATGATGGATTTTCTGTATGTGGGGAGCATGTTCTCCACTTCAGAGGATGTACCATGGTACCGGTGGTGCTACAGGAGGTGGTGTTTAGTGTAACACCCTGACCCCAGTTACCCAGAGTCGGTGAATTATTACATAATATTGGAATGATCCCATGGGATCAAATCCCGAAAGACCAATCAGATTAGTAGCCTTGTAATCACTAGATATATTCGTAAGTCTTACATTACATCATAAATTGAAAAACTACAACAACGTCTTTTCTTAATATCCCCTCATACTATCCCTCGAGGTCATTCATAAAATACTTCTTCACATCCAGGGAAAAATAAAACATTGAAAGGGGTGAGCTCATATTCTCAGTAAAGATAACAATATAGCGAAAACGTACATAAATAAACATAAACATTTAAGGAAATGTATAACTAAAACCAAAGCCTTTTAAATGTAAACTTCAACATAATTTGGCAAAGAAAAAATGAAATAATTCCATTTACTTATTTACATATATATTCTACTAATCTAATAGTCACATGCAATATCAATAACCACTTTAATAATAATGGAATGCATAATACCAGACTGTCATAACCGCATAGTCAAGGCCTTGTGCCAAGACTACAAATAAGATTTTTTCAAGGCCTTGTGCCAAGACACTAGTTTGTCTCATGAGACCCACCGATGCATTGAGGAGCTATAGCGGGTTCCACCCATCACTTTTATGTCCAATGCATTCCTTATATGAAAAGGTTTAAACATAACATAAACATTCGTATTTGAAACTGGCATACGAAATGTCAATACATTATCCATAAACCATGAATGGTATGAAATAACACATTCATTGTCAAACATATCACAAAACCTTGAATACAATATAAAGGTTTTTTATCACAATAAATCAACTTCAAATAAGTTTAAAATCCATCAAAGGATGTTGACATAGATGAAATCAAAACTATTTGAGAGAAATATCTCTTTTTTTAAATCATTTAAAAGTCACATAATTATAAAAGAAAACCATTACATTGAAAAAATTCTTATAAGATTTTAAGGGAAGGTTCGACGATTCTATAATGGTGTAAAATAGCCACAATCGCCGTATAAGTTAAAAAAAGACATTCTTACCTTAATTTTGTCGAAAAGGTTAAAAAGGACCTTGTTTGAAAAACGATGGACATATTCCTTTCAAAAACATATAAGGTCAAATAAGGGTATAAATGACTTTAAACGATTTTATATTAAATAGTAAATATTTATTGAAAGTCATTTTTATGAAACATGGATGTGGGTGATAAAGAGGTCCCAGTAGATACTTACGTAAAAACAACCTCGAATAATAAAGAGATTATGAAATTAACCCTTACCTTGTAATTTTCCTTGGTTGAGGGTAGGTTAAACTCATATATAATGGTAAAATAATTGTTATTAAATTATACAAGAATCATATACACTAATATGATATCATATATGATCTTTTAACATTGCTTTGTAAATAATATCTTAGTATTATCGTCTTTTCGGGTGATAACTGATTATTATTTTTATATGATTTGTTATGTAAGCCGTGTTTGTTATAGAAAGGTTGTATGTTTTTCATATACATAATTATATCAAGTACTTAAAAATTATTTTTAATCATCAAATGGAGTTTATTCTTGAATGGATATGATGGGGAATGAATCTCATCTCATTCATGGAGACGGTATTCCATACGTACGCACGAGCGGCAATATCATTCTTTTGATATTAAAATAATATATAATTGGATGGTATATCATATATAAAGAATCATAATCATGTTATATTTATTATTAAAATCAATTACACATCATTACCATACCCATCCAAATAATAATGTTTTGAATAACAATTACACCACAACATGGAGATGGTAAGCCGTACGTATGCACCTATGGTGAGATGTCATTCAAAGGATGGATAGAATAATTAATATGGTTGTACCATATTTATAATAACATAACAGTATATAGAATATACATGAGTTATTATTTTATAATGTAAACAACAATGAAAGAAGAAGTGGAAGAAGAAAAGTACTTGAAAGTGGGTGGTGAAAACATTGCCCCTTCTTTGGGCTCTTCCTTTTGATTTGATCAAAAGGGATACATAGGATTGATTTTTGAACAAACTAAGGCCTCTAGGTTAAAGGTAGGATAGTTTAGAGAGTATTTGGTCAGGGTTTGGCCGATACAAATCGATTTTAAGGTGTGAAATCGAGATAAGGGAGAGTTCCCTTTTATAAGAGGGGTGAGGGGAACCTTAGGAAAATCTACAAGTATTATTTTATAATAAATTTATATTCGGTTTATAATGGCTCCAAAGTGACTTATTTTGAGGATAAGGTGGGTATGGGTAGAAAAAATCTCAACCAATAGATTTTAGATAGGTTTGTGTCACTATATTAACATTACCTTTATGTTTTGACTCATAGTTAATTAGTTTGACATTTACAATGTCTCTTTTTATTTTTATATTATATGGTTTATAAATTTACTATATACATCCAAAAGAACCCCAACTGGTTCATTAATGAAAAAACTATCATTATATAAGTCTCTTGGCCGAGCTTTAGATTTTTAGGAATAGATTATCAATTAATAATATAATATTTGATTTATAAACTCTTTTATGTCAATTTTGACACTGTTTTGAAATTGTTTTTTGTGAAAATCATAACAGAATGATTACTTCTAAAAAAGTAAATTAAATCAATCCTAGAATGTCATATAAACCTAGAAAATAATTTTAATTCATTAAAAGTCTCCAATTACAATTATTAGGGTATTTATAATATCAATTTTTTTAATTTTTTAATATTTAGGTAATTACAACATCATCATTGTGTCAAAAATAAATTAAATTATTTAATGTCTAAAAATTATAAATAAAATTCCATTATTTGGGAAATAGTTTTATCTTTCTAATGAATATTTAGAATCGAATTTATAATATGTATAACCCTATATTAAATTTTTTTAGTTATTAAACTTTGATTTTAACTCTTATAACTCTTCTTTGAATTAAATAATAATAAATGCCCTAATCTAATCCAAGTGGGCCAAAGTGGTTCATATTTTATTAATAAGGGTTTTTGGTGGAATTATACTTATCCAATAGAATTAGGACATGTGTTAGGGTAAAAATAATATCATTTTACCTTTAATTACCCTATTTACTTTTAATCGTGGAAAATAAAAGTAAAAAGTTACTATTCACCAAAAATTATTTTCATCTAATTGAACCACATTTTACTTACTGAAATCAACCATGTTTCTCAGATTTTTGAAATTCTACTCACAGAAGAGGTAAAATTATGTTTTATGAAAATTTTCAAAAGCTCATAGGAGGTGGGTAAAAGACGGTAAACAGTTCAATAAAATTTTATATATCTAAAATTAATATAAAATGACTCCAATGAATTACATTGATCATATATACATATTATGTATCTATTTTTACCAAAATTAAATTTAAATAAAATAATTAATTATTTAAATAAATGTCGGTTTTAACTAATAACTCAGTGTTTTTCACTATTCATCAAAAATTGAAAGTTTTCCGAAAAATACAAAAAATTCACCCCAGGCTAATTTTGATATTCCGAATCCAAAAATTAAGTCCATTTTTAAAAATAAAATCTATGACATTTAGAAAATTGGGTATTACTAATCATAACGTCTAGTTTGATTGGTCTTGGTGTGTTAGAACTCGAAGTTGCGTACAACACATGCTATTGTATTATTCAAGTTGAAGTGTACTGTGGAAGCTTGGGGTTTTACATTCTCCCCTCCATCAAATAATTTCAACCTCGAAATTTCTAGAGTATTACTGTATAAAAATACTCAGGTGGTTCTTCATCATAAGTTCCTCGGGTTCCCATGTTGCCTCTTCGATCTTCTGATTTCTCCAAAGAACTTTTACTAGACGATTCGTCCGGTTTCTCAGCACTTGTTCTCTTGTATCAAGAATCTTGACAGGATCTTCGCAATATGATAGATCGGGTTCCAGTTCTAATTCCTCATAGGTGAGTACATGCGTTGGGTCAGGCATGTATTTTCTCAACAGTGATATGTGGAACACATCGTGAACTATGGAGAGACTTGGCGGCATTTCCAAATGGTAAGTTATAGCCCCAATTTGTTCTAGAATTTCGAAAGGTCTAATGTAATTGGGACTCAATTTACCTTTATTTCCGAAACATATAACTCCCTTCCATGGAAATACCTTCAAGAAAACATGATATCCTACATGAAATTCCAAATCCTTCCTTCGATTATCGACATAACTCTTCTGCCTACTTTGAGCTGCATTGATGTGGGTTTGGATTACCTTCACCTTTTCCATCGTTTCCTCCACAACTTACGGGCCAACGAGTTTTTTTTCTCCAACATCATCCCAACAGGTTGGTGTGCGACATCTATTTCTGTATAACGCTTTATCTGGTTCCATCTGAATACTTGAATGGAACCTATTATTATGGGAAAATTCTACCAGAGGTAAATATTGATCCCACATACCCTGAAAGTCAAGTGAGCAGGATCTCAACATGTCTTCTATGGTTTGAATAGTTTATTCTGATTGTCCATCTGTTTTAGGGTGGTAGGTAGTGCTCAAACGAAGGTCAGTATCCAAGGATTTCTGATTAATTTTCTATAATCTTGATGTGAAATGGGGATCACGATCAGAAACAATTGATAAGGGTACTGCATGAAGTCTCACAACTTCATTAATATATAGTTCTGCTTGATGTTGAAGTGGTAGATCTTCTCTTATAGAAAGTAGATGTGCTAGCTTGGTAAGACGATCAACAATGACCCATATTGCATCGTTCCTACTAGGAGTTTATTGTATCCCCATGACAAATTCCATCGTAATATTATCCCATTTCCACTCAGGTATGGGAAGAGGTTGCACGACTCCTCCAGGCTGTTTCCTTCCAGCATTCACTTGTTGACAAAACAGACATGTTGACACAAAATCAGAAATCTCCCTCTTCATGTTGTCCCACCAAAAATGTTCCTTCAAATCTCTATACATCTTGGTGCTACCAGGGAGTATGTAGAAATTGGATCTATGGCCATCATCCAACAATTCCCTTTTAGATCAGGTATATTGGGAACACAAAGACTCTTTCCAAATTTCAATATTCGATCTTCATACACAAATTCCCTCAATCTCCCATCATCCACAGTGTTAATCATCTTTTGAAACTCGTCATCATAGGCCTGATAACTCTTTATCTATTCGAGTAAATATGGTTTTGAAACCACTTAAAAAAGCATGGATGTTTCACCTTCCATGGTTATTCCCATACCCATCTTTACTAGATCCATGAAAATAGGATCCCTTTGAACTCTTATCTTGTTCAAAAATCCATGATCTTTTCTAATAAAATCATCTTCCACCTTATTTGCATTCCTCGGGTGGTAGTGTAAAGTGAAATCATAATCCTTGAGTAATTCAAGCCATCTTCTTTGCCTCATGTTGATTTCTTTCTGTGATAAAATATATTTCAAACTATTGTTATCGGTATATATCTCACATTTTTCCCCGTAGAGATAATGTCTCTATATATTTAAAGCAAATATTATAGGTGCTAACTCACGATCTTGAGTAGGATAGTTTTTCTCATGAATTTCTAGCTGTCGTGATGCATAGGCAATAACCCTATTATTCTGCATAAGGATACAACCAAGTCCTTTCTTTGAGGCATCACTATAAATAACATACCCATCAATCGCCAATGGTAGATTCAAGATAGGAGCATTGACTAATCTTCCCTTCAGTTCTTCAAAACATTCATCACACTCTTTTGTCCATTCAAATTTAACCCCTTTACGTGTGATCTTGGTTAATGGGTTAGCCAATCGGGAAAACTTCTAGACGAAATGCCGATAATAACCTGCTAAACCAATAAAACTACGTACCCGAGTTATACTCATTTAAGTTGTCTATACTTGGATTTCTCTTGTCGTGGAAGGATCAATAGAGATTCCATCCTTAGAGACAATATATCCAAGAAAAGAAGTCTTCTGAAGCCAGAAATCACACTTGCTAAACTTCCTGTATAATTCATTTCTTCTGATGTTTTTCAGAATGATGTGCAAGTGATTTTCATGGTCTTATTTGATTTTGGAGTATACCAAGATATAATTAATAAATACCACTAAAAAGTCATCAATATATTCCATGAAAACTCTATTCATTATATCCATGAAGATAGAGGGTGAATTAGTCAATCCAAAAGGCATTACTGTAAACTCATAATTCCCAAACATGGTTCGAAATGCTGTTTTCAGAATGTCTTCCTTCTTCAAACACAACTGTTGATATCTAGATTGAATGTCAATATTTGAAAAGTATTGAGATCCATGAAGTTGGTGGAATAAATCATCAATGCGAGGTAGGGGATACTTATTCTTTATTATTATAGAATTGATCTCCCTGTAGTCAATGCACAACCTCATAGATCCATCCTTCTTCATAACCAAAAGAACAGGGGCTCTCCATGGAAATCACTAGGGAGAATAAATACCTTATTACTCAATTCCTCTATTTGTTTCTTCAGTTCCACTAATTCCACAATGGCCATTCTATAAGGGGTCTTCGATAAGGGCCTTGAATGGGGAATTAGGTCAATAGAAAACTCAATTTCTCATTCTGGAGGATGTCCAAGTAAATCCTCTGGAAAAAACATCAACATATTCTTGCACAATAGGTACATCCTCTATTCGAACATTCCTTTCCTCATGCACAGTAGTTTCATTCTCTACCTCCCCAATAATTGAATTTAGTTGAGCTACTGGGGGTGGATCTAGATAAGAATTAGGCAGTGACATTTCTGCTCTAAAGATAAGGTTCTCCTTATCATCATCAAAAATTGTTACCTCCTTCTTCTTATAATAAATTTTTTCATCATGGTATGAAGGACAATCCATACACAGGAACATTTCAAATTCAATCAATGTTATATAAATGAGATTAGCAGAAAAAGAAAATTTATATGATCTAATGGGAACTGATTCATAAAACTTTGTTGCAACGATACTACTCTTAAATGTTTTGACTGACAACTCCCTTGTTAAATCAAACTGGAAATATCTAATTTTCTTAGCAAACTGGGAAGATATGAAATAATGTGATGATCCACAATCAAATAAAGTATTGGATAAACTTGAGGAAACCATTAAATTACCTGCCACTACGTCTTTAAAAGCTTCAACCACAATAGTAGTGATAGCATAATCTTGGACTTGATCCCTTGGCCTCTTCTAAGGTAAGTTTCCCTAACACTTAGGACATTCATATGCATAATGTCCCATCTCCCTACAATTTTAGCATTGAACATTGGTAGCTTCTTTCTTCCCCTTACAATCACGAGCTTGGTGTCCTCTTTCACCACACCTATAACAGACTCCAATACCCTTCAGACAAGTACCAGGGTGTTTCTCCCCACATTTACTACGGGATGGATTTTCATCTTTTCCCTTATTCCCCTTATTTCAATTTCAAGAGTGATCAGTAGATCTCTTCTTCTCTTTCTTTGTTTTAAAGTCATAAGACTTAGAGAATTCCTTTTTCGTCTTTATAGAACATGATACAATGTTTTCGTACATTGAGAAATATTGTGATACACATGCTCAAAAGATAAATGATTTTAACCCATCAATTAAATGATCAATCTTACTCCTCAGGTTATGTATATAATCTTCTACATGACTCGCTAACCTTGTAAAGTTAGCTTCATACTTTGTGACATTCTCATCCTCCTTTTATCGCAGACTTAGAAATTGCCTTTCCATATCCACTCAATGGTCATGAGGAAAGTATTTTTTCTAAGAAAATCTCTTTAAACTCACTACATTACATACTTGATACTTCATCATCTTCCATTGTATTTTGAATCAATGACCACCATTGATCAGCATCTCTAGTGAGGTGGTAAACTACCATGACAACTTTTTCCTTTTCGCTACTCCCCAAGGCGTGGAAAATTTTCTCTAAGGAATTGATCCATTACTCAGCTACTAGTGGATTTGTATCCCCATTAAACATTGGAGGTTGTTTCCTCATGAAGCGATATAACATTGATCCTCCACGTTGCAGATTAGGGTGCTCCATACGGGTAAGGTTATTATTCATAACCTGAGGGAGTTGTCCCAGTATAGTGATAAGCTGATCAACACCAGTTGTATCACCAGCTCCACTATAATTATCTTGAGCAGGAGGGAAATCCCTACATGTAGTACGTGCATTGATACGGTTTCCATTCCTTCCTCTATGCTTCATTTCTATATAATGGAATAAACTAGATTAGTTTATGAATTCAAATACATAATTCCACACTTGTAAAGAAATTAACATAAATTGAATAGTTTATGGATATAATCCATAATCATAAAATGGTTTTCTTTGTAGAATTATATACTCATAAACCCTTCATAATGGTTTATAAATAAAATGAGAATTAGCTTAAGCATATCCCCTTGGAGTTTCATAACCAAGAGTGCAGCAAGGCCCATTATCATGTAGCAGTTCTCATTTCAGTCTAGCTCAAAGCGGTGTTTTCGAGTTTTACCCCTAGGTACATCTGTACCAGAGCCGCCTCTACCTGCTTGTATCCAGATATGGATGTATTTCTTGAAAAACTCAAAAAATCTCTACAATACCAAAATTCTAGGAAATTCTTCTATACTAATCCTTAAAGTCCATCATATGGCCATGTGCTCTTATCAATGTTTACCTAAATCTTGCATCCGAGGTTTATTACTAAAATTTCTCTGATACCAACTGTAATGCCCGGAACCCTGTTACCCAGAGTTTTTGAATTATTACATAATATTAGCATGATCATAAGGGATCGAATCCCAAAAGACCGGTCAGTTTAGTAGCCTTGGAAACACTAGCTATATTCATAAGTCTTACATTACATCATAAATTGAAAAACTACAACAATGTCTTTTCTTCATATCCCCTCATACTATCCCTACAAGTCATTCATAAAATAATTCTTCACATCCTAGGAAAAATAAGACATTGAAAGGGATGAGCTCAGATGCTCAGAAAGGATAACAATATAGCGGAAACATGAATAAATAAACATAATCATTTAAGGCAATGTATAACGAAAAAAAGCCTTTTAAACTTGAACTTCAACATAATATGGCGATGATAAACTGAAATAATTCCATTTAATTATTCACATGGATATTCTACTAATCAAATTGTCACATGCAATATCAATAAACACTTTCATAATAAGGGAATGCAAAATTCCATACTATCATAAGCACATAGTCAAGGCCTTATGCCAAGACTACAAATAAGATTTTTCCAAGGCCTTGTGCCAAGACACTAGTTAGTCTCATGAGACCTAACGATGCAACGAGAATCTATAGAGAGCTCCACCTGTCACTTACTAAGTCCTATGCATTCCTCATATGAATAGGTTTAAACATAACATAAACATTTGTATTTGAAACTAGCATATGAAATTTCAATAATTTATCTGTAAACCATGAATGGTATAAATAACACATCCATGGTCAAACATATCACAAAACCTTCAATACAATATAAGGGTTTTTTATCATAATAAATCAACTTCAAATATGCTTAAAATCCATCAAAGGATGTTGACATGGATGAAATCAAAACTATTTGAGAGAAATTTTGCTTTTTTTAAATCATTTAAAAGTATAGTAATTATAAAAGAAAACATTCACTCTGAATATATTCTTATAAACTTTTAAGGGAAGCTTAGACAATTCTATGATGGCAGAAAATAGCCACAATCTCCATATAATTTAAAAAAAGACATTCTTACCTTAATTTTGTCGAAAAGGTTAAAAAGGACCTTGTTTGAAAAATGACGACAAGATTCCTTTCAAAAATGTATAAGGTAAAATAAGGGTATAAATTACTTTAACCCATTTTCTATTAATTAGTATAAATTTATTGAAAGACATTTTTACGAAACCTGGATGTGGTTGATAAAGACACCCCAGTTGATACTTACGTAAAAACAACCACTGATAATAAAGAGATTGTGAAATTAACCCTTACCTTGTACTTTTCCTTGGTTGAGGGTAGGTAAAAATCATATATAATAGTGATATAATTGTTATTAAATTATACAAGAATCATATACATTAATGTGATATCATATATGATATTTTAATATTGCATTGTTAACAATATCATAGTATTATCATCGTTTCGGGTGTTAACTGATTCGTTTTCCTTTATATTATTTGTTATGTAAGCCGTGTTTGTTATGGATATGATGTATATTATTAATATATATAATTATATCATGTATTTAAACCTTATTTTTAATCATCAAATGAAATTTATTCTTGAATGGATTCGATGGGGAATGAATCTCATCGCGTTTGTGGAGACGGTATTCCTAACGTACTCACGAGTGAAAATGTCATTCATTTGATATTAAAATAATATATAATTGGATGTTATATCATATATAAAGAATCATAATCGTGTTATATTTATTATTTACATCAATTACACATCATTATCATACCCCTCCAAATAATAATATTTTGAATAACAATTACACCATGACGTGGAGATGGTAAGTCGTACGTACGCAAGTATGGTGACATGTCATTCAAAAGATGGATAGAATACTGAATATGGTTGTACCATATTTATAATAACATCAAATTATATAGAAGATACTGGAGTTTTTATTTTATAATGGAAGCAACAAAGAAAGAAGAAGTGGAAGAAGAAAGGAACTTGAAAGTGGGTGGTGAAAGCATTACCTCGTCATTGGGTTCTTCCTTCTGATTTGATCAAAAGTGATCCTTAGGATTGATTTATGATAAAACTAATGCCTCTAGGTTGAAGGGATGATAGTTTAGAGAGTATTTGGGCAGGGTTTGGCTGATCCAAATGGCTTTGAAGGTGTGAAATTGAGGGAAGGGGGAGTGCCCTTTTATAAGAGGGGTGAGGGGAACCTTAGGAAAAGCTAGAAATATTATTTTAAAATAAATTCATATTCGGTTTCTAATTGATACAAAGTGACTTATTTCGAGGATAAGTATGGTATAGGTCTCAAAACCACTCAACCAATAGGTTTTAGACAGGTTTGGGTCACTATATTAACCATATCTATATGCTTTAACTCTTATTTAATTAGTTTGACATTTACCATGTCTCGTTGTATTTTTATATTATTTGGTTAATAAACTTACTATATACTTCCAAGAGAACCCCAAGTGGTTCATTACTGATACAACTATCATTATATAAATCTCTTGGAAGAATTTTAGATTTTCAGGAATAGAATATAAATTAATAATATAATATTTGTTTTAAAAACTCTTTTATGTAAATTTTGACACTATTTGGAAATTGATTTTTGAGAAAATCATATAAGAATGATTACTTATATAATGTTAATTAAACAAATCATAGAATTTCATATCAACCTATTAAAATAGTGTAATTCATAAAAAGTCTCAAATTACATTTATTTGGGTATTTATAATATCAATTATTTTAATACTTCACTACTAAGGTCATTACTACATCATCATTGTGTCAAAAATAAAATAAATTATTTAATTTTTAAAAACTATATATAAAATACTATTATGTAGGAAATATTTTTAGCTTTCTAATGAATATTTATAACATAATTTATATTATTTATAACCCTATATTAAAAAAAATATAGTTATTAAACATTGATTTTAACTCTTTTACCTCTACTTTGAATTAAAAAATAATAAATGACCTAATGTAGTCCATGTGGACCAAAGATGTTCATATTTTATTCCTAAGGTTATTTCGGTCAAATTATACTTATCCAATAGAATTAAGACATGTGTTAGGGTACAAATAATATCATTTGTACCTTTAATTACCCTATTTACTTGTAACCTTGGTAAATAAAAGTAAAAAGTTACTATTCACCAATAAAAATTTTCATCTCATTGAACCACATTTTACATAATGATATCAACCATGTCTCTCTAATTTTTGAAATTCAACTCATAGAAGTGGTTAAATTAATTTTTATAAAAATTTGCAAAAGCTCCTTGGAGGTGGGTAAAAGACGGTAAAAAGTTCAATAAAATTGTATATATCTAAAATTAATATAAAATGACTCTAATTAATTACATTGAAGTTATATAGGTATTATGTTTATATTTTGACCTAAAATAAATTTAAATAAAATAATTATTTATTTAAATAAAAAGTCCGTTTTAACTACTAACTCAGTGTTTTTCACTATTCATCAAAAATTGAATGTTTTCAGAAAAATACAAAAAATTCACCCTAGGCTAATTTTGATATTCCGAATCCAAAAATGAATTACATTTTAAAAAATAAAATTTATAACATTTCAAAAAGTAGGTATTACTGTTCATAACAGTTATTTTGATTGGTCGTGGTGTGTTAGAATTCGAAGTTGCGTACAACACATGCTATTGTATTATTCAAGGAGAAGCATATCGTGGAATATTGTGGTGTTAAATTGAGGGAGTATCATACGTCCCATCTAGAGGTACATCCTGTTGTGGAGAATATGTACCAGGACCTCTGACGTCAGCACTGGTGTCCAGGTATGAAGAAAGCAGTGGTAGATTTCGTTTCACGATGCCGCACTTGTTAGCAAGTAAAGGCTGAGAATCAGGTTCCAGCATGCTTAGCACAACCACTAGAGGTGTTGGAGTGGAAGTGGGATGGAATCTCCATGGACATTGTGACAGGGCTTCAATGTACATCCAGGGGACATGATTCTATCCGGTTGATTGTTGACTGACTTACTAAGTCTGCCCACTTCATACCTATCTAAGAGCAGGGATCTGTAGAAGGATTGGGATGCCTCTATGTACATTATATTGTGCAACTTCATGGTGTTCCATAGATGATCGTCTCTAACCGTGACGCACGTTTCACATTCCAATTGTGGAAGGGGTTATAAGAGGCATTCGGGACTCAGCTACGTTTGAGCACCGCCTTTCATCCTCAGACGGATGGTCAGACGGAGTGGACTATTTAGACGTGGGAGGACATGCTATGTGCTTGTGTCCTAAATATTTTACATAGTTGGGAGGATCAATTTCCCTTGGTAGTGTTCACATACAACAACAATTATCACTCCACAGTTGGTATGGAACCATTCTAGGCCCTATACGGTCGACCTTGCACATCAACTATATGCTGGACAGACCCAGGGGAGTTAGCACTTATGGATCCAGAGATGATACGGGATACCACTGAGAAGGTGCAGATCATCCAGGAGTGGATGAAGACATCCTAGAGTAGACATAATTCTTATGGTTACAGGATGCAGGGACCTATGGAGTTCAAAGAGGGAAACCATGTCTTCATACGGGTCTCACCTCGAGGAGGTTTACAGAGATTTAAACGAGGTGAAAAGTTATCATTGAGTTTTATATGACCTTTTCTGATACATCAAACGATAGGCGAGGTGGCATACCACATGGAAATTCCACCGTAGTTGGAGAGGGTGCACGACGTCTTCCACGTATCCCAACTGAGGAGATACGTGCATGACCCATCTCATGTCATCGACCACGATGAGCTAGAATTTGATGGTGGGCCGACGTTTATGGAGGTTCCAGTAGATATTGAGAATTGATAACAGTGGGTCCTTCATGGGAAGTCAATACCTCTAGTGGACATTATCTAGAAGCATGGGAACCTCTAGGAGAGCACATGGGAGTGGGAGGCTCAGATTCTTGGTCAATACCCCTATTTTTTTCTTCTATGCTGTGGATTTTAGGGATGAAATTCCCTAAGGTTGGGGGAATGTAAAGGCCTTGATTTTCCATGTAATATTTTTTAATTATATGGATTTATTACGAGTTAGAAAAAATTGACAACGCGTGATTCCAAGGCCCGGTGTTCCCGGAATGAATTTCTGAACTTTTTTAAGGTACGATTAGTAAACGCATGAGCAACATTTTCTAACTTTTTTAACTGATGCTTGGATGAAAAGTCTGAGGGCACTGTTGAATCTGTAGCACTGATATTCGCTTTATCGAGGCTTCACTTCGACCATAGTAGTTCTGGAGAAAAAGTTATGTTTTGGGATTTTTAAAAATGAATAAATAAAATAACTTTGTTATTTTACTTTCTTTCTTTTTCCTCCAACAGATAAGTGAAAATGTCGGACTAGCGACGTGTCAAGCCAATAAATGGCTTGACCTTTCAATATTAAGTATCAAAAATGTTGGCGAATTAGGAAGGTCCCAAATTAATAAGCCCCCATTAATTTCCAACATCGTTATTTACCTTCTCCCCATACTATTTATATGAAGCTTGGGGAGAGGTATCAGCACACTTCCACCAAGCAACGAAGTGCTTGTAAAGTGCCAATATGTCAAACCCTTGGAGGATGGAGCCCATTCCAGTGAGCGGTGATGACCGACACCGAAACCCCAAACTGGAGATCGATGATTGAGCTAAGTCATTGGACGCTAGTTTCGTGAGATGGTGAACACCAACCCACTTCCTCAACCGATGGTGTTTCTCCATCGTTCTTGAGCTAGGGTTTAATTTTGGTTTTAGTTCAAGATTTTTGGAATTCTTTAATCCTCTATTTCATTTTCGAGCTAATGCGGAGGGCGCAGGCCTAATAAACACAGCTCGAACCCTCTGCAACCTTTTTCACCCCTTTGATTCTCCCTAGAAGACCACCGACATGGCGGTATCGGCAACCGACGTCAGCGGGGTTTGAGGTGGTGTCCAACCGTAAGGGAGGAGGCAGTGCACCTGCACCGCTGGAGGAACTGACCGCGGATTGTCAATCGCGGCGGTCAGAGGAGGTGGCCGGCACATCGGCTGGCCATGGAAGAGGAGGGTGGCACAATCAGCACACCGCAAGAGGATGAGGTCCACAGCTAGTCAGCCACGACGGCGATATCCGCAGCGGGTCCCGCATGACATGGCAGCGCCCTTAGGAACTACCGGCTTGGTTTCCAAATGGGGGGGACCGCTCCCCTCCCGTGCCAGCTCGAGCGGACCCTGCTCCAGCAGGCTGCGTGAGCCCCGCATACCGCAATTTCCCGTGGGCCAGGCCTTAGCCCCACCCAACCAGGTCTGACTCTGACCGAGTCGGGTCAACCTAAACCGGGTCGGGTCAGCCAAGACCGTTTTGGGCTCGGTCGGACCGGACCCAGGCCTAACCAGACCCAAAAACACATAAAGGGCCATATCTTGAGAACCAAATATCCGTTTGATGAACTGTATATGGTGTTGGGATCCTCGGATCGAGATGGTCCTTTTGGTATACTCAACATGAGTTGTAGAGAATGTTAGAGTATGGCTGGGTTGGATCAAACCTGAATCCAACTGGGCCCTTGGATATCGGTCATACTTATCGATCCTGTGTGGTTCAATGTCTATCGATCATGTGTGGGTCAGCATCTATCAGATCCTGTGTGGGTCAGTGCTCAACTATCCTATGTGTGTTAGCACATACCGATCCTATGTGGGTTAGATCATGTGTGGGTTAGAGGGGGTTAGCACTGATCGATCTTGTGGGGGTCATCAGTAGTTGTTCTTAAAAAAATTAGATGATATAGCTTACGAATAAACTTTTGTACTTCTGTACTTAAGTTATACCTAATTTTGAGCTGATTCTATTCACCTTCGTGGTGTTATCTTCTTGTTGTTACATGTGCGGTACTTCTATCTTCGTGGTGTTACCAATTTGGTACTTCTACCATCATGGTGTTATCATCGTGGTGTTACATATGTGGTACTACTATCTTCATGGTGTTACCTGTGTGGAACCTCTACCTTTGTCGTGTTGTCTTTGTGGTGTTACCTATATGGTACTTCTACCTTTGTGGTGATTTCTTCATGGTGTTACCTATGTGGTACCTCTATCTCGGTGGTTTTACCTACGTGGTATTTCTTCCTTTGTGGTGTTACCTTTGTGGTATTCTTATCTCATGTATTATATGAGTATATCTTGATAACATGTGTATATGTATGGGTATATACCTAAGTAGATTTGATGTCTTGATTTGTGTTATATTCCTTTCTGAAACTCTGTGAGCCCTATGGGGGTCTTGGGGTCCCTACTGAGTATCGTTATACTCACCCTTGCATGGGCTATACCTACACCTTGTTCTATCTTGTGCAGACAATGGAACAAATTGATCGAGGCTGAGGGAGCCAGTACTGGACGATACTCGGAGGTGGACCATTTGGTGTGAAGTGACGCAGGGACTACTTATCATGAGTTGTACCTACCCTTCAGCTAGGATCCTTAGTGGATTATCCAAGAGCTTATTTTCACTTTTCAGCTGTATTTATCCTTTTCACTTGTACTTGTACATTTCAGTTGGGATTGTATTCCATCCCCTTTACTTTCAGCACAATTTCACTATAGTAGTTTACTTCGTGGTTACTTCTTTTTGTGTTCATGGACAGTGTGTCTCTACAGATTAAATGGCAATTCCTTCCCGCTTTGGGATACGCCTTTCATGTGCTAGTCACCAGACACTGGCCTATGGAACATGAGCATGGGTTAGTCACGGCATGGGCCCTGAGGGATGGGTCATGAAATCTTATGCGGGTGTTTTAAGGGTTTATGTAACAATACCCGAGCACTGTGACTATGTACATTATTTTTTTATAAATAATATACATTCATTTTATTATTGTTACCTTGTAAATAGTTTTTAAATCACAAATAGTATTTTTATTTAATATTCAACTAAGAAATATATTTTTATGAATTAAGGGATTTTTCAATTAAATAAAATTTTTATAAAATATTATTATTATTAAATTATTTTTATTAATTATCATATAATTTATATGAATACAATTGTAATTTTTATTAATGTTTGAAAGCTGTTTTTGTCATAACCCATGAATTTTTTATAAATATCAGTTTTTATTTTAAAAGTTAGAATTTAAATTTTTAGAAAATTATTTGGATAAAATGAATAATATTTTTGGAATTAGGACATAGAAATTATCCAACAATGAATTTTTCATAATTTTCTGAGACAGTCGAATTTTTGGGTAAAAATTAAATATCGTTTAAATACATATTGTGTTTTATGACATCATAATGACCCAATATTGATGTAATAAAATCCTATTAAAATTATTTTCTGCCAATATATGTTTTACCATTCAAATAATGTTATTTTATGTTTGTTTTATTTATTTTACAAATCCTTAGTGGACCTTCCAAGACATATAAAACATTTTTACTTTTTAAATTGATTTCCTTGAGAGTGTGACTCGCCTCCATAGAAGAAACCCTAATATTTTAATAAGTTAGGCCATTGGCCATATAGAATAATTTTTTCCCACTCCCCTTTGGAAAAACCCATTGGAAAAACCATGTGATGGTTTGTTGTTTTGATTAGTTTATGGTGTAGGTTCTAAATCATAAATACTAAAGAATTCCCTCTCCTTTCCTAAATAAACCTACACGAGCTCCCACTTCCTCTTCACTCAGAGCTTTTTAAGATAGACCAACCCATGACCTACTCTCTCTAGAATCCTCCCATGGTTCCCCAAGCTTTCATGAATCCTCTCTCAAGCCTCTCCCAAGCATTTGGGATCACACTTCAAAGTAAGGGATTCCTTCCTCATTTTATCCATGTTTCTTAATATTGTTATACCCTTTTATTTTCAATTATAAATGTTGAGGGTATGATTTCTCACCTCCCCCATACTTCCATATTTATGTTTTAATTATGAGATACCATTTTCTCTCTCATTAATGTCTCCCATATATATACCCATTACCATGCTGAAATTCTGTAAGGAATTTCTCTATCCTTGTTTACATTGAAGCAATTATTTTGTATTATGAATATAAATTCCATTAATTATGTTGAGACATGTATCTATATGACCCCATTAAGGCATATTTTATCTACATATTATAAGACATCCTTTTATCTCCCATAAATCATTTTGTATGAAATCTTATGTCACGCTGTTATGCTGCAAAAATTGCACCATGATTTTCCAAACCAAAGTCATTGTATAGTGAATACCATACCCATTTCTTTATCAAGCGTATTCAACTATATGAAAATTTAACTATTTATTATATTTTTCATGTATGTATTACACATTCCTTTATTTTGTAATATGTGAATATGTTGAATGATTCCACGTTGTATGATCCATGTGGTATACTTATGCATGAAATGAAATGTTTAAGAAGGGTGCACCCTGATAGTGCTCTAGCACATTGGATAAATATTAGTATCATGATACATCAAATGAAATGAGGTTTTACTCATGATAATTCAATTTCATTGAGGTTTTACTCATTCACCACGTGCAATGAGTCTTTGTTTATGCTAAAATCATGTTAAATGTTGCTGTCACATTTCCATGTTATGTTAGTCATGTTATATGATGCCTTTATGTTCATGTTAGTCATATGCTCTATTGATATTTCTATTTCATAACATGTATTTTATTATTCATGTTATGCCTTTTTTACACCCTTAGTGGGCTATATAGCTCACCCTTTTCTTATGCATGTCCTCTGGTTACCCCATGCAATGCTATGTATAAAGGAATGTAGTGGTCATGTAATGGAGGTTTTCAATAAATATGTTGTGTTTTATGTTCTATGTTGTTATGTAATGTTCCTAAGTCCCAAGTACAGTAGACATCTCGATCTTCTATGTTTTACCAAGCGATAATTTTTATGTAATAAATCATGTTTAAGTGTGAAATAAAGAGCATGGTAGTTATAGTTGGTATCAGAGGATAAGTTTAGTTATTTTTTAGGATTAGGAATAGAAAACCCTAGTGATATACTTAAGGATAAGTATAATAAAACATCCCTAAAATTAAATTAGAATTGATTAAATGGATTATCAATAAAAAACTTCCTTGTCTGGATATGAGCAGGTAGAGGCGTCTCTGGCATAGATGTACCTAGGAGTGAAAACTCCGATAAGGACTTTCAGGTTTGACCCGAGGTATCCTGGTACTTGACAATGGGCCTTGTTGTACTCTTGGTTACGACACTCTCAGGGGATATGATTTGGGAAATTAAAAATCATAGTATGAACCATTGTTATGGGAATAAAAAAAATCCACTGAAAATATATTTTGGGAACTAGATCATGGATAACATAGATTGAAGCCTATAAATTCATAAGTTAAGGAAATAAAATTTATTTATATGTCATCAGTTTTTGTCCTTTGATTACCCTTTATGTGTTACCATTAAATATCCTTTTCATCCATCCAATTGCTAGTAATAGGATGACTCGGGATAATAATCGGTGTGAAGATCAATGTGATGATTGTCATAATTAGATGCCCAATCCGATGGGAGCGGGAATCGCGAAATTTGACATGATACACTCTCAGTTAACTCATGTTGGGAATTGAATTGTGGGTCAAGAGGAATGTTCACCCCCCCCAATGAAAGAAAAAGTTTCAGTAGATAGATTTATGAGACAAAGGAATACTACATTTAATGGATAATTTGATCCCTCAGTTGCATAACAATGAATAAACTCCATTGAAAAGATCTTCTCCATCCTCCAATCCTCCAAACAAGAGATATTTCTTCTAGATTCTTATAGTATAGAGGGTGATGCCGATCAATGGTGGACATTGATCAGAAATACGAAGCCTAAGGAGGTTATCGAGGCATTGGAATAGAAGGATTTTTGGAAAATGTTCTTGGATAAATATTTTCCACACACCCTCCTACTTATGATGAAAATGGACTTTCTTGACCTCAAGAAAAAAGTTGACAAATCGATCAGAGCATATGAGGAAAACACCATATGGATTTCATGATATGCCTCAGGCATGGTCATTACCCCCAAATTCATGTTTGGCCACTTCTTTGTTGGGTTGAATCCTGGCCTACAGAAATCCCTAGTGATCCATGACTTCGATTGCTATAAGGAAATTTTTGTATGTACCCTCAAAGTCAAATGGAGATTTTAGAATCTCAGGGGTATCATGGGGATAAGAAACGTAAGGTAGACTTCAATTCTAGCTGTCCGAAGGATAAATCCAATACTGCTAATAAGATCTATCACCCCACATTAAAAATTTTGGGAAAGAAGTACCCTGAGAATTTCTTGAAGTGGACAAGGAAATGCTTTAGGTGTGGAAGATAAGGGCACCTAGCCGTTAACTACCGACATGAAAACCCAGTGGCTACGATAGAGGAGAGGAATTCTTAATTCAACTCTCAACACATTTTTCATTACTTCAAATGCAAATAACCTGGGATTCTTTCAAATCATTTCCCTAAGACAAGGCTTTTCAGAGGCAACCAAAATCCTCAAGCCAGTAAGGGAGAGATTTTTCCATCACTACCACTAAAGTGAACCCCGAAAACAAAGTGGTGATATGAATGCTTGTTATTCATTCAATAATAGTGAACGTACTATTTGATTCTTCTTTTACACATTATATTATATACCAAAAGTTTAGTACAACAATCCCAGCACCACCATAAATCATGGAAGTAAATATTTCGCTGAGTACAGAAAATGGGGAAATCATTACATCCCATTAATATAACACCTCCCCTATCATAATTTGTGGATTGAACTTCCCGGTGAACCTCTTCAAATTCCCTCTAGGGTAATTTGATGCAATTACTGTCATGGATTGGATTTCCCTATATAGAGGCAACATAAATTTCGATGAGAGGGAATTCACTATCCATGTGGCGAATCGACCTCCGATTCTATACAAGTGAGAGGAGGATGATTAATCTTCTTTGGAACCACCATCTCAAGAATGGATATTAATACCCTATTACCACATGTATCTTTCTCAGATGATTGAGTCTAAGGAAGAAACCATTCTTGAAAACATACCTATTGTGGGGGAGTTCGTTGATGTGTTTCATGAGGAATTGTCTAGTCTTCCTCCTAGAAGAGATGTTGAATTCTCAACTGATATTTTTCCTGAGGCATTGCCTATATACAAGACTCCATATAGAATGGCGGTTGTGGAGCTTGAGGATATGAAGAAAGAACTATAGGAGAATCAGGATAAAGGGTTTATATGTCGAAGTGCTTCACCATGGGGTGCTCCTGTCCTCCTGGTCATGAAGAATGATGGGTCGATGCGCCTTTGAAATGATTTTTGTGAGCACAAAAAAATCGTGATAAAGAACAAGTATCCTCTTCCCCGAATTGATGACTTGTTTTATCAGCTACGTGGAGCACAATACTTCTCTATGATGGATCTATGGATAGGATATTATCAAGTAAGGGTGAATAAGGAAGATATCCCCAAGACTACTTTTCGTACAACATACAGGAACTATGAATTCATAGTAATTCCTTTCTAACTCACTAATGATTTGTAAAACATCATGGACATGATGAATAGAGTCTTTAATGATTACCTCAAAAAATTTGTGGTAGTTTTTATAGATGATATTCTAATATACTACAATACCAAGGAGGAGAATTAGGATCATATAAGAACTATAGTAGAGGCCTTGAAAAAGGGGAATCTCTATGGAAAGTACAGAAAGTGTGAGTTCTAGTTGAAGGAGGTATCATTCATGGGTAATATAATCAAAAGCAATGGGATATCTATGGATCCCTCAAAGACATATTCAATTGAGGTATGGTTGAGGCCAATATTGGTAATGGATATCCACAGCTTCCTGGGTTAGCTGGATATTATCGCCGATTTGTGAGACATTTGTCACAATTGTCTTACCCTCTTACCAAGCTAACTCAGAAGGGATTAAAGTTTTCTTGGAGTGATGAATGCAAAGAGAGATTCAAGGAGTTGTAAAGGAGGCTTATCATTATGCATATACTCACACTACCCACAAGTGGAGAATTTTTTGTGGTTTTCACTGATTCTTTGAAGATGGGTCTGGGATGTGTGTTGATGGAAAATGGAAAATTAGTTGCCTATTCTTCAAGTAAATTGAATGTTCATGAAAAAAAATCCAACACATGGCCTGGAGTTGGCTGCAGTGATCTTGAATTTGAAAATTTTGTGGAATTTTCTCTTTGGGGAGAAGTGTGAAATATATACAGGCCAAAAAAGCCTCAAGTATATATTCACACAGAAAGAGTTGAATAAGCACCAAATAATATAGTTATAGCCAATCAAAGACTATGACTGCTCAATTTATTACCACCCTGAGAAATAGAACAAGGTGTCAGATGATCTATGTAGAAATGACCCAAATATTCTATCATTGATGAGAATTGAGAAGGATCCAATATTCTTAGATTTAATGAAGATGGATGTAGGAATCATACAGAAGGGAACATACTCAATATTTTCACAAATGATTTCTCAACTCTCTCTTTTTGAAAGGCTAAATGATGCCCAAAGGGATGATGTTGGAATTCAGAAGAAGGTGGAAACTATCAGAAAATGAAAATCCTCGAAGTTTAATTTCAATAAAGAAGGAATTGTGATATATAGTAAAATATTATGTGTACCATCAAGTCCGGATCTGAAGAAGGTTATTTTGGATGATTCAAATAGTTCAAATTTTTCCATCCACCCAAGAAACAAAAAGATGTAGAAAGATATTCGAGACCATTATCGGTAGGACAACATGAAGAAGGAGATCACTAAATATACATCAAAATTCCTTATATGTCAGCAAGTGAAGGCTGAGAGGAAGAAGTCTATGTGGATGATGCAACCATTACCCATACCATCATGGAAATGGGAAAACATCACCATGGAATTTTTCACTGGACATCTGAAGACATTTAATGGAAATAGGGCTATCTAGGTTGTTGTCTATCATCTTACAAAGACTACACACTTCGTTTAAATTTGGAAGGATTTCTCATTGGATCAACTGGCACAGATATACATCATTGATGTGGTAAGGCTGAATGGAGTACCACTATCAATTATATCTGATCGAGATCCAACATTCACCTCTATGTTTTGGAAGTTTATTCAACATGCTCTAGATACCAAGATAAACATCAGTACAACTTACCATCCTCAAAATGATTTCCAATCTGATTGGACTATCCAAAAACTTGATGAAATATTGATATCATGCAAAATAGACTTCAAAGGAAAATGGGATCAACATCTTCCTCTTGTTGAGTTCTATTATAACAACAGTTTCCACTGAATTATCCAAATGGACCCCTATGAAGCCCTATATGGGATAAGGTACATAACACCAGAATTATGGGATGATGTTGGGGAGAGAAAACTCCTACGTACAGAGATATTTGAAGAAATAGTGGAGAAAGTTAAAAACATCCAACAACACATTAATGTTTCCTAGAGTCGACAAAAGGGTTGTGATGATAATCATCAACGAGACCTATAGATTGATGTCGGAGACATGGTATTCCTTAACAGATCACCATGGATGAGTGTTATGATATTTGGGAAGAATGGAAAGCTTAGACCATAGTATATTGGCCCTTTTGAGATCCTTGATTGCAATGGAGCAGTGGCATATCGACTAGCAATCCCACTGTAGAGACTCGAAGCTTGACGTACATAGATATTACATTACTTTTGTGGAATACTTAATACATAAAAAAAACTTACACACAGGGACCGTAATAGATTAGTGTCTTTGGAAACGTGGAACGTAATCTTCTAATCGTGGTGAATGATTCTCAACATCTCCCATAAAGATCATCCACTTTTTGTTTCCTTACCTATAACCTTTCTTTTAATCCTGGGGGAAAATAAAACATAAAAAGGGTGAGATCAAATGCTCAGTAAGGGTAAGCATGGATAAAATAAAACATACCATATACATTTGAACTTAAAAACATGAACATAATGTTTAAACATCAAAAGCAAGAGAAATAACATAAAACACGGAAGTACGTAAGGAATAGATCATAAAGAAACATTAAGAATGATAAAATAGCATGGGGATAAAACATGTAATTGTGGAATCCATTAAGCACATGTAATTATTTCCATAGTAGCCAAGGAATTACTGCCAAGACCATCTTAGTGGACAATGTCCCTTTCTGAATCGAGTTCACTACTCGTTCCAGTCCTGTAATACTGAACCGGATTAACTTATAGTTCCATCCATGTCTATCTCATGAGATATAAATCTTTACCCAATGTATTGGAGGGAGATATAGGTCTCACCCATCACATAATGATACCATTCTTATGTGTGCCACAAAATCATAAACCATACATCATAGCATAACCCATGTAATAAAAATGGGATTCTTAAACATCGTGACATCATAAAAAATTCATTAAAGATAAAGGAATTCATAAAAATAATTCCATCACAACATAATCAAATAAATTTAATAATAGGGATAGAAAAATAACCCTTTATTATCTTATATGGAAAATAATTTTGATAAAACACTTGAACTCCATTCTTGAGGAAAATATCCTTTCTACTTCAAAAGCACTTTTACTTTCTTAAAATGTCATACAATTCTAAACTAAAAGAAGTTGATTAAAAATAAATTTGAAAACATGTAAATTTAGCTTCGTGGAAATAATTTTTTACAAATCCATTCATGCTGTATAAGTTTAAAAAAACATTCTTCTCATACTTTTGTCAGAAAAGTCAAAAAGGACCTCTTACGAAAAACGACAAAAGATTCCTTTCATATCTTTTACTAAAAAGTCATTTAATGGTAAAATTGGATTTAAACAATTGTAGGTGGATGGAAATAATATTACATATTGAGGAAACATGGATTTGGATGATAAAATACACCCCAGTAAATACCAAAGTATAAACAATCTCGCATAAAAATGAGATTGCGAGATTTTCCCTTACCTTAGGTCCGATATGCTTCGTACGTATCCAAACCTCCTGTATAATGATTTAAATAATGTCATTGACTTATTATAGAATCATATTCATTGTTATTATATAATATATGGGTCACTTATGACTTTATATTACCCGTTCTTTTGTAAATTCATGTTAAAGTAGCGTTTTGGGTAAAATCGTTTCATTTGTCATTCGTGTTTTAACTTGTAATTGTTCATATGATTACTTATATCATGATTACATACATCCAGAATGTACAAAAATGATTTATATATAATATATATTCAGAATATATATATAATGGATCGATAAATGGAAATTAATACCCCGTTCATGGAGATGGTAGGCCGTACGTACGCATGAACGTTGTTTTCGTTTCCTTATTGAATTGAATGGAATTAAGTAGATGAAATAAATATATATATACATAAATCCATTAGCATTATTATTTAATATATTTCATGATTACTTATTATATATACTTTATAATCATTCTTGAATGGTTATCATGGGGAGTGAATCTCATCGCGTTGTGGAGACGGTATTCCGTACGTACGCATGAGCGATGATATCATTACCATGATCGTAGAATTGTATTAAAGTGTATGTATAATATTACAGAATAAATATCACTTTAAAATAATCATATATATTCATTACATTAACCATTATACCCATCCATGTATGGTGGTGGTGGAAATTAGATTACACCACGGCGTGAAGACGGTATTCCGTACGTACGCACGCACGGTGATTTCATTTTCCGTATGATGGATATATGGTGAAATATGGTTGTTTAATACTTATAATAACATATAAGTATATGAGTGATACTGATTTTATTACCTCATAATGAAACAACTAAAAAAAGAAGAAGTGGAAGAAGAAATAAAGTTGAAAGAATCGGTAACAGACATTACCTCTTCTTTGAAGCGCCTCTTTGAGACCTCCTCTTAGGGTACTAAAATTGGTCTTTGGATAAGACCATGACCTCTAGGATGATTCTAGGGAAGTGGAGAAGTGAATTTGGCAGGGTTTGGCTGAGCTTGAAGGCTCAAAGTGGTGTGAGGAAGAGAGGGAGGAGGTGCCCTTTTATAAGGGAGGAGAGGGGCACCTTTGGAAATATAAGAAAAATTAGTTTATATTAAATACCAACCCCACATAAAAACTTCCAAAATGACTCATATCAGAATATTAGATGATATAGGGTTGTAATAGCATCAAACAATAAAATTTAGACATGTTAGGAATTTAGTTTAATCATTATCAACTTGATTTATCCTTATTTAATCAATTTAATTTTATTTGTGGTAATAACATTCTAAATTTTAAATTATAAAAAATAATTACTTATTTGTTGTGAATTTTCCATAATTGGATACTTTATAACATTTTAGACCATATAAATTTAAATTTATAATTTTAATATATTTTTGTTATTTTTATACAATTTGATAATATTTTATTTTTATAAAATAACAATAGTGTCAATTTTGACACTAATCATTTATTTGAATTTAAATAAAATATATACCGAAGATATTTTCGAACTAAAAGATTTAGAAGATTCATAAAAAGTCATATGTATCTATAAAATTAGTGGAGAACATTAAATAGTTCATTTATTATTTAGTTTATTATTTTTAAAACCATTTATTAGGTTTATCTCTTAATAAAATAACTACTACAACATTTCTGTATAATTATTTAATATAATTATTTGTTGCATAAAAATTAAAACTAAAATCCTATGATGAAGATAAATCTATAAAATTTACAAATAATTCTTTTAATTGAATTTATAATCTTAGAATCACAATATTTAAATTGTTATATTTAATAAATTATGAAGGTGACAACTTTGACATCATTTAAAATAAAATAATATAAGTGTCATAATTGCCTTAATAAGGATCCAAATGGTCAAAAATTCGGTCAGTGGCTGATTAGGGTTTATATATACAGTAATAATAGGTTTTGTGCAGATTTTGGGCCTTTCAATATATATTACTATTTCAATAAAAACTATATTATTGATTTTTCACAAAATAGATAATTTCTACATCATTAATGTATAATGTAATAAGGTAATTAAATAACTCTTAAAAATTAAAAATAAATTACCATGACAAATAAAAACATTTTATCATTCAAATGAGTATTTATAACCGAATTTATATTCTATATAAACTTATATTAAAAATACATTAATTATTAATGTTGAGTGAGACATATTTCACTTTCCTTTAAATAAAATAAACTAAAGGTCTTAATCACCTCCAAGTGGCTTCTAATGGATTCCATTTCGACCCAAATATTACTTAGGAAAAAATATAATCATCCAATTATATTAAGACAACTGTTAGGGTAATTTTATAATTTTATATTTACCCTTAATTACCCGATTTACCTTTTACTATGGCAAATAAAATTTATCGTAGTTACAATTCATAAAGCCCAAAAATTAAAAGTAGTCTATTCATATAATTTGGAACCACTGATTCCAAATATGGAATCATTTTTTCCAAATTCAATACACAGAAGTTGTAGAAATTAAAGTTAAAATTAATCCTATTGTCAAAAGAAGACGGGTTTTTGTTTAAAACATTGCAAAAGATTGAATTTATTTAACCTACGAATTTAATGTAAAATCAAGGATAATGTCATAAATTATATTAAATGGTAAAAATATATTCTATTTATACTTTTAAACCATTAAAAATTATAATTTAACCACATAAGTTATTATGATGAAAAAAGTTGTTTTTAATGAAAATATAGCGTGTTTTTACTATTCATTAAAATATGAAAGTTATCAGAATAATATGAAAAATTTATCCAAGATAAAATTTTATATCCTGATTCCAAATAATATTTTTATTTTGTAAAATTAAACTTATAAACATGTTAAAAACTAGATTTTAAGTGGGTGCGCCATCAAAAGGCGGCAAAACTGCATTTTTTGAAAAATACTTATTTTACCCAAAAAAATTATTTTGTTCTTATTCCATGTTCTAGAAAATGTGTAAGATGAATAATAATGTTATAAATTTAGAAATTTATTTAATACTATTCATAAAACATAGTTCATAATAATATTATAATAATATATCGTTGTTTAGTAAACCCGGTATTGCGTACAACACACGCTATCGATGAAGGTCGTGATTGCGTGTAATGCAAACCAAGTTAGGGTTCCGTGTGGTGCAAGACTCCTTTGTTGTTTCATATAACAGAATCCAACCATTTTTCATTTATACATTGAATATATATATATATATACACTCAATGTTGCGTAGAATGACTATTATCAAATGAACATGAAATTTTGTGTAACACAATCTAAGAATAGTGTTGCGTATACTGCAAGATAATACGGTGTTGTGTATAGCACAAGATAATCTTGTTTTTGATTACAACACAAGACATCAATGAAATTAAAAAAATATTTTTCATAAAATCTCGAGGTGTTACATTCTACCCCTCTTAAATTGAATTTCGCCCTCGAAATTCGTTGGGGTTATAAATCATTTACTATTAGAAAGTTTCTTTAATATAAATGCACGTCGTAAAAAGGAATACCAAAACGTGGCTTTAAAAACTAAAGTATGAAACGTAACGGTTACCAAAATTAACTCATCACTGGGTTTCCACGTAGGATAACATAGGTGAAAATATGGATATGGAAGAAAAAAATAACCATCAAGTTATGATGGAGAGTGGTAGAGAACAAGGCTATGAAAAATCCATCAATCACAAATCCATAGATTTGTGATGATCTAAGGTACCATCTGATTCATCGGATATAAGAGCATTAGGACAACATTTTTGGTTTTCAAGATCATTTCCCTAAAGTTGATGAAATTGGAATTAGAAGAAATACTTTCGTGATTTTGGTACAGTCTCACCGTTGGTCATTCATTGGACAATTTCCACTTCATCTCTTAAAGAAATGAAGTTGAATTTGTCATTCGTGAAGTGTTAGCAGATCATGTGACAGAATGATGGGTCATTCCATCTGTCTCAAACAAAAGGATAGAAAAGTTATCAAAAATACATAAGTCCATCTATGGTGAGGTTAATCATATACAATTCCAAAAATTAACTTATACATCATATATCATACCGCGTAATAAAATAAAACTAGTTTCTACTAACCAGGGACTTCATGTAGGCTAGTGGTAGGCGATAAAGGTCAGTCGCACTTTGGTTGTGGGTTTGATTCCCACAACCTTGTTCGACGCGATGGGCTGTCGCATGTCCTGCAGGTTGTCCTTTTTTCGAAAACTACATTACTATAACATCCCATCAATAATATCGAAAAAGTTATATCCTTAAACAATACTAACTTATTTCTAACATAATCCATTCCAATATATAGGATTATCTAAAATACTTCGGTCCATTCTCATAGTATAAAGAAAATGATTACTTGAAATTTCTCAAAACAATCCCATGAATGCCATCATTTATCCCCCATATAACATAAGATATATCTTGTTGGTCAAATTTCAAACTTGTGAGTACCTTAATCATGTATTCTCTTGAAGAATGAATACCCATTGAACCTTAATGAAAAAATGAATGCAGTTAAATGTTAACACTTCCCACATACCAACATCCTCAAAATTCTATATACTCAAACCATGATATCACTTAGTTCTTATATCAATCACAAGCTCGTGAATACTGCCAAACATTTCATTTTCTCCTTATCCCTTCATTATGCGCATAACATCTACTTTCCAAAATATGTGAATCACTTTTCATGGTTATCGGTACCATAAGATTATTGAAAACCACAATAGAATAATACAAAAAATATATTCTAATACACCATAAAAGTACCTCAACAACATTATTCTTGAATACCAATACATAAACACTTCAGTCCATCCTCTTCAATGATTGTCCTTCAATAAGTCCTTCCTTGATTTAGAAGTAACTTTTTAGGTCAGGGCATTGAGTTGGGTAATGCCCATGTTCTCCACAAATAAGACATTGAACTCCATAACAGTCTGTCACTCTATGAACCTTTTCTCCACAAAGATAACATCTTCCCCTACATTTGAGGTATTACTCAAGGTTCTTCTTCCCTTCTTTAGAAATATCAATCTTCCTTTTTTATGCTCCTTAACATGCGAACATGCATAAAAGTCTACCTTCCTTTTATTTGATGAATTAGGCATACCACTAAATTTCACCTTGTTAATAATATATCGCGATGACTGATTCGGCATAATCACAATATCTTTATCTCAAGGCATTACGCAATTTTGTTGCTCATAGTCACCATTTTGTCCATTGGATTCAATGTTAACCAAATTCCTTCTGGTTCCCTCCATTTGACTAAAACACACAAAAACATTCTGTGAGATGCAAAAATCATGCTAGGGAAAACAACATAGTAAAGGGGGAGTACCGTCAATATCTAAAACCTTAGGTTAAATTCTATGATCGTTACCGTAGTTCTAAGACTATATCCTATACATATACTTATCCTTAGGGACATCCCTATACATAACTTAGAAATATCTCTAGGGATCTCACTAACATTTTCACATCCATGTTTCCAAAGGATAACTAAACCTTTCCTCTGATACCAACTGTAGTGACCCGAAGCTTGACGTACATAGATATTACATTACTTTTTGTGTTAATTAATAATACATAACAAAAACAGACACACAAGGACCATAATAGTTTATTGTCTTTGGAAACATGAAACGTAATCTTCTAATCATGGTGAAATATCATCAACATCTCCCATAAAGATCTTCCACTTTTTGTTTCCTTACATAAAACCTTTCTTTTAATCCTGGGGGAAAATAAAACATAAAAAGGGTGAGCTCAAATTCTCAGTAAGGGTAAGCATGGATAAAATAAAACATACCATATACATTTGAACTTAAAAACATGAACATAATGTTTAAAAATCAAAATCATGAGAAATGAAAAAAACATGGAAGTCCGTGAGGCATAGATCATAAAGAAACATTAAGAATGATAAAATATCATGGGAACAAAACATGTAATTGTGGAATCCATTAAGCACATGTAATGACTTCCTTAGTAGCCAAGGCATTGCTTCCAAGACCATCTTAGTGGACAAAGTCCCTTTCTGAATCGAGTTCACTCCTCGTTCCAGTCCTGTAATACTGAACCGGATTAACTTACTGTTCCAGCCATGTCTATCTCATGAGATATAAATCTTTACCCAATGCATTTGAGGGAGATATAGGTCCCACACATCTCATAATGATACCATTCTTATGTTTTATACAAAATCATAAACCATACATCATAGCATAACCCATGTAATAAAAATGGGATTCTTAAACATCGTGACATCATAAAACAATTCATATAAGATAAAGAAATTCATAAAAATAATTCCATCACAACATAATCATATAAATGTAATAATAGGGATAGAAATATAACCTTTTATTATCTTAGATGGAAAATAATTGTGATAAAACACTTGAACTCCATTCTTGAGGAAAATATCCTTTATACTTCAAAAACACTTTTCCTTTCTTAACATGTCATATAATTTTAAACTGAAAGAAGTTGATTAAAAATAAACTTAAAACTTTTAAAGGAATCTTCTTGGAAATAATTTTTAAAAAATCCATTCATGCCGTATAATTTTAAAAAAACATTCTTCTCGTACTTTTGTCGGAAAAGTCAAAAAGTACCTTGTACGAAAAACGACAAAAGATTCCTTTCATATCATTTACTAAAAACTCATCAAATGGTAAAATTGGATTTAAAAAATTGTCTGTGTATGGAAATAATATTACATATTGATGAAACATGGATTTGGATGATAAAATACACCCCATTAAATACCAATGTATAAACAATCTCGGAAAAAAATGTGATTGCGAAATTTTCCCTTACATTAGGTCTGATATGCTTCGTATGTATCCAAACCTCCTGTATAATGATTTAAATAATGTCATTTACTTATAATAGAATCATATTCATTGTCATTATATCATATATGGGTCACTTATGACTTTATATTACCCGTTCTTTTGTAAATTCATGATAAAGTAACGTTTTGGGTAAAATCGTTTCATTTGTTGTTCATGTTTTAACTTGTAATTATTCATATGATTTCTTATATCATGATTACTTACATCCAGAATTTAAAACATGATTTATATATAAAATATATTCAGAATATATATATAATGGAGCGATAAATGGAAATAAATACACCGTTCATGGAGACGGTAGACCGTACATACGCATGAACGCTGTTTTCGTTTCCTTATTGAATTGAATGGAATTAAGTAGATGACATAAATATATATATACATAAATCCAGTAGCATTATTATGTCATATATTTCATGATTATTTATTATTTATACTTTATAATCATTCTTGAATGGTTATCATGGAGAGTGAATCTCATCACGTTGTGGAGACGGTATTCCGTCCGTACGCACGAGTGATGATATCATTCCCATGATCATTGAATTGTATTAAAGTTTATGTATAATATTAAACAATAAATATCACTTTACAATAATCATATATATTCATTATTTTCACCATTATAGCCATCCATGTAAGGTGGTGGTGGAAATTAGATTACACCACGGCGTGGAGACATTATTCCATACGTACGCACGCGCGGTGATTTTGTTTTCCGTAGGATGGATAGATGGTCAAATATGGTTGTTTAATACTTATAATAACATATTAGTATATGAGTGATACTGATGTTATTACCTCAAAATGAAACAACTAAAAAAAGAAGATGTGTAAGAAGAAAAAAAGTTGAAAGAATAGGTAACAGACATTACCTCTTCTTTGAAGCGCCTCTTTGAGACCTCCTGTTAGGGTACTAAAATTGGTCTTTGGAGAAGACCAAGACCTCTAGGATGTTTCTAGGGAAGTGGAGAAGCGAATTTGGCAGGGTTTGGCAGGCCTTGAAGGCTCAATGTGGTGTGAGAAAGAGAGGGAGGAGGTTCCCTTTTATAAGGGAGGAGAGGGGCACCTTTGGAAATATAAGAAATATTAGTTTATATTAAGTCCCAATCCCACATACAAACTTCGAAAATGACTCATATATGAATATTATATGATATATGGTTGTAATATCATCAACCAATAAAATTTAGACATGTTAGGAATTTATTTTAAACATTATCAACTTGATTTATCCTTATTTAATCAATTTAATTTTATTTGTGGTAATAACATTCTAAATTTTAAATTATAACAAATAATTAATTATTTGTTGTGAATTGTCCATAATTGGATAGTTTATAATAATTTAGACCATATAAATATAAATTTATAATTTTTAAATATTTTTGTGATTTTTAAACAATTTTATATTATTTTATTTTTATAAAATAACAATAGTGTCAATTTTGACACTATTCAGTTATTTGAATTGAAATAATATATATACAGAATATATTTTCAATCTAAAAGATTTAATAGATTCATAAAATGTCATATGTATCTATAAAATTAGTGGAGAACATTAAATAGTTCATATAATATTTATTTTATTATTTTTAAAACCATTTATTTGGTTTATCTCTTAATAAAATAATTACTACAACATTTCTGTATAATTATTTAATATACTTATTTGTTGCATAAAAATTAAAAATAAAATCCCTATGATGAAGATAAATATATTTACTTTCCCAATGGTACTTTTACTTGAATTTATCATCTTAAAATCACAATATTTAAATTGATATATTTAATAAATTATGAAGGTGACACCTTTGGCATTATTTAAAATAAAATAATATAAGTGTCATAATCGCCTTAATAAGGATCCAAGTGGACAAAAATTCGGTCAGTGGATGATTAGGGTTTATATATACAGTAATGTTATGTTTTCTGTAGATTTTGGGCTTTTTGATATATATTACTATTTCAATAAAAACTATATTATTGATTTTTCACTAAATAAATAATTTCTACATCATTAATGTATAAGCTAATAAGGTAATTTAATAACTCTTAAAAATTACAAAAAAATTACCATGACAAATGAAAACATTTTATCTTTCAAATGAGTATTTATAACTGAATTTATATTTTGTATAAAATTATATTAAAAATACTTTAATTATTAAAGTTTAGTGAGACATATTTCACTTACCTTTAAATAAAATAAACTAAAGGTCTTCATCACCTCCAAGTGGCTTCTAATGGATTCCATTTCGACCCAAATATTACTTAGGACAAAATATAATCATCCAATTGTATTAAGACAAGTGTTAGAGTAATTTTATAATTTTATATTTACCCTTAATTACCTAATTTACCTTTTACTATGGTAAATAAAATTTACCGTAGTTACTATTCATAATGCCCAAAAATAAAAAGTAGTCTATTAATATAATTTGGACCAACTTATTCAAAATATGGAATCCATTTTTCCAAATTCAATACACAGATGTTTCAGAAATTAAATTAAAATTAATCCCGTTGTCGAAAAAAACGGGTTTTTGTTTAAAACATTGCAAAAGATTGAATTTATTTAACCTACGAATTCAATGTAAAATCAAGGATAATGACATAAATTATATTAAATGGTAAAAATATATTCTATTTATACTTTTAAACCATTCAATATGATAATTTACCCACATAATTTATTACGATGAAAAAAGTTGTTTTTAATTAAAATATAGCGTGTTTTTACTATTCATTAAAATATGAAAGTTATCATAATAATATGAAAAATTTATCCAAGGTAAAATTTTATATCCTGATTCCAAATAATAATTTTATTTTGTAAAATTGAACTTATAAACATTTTAAAAACTAGATTTAAAGTGGGTGCACCATCAAAAGGCGGTAAAACTGCATTTTTTGAAAAATACTTATTTTACCCGAAAAATTTATTTTGTTCTTATACCATGTTCTTGAAAATGTGTAAGATGAATAATAATTTTATAAAATTAATGATTTAGTTAATACTATTCATAACGGATAGTTCATAATAATATTAAAATAATATATTGTTGTTTAGTAAACCCGGTATTGCGTACAACACACACTATCGAGGAAGGTCGCGATTACGTGTAATGCAAGCCAAGTTAGGGTTTCATGTTGTGCAAGACTCCTTTGTTGTTACATATAACAGAATCCAACCATTTTCATTTATACATTGAATATATATATATATTCTCAATGTTGCATAGAATGACTATTATCAAACGAACATGAAATTGTGTGTAACACAATCTAAGAATAGTGTTGCGTATATTGCAAGATAATACGGTGTTGCGTATAGCACAAGATAATCTTGTTGTAGATTAAAACACAAGATATGAATGAAATTAAAACAATATTTTTCATAAAATCTCGGGGTGTTACATTCTACCCCCCTTGATATAAATTTCTCCCTCGAAATTCGTTGGGGTTATAAATCGTTTACTATTCGAAAGTTTCTTTAACATAAACCCACATCGTAAATTGGAATACCAAAACATGGCTTTAAAAACTAAAGTATGAAACATAACGGTTACCCAAATTAACTCATCACTGGGTTTCCACGTACGAGAACATAGGTGAAAATATGGATATGGAAGAAAAATCTAACCATCAGGTTATGATGGAGAGTGGAAGAGAACATGGCTATGAAAAATCCATCAATCACAAATCTGTAGATTTGTGATGATCTAAGGTACCATCTGATTCATCGGATATAATAGCATTAGGACAACATTTTTGGTTTTCAATATCATTTCCCTAAAGTTGATGAAATTTGAATTAGAAGAAATACTTTCGTGATTTTGGTACAGTCTCACTGTTGGTCGTTCTTTGGAAAATTTTCACTTCATCTCTTAAAGAAATGAAGTTGAATTTTTCATTCGTGAAGTGTTAGCAGATCATGTGATAGAATGATGAGTCATTCCATCTGTATCAAACAAAAGGTTAGAAAAGTTATAAAAAATACATAAGTTCATCTATGGTGAGGTTAATCATATACGATTCCAAAAATGAACTTATACTTCATATATCATACCACGTAATAAAATAAAACTACTTTCTTCTAACTAGGGACTTCTTGTAGGCCAGTGGTAGGTGATAAAGGCCAGTCACACTTTGGTGGTGGGTTCGATTCCCACAGCCTTGTCCGACGCGATGGGATGTCACCCATCCTGCAGGTTTTCCTTTTTTCTAAAACTACATTACTATAACATCCCATCAATAATATCCAAAAAGTTATATCCTTAAACAATAATAACTTATGTACAACATAATCCATTCCAATATTTAGGATTATCTAAAATACTTCGGTCCAAGATTATAGTATAAACAATATTATTACTTGAAATTTCTCATAACAATCACATGAATGCCATCATTTATCCCCAGTATATCATAAGATATATCTTGTTGGTCAAATTTTAAACATGTGAATACCTTAATCATGTATTCTCTTGAAGAATGAATACCCATTGAACCTTAGTGAAAACATTAATGCAGTTAAAAGTTAACACTTTCCACATACCAAAATCCTAAAAATTCTATACACTGAAACCATGATATCACTTAGTCCTTATATCAACCATAAGCTCGTGAATACTGTCAAACATTTCATTTTCTCCTTATCCCTTCATTATGCGCATATCATCTACTTTCCAAAATATTTGAATCACATTTCATGGTTATCGGTACCATAAAATTATTAAAAACCACAATAGAACAAATACAAAAAAATATTCTAATACACCATAAAAGTACCTCAACAAAATTATTCATGAATACCAATACATAAACACATCAGTCCATCCTCTTCAATGATTGTCCTTCAATAAGTCCTTCCTTGATTTAGAAGTAACTTTTTAGGTCAGGGCATTGAGTTGGGTAATGCCCATGTTCTCCACAAATAAGACATTGAACTCCATAATAGTATGTCACTCTATGACCCTTTTCTCCACACAGATAACATCTTCCCCTCCATTTGAGGTATTCCTCAAGGTTCTTCTTCCCTTCTTTAGAAATCTCAATCTTCCTTTATTTATGCTCCTCAACATGTGAACATGCATAAAAGTATACCTTCCTTTTATTTGATGAATTAGGAAAACCACTAAATTTCACCTTCTTAATAATATATTGCGATGACTGATTCGGCATAACCAAAATATCTTTCTCTCTAGGCATTAGGCAATTTTTTTTCTCATAGTCACCATTTTTTCCATTGGATTCAATGTTAACTGAATTCTTTCTGGTTCCCTCCATTTGACTAAAACACACAAAAAATTCATTGAGAGGAAAAAATCATGCTAGGGAAAACAACATAGTAAAGGGGGAGTACCGTCAATATCTAAAATCTTAGGTTAAATTCTATGATCGTTACCGTAGTTCTAGGACTATATCCTATACGTATACTTATCCTTAGGGACATCCCTAGAAACCTTAGAAATATCTCTAGGGATCTCACTAACGTTTTCGCATCCTAGTTTCCAAAGGTTAACTAAACCTTTCCTCTGATAACAATTGTAGAGACCTGAAGCTTGATGTACATAGATATTACATTACTTTTTTGGAATACTTAATACATAACAAAAACAGACACACAAGGACTGTAATAGTTTAATGTCTCTTGAAACTTGGAATGTAATTTTCTAATCGTGGTGAAAGATCTTCAACATCTCCCATAAAGATCTTCAACTTTTTGTTCCCTTACCTAAAACCTTTATTTTAATCCTTGGAGAAAATAAAACATAAAAATGGTGATCTCAAATTCTTAGTAAGGGTAAGCATGGATAAAATAAAACACACCATATACATTTGAACTTAAAAAAATTAACATAATGTTTAAACATCAAAAGCTTGTGAAATAACATTAAACATGGAAGTACGTAAGGCATAGACCATAAAGAAACATTAAGAATGATAAAATAGCATGGGAATAAAACATGTAATTATGGCATCCATTAATCACATGTAATGATTTCCATAGTAGCCAATGCATTGCTGCCAAGACCATCTTAGTGGACAAAGTCCATTTCTGAATGGAGTTCACTCCTCGTTCTAGTCCTGTAATACTGAACCGGATTGACTTAACGTTCCATCAATGTCTATCTCATGAGATATAAATATTTACCCAATGCATTAGAGGGAGATATTGGTCTGACCCATCTCATAATGATACCATTCTTATGTGTGCCACAAAATCATAAACCATACATCATATCATAACCCATGTAATAAAAATGGGATTCTTAAACATCGTGACATCATAAAATAATTCATATAAGATAAAGTAATTCATAAAAATAATTCCATCACAACATAATCAAATAAATGTAATAATAGTGATAGAAACAGAACCCTTTATTATCTTAGATGGAAAATAATTTTGATAAAACACTTGAACTCCATTATTGAGGAAAATATCCTTTCTAATTCAAAAACACTTTTCCTTTCTTAACATGTCATACAATTCTAAACTAAAAGAAGTTGATTAAAAATAAACATGAAAAATTGTAAAGGAAGCTTCGTGAAAATAATTTTTTAAAAATCCATTCATGCCCTATAAGTTTAAAAAAACATTATTCTAATACTTTTGTTGGAAAAGTCAAAAATTACCTCATACGAAAAACGACAAAATATTCCTTTCATATCTTTTACTAAAAACTCATCGAATGGTAAAATTGGATTTAAAAATTTTAAGGTGGACGGAGATAATATTACATCTTGAGGAAACATGGATTTGGATGATAAAATACACCCCAGTAAATACCAATGTATAAACAATCTCGGATAAAAATGAGATTGCGATATTTTCCCTTACCTTAGGTCCGATATGCTTCATACGTATCCAAACCTCCTGTGTAATGATCTAAATAATGTCATTTACTTATTACAGAATCGTATTAATTGTTATTATATCATATATGGGTCACTTATGACTTTATATTACCCGTTCTTTTGTAAATTCATGTTAAAGTAGCGTTTTGGGTAAAATCGTTTCATTTGTCATTCGTGTTTTAACTTGTAATTATTCATATGATTACTTATATCATGATTACTTACATACAGAATGTAAAACATGAGTTATATATATAATATATATTCATAATATATATATAATGTATTGATAAATGGATATAAATACACCGTTCATGGAGACGGTAGGCCGTATGTAAGCATGAACGCTGTTTTCGTTTCCTTATTGAATTGAATGGAATAAAGTAGATGAAATAAATATATATATATACATAAATCCAGTAGCATTATTATGTAATATATTTCATGATTACTTATTATATATAATTTATAATCATTCTTGAATGGTTATCGTGGAGAGTGAATCTCATCGCGTTGTGGAGACGGTATTCCGTACGTATGCACGAGCGATGATATCATTCTCGTGATCGTGAAATTGTATTAAAGTGTATGTATAATATTAAAGAATAAATATAACTTTAAAACAATCATATATATTCATTACTTTCACCATTATACCCATCCATGTAAGGTGGTGGTGGAAATTAGATTACACCACGGTGTGGAGACGGTATTCCGTACGTACGCACGCGCGCTGATTTCGATTTCCATAGGACGGATAGATAGAGAAATACAGTTTTTTCATACTTATAATAACATATCAGTATATGAGTGATACTGATGTTATTACCTCATAATGAAACAACGAAAAAAAGAAGAAGTGGAAGAAGAAATAAAGTTGAAAGAATTGGTAACATACATCACCTCTTCTTTGAAGCACCTCTTTGAGACCTCCTATTAGGGTACTAAAATTTTTCTTTGGAGAAGACCAGGACATCTAGGATGTTTCTAGTGAAGTGGAGAAGAGAATTTGGTAGGGTTTGGACGAGATTGAAGGCTCAAAGTGGTATGAGTAAGAGAGGGAGGAGGTGCCCTTTTATAAGGGAGGAGAGGGGCACCTTTGGAAATATAAGAAATATTAGTTTATATTAAATCCCAACCCCACTTAAAAACTTCCAAAATGACTCATATCCAAAGATCAGATGATATAAGGTTGTAATTTCATCAACCAATAAAATTTAGACATGTTAGGAATTTATTTTAAACATTATCAACTTGATTTATACTTATTTAATCAATTTAATTTTATTTGTGGTAATAATATTCTAAATTTTAAATTATAAGAAATAATTACTTATTTGTTGTGAATTCTTCATAATTGGATACTTTATAACATTTTAGACCATATAAATTTAAATTTATAATTTTTAAATATTTTTGTCATTTTTAAAAAAATTTATAATATTTTATTTTTATAAAATAACAATAGTGTCAATTTTGACACTATTCATTTATTTGAATTTAAATAAAATATATACAGAAGATATGTTCAAACTAAAAGCTTTAATAGATTAATAAACGGTCATATGTATCTATAAAATTAGTGGATAACATTAAATAGTTCATATATTATTTATTTTATTAATTTTAAAACCATTTATTTGGTTTATCTCTTAATAAAATAATTACTACAACATTTCTGTATAATAATTTAATATACATATTTATTGCATAAAAATTAAAAATAAAATCCTATGATGGACATAAATATATTAAATTTCCCAATAATACTTTTAATATAATTTATCATATTAAAATCACAATATTTAAATTGTTATATTTAATAAATTATGAAGGTGACAACTTTGGCATCATTTAAAATAAAATATTATAAGTGTCATAATCGCCTTAATAAGGATCCAAATGGTCAAAAATTCTGCCAGTGGATGATTAGGGTTTATATATACACTAAAAATAAGTTTTGTGCAGATTTTTGGCCATTTTGATATATATTACTATTTCAATAAAAACTATATTATTGATTTTTCACTAAATAAACAATTTATGCATCATTAATGTATAAGATAATAAGGTAATTAAATAACTCATAAAAATTACAAATAAATTACCATGACAAATAAAAACATTATATCTTTCAAATGAGTATTTATAAACAAATTGATATTCTGTATAAACTTATATTAAAAATACTTTAATTATTAAAGTTGAGTGAGACATATTTCACTTTCCTTTAAATAAAATAAACTAAAGGTCTTAATCACCTCCAAGTGGATTCTAATGGATTCCATTTAGACCCAAATATTACTTAGGACAAAATATAATCATCCAATTATTTTAAGACAATTTTTAGGGTAATTTTATAATATTATATTTACACGTAATTACCCAATTTACCTTTTACTATGGTAAATAAAATTTACCGTAGTTACTATTCATAATGCCCAAAAAAAGTAGTCTATTAATATAATTTGGACCCAATGATTCCAAATATGGAATCCATTTTTACAAATTCAATACACAGAAGTTGCAGAAATTAAATTAAAATTAATCCCGATGTCGAAAGAAAGATGGTTTTTGTTTAAAACATTGCAAAAGATTGAATTTATTTAACCTACGAATTCAATGTAAAATCCAGGATAATGACATACATTATATTAAATTGTAAAAATATATTCTATTTATACTTTTAAACCATTAAATATTATAATTTTACCACATAAGTTATTACGATGATAAAAGTTTTTTTAATTAAAATATAGCGTGTTTTTACTATTCATTAAAATATGAAAGTTATCAGAATAATATGAAAAATTTATCCAAGGTAAAATTTTATATCCTGATTCTAAATAATAATTTTATTTTGTAAAATTGAACTTATAAACATGTTAAAAACTATATTTAATGTGCTTGCACCATCAAAAGGCGGTAAAACTGCATTTTTTTAAAAATACTTATTTTACCCGAAAAATTTATTTTGTTCTTATACCATGTTCTAGAAAATGTGTAAGATGAATAATAATGTTATAAATTAAAATTTTAGTTAATACTATTCATAACGGCTAGTTCATAATAATATTATAATAATATATCATTGTTTAGTAAACCTGGTATTGCGTACAACACACCCTCTCGAGGAAGGTCACGATTGCGTGTAATGCAAGCCAAGTTAGGGTTGCGTGTTGTGCAAGACTCCTTTGTTGTTTCATATAATAGAATCCAACCATTTTTCATTTATAGATTTAATATATATATATATATACTCAATGATGCGTAGAATGACGATTATCAAACGAACATGAAATTGTGTGTAACACAATCTAAGACTAGTGTTGCATATACTACAAGCTAATACGGTGTTGCATATAGCACAAGATAATCTGGTTGTAGCTTACAACAATAGACATCAATGAAATTAAAAGAATATTTTTCTTAAATTCTCTGCGTGTTACACACACCGAACACGTCTCATCTAAATGATGTATTCCATGTATCACTCTTGAGGATGTACATAGCATACCCATATCATGTACTCAATCCAGAGGTGGTACCATTGGAGAATGACCTCTTCTTTTAAGAGAAGCCGGTGAAGATCTCAGATCAAAGAGATAATGTTCAATTTAATAAGACTACCCACCTGGTTAAGGTCCTATAGAAAAACCATAAGTATGAAGATGTGACATGGGAATTGGAGGAGGCAATGAAGGGAAATTACCTGCACCTATTTGCTGCATGGAATGTAAATGGAAATTTCAATGGGGAAATTTCTTAATGGGGGAAGATTGTAAAGACCCAAACTTTTATCAATGGAAATTCATATTGATCTAATTAAATGTACTATTATGTAAAATTGTTATATAACATTATAACATCTTTGGTTTTATGTTTTTTGAATTTAAAATACTGTTAATAATTGTGATCATATCAAATATAGTTGTTGAACAGTGATCACATGATTAGTATAAATATGGGGCATTAAAAATCCAATTTAATCATAAAAAGGAAATGATGGCCTCATCCAGTAGAACTACTCCGTAAGAATCCCATTTGTTAGAGCTTAGAAAGTATGTGGATTCATTGGGCTTTGATCTTGACCAAGCCCATGATGAGCTTGAACATGTTAACTATGAACAGAACTACTTATGGAAGAAGTGGATGTTGATAGAAATTACCACCAGAGCAATGTTATACAAGCCACCCCAAGAGACTGTCACCATCACAAACGTTACCCTTAGGTCTTATGAGGGTGTTTTAAGGGGTTATGTACCAATACCCTAGCACTATGACTATGTACAATATTTTTTATAAATAATATACATTAATTTTACTATTGTTACCTTGTAAATAGTTTCTAAATCACAAATGGTATTTTTAGTTAATATTAGACATAGAAATATATTTTTATGAATTACTGGATTTTTAATTAAAAAATATTTTAATAAAATATTATTATTATTATTAAATTACTCTTATTAATGGACGTATAATTTTTAGGAATACAATTGTAATTTTATTAACGTCTAAAAGCTTTTTTTTTCAAAACCCAGGAATTTTAGATAAATTTCGGTTTTTATATTAAAAGTGAAAATTCACATATTTAGAATATTATTTTAATAAAATGAATATTATTTTTGGAATCAAGAAGTCAAAATTATCAAATGGTTAATTTTTCATATTTTTTTGAGGTAGTCAAGTTTTTGGGTAAAAATTAAATACCCTTTTAATATATAATGGGTTTTATGACATAATAATGACCCAATAGCGATGTAATAAAATACTATAAACATTATGTTTGGACAATATATGTTTTACCATTAAAATAAGGTAATTTTAGGTTGGTTTTATTTATTTTACAAAGCCATAGTTGACCCTCTGAGACTTATAAAACATTTTAAAATTTCAAATTGTTTTCCTTGGGAGTGTGACACACCTCCACATAAGAAGCCCTAATATTTTAAGAAGTTAGTCCATTAGACATATAAAATATTATTTTATAATCCCTTTTAGCAAAAAACTTGGGAAAAAATCATGGGATGGTCTCTGGTTTAGATTAGTTTATGGTGTAGGGTCCAAATCCTAAATAATAAAGAATTCCCTCTTCTTTTCTATATAAACCAACCCAAGATCCCACTTCCTCTACACTCAAAGCCTTTGGATTTCGAACAACCCCTAACCTAAACTATATATAATCCTATAAAGGTTCCCAAAGCTTTCAAAAATCCTCTCTTTATCCTCTCCCAAGCCTTTGGGACCACACTTCCAAGTAAGGGGTTCCTTCCTTCCTCATTTTATCCAAGTTTCTTAATATTGTTATGACCTTTTATATTCAATTATAAATGTTGGGGTATAATTTAGAACCTCCCCAATACATTTATATTTATGTTTAAATGATTATATACCCCTTTTTCACTCATTAATTCCTCCCATGTACACCTGTTACCATGCCGAAATTCTGTAAGGAATTTCTCTCTCTTCGTTTACATTTAAGCATTTTTTTGTATTATAAATCTAAAATACAATACATATGTTGAGAAATGTATCTGTATGACCCCCTTAATTTATATTTCATTTAAATATTATGATACACCTTCTTTTCTATCATCAACCATTTTTTATGAATTCTTATGTCACGTGGTTATGCTGCCGAAATTGTGCTGTGATTTTTCAAACCAAATTCAATGTGTAGTGAATACCATGCCCATTTCTCTATAAAGGGTATTAGAATTTAAGAAAATTAACTTATTTTTTATATAGTTTCATGTATGTATTCCACATTCCATTATCATGGAATAAATTGAGATGTTGACTGATTCCTTGTGGTATGATCCTTGTGGCACACATATGCATGAAATGAAATGTTTTAGAACGGTGTGCCCTGATAGCACTCCATTACATTGGGTATAGATTAGTATCACGATACGTCAAGGTAAATGAGGGTTTACTTGTGATAATTTAATTTAAATGAGTTTATAATCATACCCCATATGCAATGATCCTTGGCTCAAGCTAATATCATTTTAAATATTTCTACCATATTTCCATGTTATGTATGTAATGTCATATCATGCCTTTATGTTCATGTTTCTATTACACTCTATTGATATGCCTATTTCCTAAAATGTATTTTATTCTTAATGTTATGAATTTTTACTCCCTTTATGGTGTTTATAGCTCACCCTTTTCTTATGAATGTCCTCATGTTTTCCCATGCAATGCTATGTACGAAAGAATGTAGTGGTCATGTAAAGAAAGTTTTCAATAATGATATTGTGTTTTATGTTATATGTTGTTATGTAATGTTCCCAATAACCAAATACACTCTACCTCTCGATCTTCAATGTTGTTCCAAGTGATGTATTTTATGTAATAAATCATTTTTAAGTGTGAAATGAAGAGCATGGTTTTTATACAAAAATAGAGGCCTGACTAATAGTAAAGTTTTATCTTTCTAAACTATTCACTTCTAGAGTTTAGGAAAACACTGTGGTGAAAATTAATATGACCTAATCCTCATGGATACTACTCAATAAACCTAGTAAAATAAAATATATGCTCTCTGAGCTACCTAGATTGGGAAAGTTATAGAGTAGTGATTTGTCACATCTCCTCATTATGAGAATATGTTATCCATGTGGTAACACAGTATTTAGGATTCTCAAACCGTTTTTGGATATTACACTTTCCACAATCAAACATCATGATTTGGGGTGTGTAAGAACCCGGTTCTTATTTTTTTGAGGTACGGGCTTCTTCTTTTTCCTTTTACTTAAGTGTTTTTGAGAAAATATGGAAAATGGGAAAAACTCCTAACTTTTGGAACTACACGCCATGTTCTTTTTCCACATGTCGTGTACTTCTGGCCGTGTGGGGATGAGTACACGGGGCGTGTAGACATGCTGATGACGAAGGGTGTAGGAACCGACTACATGCTGTGTAGTGGTACCTTACACGTCATGTAGTCAGTCGACATGCCTAAAAAGTATGGCGGTGGAGCAGTCAACTTCTGGGAGACAGTACACGCCGTGTACTTTAGAGTACATGACGTGTACGCATGTCGACGGTTGAATAGTGTGGCGGTGCCACCAAATGAATAGTTAAATTAAAGAAGTACACGCCGTGTACTTTGTTTTTTCGGCTCAAAACTGGCAGTATCCTCCTCATTTGGAAGAGGAGGTGTTTGAGCCGTTTTGGAGCCAAAGAGGATGGACAAACCAATGATGGTCCGCTGGGTGTTTGCCTGGAATCCGATTCAGCTTCGGATGATCTTGTTGGAACTACACGGGTAATCCCTCTCCTCTCCCAGTACCGTTCTTACCAATTCTTTACCAAGGGAAAGTTATTTACGTTTGAATGGGTTTTTTTCTTCGTCATATCAACACCGTTCTTGGGCATTTCTGGAGTCAGCATTGGGGTATAACGTTCGTTGGCACATAAAGTAGGTGGCTTTGTGTTTATTTTCCAACTGTTGTGCATTTTTGGGCATTTTTATGCCACGAACCCATGTTGGGGTGTCATGTGGCTGAGGCTGTTTCTATAATTAATGCATAGAATTCCAAAGGTGATTAAATTGTGATAATAAAATGCTGGTTGATATCATTTCTTGGATCCGGAACCACCCCAGGGGTGTGTTTCACTGTTTAATAGTTTGGCTAGGATAACTGAGGGTATGCCTTTAATGTAGTAATCATAGAATTACCATGAGAGGAATTTATTTTTCACTGCTTTGACATGTTGAGAATGGGCCGGTTACCTATTTAGCCTGAGGGAATTGTTGTGATTATCCTGAGGGCGTGACTGTTTTATCCTGAGGGCGATGCTCCATTTCGCCTGAGGGCAACCTTTCGTGCCTGAGGGCTTGACTTCTATGCCAGAGGGAGACACTTCCTAAGCCTGAGGGCATGTCTTCTGTTACCCCTTAGGGAAATACCTACGGGTTGGATTCTGTATAGCCTGAGGGTGTGGTTTACTATTTTATCCTGAGGTCACGGTTCTGGTTGGCCTAAGGGCTTGGTGCTGTTGAGCACAATAATGTTACTAAATTAAATAAATTTAATGAATAATAAAATGGAAATTTTATTGTTAAGTTAGTTACTTTTTAGTACTACTTACTTTATTTCATTTTACTATTGCACACTATTGTTGAATCCTTACACGCAGTTGGGCACGTGCCTTTGGTGGGTGCCTACTGAGATATATTTCTGACACCCTATTTGGGCCATGCTTTTCGGCCCAAACATATTACGTTTCTATAGGTGTAGATAGGGGAAAGAGTACCTATACAGGTACTTGACTATTGCTGAGGAGTAGGAGGGCATGGGACTGAGCCTAGGCTCGCGATGCTGCTACCGGCTGTTTTTCTTGTTTTGTTGTACCCTGTATTTTGTTGTACTGTATTGGTGTATAACATGTTCTGGCTGTTTTCTTAGAACGTGAAACATGTAGCGTCAGCATTTATATACTGTTGGTTATATCCACTGCTATAGTTTATTTCAGTTGCGTATGGTTTACTGCTTACCCTGTCGTTGTATATTTTGTATTCTACTATGCTACACTTTGACAAATGAGGGCATAGTTTCCCCACTATCAGACCTAGGCCCTCGCTGCTAGTCGGCAGCCTCGGGCATTTGGGGTAATTCCCTTGAGGTCTTGTTGTGAACCGTCTTTGGGGCACCCGTTGAGTGGCACCCGGGGACCGAGATGTTACAAAGTGGTCGAAAAGGAGTTTCTTTTCATTGACTTATTATTTGGAGCTGTAGTCAGGGATAGGATGGAAACGTAGTTAGTAATAAGATGTGCCCGGGTGTAGCTAACCCGTGTACAGGGAAAATCCAATCTACCTCGTATTTTGCATTCTTTTGATTTTTCAATTTTAAGGTTGATATGTTTTCACCGTTAAATGACGCACTTTGAGATTGTGCAGTTTTTATTTTATATGTGGGTTCTATTTAGTTGCAACCCAATGAGATGAGGGTATGCCATCTCATGCATCATATAGGCACATGATTGATATCACATGTCATGCATAGTTTCCATGCCATGTAGGTGCTTTAAAATTTTCATGTTGTTGTGATAGTTTTTGTGCTAATAAAGCATGCTGTTTTGATAGCTTCTTAATAAATACCTGCCTTGTGATATGGTATTTTTGTTTGAGCTTGTTTATAGAATGGATGCCAAACATTGGTTTTTGGGGAGTATGGGCCCCCATAGACCGGAATTTGGTGGATCATTGACTGTTTGTTGGTTATAACTCATATAAGATGTCAAACCTTGATTTTTGGGAAGTATGGGCCCCCACGGGTCAGAATTTGACACATACGTGTTGTTTTTCAGTGTTCTTTGGGTTCTGGGTAAGTTTCTAAGGCATATTGTCTGGAAACCCAGTATACACGCCATGTAGTATTTTTATACATGTCGTGTATGATCTTCTATTTGGGAAGAAAAATGAACTTTTTGAGTACATTCCGTGTACCATGAGTACACGCTGTGTAGTCTCTTCCCGTGTCACAAACCATGTGGGCGGTGACACGGGGTAGGGAAAGGCTTGGGTAAAACATGCCGTGTACCAAATGGACACTCTGTGTATTGTGATCCTGAGTCAGGCTGTGTAACTAACAACACGGGTTGGTGAACTCGTTGACAGAACACGTCGTGTAAATTATAGACACGCCGTGTAGTGTGACCTGGGGACTCGTCCATGTAACTAACAACACGGTCCGGTGTCACCTCTCCCTGAACACATCGTGTACCTGTGGGACACGCCATGTAGTCTTGTCCGAGGATAGACCGTGTGGAGTTAGTCGTGTGGGTGGGAAACAGGATGGTGTACACGCCGTGTGCGGGTGTAACACGTCAGGTAGTGTCAAGACGAGTAGTTGTCCATGTCACAGACGACCCAGGCAGTTGTAAAATAACATCGTACACTCCGTGTAGATATTATACACGTCATGTAGTTTTGTTCAAAGGAATCCGTGTGGCTTAGCCGTGTATAAGGACCCGGGCAGGGGAAGGAAAGTCAAGTACACACTGTGTAGTCATTGTACATGCCGTGTAGTCTTGTTTTGCCAATTTTTCATGCCTTCTTCTTCTTGTTTCCTTTGTGGTTCCTTCGCTTTCAGTCTTAATAATCTTGAATCTGAGGCGTGATTTTGACCATGTAGTGTCATGCCGCCTAGACGACCACGAGTTGTTTTCTAGGAGAGCGGTGACGATTATACTTCGGTGATGGTGGGCCAAGGGCTACTAGTTGATCCACCAGCAAAGCCAGATGCAGCACTAGCTATTATACCGGACACAGGCGCAGAGGTGCAGTTCCGTGAATGCTTTATGCGGTTCATGCATACCTTTCAGGGAGCACCGCAGTCTTCCACATCTATGGACGAGCTAACACATATCATTCAGCAGCAGCATCCACCTACATTTTCAGGGGATGGTAGACCACAGACTATGGAGTATTGGCTAGGATCGTTGCAGACAATTTTCGAGCATCTTGAGATGCCTCCAGCGTAGAGGGTTAAGCTCGCGACTTACATGCTGCGTGATTCTGCCATGAGGTGGTGGGATGTTACCACCCAGTTAGAACATCACAGAGACATGGCGTGGGAAGATTTTTAGGCAGTTTTCTATGACTTCTTCTTTCCTTAGATGCTGAGGGAAGATAGAGCTCGAGAGTTCATGAATATGCAGTAGGGTGCTATGTCGGTGATGGACTATTCTGCTCGTTTTGCGGAGCTTCAGCGTTCTGCACCCGTGCTGGTGGGTGATGAGACATTGAGACCCAGACATTTTGAGGATGGTCTTCAGTATGACATCTGAGCACTGGTGAATGTTTTCAGGTTTCCTTCAGTACACGCTATTGTAAACCAGGCACAGATTTCTGAGAGGAACCTACGGGAATATATTGGAGTGGGCCAGGGCGGTTCAGCACCAGTTACTAGTACTATTTCTATTGGAAAGAGGAAGAGAAAGATGGACTTCTCTCAGGGTGGTAGTACCAGCCATGAAGCTTCTTCAGGTGGCCCGATCGAGTGCTACCAGTGTCGAAGAGAGGGGCACAAGAGGCCGCAGGGTCCACAAGACCCAGTGGAGTGATGAGCATGCAGCAAGATGGGTCATCTGCAGCGCTTTTGTAGGGTGTTTCTACCAGTTTCTAGTGAGAGGGGTTCTGTGAAGACTCTGTGTGCGGTAGCAGGACCAGTGGCTTCTTACTAGTCGGGGAACTGGAATATTTCAGGGCGTGAATGCCGAGATGGTGGTCATGGCCATGGTAGCAAGACACCAGGATCACAGATGTAGCAGGGCGGGACATCTCAGGGTAGTCAGGCTGTGTCGCAGGGCCGCAGCACTGGGCAGGCATATACAGTGCAACAGACCTAGCAGGAGCTGGATCTCAGGCCTTCTACAGTGAGAGGTACTATTCTAGTGGCTTTTGTTTTATCTTCAGTACTTTTCAATACGGGTGCTACAAATAGTTTTATATTTGTGCCCGTTGTGGAGAACATTGGGATCTGTGTTTCTTCTTCTTCTGATATCATGACGCTAGACACTTTGTTGGGGACTAGGACGGCTGGAGTGCATCAGTGCAAGGAGTGCCCCCTTGAGGTTGGAGGGTGTCACATTCTTTGGGACCTCTATGTCTTGGAGATGATGAACTATGATTTAATTATCAGGATGGACTGGTTGGTTACCTTTCGAGCCTTTGTAGACTGCTATCGTCGCAGGGTGAGTTTCACGTCACCAAAGGGTGGAGAGTTTCTATACAAGGGTGAATGGGATGTTCAGGCGAGTCAAGATGGACCAGAGCATCATGGGCGAGGTGGAGTCACAGCCCAGATAGCGAGCTTATATCTGGATGATCAGGGGACTTGTCAGACAGATTTCCCTCCAGTTGTTGATCGTTTCATGGATGTCTTCCTGGATGACTTTTCAGGTCTACCTCCGGTGCGTGGGGTGGATTTCACTATTGAGCTCGTGTTAGGTGTAGCACTAGTGTCCATTCCACCTTATAGGATGGCCACGCCTGAGTTGCAGGAGCTCAAGAGGCAGTTAGAGGAGTTACATGAAAATGGATTTATCCGACCCAGTACTTCACCTTGGGGTTCTCCGGTACTTTGCGAAAAAGGCGAACAATACCCTCAGACTTTGCGTGGATTATCAGAAGCTGAACCAGTTTACGGTTAAGAACCGATATCCCCTGCCGAGGATAGATGATCTATTTGATTAGGTTTGTGGAGCATGAGTGTTCTTGAAGATTGACTTGAGATCCGGATATCATATGTTGCGCGTGAGACCATCAGATATACCACTTATAGCTTTTCATAGCATATATGGTCTATACGAGTACTTGGTTATACCATTCGGACTCACGAACGCACCATCGGTTTTCATGGCTCTGATGAATAGTTTGTTCTATCCATATCTTGATTCTATTGTGGTGGTATTCTTGGAAGAAATCTTGGTGTACTCTCACACTCGACACGACAATGCCACCCATCTTCAGATCGTATTGAGTACACTGAGAGAGCATCGGCTATATGTTAAGCTCTCGAAGTGCCAATTTTTGATCGACCAGATTCACTTCCTGGGTCATATCATCTTACAGGGAGGAGTTGCATTAGACCTAGATAAGGTGAGAGCAGTAGTTTCCTAGGAGCAGCCTAAGAACGTGTTTGAGATACGGAGTTTCTTAGGGATTCCTAGTTACTACAGACGCTTCATACAGGACTTCTCCCACATAGAAGCACCGTTGACGAGTCTGACTAAGAAGGGTGTGAAGTTTGTTTGGTCAGAAGCTTGCGAGACAGCTTTTCAGGACCTGAAGGGAAGGTTGACATCAGTACCGATCCTGATACTCCCATAGTAGGTGAAGAGCTATACAGTGTACTATGATGCGTCGGGGATTGGGCTGGGAGCCGTTTTGATGCAGGGCGACCGAGTTGTTGTGTATGGGTCTCGGCAGTTGAGGCCACATGAGAGGAATAACCTGACACAAGATCTCGATTTGGCTGCAGTTGTGCATGCTTTGCACTGTTGGAGACATTATCTGTTAGGAGAGAATTTTGTGGTTTTCACCGACCACAAAAGCCTCAGGTATATCTTTACTCAGCATGACCTAAATCTGAGGCAGATAAAGGTGGGTTGAGTACCTACAGTCCTTCGATTTTGAGATTTTATACACACCAGGTAAAGGTAATGCAGTAGTTGATGCACTGAGCAGGAAGACTCAGATACAGGCAGTGTAGGAGGCCAGTGGTGAGAGGGAGCTTATGGATTTGTTCTCTGGGATGCGTCTGGAGGAGCATGAATGTCCGGGGAAGACTTTTCTTTCCACTTTAGCTGTGACATCTACCCTCCAGGACAGAGTGAGGATGAGACAACTATCAGATTCAGAAGACCAAGTTTTATGGGTGTCGGTGGCAAGTGAGGACCCTCCTCCCGGTTGGACGATAGGCGATGATGAGGTTTTGAGTTTCCATGGACGAGTATGGGTTCTAGGGGATATATATGAGGAGCTGATACGGGAGTTTCATGCTTCAGTTTGGATAGTTCATCCCAGGGTTACCAAGTTGTACCGTTACTTGAGGTGTCAGTACTGGTGGCCGGGTATGAAGAGAGAGATAGTTGGTTTTGTTATGAGGTTCTCCACCTATCAGCAGGTGAAGTCAGAGCACCAGAGGCCAGCTGGGCTGTTACAGCAGCTTCCCATTCCAGAGTGGAAATGGAATCATGTCGTGATGGATTTATTGATGGGATTTCCGAGGTCACCTCGAGGCAATGACTCCGTGTGGGTTGTTGTGGATAGAATCACGAATTTAGCTCAATTTTTTCCGATCAAGGAGACCATAGATGTTGACGAGCTCAAAAGGATGTATATATGAGAGATCGTAAATCTTCATGGGGTACCTCGTTCTATCATTTCAGATAGGGACGCCCGCTTTATGTCTCATTTCTGGCATTGTTTTCAAAGGGCGCTGGGTACACAGGTGCTTCTGAACACAGCATACCACCCTCAGACAGATGGCCAGTCAGAGCGAACGATACAGGTGCTAGAGGACATGCTACGCGCCTGCATCCTAGAATTTGGGGACTCTTGGGAGAAGCATATACCCTTAGTTGAGTTTGCCTATAACAATAGTTTTCAGGAAACTATTGAGATGGAACCATACGAGGATCTATATGGTAGGCCATGCCGATCACCATTGTTCTGGTTAGAGGGAGGTGAGGCAGCTTTACTAGGGCCACAGCTCGTGCAGAAGACATCTGAATAGGTCCAGTTGATTTGAAAGTGGATGGCTACCGTGCAGTCTCGTCAGAAGTCTTATGCTGATCGCCACAGACGACCTTTGGAGTTCATGGTCGGGGATCATGTTTTCTTGCGTGTTTCGTGGAGGCTGGGAAAAAAGAGGATCTGGAGAGAGGGTAAGCTTTCACCAAGGTATGTGGGACCATTCGAGATTCTGGAGAGAGTCGGGCTGGTTGCCTATCGGTTGCAGTTACCGCAACGGTACTGAGCCATGCACGAAGTCTTTCACGTGTCTCATTTGCGTCGCTATCATTCAGACTCATCTCACATTTTTAAGCCTGAGGAGGTTGAGCTGGAAGCAGATGCATCCTTTGAGGAGAATCTGATTCGTATCGTTGACAGGAGGACGAAGGTTCTTTGAGGCCGATATGTTCCTCTCGTACGGGTGCTATGGCAGCATGGCCGAGTCCAGGACGAGACCTGGGAGCAGGAGGCTGGCGTATGTGCTCAGTGGCCAGAGCTATTCTGAGCTTTATCTTCACCACCCTGGGAAGGGCAATTCGGGGAGGAATTTCTATAAGGTGGGAATTTTGTAAGAACCCTGTTCTTATTTTTTTTGAGGTACGAGCTTCTTCTGTTTCCATTTCCTTAAGTGTTTTTGAGAAAATATGGAAAATGGTGAATAATCCTAAATTTTGTAACTACACGCCATGTACTTTTTCCACACGCCATGTACTTCTGTCCGTGTGGGGATGAGTACACGAGGTGTGTAGCCATTCCGGCAACGAAGGGTGTAAGAACCGACTATACGCCGTGTAGTGGTACCTTACATGACCTGTAGTCAGTCAGCAGGCCTAAACAGTAAGGCGGTGGAGCAGCCGATAGCTGGGTGACTATACATGCCGTGTACTTTAGAGTACATGTCGTGTACTCATGTCGACGGTTGAACAGTGTGGTGGTGCCGCCAAATGAACAGTTAAATCAAAGAAGTACACGTCCTGTACTCAGAATTACACGCCGTGTACTTTGTTTTTTCGGCATAAAATAGGCAGTGGCCTCCTCATTTGGAAAAGGAGGATTTTGAGCCATTTTGGTGCCAAGGAGTATGACTGTACCTTTGAAGATCTGCCGGGTGTTCATCTGGAATCCGATTCGGATTCAGATGATCTCGTTGGAACCACACGGGTAGGCCCTCTCCTCTCCTTGAACCATTCATACCAATTCTTTCCCGAGGGGAAGTTATTTGCATTTGAATTGGTTTTGTTCATTTTCATATCTATGCCGTTCTTGGGTATTTCTGGAGTCAGTGTTTAGGTATAACGTTTGCTGGAGCATAAGGTAGGTGGCTTTGTGTTTATTTTCCAACTGTCATGCGTTTTTGTGCGTTTTTGTGCCACAAACCCATGTTGTGGTGTCGTGTGGCTGAGGCCATTGTTATATTTAATGCCTAGAATTTCATAGGTGATTAAATTGGGATAATAAAATGCTGGTTGGGATCGTTTCTTGGATCTGGAACCACCCCAGGGCTGTATTTCACTATTTAGCCATTTGGCCAGGATACCCGAGGGTATGCCTTTAAAGTAGTAATCATAGAATTTCCTTGAGAGGAATTCCTTGTTAATTTCTTTGAAATGTTGGGCATGGCATGGTTACCTGTTTAGCCTGAGGGCGTTGTTGTGATTAGCCTGAGGGCGTGACTATTTTAGCCTAAGGGCGATGCTGCATTTCGCCTGGGGGAAACCTTTCGTGCCTGACGGCTTGACATCTGTGCCTGAGGGCGACACTTCCTAAGCCTGAGGGCATGGATTCTGTTACGCCTAAGGGAAATACCTACAGGTTGGATTCTGTGTAGCCTAAGGGCAAGCCTGTGGGCATGGATTACTATTTTAGCCTGAGGGTACGGTTCCGGTTGGCCTGAGGGCTTGGTGCTGTTGAGCACAAAAATGTTACTAAAATAAATAAATTAAATGAATAATAAAATGGAAATTTTATTGTTATGATAGTTACTTTTTAGTACTACTTACTTTATTTCATATTACTATTGCACACTGTTGTTGCATTCTTACATGCAGTTGGGCACATGCCTTTGGTGGGTGCCTACTAAGATATATTTCTCACACCCTGTTTGGGCCATGCTTTTCTGCCCAAACAGATTACATTTCTGTAGGTGTAGATTGCGGAAAGAGTCTCTATACAATTACTTGACTATTGATGAGGAGTATGAGGGCATGGGACCGAGGCTAGGCTCGTGATGCCGCTTCTAGCTGTTTTGCTTGTTTTGTTGTACCCTGTATTTTGTTGTACTGTATTGATGTATAACATGTTCTGGCTTTTTACTTAGATCTTGAAACATGTAGCATCATCATTTATATACTGTTGGTTATATCTACCGGTGTAGTTTATTTTAGTTTCGTATGGTTTATTGCTTCTGCTGTCGTTGTATATTTTGTATTCTGCTGCGCTACACTTTGAAAAATGAGGGCATAGTTTCTCCACTATCAGATCTGGGCCCTCGCTGCTAGTCGGCAGCCTCTGGCGTTGGGGGAAATGTGCTTGAGGTCTTGTGGCGAACCGGCTTCGAGGCACCCGTTGAGTGGAACCCGGGGACCGGGACATTACAGGGTGGCTCAGATCGTCATAAACCTTCCATGGCCCTTCGAAAATATAGTTTTCTTTAAGGGATCCTTTTTTAATTATTCATTTATGCCTATGGATCATGCATATCTTCCTATGGTCTTCATCAAAATACATATATCTGAAAAAGGACATTACAAACCTTGTGAGCCTTAACATCATTATGGAATAACTCAACACCTCAGTGTGTCTGAACTAGACCCGGCATGACTATCCTCTTCCTCCTAATATGAGCACTTTCTACCATGAATTGGAGTTTCCATACCAAACTATCTCAGGGGATTCAACATTCTCGCTGCTACATCATTGAGGTTTGTTCCCTTTTTCAATTATAGAATTTTACAATCCATTCTCAAACCTTTTATGGCCCAAACCTCGTGATTTGAAACCACATGGCATGGAAATTGAGCTTCATAAGAAAAGGCCTAACTTCCCTAGAGTGCTACAACCCTTACAAAATAGTCCCCCTTCATACCTAACTTCATCGTCCGAATGTTTGAGTCTTTATAAATCATTCATGGTCCTCAGCAAGGAGTGGAGATGAAAATTTTCTTTACCATTATACCAATGAATAAGGTCCTTGTCCCACCAACTAAATTCATATCCTCCTCTCCATAAATGAGCTTCTAATCATGGTTAGCCCTAGAAACACCACGATGGAACCAGGAATCATAGGATGTGATGTGACATACCCAGAATTTCTACCCAATATCATATTAATTTCACAAATGTTGTGCTATGAATTACATAGACCATATTCCATATTTAATGACTAGCCTACCATCCCTATTATTTCTCCCTCAACCCACGTTACCTCCATAAATCATCGATAGCCCTTAAAAAAGATACCCATTCTCAAGAGACCATTTTCTTGACCATGAATGTATGCCAATGGAACCTTTATATGTTCATATGACTATAAAACAAATGAATTACACTAAAAAGGTATTTTGATCATTGTGAACATCAGAAACACAATAGAAGAACCAAGAACATTTGTGTGTTTTGGTTCATTCTTGGCATGTCTTAACTATATACCACGATCATACATCATAGGTCTGAGAAAGAAGTCCCTAAACTACAGAAAATCAAAAGTATAAGCTAGAATACCCTAAAATACATCACATCATAGGCCTGAGGGAAAATTCCCTAAACAATAGAACCTCACAAGTCCAAGCTAGAAGATCTGAAACTACAAAAAATCATAGGTTTGAGCTAAAATACACTAAACTAAGGAAATATCAGGTCCGAGCTAAATGATCATAAACTAAATCGATAGTAGGTACAAGATAAAATACCCTAAACTAATGCAATATCATGATCGATATAAAATAACCTAAAATAATGAAATATCAGGTACGAGATGAAATACCCAAAACTAATGAAATATCTTGTCTGAGATAAAAGACACAAAACTACAGAACATTAGCGATTTAGCCTACAAGATATTTTAAACCCACTATATATATTTATTGGAACACAATATATGAACAATAATAATGGAAGAAAATCTAGATATCAACAGGAAATGTTTAGAAAATCAATTCATTTATAGTGTTGAATAGGATAAATAGTTGCATCATCCAAAAAAATGAACCCGTAAACACTAATTCGGTGAGGTAACAGATAATTTTTAACCTCGAATGAGAGATACATATTTAGATTCTCATTATTGGTAAACAACAAATATTGTGGATCAATATTGTGATTATTGGAAATTATGGGCCTTTTCTTGTTCATGCCTCTGAAACCTTGAAAAGGATTGGAATCCATATAAATAAAAAAAAAGTGGCATATATCAGACATATAAAATAAAATCATGTCAAAAATATACATAAACCAGTAACATCATGTGAATCTCATGAATTAGAAAAGCATTCATGAATAACCCAATGGGATCAAAATTGCCTTAAACCTGGGGATCTCATAGGTCCCATAAATCCCTCAGTGCATCACAAAATTGCAAGACCCCTTGGAGAATCACAATCTTATGGCTTTGACATTGTCACGTGAATCACATGAAACATGATCATGAATGATCATGCTAGTGGATCTTACAAAACACTCAACATAATCAAAATCCTCATGGTTGAAGATTATGAAAATACCGAATTATGGTTAGTACTTGGATCATACATGGGCCTGAGTGAAGGGGATATTTAGAAGTATTTCTCTTGAAATTTGATTTTGATAAAGTCTTATAGATAGGTATCACGATCAGGTCACATGGAACGGTCTTTTGAAAGAGGTAGAAGACTAAATTAAGGCGAGGGTTCTCTGAATAATAATAATTTTTTGGATTGAATGGCTATACTCCCATAAATATTTGAAATTTAATGGAATAATAAGCATTTCTTGAAGACAAAAAATTATTGAGGACATCAGTTCACGTTACCCCCAATGACTCAAGATGTATTTTCTTTCCTTAGAAACAATCCCCGGTCCCCATGGATGTCACTCCTATGGGGGGGGGGATTTGTTGACCGCCACCAATTGAGCATTAGAAAATTAAAATGGGAAGGAATACCTAAATATGTGTATCATTTTTCCTAAATAAAAATAAAAGGAAGTAAAATGTGTTTAAATCTCATAGATCAAGAAATCCTCTAAGATATTCATGATCACATTACCATCATAAGGTCATGCAAAAAGAACCATGTGAAGTTCATACCCTACAGAGGATCACATGGAGCCCCTTTGAACAAGTCATCATTCTCTTTTGAAGGATGTATTGAAAACTAGTGGTCATGCATTGGTATCTAGATAAAATCCCCTAGGCTACGAGGATTTCCAACTGGTCGATGCCTAACAACCCACGTAAAAATCCTTTAAAAATAGTAGGAAAATTTCTAAAAGGAAGAGGATTAATTCGGTCATAAACATCATGTGATGCATTGATGATATGAGGTTAATTGTACTTGAAAACATCCAATGAAACTTGTGAGACCCCTGAACCGACGTTGATTAAAAATAGAGGAGATAAATTAAAGGATGTGGGATCCTGTTGTGGTCATTTAACATCCAATGACATGCACCTAGTTATCAAGATGACATTGCGAGACTCTAGATACATGCCCACCTTATCCCAAAAAGCCCTTTTTCTTATCATAATCGTCACGTGAAGGGCCTCAGGTATTTCCAGGAAACCATTCACTCTCCCTTTTAGATCCCTAATGAAAAAAAGATGGTTTTTTCCAAGAAATGATTATGTATCTCTCACATTATCCATATTGGTAACACAACACATCATCAAAAAAATGAGTAATTTTCTGTAACATTATTCATGAATTCTCACATGACTCTAGAACATTGAATAATAAATCAATCGAAATAAAAGAAGGAGACATGATAATCTCTCACTCATAAAACTCACAAGAGGAACCAAGGATGTCTTTGAGATGACCTTGAAAGACTCCAAGACAAGATGAATAATCCCACAACGGCTCCTTGACATACCATCCTTGTCTCATGCAACATCCCAGATAAGTCAGCTAAGATCTTATAGAGGCCTTTCAATAGGTATCTTGATCTATGGAATGCCCTTTAAAATATCAATATGACTATATGGAATTCCTTTATTTCATCTGTATGATTCAAATAAGGCCCCTTTAATTTGAAATAAGCCAATGATGTTTTCATTTATGGATTACTCTCATGGTCACTGAAAATTAGACGAATCCCTCAGAGAAATTCACAGAAGAGACTCACGAAGATGCATGATGTCGAATTCCGTCACCATCTCCAGTCTAGATCTGAGTGAGATACACTACACAAATCTTGAAAATCATGGGTGGCGAGGCCTATAAATCCCACATTCTAGAATAAAATAATTACCAGTACAATGTAATGACAACATTTTTGGCTCTGGGTAGATAAGAAAATTCTTGAACCCTCACACTGGTTGTAGAGCGTACATCTTGTATTAGTGAATCTCACTACTGGAAGATTCTTCATTAGGTAATGTTCTTGTGAACCACATGGGTAATCATGCTATATGTATGTACTCTTTTCGTGATCATCTTATATCACATAAAGGGTCTCATATAGGATATATTAAGGACATCTTGCACACCTACCAGATCATGTGAGACATAAAACAGGATAACACTGAACATTTCGCAGGCTTTCACGATATAAAGGATTGAACTGAGACTAAAAAATGGATGGCTAAAGTGAAAGACACATGGAATGATCTTAATATTCCTCACATGAACCATATATGTCTTGTAAAAATGCCAATAATTATGTCCCAGATCATGCGACACTACCTAGGTATATTATTTGGATCACATGAAGTCCTCTAGGAATGTCAATTCATGTCAAATGGAATCACAAGGTCAAAACACCCAGGTCAAATGAAAACCTCCAGGATCACCTTCCAAGACTAGTGATACTCTTTATACATGTCGCTTGAACTATATGGTAGCACCAGTTCATGTTAACTAGGTATTGCGATGGATCCTAAGCATGTCCACTAGATCTTACGATGCCCTCCAAGCACACCAGCCAGGTCTCTTGATGCCCTCTAGGCATTTAAACCAAGATATATGACACTCTACGATACATTTCACAACAGATATCACAACACCCTCTGTATGTGTCATCCCACTCTTGTGATGCCACCAGTGTATGCCATTCGAATAACATTATTCCCTCCATATATTTCAGTGAGGGTAATGTGATGCCTCTGAGGACCAATCATCCAGGTATTTCAGTGCACTCCAAACAAGTTATCCTTGATCATGTGAAAATACTCAAAAATTTGATATAGGATACGCAGTGTCCCTTGTACAAGTGAAACAGATAACACAATTATCTTTTGACTTGTTAGAAATATATTCTCCAACATTTCAAGAAAAAATACATGCAATGACCATAATATAATCAATGTGTTTTAGGTAGGAAATAAGGCCATGTCACAAGGGAATCATAGGACTTGATCACCTATTAATCCTCAGCATGTAAGCCATGATGATATGAGAAACCTCAGTCTGTAAGTCCAGACTAAGTGAATTATGTCAACTCTGATTCATGAAATAATCAGGATGCATATGACACCTCTCCAAGGCCCAATAAAAACATTAATAACCCAAAGGGTTGTCCTAATACATAAGTCCCGCACTCTTAAGTAATGAGATTTTTCATTTTCAATCCCTTGTTTATGATTCTGGTCATATCTATTATGGTCATAGGGAGCTTCAATAATCTTATAATTTCTTTCACAAGTCTCTAACAAGTCAAGGTAAATCTCAGTGTGTAATTATCAATCCCATAATCTATGAGAAATCTGATTCCTATGATAACGAAGATGCATAGGAAGCCTTTCTAAGGCCGGATCTTAAATAAAAATCCATTTCTATGTAATCCCTATATATCAGACATTTAAACCATAAGGATCCAATCATTCCCATGGGCTATTCATTCTACCCCATACATCAATGGATAGAGAATCCAATTTAACTATAATGATTCTAATTCCAGCTATAACTAGGATATGTTGGATGCCTCCCTGTAATCTGATCTCCATATTAAAATTCTCTAGATCAGTCGTAGTACAAAATCCCTACACATCCATAACATCCGTATTTTGAATGGAAGATCACTTTTCCTCCCTTTTTTCTCACACTGATCATGCATCACCTGGACTTTGGGAGCCACAATGAACACGTCATCAACATCATAAATATCCACAATATAGGTAAAGAACTTTATGTAAGCCCTGATGAGTGGCATGATATGAACACCCCTCATATAAGGGTATCCTCCTTGGCGTAAGTCCTAAGGGAATGATAGAAATATGGTAACTATGATTCCATTCATAACCATGATACATTGGAATTCTCCTAGAGAATCATTCTCAATTATCCAGCACCATAGTGTCCACAAATATACCATATCCAACTGATGTTAAATTTCACAGGTGTAATATACTACATGGGTTTTCATTTCTACAATAACCAGTAAATGTAGGAAACCTCATATTGGCTAAATCCCCTCCTTGTAATATTAACTGCCTCCCTACATGGAATCATATTCTGAAGAACCTTAGATTTGTACATATGTATTTACTAGTAAGATCCACTTTCCTTTGATCATCAATCAGGTCCCCTTTATTTTTTATAAAAAAAATTCCTATATTCTTTTTTTGGGTATCCCATCCAATATCAAGATTATGATGATACTTTAAAACATATCTAAAATCTATTAGAGAGTCCCATATTAGTAAATAATTCCCCTCATAGGGGTGCTATTAGCCAGACCTCCCATCCTCTCGACCAATGTGAGTCCCTATGAGTCATTGGGTCTGAAACCCCAATTAACCATCTTCCTTTGGAAAGTTGGACCATACTCAGTTATAGTTGAGTCAATGATTGGGATTTTCTTTTAATAATGACAATGACCTGATTCCAATGATTGCGTAGAAGGACAAACCCATCACAATCAACCATTAATCAGACTGAACCCACCTCATCGAGGGTTTCCCCGATTGTTTCCTATCCTTAAAAACAATAACCCATAATTTTTATGAAAATAATCATAAAATAAATTCATTTATATTATATACACAACAAAAAAATAAGTGGTGAATATGTAATGTTTCCCATGGGAAAAAGTGAGATAAAAATCCCTCACCTAGAGTCTTGAATTCCTTTATATATGTTCGAACCTTCTGTATAATTCACATAATTATATTATTAATATATTATATAACAATAATAATACATATTATACCATATATTATTTAATATTATGCTTTTACAAACCATTTATTAATCATTTATTATTAAAATTACTTTTTTGGGTGATAAATGAATTATTTTATTGTATGTTTTTGTTTGGTATTGTTGGTCCTTGTACTTTGATTATGGCTCCATAATCTAAATAATTTAAATCATTTTATAAATATAATATACATTTTTATATAAATATTTTATGTCATCATTGAAATATAGGGATATAAAAATGAATTGCAACGGTCATGGAGATGATATGTTTTTATACGCATAAGTACTATTTTTTTGATGGAGTGAACTAAGTAATTGAAAATTGTAATTATATATTAAATAATAAATTTTATATCATATATATAATAATATTTAACTAAATCTAAACTTATTACCACATATTTTAAAATAAAATGAAAAACATATCACATCGCTTCCTGGAGGCGGTTGTCCACAACTACGCAAGATCGACGTTATTGTCTTCCATTTGAATGGAATGAAAAAAGCTAGATATGATATTATAACTACATATATATAATTAATTTCTAAATTTAATTTAATTATTTTAAATCCATAATTATATCAAGTCGGTATTGGGGGTAATGAAAACAAATTACATTGGTTCATGAGGTGGTAGTTCGCTGTACACATTATTGAAGGATTCATATCTGATTTGATGAAAGTGGAGAAGAATGTAGGTTATGACACTAACAATATAAATTCTCATTATATGTGATATAATGACTTTTTTATATCATCATCTTTTAATATTATTTTACTGAGGGGGAATAATAAATATATTAAATACACTCAGTTAAGAATGATACCTCTTCTTAGGACAATATCTTTTGGTTCAAACCAAAATCCATCATAAGAGGGTTTCCTAATAAAAATAAAGCCTATAAGATGTGGTGTGGGAATTGTGAAAGGGATTTGGGTATGTACTGGATGATATAATATGGTTTGGAAGTGTGAAGAGGAAAGGATAGGGGTGACCTTTCATAACTGGGGGAGAGGACACACATAGAATTTTTTAAAATAAAAAGATATACCCATGTTTTACACACCCCAAAAGGCACCAAAGAGTATAAATATAGAACCTTATATGATATAATGTCTAAATATTCATATAAAATAGTAATTTGAGAATATTTGAGCACATTTTGACCCTTATCTATTTAGTTTAATCCTTGGTAAAGCATTTTTAACCTTAACCACAATAATTAATTTTTTCTATTTTTATAGTAAAAAATGAATCAAACAAAGTTAGAAATATTTTATAATATTATTTATATAGAGTAAAAAATATATAATCCGTTCTATGAAATTAAATTAATTTATGTGGATAAATTTTATTTGAAATTAGACATGAATATTTGAAAAAAAAATCAGTTTTTCAAAGAAAAAGTTTTCTTCAATATAGAATATTTTAATTCTAAAATTCAATAATAAATTGATTATAATTAATTAAATGGGATTAGTAAAAAATAATTTATCTTGTTTCACTTTTAAATAATTTCAAATCAACATTTAATTTTGTAAAATATTTGAATGGAGATGCAGTTTTCAATAAAAAAATTGTATTTTTTACTATTCATAAACAAATTAAAATTTTCCAAAGATTCTAAAAAATTAACTCTAAGATAAATTGGAAAAGTTTTATTCAAAAATAAATTTAGATTTTTAAAATAAATATTCTATAATTAGGAGAAAATATTTTTTCTTTGTTCACAAAGATCAATGAAAATTAGTTTCTTAGAAAAATATATTGTCGAATCATAAAAAAAATACAAAAATAATGATATTATTTATCAATATATTTTCTATATCTAAATTTTTTATATATAATTTTCAAAAAAAATTATCCTATTCATACCAAAAAATAATAATGACTTGGCTATAATGGCCATTCTTAAAAAATAATATTAATGTTATTTTGTGGTTTGTTACAACTCGATGTCTTGTGTAACACAATCTATTTAACAAATTAAATTTATTTGATATAATATATTTTATTAAATACTAGGGTGTTACATTTTAACCCCCATAAAATTAATTTATTTATTAATTAAAAATCAATATGATTCAAAAAAATAATTATACTCCATCAATATTATATCCTTAGGTTCCCATGTAGCTTCCACAACATGGTGGTTTCACCAAAAAAAACAATGACAAGGTGAGTAGTCTTGTTTCTGGAGAAAATTCTATATATGATCCATAATGTCCATAGGTTTTTCTTTATAATAAATAAAAGGTTATAATATTACAATCTATGATTTCATTACATGGATTTGATCAGGTATTTACTTCCTTATGATAGATACATAGAATGCATTGTGGACTTGAGAAATGTTTAGTTGAAGGACTAAGTGATAAGATACCATCCATAGTCAATCGTGAATTTACGAATAGAAAATATAAATAGGTCACACTACTCCATTAGATTTTAAATTTCATAAACATATTCAATTTTTAAATTCACAAAAACACCTTCTCACACACCATCAAATTTCAGATCACATCAACTATTATCATCAACATTTTGTATTGAATCTAAACTACATTGATTTACTATTGAATGACAATGAGTTTTTCAACCATTTCATCAATTAGCTTAGGTCCCAATATCATTAATTCTCAGACATCATCCCAACAGATTGGATATAAAAACATCTTTCTATATAGGGCTTCATAAGGATCAATTTGAATGATCGAGTAAAGGCTATTTTTTGTAAGAAAACTCTACTAGTGAAAGGTGTTGATCCCAACGAAAATTGAAATACAATGAAAAAGAACATAAAATATACTATATTTTTTCATTTTTCTCTCATAATGGTCATATCTAAATTGATGGTAAATATATTTGAAACTCAAATATGTATCAAGACATAGAGGAAGAATTCATCAAAACATTGATGTAAACCTAGGTTCTTCATTATAAAAAATATATTTTATTTCTACATGAGACTTTATCAATTATTTGATTTATATCCTACAAATCTGATCCAAATAGAAATACCCTCTAATATAAATGATTTTTTTAACATTATAAGGAAACCAATTATAACAGATATTGAATTATAGACTTTTGATGTTTTGGGGATTCCAGTGAAAAAATTGATGAAGATGTATTCTCATTTTTATTTTTCTGTAGTTATTGGTTGTATGATCCCTCTAAATTTTTTTCTCTTTTCCATAACATTCCAACATACCAAGAACCAATATAAAAACATAGCAATATCTATCTTCATATAGACAGACCAGAAATACTATTTCAAATATCTCTACATATTTATACTTCTAGGATGAATAGTGAAAGAAGAAATATGAGATTCCTCTGGCTGACACTTATTAAAATTGAGTATAGATAGAACACATATATAGTTCACGAACACTATAATTATATCAAATTCATTTGTAATCTTAGATAATTTTATCACCTTCTTCTAAATATCCACATCATCCTTTTTCACCTCTTTAATATTCACTTTTATAAATGGTAAAACACTAATTTGAAAATGAAATCATTTCCCCCATTGTTTCAAGATTTTAAGATCCATACATTGGAATTCTATAAATATTGGATATTTTGTGAACATCATCATAAATATTCTATCACAATCCCGACTCAAAGAATCATCCACATAGTTTTCTTTCCCAGGGTAGTAATGTATCAATAATTCATCATATTTAATCACTTACATCCATTTTTAATAGTGAATATTTCAGTCCTTATCTATGAATATATACTTTAAAAATGTAAAATTAGTATATATATCACACTGTTCTCTATAAAGATAATACCTTAATATATTTTGTGAAAAATTCATATTAGGTAACTTTAAATCATGATTTGGGTAATTGTGATAATGAAAATTCAGTTTTCAAGAGGAATATGGTATAACCATATCATTATTCATGAGAATTCATCCCATTCTGTTATTTTATTGATCAATATAGATTACTAACCCTTATCCAATATAGGATATTGTGAAAATAAGTTCACTAAAAAACCGTCTCATTAGTTCCTTGAAATTTTCTAGAGATTCATCTATCAAATAGAACATGTCACCCATCTGAGTTAACTTGGTGAGTAAAATGGATAACCATGAGGAATATTCCATAATGTGTCAATAATATCGATCCCCACTAGGAGAACTCTATATCAATATCTCTATGGTTGGTTTCGAAGATGTTATAATTATATCTATCTTTTATGGATCTTCTAATATACCGACTATTGATATTATATGACCCAGAAATTATACAACATGTATCCAAAATTCACACATTGTTAATTTTTCAGATAGTTTCTCACAACATGGGGACATCAGTATAAATCTAAAGTGATCTTCATGATATTTATTTCTCATTAAATATATAATAATATCATATATAGAGACATCCAAAAATAGATACTGTTTATTAATAAAAATTATATTCAATAAATAAATGAAGTCAATGGGGGAATTAATAAGACCAAATGGATTACGATATATTCACAGTGTACATACATTTTATGGAGTGTTGTCTTAGGAATATCCTTCTAATTGACCCTCCATTACTAGAATTAAAACTAAGGAAATATTTTGAAAATAAAAATCTCAACATAGATCATCATGTAATGAATCATCTTTTCCCAAATTTATTTTTAGAAATTATTTTGGAAAATTCTAAGGCCATGTGTTTATATGACATGTGAATCTATAGATTTTTGTGCTCAGAACAGTTTGTTGAAGAATTTTATGTTTTTAATATCACGCGGACATGGTTATCCTAAAAAAGTGGAATAACTCCTAAATGGGTTCCTAGATTAGAAATCGAAGGTCATCATTATGTTCAGATCAGTGGATTTATCATAGGATATTCCTAACATTGGCCATCATGGGATTTCCATGAAAGAGAGTTTTTAGAGGTAAAAATAAATTAAATAATTAAATAAATTTTATATAATTTTAAAATAATAATAACTCATGAATAGAGACTTGGATTAAAAATATGAGAACACTATTGAGTTTATAATGTGGTGCATTCCCTTGGTGCGACATAACATTAGTCAGTGCAGGTCTTCTGTTGAAAAACTTGAAAAGATCGTAATCATCATTGAATAATTTAAAGATAAATTATTTTGTTGATGAAGGGAAAATTTACATAAAAAATCCTTATAAATAAATATTAGGGATGGCCTCATATCACTGGGAATGACAAAGAATTTCTAGGGAGAGCATGGAGAAAGAATCCTCTCGAGTGATCAATTATAAATCTGAGATCTCGTCGTGGGTCATCGTGCCAACGGAGTTGGAGGATCTTATCAATGATGAAAACACAACCGATCTTCATCAATGAACAGTCCAAACTCAAGGTGTGGAGTTTAATCTCTTTGTGATTTCATTTTACCTTTTGGATAAAATGAAGAATGTGGACAAACCAACCAATAGGCTGACCTGTTGTTCGATAGTTCTTGTGGGATGGGATTGATTTATGGGAATTTAATAGGAGATGAATCTATGTGATTATTCTCTCTTAGTTATTCCATATAACAAGAACAAATCAAGACCAACATGAAAAAAGTCTAAGATACATTCTTCAGGAATTCATATTCATTATTCTCTCCCCTTAATCCATCGTGTTCTATATATGTTATTCCTGTTCTTGGTGCTCTTGGTAAATTTATGAACAGATGATTATTGACCCTTTGATTCATTCTGAAAAAGTCAATGGCCGATGATTCAACACAACAACAAAACTGTAGAGGTGTGACATTGAATTCGTTTCCTTATTTGAATGGTAAAATGGTGCATGGTAGTGGTACAAGGCAGTAGCGTCTCTGACCAGTTCAGGTGAGGCAAAACGTGGTTCCAGGGGGCTTCCAGTGGCAAGGGAAGGATGCGGCTGGTGTGGCTTGTCCTGGTGGAGAACAAGGTGGAGGATGGGACCTCGACAGGGTATCTAAAGTTGGATGTGGAATACTCACCTGGAAGGACCATGTGGTTTCCCATGGCTGGTTCAGTCACATGTAGGGATAGGTAGAGGGCCCGTACATGCGTTCCATGCTGGATGAGCTGGGCCACTCCAGCGACCTGATGAGATGGACCCATCAGCCCAGCAGGCCGAGTATATTAATCCAAACGGGCATAGTGCAGTGGGTTGCACTGGAACAAACCGGACATGACTGGGTTGGGATGGGCTGGTCAGACTGTGTCAGCTCTGGCTGGGTCTAGCGGGTCAGGTTTGACCGTGGTGAGATCTTTTTACAAAATATACCTTAAATTTCAAACCATGTGTCCATTTGACGAGTCGTTTACGGTGTTAGGACCCTTGAGATGGGAAAATCATTTTGAGATGCTCCAAGTGAGTTTTTTGGAATTTCACATATGACCTACTGGATTTATGAATAGGTTCTCCCCAAAGAGGTTTATTATGAGAAGAATTCTACGGCTGGATGTGACCTTAAGAAAATATGACTTATAGATATTATGCGTCTTATTGAGACTAGGTGTATTATCATAATTGAGTCATCAATACCCTATACTATCAGGGCATGTCTCCCTAATCACTGAGAGGTACTCTCCTACCGAGTTAGGGAGCATGTTCTTTGTACTGAGTGTCTTACCGATACTGGGTGTATTATCAAGACTGAGAGTCTTATTGAGACTGGGTGTCTTACTGAAACTACGTGTTTTATCAAGTTGGAGTGGGTACTCCATTATAGATGGATATTCCTCATGTCTTGGAAATAGTTATAATAAGAATACCCATTCACTTGGTGTGAATGATACATATAGGATTTAGAGCTCCATCAAAAGACTAAGGAGTGGGATACTCCATTCAAGAGAGACATAAGTTTTGTGGGTTAGTTAGGTACGGTACTCCCACAACTACGGTGCATTGGAAAGGGGTGATTCCCTCCACTCTCTCTTGCAAGAGATGATAAATGTGGTATATTGTTTTGAATCATGCTCCCTAAATTGTGTGCAGTGGTGAGGGGAGGACCTCTTCACATGTGTTTCTTAGCTTGTGTTCGGTGCAAGGAAGTGATGAATAGACCCCTGGTGATGGGCACTAGAGTTGGACCTAGTAAAATTTTCTTAATCGGTTGTATCTTTTTGTATGTGTGCCATTTGATATGGCTAAGCTCGTGGAGCTTGTCCTCTTGATTTTGGAGTTAAAATTCAAGACTATGATGATAATACTATTTGTGGCAATGAGGTTGGATCCTTATGATAATTATTGTCTGAGATGAGTAAATCTGGATGTTCTTGATATATGTGTTATAGAAATATATCTGTGTGGTGATGACTATACCTTTTTTATTTCTTTTTAGTGTACTTCATGAATTTTAGTGTGGTTTACTTCATGTATTTATTAGTATTATTCCTTTTTGGTTTTGGTATGTCTTACTGAGTATTGTTTTACTCACACCTGCATGGGATTTTCATGCATGTGTTATGTCTTGTTCACATGGTCGATGATTAGATAGTGTCCTAGGTGGACAAAGACTAAGTGGTTCTTGGAGATAATATATAGTCAAGGTGTGCTCCAGTGGCTTCAGACAGCTGTCCCTATACCTACCCATCAGGTAGGGATTCTTGTAGAAGAGTCTCAGGAACGTGTGAGATCACTTTTATAAACTCTCACATTTAGTGGGTTTGTATTCTTTCCCTATTTACATTCTTGTTTTCTATTTCCACACTCAATTTTTTTTATTCTTAGTGGTATGAATACTTTTTTATTTAGTTTTTTTACCTCTTAGCATATTGTTTTTGGAGTTATGTCTGTGTGTGTGTGTGTGTGTGTATAGGTATTTATGAAAATGCCTCCCATTTGTGGGATATTTCTACTCGGTACTAGTCACCAGCCCTTGGCCTATTGAAGGTGGGAATTGGGTAGCCACAACATAGGCCCCTCTGGGATGGGTCACAATAGAGTGGTATCAGAGGATTTCATTTCTACTTAAGGACCAATGTTATGATATTTTGGTTTTGGGAATCATTTTTATTTATTTCATGTTATTATTTCAGGCCAAGAAATCTAGTGTTGGTGCGGAAGTCGACATATATATACACCAAGACTCTGAATTATTCTTTTCAAATTTGTTCCTGAAAACACTGGTTTCTAGGGAAAATAATGGTACATGGATCATATAGGATTTGGGTGTCTTCTCATGTCCTTCTTGAGTCATCTCACTTGGTATAATCTATTGATCGTGGTACATCTTTTTATATTTCAAGATGACTCCATATAGAAAACCATCTAGGATTCCACCACATGACAACGAGGATGATCCACTGGGTAACGAGACAGTAATAAAAGGATTTTTATAGGAGATAGCATCTCCCGAAGGAGCACCAGCTGTACCAATACCTATAGAGTAGTAGTTGGTACCTGTAGTACCAGTTGATGAGGAGGATAGGCTTAGCACACATCTAGAGTTTTATTGATAGAGACCCCTCAGGTTTCGAGGTGACATTAACACACAAGCATCTAAGGACTGTCTTGAGGTGGTGATTCAAGTTTTCCATCTATTCCAAACACCAACAAATCATATGGTTGTCTTGAAAGCGATCCTTCTACATGGAATTGTGGGGTAATAGAGAGGATTGGATACCTGATATTTCGATGAGGAGAATTTTTCATGGATAGAGTTGATAACCCTTTAGTATAGGAGTTATCAACTTATATGTTATGGTTTATGTGTGTTCAGATGATTCTACAGCTCTGGAAAGGCGAGATGTTGGTATCTGAGTATTCATCATGGAATACTGACCTTTCATGATACATCATGGATATGATACATGACCAGTGCTTCAAGTCATGGACATTCGAGTGAGTTTTATGTAGGGATATATGAGAAATCATTATCCCTATGTACATTTCTAATTATGATAGGGTTCTGGAGGGAACCTTTGTGGGTGATATTTCCCATTATGGGAATATTCTGCTAATCGTAGTCCGTAGTGGGAAAGAAGGAGCAGAGACCTCGGAACTAGGAATTTGACATCATTCTTAGAGAATTGGATGTTTGAAACATTCCAAGAAGTGGTCCTAAGAAAGGGGATCTATAGCTCATGGATCATAGTGTGAGTTCAGTCGGCCTTGAGAGAGGTAATGATTTTCATGTGATGGAATGGTACATCTTGATATATATTTTCTATCCCATTATACTACTAATAGGGAAATGGTGGTTGGACCACTGACTTAGATAAAGTGATAGGAATAGATATATTTATATGGAAACATATGTGGAAGAGGAGCTAGGAGAGGAGTAGGAGGTGGTATATATTTCGACATTTGACCACCACCACCCCAGGTGACCCACACTAGGCTCATGGAGCTGCAGGATAGGGAAGGGGACAACTATATGTGGTCGAGCCGTATGACCCAAGGGATATAAGAATGGTTCAAGGTATGTTTTGTGTCTACTATAACTTGGATACCATATTTATAGACATGGGTTCTAATCATTCTCTTATTTCCATTAATCTTGTTTGAGACTTGGATATTCCAGTTGAACCATTGGCTCAACCCTAATACTTAGAGACTCTTACTGGAGGAGACCCAAGGATCACACACTGGTGCATAAAGTCTGTTCTGACTCTTATAGGTGAGAGTTTGTTTTAAGATATCATAGTAGTGGTGTCGAGGAATTCGAATTTCAATCTTGGTATGGACTGGTTACCTATAGTTCCTTCTCATAGTGACTGTTTTAGGTGAAAAATGTAATGTGTTTGATGTGGTGGAATGATTTTTTCCATATTAGTGAAAAGGAATCCTAGTCATCATATGATGAACTCACACATAGGAGGGTTCCTATTATTACTTATCAATTGGCTAGCCATCCATCAGTGTTATGGATGTCAGGAGTCCACAATTTCCTACAATAGTGTCGGAGTTACAGTGGATCTAGTAAAGGTTGAGACAATGGAATTGGAAATATTTCCTCATGGACTATGGATTTGAAATGGATTATACTCATGGGAAAAGGATCATAGAAGAATATACTCTAATCATAAGATCTACTTCACAATTTCTGAATGAGGCACCAAATAATTTGGCCTCATTGAAAATATCCTTTTTGAATGGAGAAGGAACAATAATCCTCCAGTCGTTGGTTGTCACCTCTCCACTTCTATATCATGTAAGAGAGGCGAAACATGGGAATACTAACTACGATACTTTACGTGAAAATATTTATATAGGGAACACCCCAGAGGTATATTCAAAAGGAGGGTATCACATCATTCTTTTTAGGGGATGCACTGTAGTACTAGTGATGTTGAGAAGGACGGTTTTGAGAAACTTCCACATTTTCCCCTTGAGTAGTACATTCCCTTTTGATCCATGAGGGATTTTTGTTGGGAAATAATTAATTCTATATTTTAGGTCTGAGATCCTATTTTATATGATTGTTTCATGCTGCTTGTGATGTGACGTGAGCTTGGGGTGGGTGAGCCTGGAGGGCTGTTGTGATATGTGCGGAAGTGAGGACCTATTTTTTCTAGCAGTAGTGGTCACCTAGATTGGTGAGACACATCAGGATATGCATGTGGGTGTCAGGGAGGACCCCAAAGATGAAATAATAGTTGAATCTAGGCATTCCTATTGGTATTAAATAAGGTTTATTGTTTGAATTAATTTCATTGTTTATAAACTCATTGTGTCATGCCCTATGACTTGTAAGGGGTTGAATCTTTTCTTTCCCGGGGTACCAGGATGGAAGTGGTAAGGGATATCGAAGGACTTCATGATTGGTTCACCACATACATCTAGGGGACACTATACTATCTTCATGATCATTTAATGACACACCAAATCTGCCCACCTCATAACTAGTTTTGAGTAGATTTCAGTGGAGAGCTTGGGATGCCTCTACGTGCAGAAGATTGTTCGGCTCCATGGAATTCCATCAATGATAGGTTTAGATCTTTATGATAGTTTTACATCCATGTTGTGGATATAGAGGATCTAAATGATAGGATAATTTATGTTTGGTAGATTCATCTAGTACGTATTCGATGGAAGCACACAAATCTCCAGGAGAGCACATGGGAGCGGGAGGCTTAGGTTCGTACTTTGTACCATCATCGGTTTAAGTAGCCCTTAGTGTGGATATTGGGGATGTAAATACATATGGTGGGTATAATTTAAAGAATTTATTTTCTCAATTTTATTTTTTGAAATTATTTAGGAAAATTTTGAGGCTAGGTGCTCAGACGGATTGAGATTCTATGGTCAGTTGTGCCTAGAACAGTTCTTTGAAAAATGTTATTTTTTAATAGCACACACGTGCTGTTTTCCTAAAAAAGATGAATAACCCATAAATGGGTTCCTATATTAGAAATATGAAGGCACATTTGTGTTCAAAGAAGAGAATTTACCATAGGTGAGGTGAAACATCATACAGAACTGGATGAATGTGAATGATAGTTTTTGGACGAAAATGTAAATAAAATAATTAAATAAAAATTATTTTATTTTCAAATCCTAATAAATCATGAATGGAGAAATAGATTAGAAATATGATACCACTATTGAGTTTATAATGTGGTGTCTACCCTAGGAACAACATAACTTTAGTCGGTGTGGGTATTCTTTGGAAAACCCTGAAAAGGACATGATCATTATTAAATAATTTAAAAATAAATTATTTTGTTGACGTAGTGATGATTTCCCTTAAAAACATCCTTTTATAGAAATCATAGGGATAGACACATATCCCTAGGAACATTGTAGAATCACTAGGGAGATCTTGGAGAAAGAATACTCTCAGGAGAACGATGATGGATAAGAGATCTGTTCATGGACCATCGTGCCAAGGATGTTCGAGGTCTCTCCAACAACATCAACAAAACTATTCATCACCAGTGTTTGATCCATACTTGATGTAAGGAATTTGATCTCATTGTGATTTTATTTTCCATTTTTTCATTCCGTCATTAACACAGACCAAACAACGAACATGTAGATCTATGGTTTGATAGTTCTTGAGGGATGGGCTTGATTTTCATGGATTTGATGGGAGATGAATCTATGTGATTATTCGTACTTCCTACTTCCATCTAAAAAGAATGAATTGATGATGACACAATCAAAGGACCATATCCATTATTTAGGAATTCATGTGAATTATTCTCTCCCCTCAATCTCTCACATTCATTTTACATTATTCACATTATTTGTTTTATTAATGATTTTATGAGTGGATGATTGTATCACCATTGATTTGAGGCGCAACAACCCGAGACCAATGATCTGATACAACAACGATGCTAAGGAGGTGTGATGGAGAATGAATTATGTGATTAAACTGGGACAATGGATCATGGTGGTGGCCGTATGTAGAGGATATGGAAGGTTTAGGTGAGCTGAAATGCGGGTCCAGGCGAGCCACCCGTGGGGTGGCTGGTGGTGAGGGAAGGATGCGGCCGGCGAGACTGGTCCAGGTAGAGTGCGTGGTGGAGTATGAGCCACTGAAAGATTATTTGAAACGTAGTCCCAGATGGACCGCATGGAACCCATGGTGGGGTAAGCTATATGGGAGATATAGGATGTGGAAGTCGTCTTCTCTGAACACGTTGGTTCCTCATTATCCGAATCATGCAGTTGGGTCGACCACGTGCGAGGAAAGGGGGTTGTACCATGCATGTAGGATAGGATGGAAGAGCCAAGCCAGTTCTAAAGATCCCTAGCGGACAAGCCCATCTGGTTGTGCAAGGTTAGACTGGACTGGAAAAATTCTTGTCAGGCATGGTTCGGTGGGTCTGGTCGAACCCTGACCAGACTCGGGTAAGAAATTTTTACAAAAACAGTCATAAATTATAAATTGTGTTTCTGTTTGATGAAATTTTTTCTTGTTGGGAAACATTTTAAGAGGTGTTACTTTTTAAATAACAAAATTATGTTTTTCGGTAATTTAAAATATTACCTAATGTCATGAATAGTATGTTCTCCCAGAATCAACATGTTATGAGCAGAATCTTATGGCTAGCTGTGTCCATGATACTACATGAATTATAGAGACTATGATAATTATAGAGACTGGGTGTCTTATCATGAATAAGATAGTTTTCCCCAATCCTACAAGGATGAGGGTCCTCTAATCACTAAGAGGTACTCCACTTCCGATTTAGGGGCTTGTCCTCGAGACTAAGTTTATTTCCGAGATTGGGTGTCATATCAACACTGAGTGTCTTATCGAGATGGGGTGTCTTACAGAAACTGTGTGTATTATTATAAAAAAGAGTATCCTTCACTATAGATTGAGCTTCTATAGCTATTGGAAATAGTTATAAGGAGTGGACCAATTGAATTGGTGTGAACGATGCTTATATAGGATTTAGAGATCCCTTAACGGACTGAGGAGCGTTCTACTACATTTAGGAGCGACAGAAGTTTCACATGTTCATTAAGGGATGTACTCCCTTAATTAAAGGGAATGGTTGAGGGGTGGGTCTTTTTTCTCTCTGTTCCTATATTGGATACACATTGTGAATGGTTTTGAGTAGTGCTACCTCAACTGTGTGCAGTGTTGAGGGGAATACCTCTTCACTTGAGTTTCTTAACTTGATTTTGGTGGAAAGAGGTAATGACTAGACCCTTGGTGCTGGGAACTAGAACTGGACATAGTAAAATGTTCCCAATGGAGTGAATATCTCATATGGGTTCTATCTGATATGGATGAGCTCAAGGATTCTGTCATAATTTTCATGTTGTAATTTGATCCAATGATCAGAATCATGTTTGTAGCTATACAGTTGGAACCTTTGGATACTTAGCATATGAGATGAGTATATCTGGATGTTCTTGATATATTTTCTGTAGAAATATATATACATGGAGCTAATTGTACCTTGTGTGTTTCTTTGTGTTGTACTTCATGTATTTATTTATGGTGTACTTCGTGTATTTCTTAGTAGTATTCCTTTGCGGTGTCTGGGTTTCCTACGGAGTATTGTTTTACTCACCATTTCATGGGATTTTCATGCATGTTTCATTTATTATGTCGATGATCAATGATTTCATGGAAACCTAGGTGGAACTAGATTAGGTGGTTCTTAGAGATACCCGATAGTTGAGGTGTGCACCTACAGCTTCAAACAACATTCCCAGCTGTCCCTATACATACCCATCAAGTTAGGTTTTCTATAGATGAGTCTTGGGAACTTGTGTGTTCAATTTTATAATCTCTTACTTTTGGTGGGCTTGTATTCTATCTCTATTTACATTCCTATTTTCTACTATTATAATCTTATATTTTTATTCCTATTTGTATTCATACTTGTTTACATAGTGTTTTAACTTTCATCATTTTGGGCTTTTATTTGTGTGTTTTTGTGTGTATATGTACATAAGAAAATGCATACCATTTGTGGTATATGCCTACTTAGTGCTATTGACCAGCCCCAAGTCTATTTAAAGGGGTCATGGGGTATTCACAGTATGTGCCCCTCTAAGATGTGTCCTAACAGACCAAATAATTCACCAATACGAGGTGGAGGATACTTATGATCTTGATCTTGTTCATTTCAAGATAATCAATGCGTTCTGACATCGATCCATCTTTCTTCTTAATCAAAATAGGTTTTCCCTACAAAGACACATATTTCTAGACTAAAATCATGTAATGATTATACTGGATTAGCTTCTTTAATTTTTTTAACTCAATCAAGGGAATTATATATAGGCTCTATGAAATTTGTGAGGCACAATGTATGATATCTAATAAAATATCGACTTCATGATTCTATTGAAGATTAGCAAATTCTTCAAAAAATACTTAAAAAACTCTTGAAAAATATTCATATCATTGATGTGGAGTTTCTCCCCAACCATTCATGATAAAAAACCATTTCGAATCAGAATCAAGACTCATAAAATGGATGTGATTTCCATCGAATGTTCATCTCTCTCATTTCACTGATAGACCATTGTAGGTTGGGAGAGAATATCAAATGTGACATCCCTTCCTCATAAATCGATGTGGGAATTATATAGAGAAATCCCATACATGACTATTATAATATAAAATTCAAACATTGGGAGAATGATATGATTTATAGAATGTACATTCTCTCAAAATTCCACTAGAGAAGAATCATAAAAATGAGATGTGACCATCATGCCATTGGAGGTTTTAACATCTAATTAAACATCTAATCAGGGAGTATGGGAATTAATATTCTTAGAAACTTGTCGTGATATATAGTAATCCACACAATAATGATAAAATAGGTCACTATAGTGTTTGAACATAACTATTAAAACTACAACATTATCATTCTATGTTTTGTCCCATATGAAAATAAGTTATATGATTGTCGAAAATCATTAATAATCATGATCAAACATATAATCAGGAATATCATTCATAGTATTTCTATATCATGATAGCTAAATTTCAATCTATGACTCTGTAGGTTTTAAAAAGGTCATTCATGGTCATTATCTATTCAAATACATCCTTACGGTTCATAATGAATTTGTGAATCTAAAAAACATTTTCTAATGGTGTGTCAAACCAGGCATTCATAAGGCCCATTATGATTCACCATGATAACTTATTTCAAATCCCAATGTTCTCTTCTTTGAGTAATTACACTTGGTAAAAACCATTTCAAATCCACATCAACTTTTAGTATCTATACATGGATGTAATTTCATAGAAACAGATCCCTTTATTAATCACTGAAATTCCAAAAAAATTTATTATACATTGACTTATTAAAGGAAATATCCATATTGTTCAAACTATGTCATTATCATTCTAGTTACAATGGTTAAATAATACTTTTCTATGATATCAACAATATTGAAACTCATTTTCATACATTTTTATTACATATTAATAGATAAATATTCAATTCATTATACAAAAACACACATGAAGACTATAAATATTTAATGTATTTGGAAGCATGGATACATAAAAAACTAGTTCAAACATGAACTTATAAATCTCCGTTAATTTCATCATAACTATAACTATATATTTACTTATTATAATTAATTATATTACCCATATACTAGGTTAAAGAAACATAAGAAAGTGTTATCTTAGATTCTTATTAAGTGTAAATAAGGCAGATATCAATGATCATAAAATAATATAATGGGAACAAGGGTATGGGAACATCATCATAAAATTTGAGAACCATACCCTGTATAAAATAGATCATAATCTCGAGTCATTGAATAAATCTTATCATCATACAAGACATTAATTATAAAGGAATAAAAGAACACAATCAATGAGAGAAAACATTGGTATAAAACATAGATTTGTGGCATGAACAAAAGAATATAAAATCATTTTCATTAAAGTTAAATATCATTTATAAGGATATCATAGTTGATTGGATTCACTTCCACATGAATTGTATTTGATATGGTTTACTCTCAATACTATCATAGAGGAGAGAGTCCCTTACTGAACTGGGTCCACTCCCCATTCAATTCCTTTTTATATCATGATATATCAATCATTACCAACTTCATTTGAGGTAGATATAGGTCTTTCCAACAAATAATGAGATTCATACATATATATTCCATAAAGTCATAATAAATTCATCATATCATAACCCATGGTAATTAAATGGGTTTAAAAAACATTTCATCCTATCATAACCCATGTAAAAGAAATAGGTTTCAAAATCATTTCAACAATTAATAAAAGCATAATATATGGAAAAGGAATGAGTTTCATAAAAAATTCAACATAATCAAAATTATGTATAAAATTAACAATAATGGTATCATTTTATTATATCTATTGTAAATATTTAGTAACATCAAAGGTTTTCCTCAAATATGAAAAAAATATTTTGAATGATCACTTGAATCAATTCTTTTAGAATTTATCCATTTCAATTTGAAATAACTTATTTAAAATATAATAATTTCCGAAATACTAAATACACATTTTCAATTAAAATATAATTTTAAAAACTAAATTTATTTCTTAAATCATTTATTTTTTTAATGGTGGAAAACATTTTTCTTACCATACATTTTAAAGCAATGATTCCTTTCGCATTTTCATTAAATTCAAAAGTACCTTATTTTCGAAAGTGATAGGATGATTTATTTTATTAAAATTTTCGAAAATTAAAACTTGAGTAAAAGAATTTTTATGAAATCATTTTTTTAATATAAAAAATATTATTTAAACAACTTTATGAAAACATAGACATGAAAGATAAATGATTTTCTACCGAAGAGAGAAATAAAGTTGATGTTTTATAAAAAAATATTTTGATCACTTGAGTTTTTAAATTGACAAAAACTAAAAGAAAATGATTAATATTCATAAATAAAAATATTAAAATAATATTCATGAAATTTTTGAGATATATATTATGATATTTTTACATCTAAATAATATTCATAAACAATCCTGATGAATAATGAGATTTTAACGTAAAAATATTTCTACATTGGTAACATTTGAATCATAATCGGCATGAAATAAATAACCTTAGATGGATATTATTATACCATATTTTTTATTAAATGAATCATAGAATACATTAATTCATAGTATATAAACCACCAAAAAGAAACAAGTGGGGATTATGGCATGTGTCCCATGAAAATATAAGAGTTGAAAATCCCTTACCATAAGTGTTGAATTACTTCTTACACATTTGAAACTCGTGTGTAATAAATATAAGTTTATTATAAATAGTTTATAGAAAAAATATAATATATATGATACAATATATTATTTATTTATAAATGTTATTCACATGTTTATTAATAGTTCATTATTTAAATTTCTTTTTCTGGTGGTAGTTGCTTCCTTTTTCATATATGATTTGGTCCTTTTTTTCTGTGTAATTGATTTTTGGTCCATCATATAATTTTTTTAATCAATATATAGATATAATATTAAATCATTATAATCATATTTAAATTCATCCATTAAATTTACTGATAGAAAAATGAATTACACCATGCATGGAGATGGAATGTAGTACGTAGGCATAAACGTTTTTTTTCATTTTTCAATGGATGGAATAAAGAATGGTAAATATTAATTAAACATTAAAAATTAATTTTTATGTCATTAATATCATATATATTATTTAAATATATACCTATTAACATCCATTTCAAAATAAAATGAAAAATGTATCACATAGCTTCGAGGAGGCGGTGTCCAGACGTACCCATGAGCGACGTTATCATTTTTCAATAGATTAGAAGGTAAGAAGGTATATGTGATATAATAATTCCAAAAAATATACATATTTCACAAATATAATATAAATTTTTTAAATACATAAATGTATTCAACAATGGGAGTCGATGATGGAAAAAAAATTAGATCTGTTGGTGAGGTAGTAGTCTACCATACACACGATCAAAAATTTCTTTTCCCATTCGAAGGAAGATAATATTTTTGTAGCATAATATACTAACATAATAACATATAATTAAATTAAATATAATAATTTTAATATATCATAAAATTTTAATAATATTTTAATGATGTGTAAAAACAAAATTTACAAAAAATACACCATTAAAAAATATACATCTTCCTTAGACTAGCTCATTAGGTTTTCAACAAAATCCTTCATAATAGGTTTTTATAATCCAAATAAGTCCTATATGATATGTGTAGGGAAGTAAATGATTTATTTAGGAAGGTATTGGCCAATCCAAAAAGTATTTTTGAGTTTGAATATGAGAGGATGGTGAGTGGCCTATTGTAAATGGTGGAGAGGAGACACATAGAATATTTGAAAAAATATATATATTCCCAAATTTTACACACTCCTAAAAGACTCCAAAATATATTATTATTTATCCAAATATGGGTAAACGTATAAATATGGTCATTTAATATGAATTTTATTTATTTTATATCATTTTAACCCTTATCATTCTAGTTTAACCCCCAAACAAACACATTTAATCCATAACTCTAGTAAATAATGATTACAATATTTACTATTAACTACGATCAATAATCAAGTTCCACTTACTATATAATATTAATTATAATGATTAATAATATGCAATCTATTTAACTAAAATAAATTTAAATAATTGTAATAATTTATTTTTAAATGATTCCTAGTGATTCGAATAAAAAAATATTTTCCATTGAATTATTTTTCATAAGAATGAATGAATAATACTAAAATTAAATATAAAATTTATTCCAATGAACGAAATTGGATTAATCATAAGAAACTTTTACTAAATTTACATTAAAAATATTTAAAAGCAATATTTATCTTTGTAAACTCTTTAAATGAAAAGAATGTTTTCAATAAAAATCATTATATTTAAATAATCATTGAAAAGGTATTCTTTTTCATAAAATTTTCAAAAGATCACTGCATGATAAGTTTGACATGATGATTTAAAAATTGGATTTATATTTTCCATATAAATTTTATAAATCTGGGAAAAATTAATTTTTTTAAGTTTTCACAAAATAAACGAAAATCCTTTTGTGAGAAAAATGTATTTTCGAAGTATATAAAAAAATTTCAAAAAATTTGTTACTTATTTATAAATAAAATTATTTTATATAAAACCATAGTGATAAATTTTAAATATTGGGTTATCATATTAATATCAAAAAATTATTAGGTTGGTTAGAATTTTCATGTTTAAATAATAATATTAATAGTATTTTTCTATTCGTCACAACTCAGTGATTCATGTTATACAAGATATCAAGGAAAATAATTTATTTGATGATCTTTTTTCATAAAATATATGGGTTTTATATTGATGACACATTACGAATGATATATAGAAATAAGGATAGATTAAATTAATTCTCAAATGGTTTTTATTAAATAGGAATGAGAGGTTCTGTCAATTTTTATAGAAAGAGAGGGGAATTATTCACTAATTTCTAAACATGGGTTTTAGACTCTATATGACAAAATAATCAAAATGAAAAACCATACCATGGTTTTCCGCCCACGGTTTGTACCATATAGTAGTGGTTTTAAATATTTTATAAGGATATTAACCAAACACATTAAAAATAATCTGCTTAGTAATGTGGAAGTGATTCATGTTTGTAATGAATTTATTTTAAAACATGAAAATATAATATTAGTGTTGGAGGATTAATTATGGGTTTATAAATATCTTCATATAACATAAAAATACATTATTTTAATTAGTAATTTTTTTTCATGGATGCGATTTATATGATTTATTAAATATCTTGTTGGATGTTTTAATGTCATAATACATACAACATATTTATACAATATTTAACTTTTACCCAAAAAATCAACACACTTATGAAGTTATGAAAAATTAACCATATGAAAATTAATGATGATTATTTTCATAACAGTATTTATTATTCATAAATATTTTGTTAAATATTTTAATTTATACATTTAAATCCAAATCCACATTGATGGAAAAAATATTGTTTTATTGACAATAAATTTTTTCTTACCCTTAGAAAGATTACATTAGACTACATTAAATTATATAATAATTTGAATATAAATAATATTATTTAATAAAGATATTCTATGGAAACACTATTTGTTTAAAAATTATTTAATTTATAAAAAATAGTGCTTTAATTGAAAAAGGTTTTTATAAAAATATTTCTTTTTCATCATCTCTAATTTTAATCAACTCATATAAAATTTTAAATATAAATTAATAATGGAAGGGGATAAAAATATTAATTATTGTATAGAACATAATAATTAAAAACACATACAACTTGGTTCTAGATACATTACCCCTTATTAAACAATATTATTCCCTAATAACAAGGCATGTGATGGTGGGGCTTTCCTGGTGAGGCTCTGTGAATATGGTTTAGGATGTGAACAAGATACACACGAAACTCTAAATAAAGGTTTTTTGATTCATTAGTTGTTGAATCATGGATTTGGATTATATATTTTCAAATATTAGTGACCCCATCTACCTCATAATATTTGATAAATGGTCATCATAGGGTATGAACCTACTAGTCGAGGCCATCGCTCCTTCATTTTTTTTAAAATAGACTTTATCATAAACAATAATATAATAATATCAATGGTCACTCTAAAATAGATTTATTATCGATGTTTATGATTCTTAATAGTATTTTGAATCTGAAAGTCTATATATAATGGGCTAAAATAATCAAATAAGTTAATTTTTTCTATAAATCCATTACATTTTAAGGAATTTATTCGTTTATAAAGGGAATTTCGTTTATAAACTTTTTTATTAAATTATTCCTCCATTTCTAAATTTCCCCTTGAAATTAAATTTCATAATCTAAAATAGTTGAGGGAACTTAATTTTCATCACATTTTCTAGTTCCCCAGTCACCCCCGTAAACATGTGGTTCCCTCATATCACTTTAACCAAGTGAGTTTTCTTATTTCATAGAATATATTCTCCATGATCTATGATCTTCAATGTATTGTCCTCAAATGAATGATAGTTCTCAATTCCTATGACCATTGTATTCAGTACATGTAAGGGGTCTGGTATGTACTTCCTCAATAGGGATATGTGCAAAAAATCTTATACTTGAGATATTTTAGGTGGATGTGTGATTCAATATGACCCCACTCTGATGTGATTTTGTATCTCATAGGCCTCAATATATCATGGAATTTGCCTTCTATTTTTACTAAGCCTCATACTAATATTCCACAATGATATATGAAGGAACACCTTATCTCCAACCTCAATCCCCATGTATGAATGATGATTTTATTTAAATATTTTCTATCAACATTGCATATATTTCATATTGTTTTGATTTTTTTGAACCATCAGGGTCATCTCATGTATGTTATCCAGACACATAAGCTTATTCTCTCCAGCATCATCCGAATATGATGGATTCCAACACCTCTCTCTATATAAATATTTATGATGTTCAAATTGAATAATAGATAAAATTAATTGTTATATAGGAACTGCAATAGTGGTTGTAATTAATAACAATATCCTTGGAAATACACTATATATGGACCCAACATAACCCTAAGATTTTGAATGGTTCTCTGAGGCTGACCATCCATCTGAGGGTGATAAGTATTACTAAAACATAGCTCAATATCCAGTTCTTTCTAAAGTCTTATTTAGAACCTCATGATAAAACTAAATCATGATAAGATACAATGAAGATTAGTACACTATGAATTCTTACCACTTCCCTTATATATATCAAACTGAGTTTTTTAGGAGAAAAATATTCTTGGATTATTTTGAAATGTTCCATCATTTTAGGGATGTTGACTTCCATATAGATGAAGTTGTTGAAATTTTATGTTTTGGTATTTTTCCAATTAAATATATTATTTTTCTCCATTTCCATAACACTATGGTACATTATTTCATCCAACAAATAAACATCTATCATTCAACCTTTACTTACAAGAAAACTAATAATTGAGATAAAAATTTTATAGTATCCCACTTTATGTCATAGGCACAAATGTTTTTACTCATATATTTTACAACTAAGTGATTCCTGAGTGAATAAGTAAGTATGATCTATGAACATCATCCAAAAGATACCTCCTCAAATCCTATTTTTATGGTACACATATTTGGGTTCCATGATTTATAACTCTATCTTTAGCAACATGGAACTATAAAATATTATCTTCAATTTTCTGTACGAATTCAAAATATTCTTGGGCCTCCATGATCCACTCAATAATGTATGTTCATTATTTTATTTGAGTAGTTTAGTATGAAGAAACTTTTATTAATCACATGTTAATCCTCTTTATATAAAATAATATTGGATCCCTTGTAATCCTCATCATGGATTCAACTATCGGATCCTTTCTACATAAAGCATTTCTCACACCATTGAAATTATCATAATGGTAATGGATTGAAAAATCATAGTCCTTGATCACATATAAAATCCTTATTTGTATCATATTCATATGTTTTGTGTGAATATTAAATTAAGACTTTTATGATATGTATATATGTCATACTTCCCCTCGTACAGATAACATCTCTATTTTCTCATAGAAAAGATCTATTTAACAAATTCAGATCATGAATTGGGTTTTTAGTATAATTAATTAGTGGGTAGAATATTCTATCACTTTTTATTTTTTATGAGTACACAATGCCAGATCTTTTTCGAATCCTCAATGTAGATCAAAAATACTTCCCCACTATTGGTTACTATGGGCACATGTGTGGTGATTAGTATCTTCTTCAACTATTTAAATAAATCCTAAAATAAATAATTATAGGAAAAATGACTCAGTATCTAGTTAAATTGGTTATTGTTTGTTTTATCACCATAATTTTCTTAGAAATCTATTACAGTACCCAACTAATGCAATGAAACTATTGATATTCATCACAAATATTTGCCTAAATCATTCATCAATTAGCTCTAATTTTGGAGGATCCAAAGATATCCCTTTTGTGGAGATAATTTTCTCCATGAATTTTACCTTATCTATAAATAACACACATTAAATAGATTTTAAAAAATATGTTTCATTCCAAAATTTCTTTAGTATAGAAATAAAATTCTCCACATGTTCCTCATTTATTTTTTAGTAGATAAGAATATAATTTATAATGACTATAAAAAATTTGTTTAGGTAATCCCTAAAGACACTATTAATTATGTACATGAAGATATATAGATTATTATTGAGTCCAAATGGAATCACTATGAATTTTTGGTGATCATAACTTTTATGAATAGAAATATTCGGGATATCCTCCTTCACCTTTACCTAATAATGTTCTTACTGATGATTCACCTTGGAGAAGTATTGGGGTCAATGTTGGTAATCAGAAAATTCATAAATAATGGTAGAGGGTACTTTTTCTTCGTCATGATCTTATTTAATCATTATAATAAATATAGTTACTCATTAAACAATCCTTCTTCTTGAGGAAATGGACTGGTGAGCCCAACAGTGAAACACAATGTCAAAAAATAGTTTATTAAGTTTCTCATGTAACTACTTATTCAGATATTCAAGTTCAAAAGTTGGTATTCTATATGTACTCTTGGATATTAGAAATTATATGGATAAACTTTTGATCAATAACTGAACGTCATTTCTTGGAGGAAGACCATTCAATTGTTGGGGAAACATATCATTATATTCAACTATAATGGGCATGTTACCAAGGATGATATTTTACGAAATCACAATCATTTGAGATCGATACATTTTCTCATAATGTAATAATATCAAATATTGAGGTGATGATTCCAAAGAATATTCATCTTCATCCTTGACCATTTATAGAATCAGATGGTGATTTTAGATAATGTGGTTGATTTCCTTCTCTCATAGATTAATAATGTCTCCACATATGGACATCCAATCCATACCAAGAATTTAATCGAATTCCCTTAAAGGGAGTATCTGAAGGTTTTAGAGAAAATTAACCATAAAATTATGAAAATAGATGAGAAATGTTATTTGTATGCATCAATTGACCCATTTTTCATTGTCATTAATAACTCAACATCCATTTTTTGGGGTACTGAATGAATTTTTATACTGAAAATGAAAGATATAAAATAATGAATAGAAGCATAATGTTATAATTCATTATCCATGAATGAATAAATATAAATCATGTCACCACTTCATTTTTGATATCAACCTCAATAGTTGTGATGGAATAAGCTTATCCTTAATCTATATAACATATAGTTTTTTTGGTTTGTTGGCATCGAAAAACCTAGCCATAGTGCAATATTTCTAACATTCTATTCCATTTTATCATCCATATCTATACCCAATATATTTTCTTCTTAACCTCCATACCATCACATTGATGTTATAAACTTGACTCCATAAAGGGGTTAATTTATCCTCCTAATAATGAATGTGTCTATCAAAATTTCATCACTATGATACAGAAAACTAATGATAAGTATGTCTCATCATATCCTCAAGTTCCCATGTAGCATCCTTAAGCTGGTGGTTTCACCACAAAACATTAACTCAGTCAGCGGTCTTGATCCATAAAACATTCTCACTATGAACCATAATCTCAATAGATTTTTCTTATAAATAAGGATTGTGGTCTAATGGTTTGAAAATTGAGTTTTGTATGTGTGATAGTGCAGGTATGCACTTCCCTAGGAAAGATACATGAAACAAATCATGGTCTTGAGGATGGTTTGGTGGAATCACTGAGTGATATGCTACTATATGTACTTGGTCAAAACTAAGGGAGGGAAAATATACATTTGGATCAGATTTCCTTTAATTCTAAATCTTATTACCCTAATCAGTGTATAAATTAATAGAAAAAAATTCTCACTAACAATAAACTTCAGACCTCATTAATGATTAACATCATAACTTTTATGTTGACCTTGTATAGACCTTATGTGTTACTAAATGAATCTAACATTCTATTCCATTTTATCATCAATATCTATACCCAATATATTTTATCTTAATATTCATCCCATCACATTGATGTTCTACACTTGATTCTATAAAATAAATTCATAATTATTCATCTAAATAATTAATTGAAAGCTATTTTTATATAACAACTAAACTAGAGAATTATATTGATCTAAACATCATTTGAAATCCATTTAATGATATATAAGAATATATTATAGGGTTTTAATTGTTTTGATCGAATGAAAATTAATATGATGGTGATAAAAAATTATAAAACTCAACATTTTATGAAGAAATTTTTGAATAATTTCCTAGATCATTTAGAAAACCATCATATCTCAATCAGATACAATATAATGTTTCTGTCAATAAAAGTATACTACATTTTAATGTATATCTAAGAAATATGAACTGAATAGAAATTCTTTTTGATTATAATGTAGTGTGCCAACTTTTTAAGGAAATTGACTACAACCTATATATCCTTATTCCATTTTTATATTTTTGGAAGCTTGGTGAAAAAATCTATAGTGATAATTTTCCATTTTTATTCTAGTATGGGAAATAATTATAAAACCCCCATAGAATTTTATCTCTGAGACTTAACTTTCTAACCTATTGAGTAGTGAGATACAAATAATACAATATCTCTCTTCATTCCATCCAACTAGAAATACTCATTCAAATATCTATACATCATATTTACTTCATGGATGAATTATGAATGGAGAAATATGTGATATTCCTAATAGATAATTCTTAAACTTGGGTATAGATTAAAAAATAAGCAGTTCAATATCCTTATCATTCCATCATAAATTAGGATAAACTCTGGACCAATTCTCAACTTCTTCTATAGCTCCACATTTTCCATCTGATTCTGTTTGATCATTACATGTATAGATGGTTGAGAACTCATTTTAGGAAGATAATATTTCTCCCATTTCTTCAATATTTATAGGTCTATCCTTTGAAAATCCGTATAAATTGAGACTTTTCTATCCTCTTCATAGATAATCTAGAATGATAATTTTGACTAAAAGCATCATCCCCCTTATTTATTTTCATAGGTTTCTAATGTTTCAAGAAATAATAATAATTAATTAGTTCCAAAAATCATCTCTGGTAAATATGTAACTATTTCTATGTGAATATGTTCTTTATTATTTTATTATTAGTATATATAGAATTTATTTATCCAAAAATATAATTCCTCCATTTCTTTAATGAAACAATACCACATATAACTCTAAATCATGAGTTGGGTACTTTTGAAAATGAACCTTAAATTATAATGAGAAAAAATTGATCACCATATCATTCTAGATGAGAAGGAACCCCAATACTATATTTTAAGTGTCATTATATATTAAATCCCCTTCTCCAATACATGATAATGTATGTTTAGGTGCCCTGACTAACCTTTTATTCACTTCTTAGAAATTTTCCTCACATTCATCCATCCTTAAGAAATTGGTTCCCTTATAATTGTACTCCGTGAGTGTATTATATAATCATGAGAAAATATCCAAAGACCATAGATAATATCCAACAAAACCATGAAAACATAATATTATAGTCAAAGTGGTTTTTTGGGCCAAATTTCAATAACTTCAGTCATTGGTGGATCCACCGATATACCCTCTCTTGAGATTAAATGACCCAAAAAATTCGTCTTTTAATTGCCAAAATTCACACATTGTTAATTTTTCAGAGATTTTATCCTTCCTTAGTGCCTTGATTATAATTCACCAGGGTCCCTTATTCTATTCCTTACACATTGAATATATACGAATATATTCAATAAGGAAATGCATAAATATATCATAGTAATATATAAGGATTTTTTTCATTAAATCCAAAATTATAATTGGGGAATTAGTAATATGAAATGACATAACTATATACTCATAGTTTCAATAACTTGTACATAATTTTTCATTGTTTATAAAACCCCTCTTGACCATCAATTGATAATATCATGAATGATGATCAATTATGGAAATCTATTGGGATATGCACAGTTGATCAAAAATGTCATCAATATGGGGTAGATGATACTACTTCTTGAAATTGATCTTCTTGTGATTTTAATAATAAATTTAGAGTAACATTTAGACATAATTATTATTTAAAAAATAATATGTTCACACCAAGGTGACACGCTTGCTGAATTAATCCCTAGTCAATGTTCTCCTGGAGTTTCTTTTTCAATTCATACAACTCAATCAGATCCATTCTATAGGTAGTCTATGAAATTATTGAGGAACTAGGTATGAGTTATATTGAGAAATAAATATCATGAATTGGTTGAATAATGGGAAATTATTTTTGAAATGAATCAAAAACTCCCAGAAAATAGAAATATCATTGATCTTGAGTTTCATACAAACAATCTTTGATAAACTACCCTTTTGACAATAAATCAGGACCTTTAAATTGGATTTTATTTCCATCGAGTGTTATTATCTATTATCACAATGATTAATGCCTATATGTTGGTTTGGAATATCAACCACAAAATACCATATTTGTAAATTGATCTTGGATTTATGTAGATAATTAAAATACAAGCCTACGATTACATCAATTTCAACCAGAGGGATAATAACATTATTTATAGGAAGAAAATTCACACAAAATTAATTTGCATAAGAATCATATGATTTTTTTTATGTTTATAATTCAATATATAATCATTGTGATAAAATATTTATAAACATAGAAAATTATACATATATAAAATAATTAGTAGATCCATAGTCAAATAAGACATTTACAATTCTAGAGTGGATAATAAGTGTACCTTTAAACGTGTCATTATCATACCCATCATCATAAAGAGTGATCATATGATATTTCCATTTATCTATTGGATTAATAGGTTGATGACATTTATCATCATCATTTATATTTTAATTAGGAATTAGTTATGATACATCCCATAAACCTATCATTTGAATCATTGGAGTGTGGGTGGGGCATTCTATGGAGTTGTATCTCTATTCACATTATTAGCTAACTTCTTCCCATCAATTTAGTATTCTATTTCATGATGATGTTCCTTTCCACACATAAACCATTTCCCAATCCCCTTAATACAATTTTATCCATTTTTTCATCCACACATAGAGCATAAGGAAAAGGTCATCTTCTTCACTTCATGGTTTTTAGAGATTCTATTGAATTTAATATTTCCATTTTTACCAAAACAGTGAGATTGATGGGTATATCTAATATCCATTTCCACATTAATGTCACATTGAATTATTTATTCATTTAAATTAAATCCCCTTATTTATAATACCCTTCAGTGACTTGGTTTTATTCCATTTATGAATCCATCATCCTCACATTCATATTGGAAGATAATACAAGAAGCATAACATAGAAATCTAGCAATGTTTTGTAATGATAGATTCATCATATTTATGTCTTAAAATAAGTAATTACTTTACTATTTTCTTAAAAATATTATGGGGGATGTACTTATTGAAAAATAATCACTTAATTTCATCCCACTCTATAGAGTAAATTATTTCATGTTCCCTCATATTTCTCATAATATTATATCATTGTCTGATTCATCATCAAAATAATATACAACCAAAATAAATTTTTCATGATCTGAATGGTGAATAATAAAGAAAATATTTTTTATAGTAATGATATGTTTCTCAGTTACTAGTTAAGCAACAGATCCACTAATTGATTATGTGAATTTCTAAATAAAGGACTCAATTGAAAATAGTACCCTCTTTTTCTTGTTTAGAAGCTCGACATAATTAATATCATGAGAATATTGTGTGATCATAACAAAATTATTTTTCATTCCACCTCCCATAAAATTTTATTTCCCAATATCAAAAGCGTTCCATTTTCTATAACATCCATCATTAACATTTTTCATTTGGGTTCCATCCTTTGATTGAAACCAACACACATAGTGGGAGAAATAACAATCTTATTAGGAAACCACATGATCATGAAAATAAATTATAGGGAATCTTAAATAATTGCACCATTTTTATATATAATAAATAATTAGGTTTATCTAAGTCCATTCATTTGCAACCTTTATTGAAATCCTTCATAATGCTTCACTATGATTTCCTGGACATCCAATGTATATAAACCAAGAATGTTAGACCAGGTGTGTAGTGAGGCTTGTTGTCATGCACCAGGTGTCACACCCTGACCTTTATTTCTTTTTTATTTATTTAATTCTTGGCTTCGGGTTCTCGCGCCAAGGTCCGGGCTAGATCCTGGATTAATTTTTTTTGTCGTTTAATACATTTAGCGGGTTTCGAGCCCATGCGTGGTCACCGCGCGGTAGGTGGTAGCTGCACGATTGCGACAGGTGCTTGTGCGGGAGCCCAATCAGACTGCGTTGACGCGTGAAATTTTGCGTGAGCATTTCTTTAGGTCGTGCGATGAGTGAACAGGTACCCGGTTTCCAGAATTTGGTAATTAATTGGATTATGTTTAAAAAAATGTTGTTAAAAATAATAATATTATGTTATTGTTATTATTATTGTAATTATTATTATTCTTTATATTATTGTTATTATTATTATTATTAGTTTTATTATTATAACTATTTTTATTTTATTATAATTGAAACAAATTCTAACCCTAGTTCTACCCACATTCGGCGCCTCTTTTTCCTCTCCCCCTACCCGCGGCGCTCCCCCTCTGCGCGATCCACACACCCCAGCCTCGCCACACTTGCCCGGGATCCCGGTCGGCCGACCTTGCCCTCCTGAACTGCCACCTACCTTACACCGCTCCCGGTTTCCCACCGCCGAGCCTCTCCTGGTGCAGCGATGCCGCACTCGCCCCTACCGCGCTAGCCTCCAGCTCCCGGCCAGGCCGCCTCTAGCCTCCATCCACGCCACCTGCCTGCCGACCAGACCCTTATCCCCATGTCGTGCTTGCCTCCAGCTCCCAGCCAGGCCGCCTCCGGCCTCCTTCTGCGCCACTTCCCCACCGACCAGACCCTTAGCCCCCTGCCGCGCATGCCTCCACCTCCTGACTAGGCTGCCTTCCGCCCTCGTTCCGCACCCCCCCCCCTTCGCTGACGCCCCCTCAGCGCACCCTGGCCGGAACTCCTAGCTGACAGCCGCCTCACCCCCTGGATCTCGTCTGCCTCTTACCCACACCCTCCAGTGCACCCTCACCTCGCCAGCCTGCCTTGCCGACACCCCCTTCTGGATGACCTTCTCTCCATCACACAACCTCCCCCATTTGGTTAAGTTCCTTATCCTTCTTTTCAGTTTTTTTCTTCCGACGGTAATATGATTCGTTTGGGGTCATTTTTTAATCACTAATTTGTTTGAATTATTTTTTAGGGTCTATTTTCAGTTCACATGTGGTGGGTTTTAGGTGCGATTGGAGATTCACACATTTTTTGGGAGTTCCTCCTTCTAAGGTTGGTGGTTCCTCGCTTAACTGTTATCTGATGAATTATTTCTCTTCTTAAATTAATTTGGATTTTTTATTCATTGGTTTGTTTAGTGAGAATCTAGTTTTAATTGAAGTTGATAATTTTACATGATATATGTGTTTTTTTTGGAACAGCAATGCTGAATTGTTTATTTACATAGCACAAACCTTGCAGTTTGGGTGTTGGTTTAGCATCGATGTGCGGAGAGTCATAAAAGATGTTTTGAACAGGTTTTGGTGTGTTCTCCTTGTTTCACACCCTTGAAATTAATTTTTAATTAGTTAATAATGTTCATTAACCTGTTTAAATGATTTATCAAGCCTTTCATGTGATGCAGATTCAGGTGTGAAATAGTTCTTGGTGTAAGTTTAGTTTCAAAAGGGGGATTTTATGTGTATCTTGGTGTGAAGTCTTTTTGGTTTTTCTTCAAATGATTTAATAAATAGTTTAGGGATTTATTGAATTATTTGGATGGCGCAAAAGTTATTTTTTTGAAAGTGTTGAATATGCGTTTGTTTTTAAAGTAGTGTGTTTATATAAAATAAGATATTTTTTTGGTGCAAACCCTTTTTGCGTCACTTAGTGGTGATTCATAAATGGTGCAAGAAGTCCATTAAATATTGTTGATGGAGCGAGTTGTGTTTTGAAGTTATGTCGATCTAGTCCTTTTGTGCGGGTTATTGTTTGGTGTGTTCTAAGTCAGTGGCTATGTGTTCTTAGTTATCGTGCGTTTGTTGCAGCGTGTCAGCGAGAAAGACCCATGGTACTTCGGTCGTCGGCTTGCCCATGTTTGTGCATCTGTACGAGGCGTGATGTGCCCTTATGTTTGGATAGCGAGCCGAGGTAGGTCCCCCATTGCACTCACCTTTAAATTTATAATTTTTTAATTGCTTGATGTTTTGTTAATTTTAATGAATGATAAATAATATTAGATAATAAAATTTTAAATGATTATTTAGTGTGAAAAGAGCCGTTTATTTTATACCAAACACTTGGAACATTTTCTTGATGGGCAGACACCCAGTTTTGAAAGAATTCCTATTTGGTCTTTAAACTTAATTCACAAAATTTCAAACGTACTTCTATTTTTAAAGATAAATGATTTATTCTGAAAAAGTGTTATGAACTTTTTGAGAAATGAGGTTTTACTTTAAAATTGCTGAAGGCCCGTTTGGAACTTTAATAAAATAAATTATTTTGGAAAACCCACTCGGGGGGTGATCTTTGGTGTGTGTTGATTGTGTGAGCTGTATGTGATGTTTGTGCATCGTGACTGATTAATTTACATTGTGGACGCACCCCCTTTTTATTTCTCGTGTTGACATGGGAACCTGGCATATTGAGTGAATTTTCTGAGAACGATTGCTGCACTAGTTTAGACCACGCACTGGCTAGTGGCCCCATAGCAGGGGAATACTGAGTTATTGCTGCTATGGGGATTGGGCCCCTCGGTTAGGCCATGCAGGGCTATGCTGGGTAGTAGTATGGGCGTTATGACATCATCGAGTTAGGGCATGCCTTCAAGATGAGTCAGATGTATATAATGTTCTGGATTATTCATGATCTCCTAGGTTCGACCCATGTTTCTTTTATTGTTTACTTGTGTGTGGCAGAGGATTGAGAGGTCTTGTTCGGTTGCTGACCCATGTGTGCCACCTTTACCATTGCCCTTAGTGTGTGTTGTGTGTGATTCTCCTTTTGACTAACAACTAAAGTTTGGATTTCTAAATTGTTCGCAAAATGTTTTAAAAATTCAATGGACCTATTTCTTTCAACATTAAACTTGTTCTAAATTAAAAAGGGCAATGGACTGTTACTTGTTTTAGAAATGAATGTGTGTGGAAACCATATTTTAAATAATTTAGTTCATACCTTGAATTGATAAATTCTTTATTTATTGTTATGTGAATTTGGAATAGAATTAGTCGGGCATACCTACTGAGTTTTAATACTCACGCCTATAGTGTTTTCCTGTTTTTAGTTCTGTTTCAGTTTATAGATTCTGTTGTTCGCTTGAGCGACGTTGGTTGTGGTTTTGGAAGGTGACCCAAGGGGTCACGTGGTGTTTTAGTCATGGTCAGGTTAGTGGCGTTGTTGGTTTCTCTTTTTTTCATTCATTTGTTCCATTTATTTCTGCTTATTAATTTATTTTTCTGTTGGGCCAAATCATTCCCACCTATTTACTTTTGATGCCCGACACTAGTTGCCAGCCCGTGAGGATCGGGACCGCCCTTCGGGCCATGTCGTGAGCCGGATCGGGTGACCGGTTCAGGGTCGACCTAGGTTGGTTTGTGACAAAATGGTATTACAGGCAGGTTCTTATTATTTGGGGTGTCTGGTAGATGGATATTAGGTGTGTCAGGACTCGAGAGGTAGGTACGAGATGGACGTCATGAACACTTGCCCGTTTCGCACCTCGAGTCGCCAGGGATAGTCCGGGAATTGAGTCTTTGTTTCATTCTGGTTTTTTTGGATTGAGGGATGACAACGGAGGTAAACAGATGTTACATTGTGATCTCACATGGGGTAGTGACCCATGTGGAGTCCGAGTACACAGTTTGAATTCCTCCAAGTTGTTGACGCATACTTGGGGCATGAACCACTACCATGTCTCCAGGTTAAGTTTGACCTCTATTCCCTCACTCCGGTGGTTTGATGTAAGTTGACTTTCATTTTTGTTCTGGTTGGTGTAAGTGCGTTTTTGGAAATGAAAAAGGGTTTTTGAAAATGGGACTGATTTCTTTTAAATGACTTTAAATTTATGAAATGGGTTTTAAAACTGAAAGCCTTCGGTTTGGAAAACCGTTGTTTGCATGGAAAGTGTTTGAGAATGGTTTGGGGTGAAACCTCAGGTACTCCTTATGAATGTTTGAACATTTGAGAGGATGCTTGGAGAGTTCATGTTGGTGTGTATGAAAGAAATTGGATGAAGACACGTGCAACGGTTCATGGGATTACCTGGTAGTATTTGAAATTAAACGCATGACCCTATTTTCTAAATTGTCTTTTAAAGAGGAAAATGAATTTTTAATGTGATTATGGTTTGAAAAGTGTATTTGGTATTTGGGAGAGTGGTCATGAAAGAAAGCAGTTTTGAAATCATAAAGAAAAAAAGTGGTCTTGGAATCTAAATTGAAACAGGAACTTTGGACAGGGAATTTTGGGTTGTGTTTGCGGTTGTTTTTTTATTTTTGAGCTATTTGTCTTGGATGAATATTCTTTCTTTGATGTTTCTTTTATTGCTATTGGTTTTCGCTTGGTGTTATATATCTTTTTCAGAAATGCCGCCCAGAAAGGTCCCCAGAATTTTGATGAGTCATGCCCAGTTTTTGGTCTTTCTCAGACATTGTCTGTCCTTCATGGTGATTGGAGTCTATTAGAGAAAGTGGAGTGGCTTGAAGAGGTCGAGCACGTCTTTAGGGTATTGGGAACTCCCAAAACTATTACAGTACATGTTGTCCTGGATTTGTTCAAAGGACCAACTCTGGACGAGTAAGTGTTGTTCGCCCCACCATTACTGCAAGTTGGGATGATGTGGTGTGTCTTCAAAGTCATCTTCGTTCAATGGTTTATACTTCTGGAGGTGAAGACGAATAAAATGGAAGAGCTCATGCGTGTTCAACATGTCCAGAAAATGGTGAAATCGTGTGTTGACCATTTCAAGGATCTTGCGTCTCTTTTTCCGGGGGTAGTGTCGTAGGACTAGATGAATACTTCTCCCTTCCTCAGGGGTCTTCGTCCAGAGATCAAGGAGCGAGTCCTCCCTTTTTGGGAGCATCACTTTTGAGAATATGGTGCATAAGGTGTTCTTAGCTGAGTTGGTCTCCGGGGCGCAAACGGTTGGCGATGCACCATATCCAGTTGCTCGTGAAGGTCCCTCATCTGACAAGCAGAGTGTGTCTGGTAAATTTATTTCTAAAGAGTTCCTTGCGGTGACTCTAATTTCTAGTTAGACGGACCTTCTAATGGTGTACCTCCAGTATGGATGTTTAGGGAATACGAGCCGTCATGTCACACCCCACTGAGGACGCACCATCATGGTAGTTTTCGGGCTCATCTGAAGATGTTTTGCAGGAAACTTCGCACGAAGAGGACGCTGTGATCGGAGAATGACAGGGTCTGACTGTGAGGCAGGAGATGCTTCAGCTATAAGAGCCCCAGCCACAGGTCTCGGGGAGAAACTCGTGCACAGTCAGGAGTTCACGGGGGTGTGAAACCTTGGTTCAGGTATTGTGTTTCGTGTTGGCAGTGGAGCATTTAAAGTCTTTTCATCCATTCTTTTTCTTCTGTTAAAGTTTTGATGTTGTTGAAAGTTCATTGTTTCGCAGTGGAGTTATGACGAACATGCTCTATTGTAATCTAAACAGTTTGGTTGCCGGGTTAGGGTTTTCTTTACTGTGTGTTTTTTTAAGAGAGTGAGTGACCCTTGTATGGGTCAATCTTGGTTTAGCAGTGTGCGTTTGGAGATGTAAGTGCCTGGGGAGGAGTCCAGGCTTGCGATTATGCTCAGGATTACCATTTGGGTTAAGTTCTATTCAAAGGTTTTTCTCTAGTGTTTGGACTTTCTTTGGTCCGAGTCGAGAGTTCCAGCTTTTGGTGGAGGTGTTATTTCGCTCGTGCTATAGGGGTTAGTTTAGATCGGCTGGGAGTTCCCACATCGACCCCCTTCCCGGGGTGGTATGTCGGGTGTTAATGTTTGCGCATTAGTTGAGCTCTTGTGGTGGGGATAACCCTCTCGTGTTCTCCTATTCTCTCGTATTGTGGTTTCTTTTGGTCTTAGTCGGGCATGGAATCTTGTTTTGTCTATTTTTAGCCGAGTGACTTTCTGGGGGCATAAAGTGTCTATGGTGGGGAGAGTTGTCACACCCCGACCTCTATTTCATTTTTATTTATTTAATTCGTGGCTTCGGGTTCCCGCGCCGAAGTCCGGGCTAGATCCTGGATTAATATTTTTTTGTCGTTTAATACTTTTAGTGGTTTTCGAGCCTGTGCGCGGTCACCGCATGGTAGGTGGTAGCTGCACGATTGCCACAGGTGCTTGTGCGGGTGCCCAATCGGACAGCGTTGAGGCACGCAATTTGCATGAGCATTTTTCTAGGTCGTGTGATGAGCGCACGGGCACCCAGTTTCCAGAATTTGGTAATTAATTGGATTATGTTTTAAAAAAAGGGTTGTTAAAAATAATAATATTATGTTATTGTTATTATTATTTTAATTATTAATATTCTTTATATTGTTGTTATTATTATTACTATTAGTTTTAATATTATTACTATTTTTATTTTATAATAATTGAAAAAAATGCTAACCCTAGTTCTACCCACATCTGGTGCCTCTTTTTCCTCCCCCCCTACCCGCGACGCTCCCCCTCTGTGCGATCCACACACCCCAGCCTCGCCACACTTGCTCGGGATCCCGCCCGGCCGCCCTATCCCTCCTGAACCGCCACCTACCTTCCGCCCCTCCAGGTTTCCCATCGCCGAGCCTCCCCTGGCGCAGCGACGCCGCACTCACCGCTGCCGCGCTCACCTCTAGCTCCCGGCGAGGCCGCCTCCGGCCTCCTTCCGCGCCACCTACCCACCGACCAGACCCTTATCCCTTGTCGTGCTCGCCTCCAGCTCCCGGCCAGGCCGCCTCCGGCCTCATTTCAGGCCACCTGCCCACCGACCAGACCCTTATCCCCCTGCCGCGCTCGCCTCTAGCTCCCAACCAGGCTGCCTTCATCCCTCTTTCCTCACCCCCCCCCTTCGCCGACGCCCCCTCAGCACACCCTGGCCGACACTCCTAGCCGAAAGTTGCCTCACCCCCTTGATCTCGTCTGCCTCCTAACCACACCCTTCGGTGCACCCTCACCTCGCCAGCCTGCCTTTCTGACACCCTCTTCTGGCCGACCTTCTCTCTGTCACACAACCTCCCCCATTCGGTTAAGTTCCTTATCCTTCTTTTGAGTTTTTCCCTTCTGATGGGCATATGATTTGTTTGAGTTCACTGTTTAATCACTACTTTGTTTGAATTCTTGTTTAGGTTCTATTTTCAGTTCACATGTGGTGCGTTTTAGGTGCGATTGGAGATTCACACAATTTTTGGGAGTTCCTCCTTCCGAGGTAGGTGGTTCTGTGCTTAAACATTATCTGATGAATTATTTCTCTTCTTAAATTAATTTGGCTTTTTTATTCATTGGTTTGTTTAGTAAGAATCTATTTTTTAATTGATGTTGATACGTATACATGATATATGTGTTTTTTGGGAACAACAGTGCTGAATTGTTAATTTACATAGCACAAACCTTGCAGTTAGTGTTTTGGATTAGCGTCGATGTGCAGAGAGTCATAAAAGATGTTTTGAACAGTTTTTGGTGTGTTCTCCATGTTTCACACCCTTGAAATTAATTTTTAATTAGTTAATAATGTTCTTTAACCAGTTTAAATGATTTATCAAGCCTTTCATGTGATGCAGATTCGGGTGTGAAATAGTTCTTGGTGTACGTTTGGTTTCAAAAGGGGGATTTTATGTGTATCTTGGTGTGAAGTCTTTTTGGTTTTTCTTGAAATGATTTAATAAATAGTTTAGTGATATATTGAATTATTTGGATGGCGCAAAAGTTTTTTTTAAGTGATTAATATGCGTTTGTTTTTAAAGTAGTGTGTTTATATAAAATAAGACATGTTCTTGGTGCAAACCCTTTTTGTGCCACTTAGTGGTGTTTCATAAATGGTGCAAGTAGTCCATTAAATATTGTAGATGGCGCGAGTTGTGTTCTGAAGTTATGTCGAGCTGGTCCTTTTGCGCGGGTTGTTGTTTGGTGTGTTGTAAGTCAATGGCTATGTGTTCTTAGTTATCGTGCATTTGTTGTAGCGTGTCAGTGAGAAAGACCCGCGGTACTTCAGTCGTCAGCTTGCGCATGTTTGGGCGTATGTGCGAGGCGTGATGTGCCATTATGTTTGGACAGCGAGCCGAGGTAGGTCCCCCATTGCACTCACCTTTAAATATAGAATTTATTAATTGCTTGTTGTTTTGTTAATTTTAATGAATGATAAATAATATTAGATAATAAAATTTTAAATGATTATTTAGTGTGAAAAGAGCCGTTTATTTTATAGCGAACACTTGGAACATTTTCTTGACAGGTGGACACCCAGTTTTGAAAGAATGCTTGTTTGGACTTTAAACATAATTCACGGAATTTCAAACGTACTTCTAGTTTTAAAGATAAATGATTTCTTCTGAACAAGTGTCATGAACTTTTTGAGAAATGAGGTTTTACTTTAAAATTGGTGAAGGCCCGTTTGGCACTTTAATAAAATAGATTATTTTGGAAAACCCACTCGGGGTTGATCTTTGGTGTGTGTTGATTGCATGAGCAGTATGTGATGTTTGTGCATGATAACTGATTAATTTACATTGTGGACGCACCCCCTTTTTATTGCTCTTGTTGACATGGGAACCTGGCATATTGAGTGAATTTTCTAAGAACGATTGCTGCACTAGTTTAGACCATGCACTGGCTAGTGGCCCCATAGTAGGGGAATACTGAGTTATTGCTACTATGGGGATTGGGCCCCTCGGTTAGGCCATGCAGGGCTATGCCGGGTAGTAGTATGGGATTTATGACATCATCGAGTTAGGGCCTGCCTTCAGGATGAGTCAAGTGTATAGTATGTTCTGGATTGTTCACGATCTCCTAGGGTTGACCCATGTTTCTTTTAGTGTTTATTTTTGTGTGGCGGATGATTGAGAGGTCTAGTTTGTTTGCTGACCCATGTGTGCCACCTTTACTATTTCCCTTAGTGTGTGTTGTGTGTGATTCTCCTTTTGACTAACAACTAAAGTTTGGATTTCTAAATTGTTCTCAAAATGTTTTAAAAATGATATACAACTGTTTCTTTCAAAAATAAACTTGTTCTAAATTAAAAAGGGAAATGGACTGTTACTTGTTTTAGAAATGAAAGTCTGTGGAAACCATATTTTATATAATTTAGTTCAAACCTGGAATTGATAAATTCTTTATTTATTGGTATGTGCATTGGGAATAGAATTAGTCTGGCATACCTACTGAGTTTTAATAATCACGCCTATAGTGTTTTCATGTTTTTAGTTCTGTTGCCGGTTCTAGATTTAGTTGTTCGCTTGAGCGATGTTGGTTGTGGTATTGGAAGGTGACCCAAGGGGTCATGTGAAGTTTTAGTCATGGTCAGGTTAGTGGCTTTGTTGGTTGCTCTTTTTTTCTTTCATTTGTTCCATTTATTTCCGCTTCTTAATTTATTTTTTTGTTGGGCAAATCATTCCCACCTGTTTACTTTTGATGCCTGACACTAGTTGCCAGCCCGTGGGGATCGGGAACGCCCTTTGGGCCATGTCGCGGGCCGGCTTGGGTGACGGGTTCAGGGTCGGCCCGGGTTGGTTCGTGACACCAGGTGAGGATCTAGTCAAATCCAAATTCAACCTTTTTTAAGTTATTACAATTGTATTAAAATATTATAGATAAATATCCACTTTTATTATTAATAAATATATTTAATTATATGGAAACCAATAGATATATGCTTTACCAAAATTCTGGGGCATTTTTCTATACATTATCTTATCCTTAGACTTATCCATGTGCTTCACAATAATGTTTTCTCATACTTATTCCAAAAAAATAATCCTATAAATTAATACAAAATATAGTGATCCGGGATTTTAATATATATATATATATATTACAAATTAATATACGAACATTTGTTTTATTTTAAAAATAACAAATGAGGACCATAAAGGTCTATTTTATTCATACATATTGATACGTAAAAAATGGATCATAAGTGAACTCCATCATCTATAATTTTGTTATTCACAAATAGAAACCTTATTAGATATTTTATACATAATAAATTTCTTCATATCCTTGTGAAATTAATTATATGAATATGTGAACATAGATACTAAATAAGTGTAACCATTATATATATCAACGATCACAATAGAATTACATGAACATAAGGGAATGAAAACACATGTTTTCAATTTTAAAACCATAACATTGAAATAAAATATCTTACATGAGTCATGGTCAAAATACTTGAAATTCATAAGACATGAATCGTATTGGAATAAAGGAACATGATCCATGAGAACATAACATTGATATAACACATTTATTTTTGGCATAAAAATATGCCTATAAAATCCTTTCCTTAGTATTCATTTATTATTTCTAAGGATATAAATGTGAATTGGGTTCATTCCTCAAACCATCATATTAGTCTAGGTTCACTCCCAAGACTATCATAGGGGAGAAAGTCCCTTACCGAACTCATATCAATCTGAATTCAAGTCCTATTTATTTCTTGAGATATTAATATTTTCCCAATCAAATGGAGGTTGATATTGGTCCCACCCATAATGTAATGAAAATCATAAAAATGGGACGTAAAACCTAAAACAATCATCATATAATAACCATTGAAAATAAATGTATTTCACAAATAATTCATCATATCATAACCCATGTAAAATAAATAGTTTCATAAACAACCTATCATAGTTATCATAGAAAATATAGAGAAACAAATATGGATGGTATCATTAGATAATATCTCCATAAAAGATTATGTAACAACAATAAATGTAATTTTAGATAGAAAATAATTTTTAATGTTCACATAGGAAATTTCATATTGGTAATATCTTATAAAAATTGAAATATTCAGTTTCAAATCCAAAAAATTCCCAAAAAAATGAAGATAATATTATTTTTTTAAAATTTCATAGTAAAAAAGAAATGATGTTTAGAATCATTATGATATCTTGATGTCAAGAAATATCATTAATTTTATACACCTTAAAACAAATATTACATTCACACATTCAATAAAAAGTTAAAAGAAAATTGTTTACAAAATGAAAATAATATTCCTTTTAAATTTTTTTGTAAAATATTAATCATGGGTAAAAATTTCATTAAAAATCAATGGGGAATATTAAAAACATATTTAAATTGTTTTATGAAAAATTAATATGGTGGAAAATGATTTTTGACCAAATAGATAAATAAAATTAACTTTTCGTAAAAACATTATTTTGGTGTATAAAATTCATAATGTGAGGAAAATGAAATGGAATCATTTAATCTCTTGAAGTAAAAAATTTAGAAATATTTTCAATAGTTTCTTGGGTGATTGAACATATAATTTCATTATTAGGAACTAAATTGTAAACAATCTCGTTAAATATGAGATTGTAACATAAAAAATAACCACTTTGGTAAAATTTGAATTGTAAAGTAAATGAAAAAATATATTTAGATGAATATGTATATACCATAAGATTTAGGATAAGAATAATAAATTAAATTCATGTGATATATATATATATACCACACAAAATAAAAATGTGGTGAATATAGTATGGTCCAACATTAATAAATATGAGATGAAAATCCCTTACCCTAAGTATCGAATTTATCCATACACATTAGAACCTCATGTATAATAAATGTAGTTTAATTATTCATATATTAAATAATTATGCCCATATTTATCTAACCATATATTATTTAAATATATAATTATATCACCCGCTCATTAATTTTTTTTTTCTAAAATCACTCATTCGGGTGGGAAAAAATTCAATTTCATGTATGTTTTGTTTAGGTGGTTATGTTCCTCACACATTGGTCGTGGTTCAATTAACTCAAAAATTTAAAACAAAATATACATTTTATATATATTCACTATATATAAATATATATATTTACTATTATCCAAAAAACTATAGATTGAAAATTGAATTACACCATTTCTAGAGATGGTACGTCGTAAGTACGCATGATGGATAATTTCATTTTTTGATGGTTGAATAAAAGAAAGGTAAATATTATTTTAACTCTCCAGAATAAATTTTATATAATGGATATCATACATATTCAATAAATATATCCTTATTAAAATCCTTGTAAATAAAAAATGAAACATGTATCACGTCACTTCGTGGAGGTTGTAGTCTATAGGTACACACAATTGTCGTTACTGTTTTCCGACGAATTAGGACATAAGAAGGTATAAGTGATAGTATAATTAAATGATTATAATTAATTCATAAATAATATATATATATATATATTAAATTAATCCTTATATCCATTCATGAGAGGTGGTTGTGGAAAAAGAATATCATCAGATCGCAAGGAGGTAGTTCATCGTACACACAATCGACAATTTTGTTTCCTATATGATGTAAGATGAGATATATATAGGATGTGAAACTAAAATTATAAAATATCATCATATTGTATGTAATTATTTTATTATAAAATAATATTTTATGAATATTTTAAATAGTGAGAAAAATAAATAAAATAATAACACGAGATTAATAGTGATACCTCTCCTTCAGACAACCTCAAAAGGTTATCACCAAAATTCTTCTTATGTGGGTTTCATAATCAACATAATTCCACTACAAATTGATCAGGATGAAATTAATTTATTTTCTTATGGTTGGGATGATAAAAACATTGTTATAATAATGAAGAGGATGGGACGAGTCATGTCCTTTTATAAGTGGGGGAGAAGATAGGGTTGAATTTTTTGAAATGAAAAATACATACCCACACATTATACAACAAAAACTGCCTCAAAATTGAATATTATAAAAATATAGATGATATAGGATTTATATATGGATATCTAGTAGGAACTTGACAAGTTTTTAGGCTATTTTAACATATGATTTTTTTAGTTTAACCCCACTAAACATGTTTTAACCTTAAACAAAATAAATAATTTTTATTATTTTTTAACATTCATTTTGACCAAATATTATATTTTACTTATTTTATAATTATAAAATATTTGTTCAAAAAATGGAAAAATTTTTTAAAAAAATTATTCAAATAAGTGACAGGATTTGGATTAAAAGTAAACCCACAAATGCGATGAAAAACATGTTTTCCATTGAAAATGTTTTCATAAGTATAGATATATTAAACTGATAAATTGAAAATTAAATTTATTATAAGGATTTAAATTTTAATAATAATTACATAATTGAAATAATTATACTATTAAAAAATCATAAAATAAAAATGTAACATTCATATTCATTAAATTAAAAGGTTTTTAATGAAATTTAGTATTTTTCAATATTCATCAAAAATTAATCATTTTAGAAAATTCTCAATAATTCACTTGAATATAATTTTGACATGTTGATTTCTAATTTATGTTAATATTTCCATATGAATTTTCTATAATGAAAAAAATTATTTTTAATATGTGTTCAAAGAAATGAAATGAAAATAATTTTTTGATAAAAATATACTTTCAATGAATATAAAGACTTTTAAAAAAAAATTAGTACTTATTTATCAATATATTGTAATCATCTAAATAATTTATATATAATTTTTTGTTATAAATTTATTCTTAATGGAACTGCAATGTTTAACTATTAGGATATATCAATTACATTAAATGAAAAATATTAATTCTATATTGAGGTTTGTTAAAACTTCTTGATCCATGTAACAAAATCTAAATAATAATTTAAATTAATTGGAAAATGAATTTCAAAAAATAATAGGATGTTAAAATTACTCATGTATAGTGGAATTTTTAGGTTTCCAATAGATTGCGGCTAGCCACTCCAGTAATTGGAGACTATTATCTCACATTGCTTATGGGGTAAATAAAGAGTATAATGAACTATTATTATGTTTCCAGTGTTACCAGGAAAAAAAATGTCCCTTTTTAATTTAAATGGATGTATTTATTTTTCAAATTTAGATATAAAAATTGACACATTTATAAAAATTTCCTTACATAACTAAATATCTCTGTTTATGTATTAAATTACTAAATCCAACAATTGAAATTAAAGAAAGAATTATGATCACACAAAAAATTTCACACCCAATTGTGAAATCAAAAAGCATGGTTGCATAAATTAGAATAATCTTACAATGATATAACAATAAAATTATTTAGAATCTTTTAAGATAAAGCATCATGATAATGCTCACAATGTTTTGTAGGAAATTACGACAAAATCCCAATTACATGAACAACATAAAGGGGATAAAAAATTCAAGAATTTCTATATAGTGACATGTGGGTAATTTTCAAAGTATAAGATAGAGGTTGGTATTATTACATAATCACATTTACTTATTACTAGAGTAGATATGATTATTTATACATGATGACGTATAAGACAAAATCTTCTAATAAATTCAAATAATTACACATTGATGTAGATATTCAACTTTTTAGGAGGAGAAAGAAGCCTCAATCTGATCAAGGTGGTGAGTATATTAAATAACATTCCATCTAAATTTATTAGGAATATAGGGTTTTAACCCAACTCAATTCTCCTTATACACCACATTTGAATAATTTTATTGAATAGAGGAACCATAAATTTTTTCGACATGGTGATCAAAATAATGATTAATTCATGTATTACATTATTAGATTTTTTATTTTCATTATAATTTTTTTTATACACATTAAACCATGTCCCACATAAGGATGAATATAGCACCCCATTAGAATTGAGGACTTGTAAGGAACTAGTGTTATTGAAATTGTATTCTTGGGGATGTGAAGCTTTTATATGCCATAAAAGGAAACAAACTTTCATTCCAAGGTACAAAGTGTATCAGTATAGGATATCATAAATATAATAAAAAATATTTCTTATATAACCCTTTATATAAACTAATTATAGTTTTATTATTTCTGGAAACTATTAAGAGGTAATTCATCCCCAATAAGGATAATTGGTGAAGGATAGACATCGATGAAGATGAATCTCAATATACAAAAGAGTTAGTACAAGAAAAAATTCCAAAATTTTCAAGTATGTTTTTAATCACATGTACTGAATGTGGGAACCAATTAGGTTAGAGAACTAGAAATATATTGTTTTATGGTCCCCAAGAATGGTGAACCATTATTGGTTGTACAATAATGATCCTCATTCCTACAATGAGTCACTAACGAGATCATAAGAAGTAGTATGTATTGAATAAATGAATTTTAAATTATATTCCATATAGTGATATAAATAGAAGGAGAATAAAGTAAATATAAAGAAAAAATAGTGGATGATGGGTTCCTATAACATCATATTATTTAATAATTTAAAATAACTTCTCAATTAGTAATTCTTAAATCCATTTTAAGTATACCAAATATAAAAACATTCTATGAATATGGTTATTTTTTGATAGATTTCAAAAAATATTTCCTTAATGGGAACCATCATGATTATATATATATGACACAATATAAAAAAGTAAGTGTCTCCATGTAATGCCAAAGAGTTATGGTGGATAAATATATTCATATATTTAATGAGGTAATAATCCTTATAATAAATATTTTGGCTAGATGAACCAATAATATTATTTGGTTTTATTAAGAGCGAATGGGATCCGGTTACATAAATGAAATTTACTTTATCTTGGGCCATTATTCATATAGGGTACATCATGGATATATAAATTATTGGAAACAACATACCAGTGTTATAGTTATTTAATGATAGGTTCGGAATGTTCTTCTCCATGAAAGACTTAGTTGATAAAGCATGCATCATCGATATAAATATCATTTGTGATTGATTTAAGAGGATTATTTGGAAATGTTACGGTATATAGATATTCTAGACACTAGAGATATTCAATATAGAAGACCCCAATAAGGGATTGGTTCTAGTGTAGTATGGTATACATTATTTTAGGAAAATGTATCCCCAGACATTTCTAGATAGAGATATAATGTGTAATATCCAACACATTTCTATGATATGACCAATATTATGCGAAATTTTATATAGTAAACTTGATTTTTACTATGAATATATCAGTTTAGGAATATATCCACATCACCTAGTGAATAATAATTGTCTATGGTTAAAAAATCCTTTTGTATCTATGGAAAACTAATGAAATATTTCTTTTTTTAGTACATGAGGATCTAGTCATCAACTGTTATATATATGATAGTTTTTAGATAGTTATAATGGTTTCAATTCATAGAAAGGATATTTATTCATCCTCATACAAGGATCTATGATTTGGAAGAATTCAAATTAGTTAGTTGTGATGAATTTTATTGCAATGTTGAAGAATATTTTTTCTCCTAATGAATCTAATGAAACAATTTTGACATGAAATTTTTCCAATAGAATGATTTTTGTGAATAATATTAAATACTCTATCACATTACATTTTGAAAATACTATAGCGTGAGAACTCACAAAGGTGAAAAATTCACACTAGTGAAAAAAGAACAATCTCTGTAAGTGAAAAATTTATTGATAGATTTTTCTAAGAGGGGTGAAGTTATAGTGGATGTGTTTCCACTATAGATAATATAGTGATACCCTTTAATAAATTCTTATCTCCATTGATTCATGAATATCATGTGAGAGCTATCATAATGAATTATGATAGTAGTTGGATTTGGGGTAAGTGGTTAATTGTTGGATTTGGTTCCTTACTGCTTTCACATAAATAATTTATGATTACATATATTAATAGTTTTTTAATAATAATAATTTTCATTTCATTTCATTTCCTGATTGTTAATTTTTGTGAAAATTTTGTGTTATAATTTCATTATGTGTATATGTTACATTGAAAGTTCACAATAGTTCAATCCTATTTTGATAACCTAAATGTAGAATGATTTTATGAAGAAACACATTTTATATGGTTTTATAATATAATTTCACCAGATAAAAATGACATATTAGACCATGTGTAGGGTCTCGTAAGACATTTATTCTTCTTCTCATGAAGTTTAAAATAGAAGTCATAAGAAAATAAATTATGAGAACATGAATTCTTATGGAAAATCAATATTTATATGTTTCATTGGATGTTTCATTCTTCTAACACCTATAATAATACATATACTGAATATTATTATAAAAATATATCATGACTCATGTTCTTTGATGAATCTTCATAAACCATGTTGATATATTTTCAATTAAATGATGGGTTTTCATGAATAATATGTAATTAATGGATAAAATGAGAAATGATTTATTCTTTTATAATCTCTAACAAATGATGATATTTTAGTCCCATTTCTGGAAATAGAAATACCATATTAAATCCATACCAATGGTTACTAGTTGGATAGGTCATTTCATAAAAGAAAAATAATGAAAATTAGAGAAATTTTGTTAATGGCACCAACATGGAAACTGCTTAATTAGAGATATTAGGATAAATGTATTATATTATGTTATGATCATCCATATGAATTTTTGTTAAATTTTTTCATTATCTTACATCTCTTTAGGTTCCTTAACAAATATTTTGACAATAAATAGTGAATTTAGTAATTTTATCAAAATTCCACGTATATAAAATAATTTTTAGATCCATTGTCAAATAAGACATCAACAATTCTATAGTGGATAATAAGTGTACCTTTAAGCATATCATTATCATACCCCTCATCATAAAGAGTGATCGTATGATATTTCCATTTATCTATTGGATTAATAGGTTGATGACATTTATCATCATCAATTACATTTTAATTAAGAATTAGTTATGATAAATCCCATAATCCTATCATTTGAAACATTGGGATGTGGGTGGTTCATTCTATGGAGTGGTATCTCTATTCACATTATTATCTAACTTCTTCCCATCAATTCAGTATTCTATTTCCTAATTATATTCCTTTCCACACATAAACCATTTACCAATCCCCTTAATACAATTTTATCCATGTTTCCTTCCACACATAGAGGATAGGGAAAAGGTCACGTTCTTCACTTCATGGTTTTTAGAGATTCCATTGATATTAAATTTCCATTTTTACCAAAACAATGAGATTGATGGGTATATATAATATCCTTTTCCACATTAATGTCACATTGAATGATTTATTCATTTAAATTAAATCACCTTATTTAAAAAACTTTTCAATGGCTTGGTTTTATTCCATTTATGAATCGATCATCCTTATATTCATGTTAGATGATAATGCAAGAAGCATAACATAGAAATCTTGTAAAGTTTTCCTCATGTGTAATGACAGATTCAACATATTTATGTTTTAAAATAAGTAATTCCTTCACCATTTTCTTAAAAATATTATGGGGGATGTAATTATTGAAAAATAATCACTTAATATCATCCCACTCTATGGAGTCAATTCTTTCATGTTCCGTTATATTGCTTATAATATTCTATCATTGTCTGCTTAAACATCAAAATAACATACAACCAAACATAACTTTTCATGATCTGAATGGTGAATAATAAAGAAAATATTTTCAATAGTAATGATATGTTTCTCAGATACTAGTTACGAAACAAATCCACTAATTGATATGTTTCTCGACATAATTAATATCATGAGAATATTGTGTGATCATTACTAAAATATTTTTCATTCCACCTACCATAACATTTGATTTTCAAATATTATAATCGTTCCATTTTCTATCATATCCATCATTAAAATTTTTCATTTGGGTTCCATCCTTTGATTGAAACCAAAACACATGGTGTGAGAAATAATAATCATATTAGGAAACCACATGATCATGAAAATAATTTATAGAGCATCTTAAATCATTACACCATTTTTCTATATAAGAAATATTTAGGTATATCCAAGTCCATTAATTTTAAAAATGTATTGAAATCCTTCATAATGGTTCACTATGATTTCCTGGACATCCAATGTATATAAACCAAGAATGTCAGACCAGGTGTGTAGTGAGGCTTGTTGTCATGCACCAGTTGAGGATCTAGTCAAATCCAAATTCAACATTTTTTAATTTATTGCACTTGTATAAAACTATTATAGATAAATATCCACTTTTATTATCAATAAATATATTTAATTACATGGAAACCAATAGATCTATGATTTACCAAAATTCTAGGGAATTTTCCTATACATTATCTTATCCTTATACTTATCCATGTGCTTCACAATAATGTTTTCTCATACTTATTCCAAACAAAAACTAAACCTATCCATTAATACCAAATATAGTGGTCATGGATTTTCTTATATATATATATTACAAATTAATATACGAACATGTTGATTATTTTAAAAATCACAAATGAGGACTATAAAGGTCTATTTTATTCAGACATATTGATACGTAAAAAATGGATCATAAGTGAACTACATCATCTATAATTATGTTATTCACAAATAGAAACCTTGTCATATATTTTATACATAATACCTTTCTTCATATCCTTGTGAAATTAATTATAAGAATATGTGAACATAGATACTTAGTAAGGGTAACCATTATATATATATCAATGATCACAATAGAATTACATGAACATAAGGGAATGAAAACACATGTTTTCAATTTTAAAACCATAACATTGAAATAAATTATCTTACATGAGTCATGTTCTAAATACATGAAATTCATAAGACATGAATCATAATGGAATAAAGGAACATGATCCATGAGAACATGACATTGATATAACACATTTATTTTTGGCATAAAAATATGCCTATAAAATCCTTTCCTTAGTATTAATTTATTATTTCCAAGGCTTTAAATGTGAATTGGGTTCATTCCCAAAACCATCATATTAGTCTAGGTTCACTCCAAAGACTATCATAGTGGAAAAAGTCCCTTACCGAACTCAGATCATTCTGAATTCAAGTCCTTTTTATTTCTTGAGATATTAATATTTTCCCAATAAAATAGAGGTTGATATTGGTCCCACCCATAATGTAATGAAAATCATAAAAATGGGACATAAAACCTGAAAACAATCATCATATAATAACCAATGAAAATAAATGTATTTCACAAATAATTCATCATATCATGACCCATGTAAAATATATAGTTTCATAAACAACCTTTCATAGCAATCATAGAAAATATAAAGAAAAAAATATAGATGGTATCATTGGATAATATCTCCATGAAATATTATTTACCAACAATAGATGTAATCTTAGATAGAAAATAATTTTTAATGTTCACATGGAAAATTTCATATTGTTAATATCTTATAAAAATTGAAATCTTTTGTTTCAAATCCAAAAAATTCCAAAAAATTTAAAGATAATATTTTTTTCTTAAAATTTCCTGGGAAAATAGAAATTATTTTTAAAATCATTATGTTATCATGATTTCAGGATATATCATTAATTCTATACACCTTAAAACAAATATTAAACTCACACTTTCAATAAAAAGTTAAAAGAAAATTGTTTACAAAATTAAAATAATATTCCTTTTAAAACATTTTGTAAAATATTAAACATGGGTAAAAATTTCATTAAAAATAAATGGAGAATATTAAAAACATATTTTAATTGTTTTATGAAAAATTTATATGGAGGAAAATGAATTTTGACCAAATTGAAAAATAAAATTAACATTTCGTAAAAACATTATTTTGTTATATAAAATTCATAATGTGAGGAAAATGAAATGGAAACATTTACTCACTTGAAATAAAAAATGTAGAAAAATTTTCAATAGTTTCTTGGGTGATTGAACTTATAATTTCATTATTCGGAACTACATTGTAAACAATATCATTAAATATGAGATTGTAACATAAAAAACCACTTTGGAAAAATTTGAATTGTAAAGTGAATGAACAAATATATTTAGATGAATATGTATATACCATAATATTTAGGATAAGAATCATAAATTAAATTCATGTGATATATATATACCACACAAAATAAAAATGTGGTGAATATAGTATGGTCCGACATTAATAAATAAGAGATGAAAATCCATTACCCTAAGTATCAAATTTATCCATACTCATTAGAACCTCATTTATAACAAATATAGTTTAATTATTCATATATTAAATAATTATTCCCATATTTATCTAACCATATATGATTTAAATATATAATTAGATCACCCACTCATTAAAAAATGTTTTCTAAAATCACTCATTCGTTTGTGAAAAAATTCATTTTCATATATGTTTTGTTTAGGTGGTTATGTTACTCACACATTGGTCATGGTTCAATTAACTCAAAAATTTAAAACAATATATACATATTATATATATTCACTATATATATATATACTATTATCCAAAAAATTATAAATTGAAAATTAAATTACACCATTCCTAGAGATGGTACTTCGAAAGTACACATGATGGATATTTTCATTTTCGATGGTTGGAAGAAAAGAAAGGTAAATATTAATTGAAATCTCCAGAATAAGTTTTATATAATAGATATCATACATATTCATTAAATATATCCTTATTAAATGTGATGACCCAGACTCTCTTGGTTCTTCCCTTTGCAAAAATTCGGGTCTTAAAGGAGTGGCATCTCTGTGAGACCGATCGGTGAGACCGATCGGCCTGACCGATCAGCATCACCCGGCCTTATCAAGCTGTTTTCAGTAGCGCTCCTTTGCAAAAATAGGGTTTTAAACCATATTCTGACTCGTTTAAGCGTGTTTTTAAGACCGGTAACATGTATAAGAGTTTTAATTAAATACATAATCAATTCATGATTCGGCTTAAACTACCCGACCCCCTTTTGTGATGAGTGGAGCCGCGTGGTCAACCCACAACCCCCGCACCTTACGCGGTTTCGCGTTTTCACCCCAACCGTCCCCGGCACTTATAAACCGAGGGTTAGCCATGGTTTCTCTTTTCCTGGATCATGGCTTTTCACAAACAGCTTCTGGTGCATCGGGCGCATCGTTATCCGTAAAGTTCTGCGCCCGGCCTAAGTGTCGATCGTCGATCAAACAAGTATGGAATTTCTCCTTTGCCTCACTCTTTTGTGTATCATGCGAAGTGGGCGTGCTTTTGTTTCTGTAAAATTGGATAAACCAGACCTAATTAAAGATAACAAACAAATTATATAAAAAAGGAGGGGGGTTGTGATCATTGATGTTGTCTTATATTTTGATGCTGTTTCTTTTATGGCCATCCTGTTGAGTTGTGTTGGCTTATTCCTTTTGAAAATCGAGGCCATTGGTGGTCGTTGTTTGTGCACTAATGAACCCTGTTGATGTTTTAAAAGGCCTGTTTGTGGTTGTAAGCTTCTTCTGTGAAAAGTGAATTGGTTAATCACGTATATTTTGCTGAATAAATTGGAAGCACCAAGATCAACCCTTCTGTGATAACTCCCGGTTAGAACACACGGGAATTTGAATCATGGAGTGTGCTAAGTCGTTTAAATCTGAAAATACATGCAAGGCCCTGGTTTTATTGGTGGTGGTAGTTGTTTGTTTTCCCTTCGGGCCGATTGCTGGAGATGTGGGAGGGGATGGGATCCCCTATTCTTTTATACCTTCGGTGGTTGTGAGTTTTAAATCCGGGTGGTTACTTGTTCATATCACAAATTGGGGTGGAATCCTCTGTTGTTGAGAACCAGGTGTGGATGTTCTAGTTGTTTCTTGATTGTTTACTTTTCTGGACTTGTGCCTATGCCTACTAGTTGCCCAGTAGTGCTTAAAGTCAAACATTATTGCTGAACACGAAACAGGAATGGGATGATGGGTTTTGTTGGCGAGATTCATGACTTGTGACTCTGATATAGTGGTGTTGTGTTCCATAGGCCGGTTAGAAAAACCTAGACTTGGGTGAGTGCTTGTTACCTATATCTATACTTGTAGTTTTGTGTTTCTTATTCGCGCCCCACCCAAGTTGAGCACCTAGTGCCGAACACCCCCATTTCATGGGGGAGGGTGTTTTTCCCAACACTATTCTTAGTGGCTGGTTATTAGCTCCTTTTCTACTCCATTTCCTGGATAGCCCAAGTATCTTCGGGCAGGCTGTGATGGCCTGAGGTCCATTATTAGCCCAAGAACCTTCGGGCGGGGTGGTGTGGTGGTTGGCCAGGTGTGTGCGGCAGGTGGTTTCCCAAGTGTCTTCGAGATGAGGCCCAGGTGTTTTCGGGCATGGTGGTGGTTGTTCTGGCCTAGGTGTTTGCAGGCATGGTTACGAGTGATAGTTGTGGCCCAGGTGTGTGTGGGCGGGATTTAGTAGTGGGACTGCGTGCGGTTGATGCCCATGTGTGTGCGGGTGGGATTTCGGCAGTGGGATTGCATGTGGTTGTGGCCCAGGTGTGTGCGAGTGGGATTTCGGCAGTGGGACTGCGTGTGGTTGTGGCCCAGGTGTGTGCGGGCGGGTGTGGAAGTGGGACTGCGGTGAGAATGGCGGGATTGGTACGATGCGTAGGATGTCTCAATAACAAGTGGTAAAGTGGCGCGGGGTACCCAAACATCGATGTGCTCTGATTATATATATTACTTGACTTGCGTTATTTGGGGAGTGTTCCTTGGTGAGGCCTGGGGTGGATAGTTTACCTTGATAGGTGTTTGGTTTACTCTTTTCTCACGAGACTTTAGCACGTTCCCCCACTTGTGCACGAGAGTCTTTGGTTTTCCCTATTGAGTGTACTTGTATACTCACCCTACGTATATAACACTGCATTCAGGTTTCCAGGAGGACTTCGGGGATCACGCGGGACCTTACTAGCTCGGAACATTGGAGCAGTTGCAGTTGTTTTTTTCCTTTTTGGTACTTACCTTGTAGTCACCTCTTGCACCTTGTGGCTTTTACTTTTAAAACATGCATGTGGGAATGGTTTACTTTTGGCTTTACTTTTCTTCTGCCTTGGTGTTGTTGGGTTTCCTTCTCCTTATCTCTCGATCCTATAAAATAAAAAGGGTAATGCCTTCCATTTGTGAGAAATTTCTATACCCTTGGTGCTAGTCGCCACTCCGGGACCTGTTAAAGGCGGGTTTCGGGGGTCATTATCTCTCCTTCAACATAAATAAGGAAGGGCCTAGCAATCTGCTGACCCTTCCCTCCTTTTGGTGAAGGCGGGTCATGACAGAATGGTATAAGAGGGTTGGTTGAGAGATAGGATGGAGTCTGGAGTTAGGCACAGTGAGGACTGCAAGGGATGGTAAGGCTACAGTGTTGGGTGATCCTGGCACGTGAATTAGGCCAGGGAGGACCAGCTAAGACACGATATTTTAGGGCCCCCCATGATCCGATGCAAGGACTCTAGACCTACCGAACGACCAAGTGAGGCCACATAGATTGCAGGGTATAGACCCTAGGAAAGGTACATGCGTCATAATGTCTTGTGTTCTTGTGTTTCTGGGATATCTTGGGAATTAAGAAAAAATTAAATTTTAAGAAGTTTTAAGAATGATATTTTTCACTACTTGGGCTTAGGCATTCCTTGTTTACCTTGCAGCTATGGCACCTGGAAGGCGACCACGTGTGGTACAGGCGATAGAGACCCCAGAGACTACTTTGGCCAATCGGCAGAAAGCTGATCGAGTGGAAGAGGACGACCAGTGGCAGAAGACTCTTTGAGCCTTCCAGCGACAGGCCCTCGAGAAGTATGAGGGCAGCACCTCCGATATGAAGATGGAAGGCTGGCTAGAAGATCTAGTTATAGCCTTCGGCCTGATTAGGGCCCCGACTGAGTACTGGGTTCCTCTGGCCATCAGCCAGATGCGGGGAGTGGCGCGTCAGTGGTGGGCGCTTTACCTGGGGGAGAGGAGGGAGTCTGAGGTGGCTTGGGTGGACTTCGAGGGGGAGTTTCGGGCAGAATTCCTCTCCTCGACGATGAAGGGAGAAAAGAGGCAGGAACTACTCTCCCTCCAGCAGGGGAGTATGTCTGTGAGGGACCTAGGGATCAAGTTCAAGGACCTCCTACATTTTTCTCCAGACCTCTTTCCCTATGAGGAGTCTCGGGCAAGACGTCTAGAGGAGGTGCTCCGACCCTCCCTCTAGTATGCTGTTACTCCCTTTACCCTGCCGACGTACATGGAGGTCCAGAAGAAGGCCGAAGTGGTGGAGAGGATGCATGCTCTAGGAGGAGTGTCACGAGAGGGGATCCAGCTGGGACCATCGAAGGGGAAGGCCGTCAGCACCAGGCCTCCAGCGTCAGGACCCTCCAGGTTCTGACTCGCAGGGAGAAGGCCACAGCAGTTTCAGTTTCGATCCCCTGGCCCTCGCCCTTTTCCTACAGGCCTGGGACCACAGTGCTTCATCTGTGGGAGCCCTAGGCATCTCCGGAGTCAGTGCCCGGACCGGGTGCAGTACAGCAGTGGCAGTCAGCCACAGCACCCGCCCCAGCAGCAGCTTCCAGCCAGACCTTTCCAGCAGCAGCAGCAGCTATAGCGAGCTCCCGCTCCTCCGAGGGCAGATGTAGGAGGAGGCCGACCTCAGGGCGCTCCACAGGGATGTCGACCAGGGCATGGTCGGGGAGGTGGCCGATAGCCGAGGGGAAGGGGAGCTGGGCGCGGACAGTTGCACGCCGCAGAGGCAGCCGTTCCAGTAGGTCCAGAGGTTGTTCGAGGTACGATCAGTCTGTTTAGCACTCTTTCTTATGCGTTGTTCAATATCGGAGATTTTCACTCCTTCGTTGCACCCAGTCTAGCCTGTGCCTTGGGTCTAGATGCTGAGAGACTTCCAGTGCCCCTGGTGTTGAGCTCACCAGTTGGGGGTTAGACAGACTTGTTGTTCATTTGTCAGGGATGCAGACTGATGATAGGGCCACATCATTTGGTAAGGGATCTTCTTCTGCTACAGAATCAGCCATACGATGTCATCCTACGCATCGACTGGCTATTTTCTGTGTGTGCCGTCATAAACTGTTTCTGAATAATGGTGGTGTTCTCAGACTTGGACGGCCGGCGTGTTACCTTCACCGGTGAGCGGAGCAGTCTGAAGGGAAACTAGAGAGAGGAACCTATCCTCTCCTTGTTGATCGAGTTGACAGTGGAATCAGTTGATGCTGAAATGGTGGAAGTTCCAGAGATCATCCATGAGTTTATGGACATCTTTCATGAGGAGGTGAAAACTCTACCCCCTCGATGTCATATTGAGTTCGGGATAGACCTTCAGCCCGGCGCTCATCCAATCTCGATGGCTGCATACCGGATGGCACCTTTGGAGCTACGAGAGTTGCGGATACAGATTGACGATCTGATGAAGAGGGGTTATGTTCGTCTGAGTGCGTCACCGTGGGGTGCTCTGGTCTTGTTTGCAAGGAAGGCAGATGGTGGTCTTAGGTTGTGCATAGACTACAGGAGGCTGAATCAGGTGACGATCAAGAATCGCTACCCTCTTCCAAGGATAGATGATCTTTTCGACCAGCTGAAAGGGGCAGGATGGTTCTCAAAGATCGACCTGCGGTCTGGGTACCACCAGCTGAGGGTGAAAGAGAGTGACATCTTGAAGACAGCGTTCAGGTGCAGGTATGGACACTTCGAGTTCGTAGTCATGCCCTTCGGTGTTACGAACGCCCCGGCTGTGTTCATGGGGCTTATGAACTCCATCTTCCGGGAGTACTTGGATCGGTTCGTGGTTGTGTTCATCGACGACATCCTGGTCTACTCTAGATCAGAGGAGGACCATGCAGAGCACTTGAGGACAGTTTTGGAGGTCCTCCGACAAAACCAGCTCTATGGGAAGTGGTCAAAATGAGAGTTTTGGGCATGATATGTACACTTCCTTGGGCACGTATTGTCTGAGCAGGGGGTAGCGGTCGACCCATCAAAGGTTGAGGCAGTTGTTTTTTGGGCAGCACCCAAGAACGTGGCAGATGTCCGAAGTTTCCTCAGGCTAGCGGGTTACTACCGGAGATTCGTACCCAACTTCTCCCGAGTAGCAGCCCCTTTGATGGCTCTGGCCAAGAAGGACCAGGCTTTCGTATGGAGTGAGCAGTGCCAGTCAGCCTTTAGCTATCTGAAAGAGAAGTTGCTCAGTGCCCCAGTGCTGATATTACCAGAAGAAGGGGAGGCTTATGAGGTGTTCTGTGATGCTTCAGGACATGGCCTGGGGTGCATGTTGATGCTGCGACAAGGGGTGATCTCTTATGGGTCCAGGCAGCTGCGTTCCCATGAGCTTAATTACGCCACCTAGGACCTAGAGCTTGAAGCAGTCGTTTTTGCGCTAAAGTTATGGCGGCATTACCTCATCGGGGAATGCTTTGTGGTCTTCACGGACCACAAAAGCATGAGGTATATCTTCTCCCAGCGGGACTTAAACTTGCGACAGCGGAGATGGGTGGAGTTCCTCAAGTATTACGACTTCGAGATCACTTATACTGAGGGAAAGGCAATGTGGTGGCCGATTCCTTGAGCAGGATGACGTAGAAGGATGCAGTCCGAGAGTCGGCGGATGCCTAGAAGGCAATGGAGGAGTTGGCTGCATTGCACTCGGATGTGAAGATGGATAGCGGCAGAGGCTGCCTGTATCAGATAACAGTGCAGTCATCCATGTTTCAGCAAGTGGAGGAGTCTCAGTGGGGAGACCTAGAGTGTGAAGTGATGCGTGACCAAGTTGACTAGAGAAATGATCTGGAAGGATGGACAGAGGATGGTCAGAACCAGATGCTTTTCCAGAAAAAGTTGTTTTTTCTGGAGGTGATGCGCGGCAAGGTTCTCAGTGAGTTCCACAACTCACCCCTGGCGGTACACCCAGGAGTTTCCAAGATTTACCAGGGTTTGAAGAGGCAGTTTTGGTGGCCCAGAGTTAAGCGAGCGGTGACAGAGTTTGTGGCCAAGTGCTTTGTGTGTCAGCAAGTGAAGGCTGAACACTGAGTTCCAGGCGGCCTACTGCGGCCTCTAGATGTCCCCGAGTGGAAGTGGGATGACATCTCAATGGATTTCTTCACGGGACGACCCATGGTCCATGGAGGGTACAACGCCATATGGGTGGAAGTGGACAGGTTGACGAAATCGGCTCACTTTCTCGCGATCAGGGAGTCGAGTGTTGTGGACGCTTTGGCACGAATGTACGTGGATGAGGTGGTGCGGTTTCATGGAGTCCCGAGGTCTATAGTCTCGGATAGGGATGCACGGTTTACCTCGTGAGTCTAGAGAGGATTGCAGCCTGTGTTTGGAACCCAGTTACGCCTTAGCACTACTTTCCATCCCCAGATGGATAGACAAACAGAGCGCACCATCCAGACCTTGGAGGATATGTGTGAGCATGTGTTATGGACTCAGGGGGATCATGGGTGCAATACTTGCCTCTGGTAGAGTTTTCCTACAATAATAGATACCACTCTACCATTGGCATGGCCCCGTTTGAAGCCTTGTACAAAAGGCCATGTCGATCGCCTGTGTGTTGGACCGAAGTAGGAGAGGCAGGCATCCTTGGTCCGGAGGTGGTGCAGAGCACGACAGAGAAGGTTCAGCTCATACGGGAAAGGATGAAAGCGGCCAAGGACTGACAGAAGTCGTATACGGATACCAGGAGGAGGCCCTTGGAGTTTGAGGTTAGAGACCACGTGTTCTTGAAGGTCTCCCCTCGGCGTGGGCAGCGGAGGTTCGGTAAAGGGAGAAAACTCTCTCCCAGGTTTATTGGATCCTTCAAAGTGTTGCGGCGAGTCGGTGAAGTGGCTTACCATCTAGCATTGCCACCGCCGCTACTAAGGATACATGATGTCTTCCATGTTTCCCAGCTCCGTCGGTATGTGCACGATGATTCACACTTCCTTGATTGGGGTGAGCTGGACATCGAGGAAGACATGACCTTTGTGGAGAGACCAGTGGTAATAGAGGATCACAAAGAAAAGGTGCTTCGCGGGCGAACCATCCACTTGGTTTGTGTGTTGTGGAGACATGGTGGGCTTGAGGAGAGTACGTGGGAGAGGGAAGCACATATGCGTACCCAGTACCCGGAGTTGTTTTGAGTTTTGTTCCTTGTTTTACCTATTGTGGTGGAACGTTTTGTCTTTTGGCTATGAAATTTTCTGGTTTTCTTTCCTCTGTTTGTGTGTAAAAAGCCCCGACTATGTGGAAGGAGAGAACCTGACACCTAATCAAGACGCATTAATATGGATGCGATTAAACCCGTGCGGGCAAGTCAGTGCCGCCCAAAGCGGATAATATCTTGACATGGGGGAGGAGACTCCCCAACCCACATGCCCGGGCAGTTTGGCATGGTATGTTTCTTGGGTCGTGACAAAATACCCAAGAACGAGGCAGGAAGTGTTTTTTTAGTTAACGATGATGTTCACTCTTGAGAGGTATCTTTCGGGGTGGTTGTTCGGACCCTATCTTCCCTTCTGGGTTGTTTAAATTCTTGAGGATGAGAATAGTTTGAGAGGTATCTGATGTGATGACCCAGAATCTCTTGGCTCTTCCCTTTGCCAAAATCCGGGTCTTAAAGGAGTGGCGTGTCCGTGAGACCGATCGGTGAGACCGATCGGACAGACCGATCGTTGAGACTGATCGGCATCACCTGGCCTTGTCAAGCTGTTTCCAGTAGCGCTCCTTTGCTCAAATAGATTTTTAAACCCTATTCTAACTCGTTTAAGCGTGTTTTTAAGACCCGTAATGTGTATAAGAGTTTTAATTAAATACATAATCAATTCATGAGTTGGCTTAAACAACCCGACCCCATTTTGTGACGAGTGGAGCCGCGTGGTCAACCCACAACCCCCGCACCTTACGCGGTTTCTCGTTTTCACCCCAACCGTCCCCAACTCTTATAAACCGTGGGTTAGCCATGGTTTCTCTTTTACTAGATTGTGGCTTTTCACAAACAGATTCTGGTGCATCGGGCACATCGTTATCTGTAAAGTTCCGCACCCAGCCAAAGCGTCGATTGTTGATCAAACAAGTTGGGAATTTCTCCTTTGCCTCTCTCTTTTGTGTATCATGCGGGGTGGTCGTGCTTTTGTTTCTGTAGAATTGTATAAACCAGACCGAATTAAAGATAACGAACAAATTCTATAAAGAAAGGAGGGGGGGATGTGATCGTTGATGCTGTCTTATATTTTGATGTTGTTTCTTTTATAGCCATCCTGTTGAGTTGTGCTGGCTTATGCCTTCTGAAAATTGAGGCCATTGGTGGTCGTTATTTATGCACTAATGAACCCTGTTGATGTTTTAAAAGGCCTATCTGTGGTTGTAAGATTCTGCTGTGAAAAGTGAATTGGTTAATCACGTATATTCGGCTGAATAAATTGGAAGCACCAGGATCAACCCTTCTTTGGTAACTCCCAGTTAGAACACATGGGAATTTGAATCATGGAGTGTGTTAAGTCGGTTAAATCTGAAAATACATGAAAGGCCATGCTTGTGTTGGTGGTGGTAGTTGGTTGTTTTCCCATCGAGCCGATTGCTGGAGATGTGGGAGGGGATGGGATCCCCTGTTCTTTTATACCTTCGGTGGTTGTGAGTTTTAAATCCGGGTGGTTACATGTTCATATCACAAATTGGGGTGGAATCCTCTGTTGTTGAGAACCAGGTGTGGATGTTTTGGTTGTTGCTTGATTGTTTACTTTTCTGGACTTGTGCCTATGCCTACTAGTTGCCCAGTAGTGCTTAAACTCAAAAATTATTACTGAACATGAAACAAGAATGGGATGATGGGTTTTGTTGGCGAGAGTCGTGACTTGTGACTTGGATATAGTGGTGTTGTGTTCCATAGGCCGGTTAAGAAAAACCTAGACTTGGGTGAGTGATTGTTACCTATATCTATACTTTTAGTTTTGTGTTTCTTATTCGCCCACCACCCAGGTTGAGCACCTAGTGCCGAACACCCCCATTTCATGGGGGAGGGTGTTTTTCCCAACACTATTCTTAGTGTCTGGTTATTAGCTCCTTTTCTGCTCCCTTTCCCGGATAGCCCAAGTATCTTCGGCCAGGCTGTGATGGCATGAGGTCCATTATTAGCCCAAGAACCTTCGGGCGGGGTGGTTTGGTGGTTATCCAGGTGTGTGCGGCATGTGGTTTCCCAAGTGTCTTCGGGATGAGGCCCAGGTGTTTTCGGGCGTGGTGGTGGTTGTTCTGGCCTAGGTGTTTGCAGGCATGGTTATGTGTGACAGTTGTGGCCCAGGTGTGTGCGGGCGGGATTCAGCAGTGGGAATACGTGCGGTTGAGGCCCAGGTGTGTGCAAGCGGGATTTCGGTAGTGGGACTACGTGTGGTTGTGGCCCAGGTGTGTGCAGGCGGGATTTCGGTAGTGGGACTGCGTGTGGTTGTGGCCCAGGTGTGTGCGGGCGGGTGTGGCAGTGGGACTACGGTGGGAATGGCGGGATTGGTCTGATGCGTAGGATGTCTCAATAACCAGTGGGAAAGTGGCACAGGGTACCCAAACATCGATGTGCTCTGATTATATATATTACTTGACTTGCGTTATTTGGGGAGTGTGCCTTGGTGAGGCCTGGGGTGGATAGTTTACCTTGATAGGTGTTTGGTATACTCTTTTCTCACGGGACTTTAGCACGTTCCCCCACTTGTGCACGAGAGTCTTTGGTTTTCCCTACTGAGTGTACTTTTATGCTCACCCTACGTATATGAAACCGCTTTCAGGTTTCCAGGAGGACTTCGGGGATCACGCAGGACCTTACTAGCTCGGACCTTTGGAGCAGTTGCAGTTGTTGTTTTTTTTCCATTTTGGTACTTACCTTGTAGTCACCTCTTGCACCTTGTGGCTTTTACTTTTGAAACATGCATGTGGGAATGGTTTACTTTTGGCTTTAATTTTCTTCTGCCTTGGTGTTGTTGGGTTTCCTTCTCCTTATCTCTCGATCCTATAGAATAAAAAGGGTAATGCCTTCCATTTGTGAGAAATTTCTATACCCTTGGTGCTAGTCGCCACTCCGGGACCTATTGAAGGCGGGTTTCGGGGGTCATTATCTCTCCTTCAACTTAAAGAAGGATGGGCCTGGCAATCTGCTGACCCTTCCCTCCTTTTGGTGAAGGCGGGTCGTGACATTGAAATCCTTGTAAATAAAAAATGAAACATGTTTCACATCACTTGATGAAGGTTGTAGTCTAAAGGTACACACAATTGTCGTCACTATTTTCTAACAAATTAGGATTTAAGAAAGTATAAATTATAGTATAATTAAATGATTATAATTTATTCATAAATAATATATATATATATTAAATTAATCCTTATATCCATTCATGAGAGGTGGTTGTGGAAAAATAATATCATCAGTTCGCAAGGAGGTAGTTCATCATACACACAATCGACGATTCTGTTTCCTATTTGATGGATGATAAGATATATATAGGATGTGAAACTAACATTATAAAATATAATCATATGGTATGTAATTATATTATTATGAAATCATATTTTATGAAAATTTTATATAGTGAGAAAAATAAATAAAATAATAACACAAGATTAATAGTGATACCTCTCCTTCAGACAACCTCCAAAGGTTATCACCAAAATCCTTCTTATGTGGGTTTCATAATCAACATAATTCTGCTAAAAAAATTATCAGGAAGAAATTAATTTATTTTCATAGGGTAGGGATGATAAAAACTTTGTTATAATAATAAAGAGGAGGGGACGATTCGTGTCCTTTTATAAGTGGGGGAGAGGACATGGTTGAATTTTTTGAAAATGAAAAGACATACCCACACATTATGCAACCAAAAATGCCCCAAAATTGAATATTATAAAAATATAGATGATATAGAATTTATATATGGATATCCAGTAGGAACTTGACAATATTTTATGCCATTTTAACATATGAATTTTTAGTTTAACCCCACTAAACATGTTTTAACCTTAACCAGAATAAATAATTTTTACTATTTTTTAACATTCATTTTGACCAAAAATTATGTTTTCCTTATTTTATAATTTTTATAATACTGATTCTAAAAATGTAATATTTTTGAAAAAAAATTATTCAAACAAGTGACAGGATTTTAATTAAAAGTAAACCCACAAATGCGATGAAAATCATGTTTTCCATTGAAAATGATTTCATAAGTATAGATATATTAAATTGGTAAATTGGAAATTAAATTTATTATAAGGATTTATATTTTAATAATAATTACATAATTGAACTAATTATAGTATTAAAAAATCAGAAAATAAAAATGTAACATTCAAATTCATTAAATTAAAAGGTTTTTAATGAAATTTAGTATTTTTCAATATTCATCAAAAATAAATCTTTTTAGAAAATTCTCAATAATTGCCTTGAATATAATTTTGACATGATTTCTAATGTATGTTAATATTTCCATATGAATTTTCTATAATGGAAGAAATTTATTTTTAATATGTGTTCAATGAAATGCAATGAAAATAATTTTCTGAGAAAAATATACTTTCATTGAATATAAAGAATTTTCAAAAAAAAATTTACTTATTTATAAATATATTTTAATCATCTAAGTAATTTATATATAATTTTTTGTTATAAATTTATTCTTAATTATACTGCAATGTTTAACTATCAGGTTATATCAATTACATTAAATGAAAAATATTAATTCAATATCGAGGTTTGTTAAAACTTCATCTTCCATGTAAGAAAATCTAAATAATAAATTAAATTAATTGGAAAATGAATTTCCAAAAATCATAGGATGTTAAAATTGCTCATGTAGAGGGAAATTTTTAGGTTTCCAATAGACTGAGGCTATCCGTTCCAGTAATTGGAGACTATTATCTCACATTTCTTATGGGGTAAATCAAGAGTATAATGAACTATTATTATGTTTCTAGTGTTACGAGGAAAAAATATGTCCCTTTTTTCATTTACACGGATGTATTTATTTTTCAAATTTAGATATAAAAATTGAAACATTTATAAAAATTTCCTTAAATAACTAAATAATTGTGCTTATGTATTAAATTACTAAATCCAACAATTGAAATTAAAGAATGAATTATGTTCACACAACAAATTTCACACCCAATTGTGAAATAAAAAATCATGGCCGCGTAAATTAGAATAATCTTATAATAATCTAAAAATAAAATTATTTAGAATCACTTAAGAAAAAACATCATGATAATGCTCACAATGTTTTGTAGGAAATTATGACAAAAACCCAATTTAATGAACAACATAAAGGGGAAAAAATTCTATAATTTCTATATAGTGACATGTGGGAAATTTTGCTAGTATAAGCTAGAGTTTGGTATTATTACATAATTAAATTTACTTATTACTAGAGTAGATATGATTATTTATACATGATGATGTATAAGTCAAACTCTTCTAATAAATTCAAATAATTACATAATGATGTAGATATTCAACTTTTTAGGAAGATAATGAAGCCTTAATCTGATCAAGGTGGTGAGTATATTAAAAAACATTCCATCTACATTTATTAAGAATCTGGGGGTTTATCCCAACTCACTCCTCCTTATACACCACATTTGAATAATGTTATTGAATAGAGGAACAATAAATTTTTTCGACATGGTGAGAAAAATGATGATTAATTCATGTATTACATTATTATATTTTTTTATTTTCATTATAATTTGTTTTATACACATTAAAACTTGTTCCACATAAGGAGGAATATAGCACCCCATTCAAATTGAGGACTTGTAAGGAACTAGTGTTATTGAAATTGTATTCTTGGGGATGTGAAGTTTTTATATGCCATAAAAGGAAACAAACTTTTATTCCAAGGTCCAAAGTGTATCAGTATAGGATATCATAAAGAAACTAAAAAATATTTCTTATATAACCCTTTAAATAAAATAATTATATTTTTCTTATTTCTGGCAACTATTAAGAGGGAATTCATCCCTAATAAGGATAGTTGGTGAAGGATAGACATCGATGAAGATGATTCTCAATATACAAAAGAGTTAGTACAATAAAGAATTGCCAAATTTTCATGTATGTTTTTTTAATCATATGTACTGAATGTGAGAACCAATTAGGTTAGAGAAGAAGAAATATATTGTTTTATGGTCACCAAGAATGGTGACCCATTATTGGTTGTACAATAACGAGCCCCATTCCTACAAGGAGTCACTAAAGAGATCTTAAGAAGTAGTATGTAGTGAATATATGAATTTTAAATTATATTCCATAAAGTGATATAAATGGAAGGAGAATAAAATAGATATAAAGCATAACTAGTTGATGATGGGTTCCTATAGCATCATATAGTTTAATACTTTAAAATTACTTCTCAATTAGTAATTCTTAAATCCATTTGATGTATAATAGATATAAAAACGTTCTATGAATATGTGTATTTTTGGATAGATGTCAAAACAAATTTCCTTAATGGGAACCATCATGATGATGTATATATGACAAAATATAAATAGTAAGTGTCTCCATGTAATGCCAAAGTGTTATGGTGGATAAATAAATTCATATATTTAATGAGGTAATAATCCTAGTAACAAGTATTTTGGCTAGATGAACCAATAATATTATTTTGTTTTATTAAGAGTGAATGGGATCCGGTTACTTAAATGAAATATAAGGCCCCGGCCCTAAACCTTACTTAATATTGAATTAAATGAATAATTCACATTGAGGATCTTTTCAGGTTTAGAGTTTTAGAGAATTAGATCATAATTCATGAACTACATTCCATATTTAAACAAAGTGGTTACATAAAAGATAGTATTAATTTTTTCCCATCAACGGAAACATATTTAAAATAAAACATGGATTCTTTCTTGACACTTCCTTGACACTTTCATCATATCTTGTTCCATTCCCTTGACTTGTGAAAAAAATTTCAAAAACATGGGATGAGCATAAAAAGATCAGTAAGGATTATAAAAAATATGGAAAGGAAACATAAGTACATTTATACATAAGAATTCAATCATACTTTCCCATAAAACATAATCACTTTAACATAACTCATCAAATCATGAATAAATCATAGAAATCATAAGACATAGAGGTAACTTGAGGCATTCATAGCATTCTTACGTAGGGAGTAACCCTCTTGGTTACATTTGGAATACACATCACAGTATATTCCCTAAATCTCTTCGGAGAAACCATAATGTTTAACTCCATCGCGTTACCCAATGCATTGGAGAGCTATATCGAGCTCACCCGCCCTTAGTTTATCATTGAACCACCCGTCTTCATAACAATGCCCAATAATCATAACATAATCATATCACATAAAACATGCATAAAAGAAACATAACATTTCAACTTTTGAATCACAAGATATAAGTACAACACATTGATATAAAAACATTATGAAAACCATTTTAAATACCAAAATTAAAGATAAGTAAAACATGGTATTTATTTTTCATTCAAAAAAGTTATGGCTTGTAGAGGAAGCCGAAACTCAAATAATGGTCATGGTGGCGGAGAAGTCGTTGTCGCCACATACGCAGGAGAAAAACATTCCCTTTTATCATTTAGTAAAACGCTTCATATAAAAAAGAATCCTTTTGGATAAACATAAAAGTCAAAGGGGTTTATACACCGTATAAAAGAAGGTTGTGTATAAAACAAAATATGCCTCAATGAAAGGATATTGAGATGAAGTCCCATACAAAGACCATTGTTTTTAAATAAAATAGATCTATTATGTGTATTAACCATAAGTACACATAATGAGAGTACAAATACAAGATAGGACATTATAATATCATGACATAATTTGAAAGTAGGAGATTAACCCAAAGAATGGAAATTGGGTTAATAAGTTCCCATACAAACATTCGACAGCCTAACGGCGTCACTTCAAACTTCAGGAAATGAGTTGATGAGAGATAAAAAGGGTATATCATCACTTGGACATAAAATCTAAATCAATAAAGATATATAGGTACATATCCCAAAATTAAAATATGTAAATTGAAAGACACAAAAAAAATAAGTCTTTTAAAAAGAGGAGGGTGAAAAGTTCCATTACCAACTTGGGTATCTTTCGAAACATACACCCCATGAAAGAAAGACAACACAACACTAATGTAAATACTCATAAATGAATGTATATTACACAAAGAGTAGAATAATGGGCAGTACATATACCACTCAAAGTAAACGGTGTCAAATGTAGCATAAATCTCACAGGAAAAAAATTGAGATGAAAAATCCCTTACGAAAAATCGGTAGCCTAACGACGCCACTTAAAACATCCAAAAAAATGGATTGATGAAATAAAATACGGTCTCAAATCATATGAAAATAGAAATTACAGAATGAGGAATATAAAATAACATCCTCAAACATAATAAAGATGAGCTGAAAGGAAATGACATAAAAGAGAGTACATAAAAAGAAAGAGAGAGGTAGGATCCCTTACCTCATGTCCGACATGACTCGATCATTCTTTAATCACCTGAATAATAAAATTTGGTCAATAAATAATTGCATAAGTAACTCCTTTAAATATTATTACTCAGTTCATATCACATATTATAATTTTATAATAATTGGTTAATAAAGTGAGTTCATATCAGACGTTTTTGTCGATGTTCGGTATATGAGTAAAAAATTGAACTTGTTGGAAAACAATTTTCCATGTAATTATAGGTACATCATCTCCAAAATAGTATTAATGTTTTAAATATCATATATATCCTTTATAAATTCATTTTTTACTATTCCATAACATTTGGAGATAAAAAATTAAAAGCACCGTTCATGGAGACGGTAGGCTGTACGTACGCATGAACGCTACTTTCATTTTTTGTAATATTAATGGAATTAAAGTTAAAAAAGAGATATATATATTATAATTACATAATGATATCCATAATTTTGATGTAATATATGAAATATATCTCCGTTATATATATGTACTTATAATAGTACATAACATTTCGAGATAAGAAATGAAATGTACCATTCATGGAGACGGTAAGTCGTACGTACGCATGAACACTACTTTCATTTATTTGGCACATTAATGGAATTAAAACTAGATGAGAGATATATATATATATATATATATATTATAATTCCATTATAATATATATGTTATATATTTCACATAATTTTATCAATTTCATTATTTATAAATTCCATGTATTGGATGACGAGTCACATCACTTGATGGGGCGGTAGTCCACACTTCCTCAAAATGAAATTATCACATTTGCACAACATGCAAAGCATAAAGGTATGTATTAAATATAAAATACAGAAGCATAGAGAGGAAATAAATATAATATATATCATAAATAAATATAGTTCCATCATAATGGCCACCATGAGAGGTGGTATGAGAAGATAGAACAATTATCATTTCGTGAGGCAGTAATTCGCCATCCACAGAAACAATATGTTCTTTAACCATTAGACGGAGGTGTGTGTTAGTGTAGCTCAAATCCTCCTCATAAAAATTTCCTAGTATATTGAAGATACTGGTGTTGTTACAAAAGAAATAAATAAAAAGATTTTAGGGGGCTGGAGAAGCAAAATAAAACAAAAGAACACTAGGGAAGACATTACCTTTAAAATGCGTAACTCTTTATGATTTGAGCTCAAAGGCTTCCTTGGGAAGACTTCGGCCCAATGTGAGGCTTAAATAATGAATAGAGGGATGTGTAGTGATGAAATGAGCAGGGGTTGGCCGAGAAAAATGCTTGAGAGGTGTGTGTAAGGTGGTAGAGGCGGGGGCCTTTTATAAGAGGAGAGGAGGGGCACTCAAGGAATGTTATAAAACATTACTCTATTATAAAATGATTTTCGGATCTTAAAGGTCCCAAAAGAATATATTTCGAGGATAAGGTGATAAGGTTTCTAAATCCACCCATCCAATAGGTTTTTGTAAAGTGCAAGACTTATATTTCACTCTATCTTCTCATTTTATTTAAATTGTTCATTTATGAGGTAATCACTACATCATCACGGTGTCATAAATAAATTAATTTATATAATGTATAAAAATTATAAAAAACAATCATGATGTGAGAAATCTTTTTAGATTTATAATGAATAATTATAATAAAAATTTTGACTTATATAACCCCATGTAAAAATTGTTTTAGTAAAACAACACATGTTTGTGACATTTTAATTTTAACTTTAAATAAAAAGTTATTTATGTCATTTTCCTACCAAAGTGGTTCCATGGGGTCCCCAACTTGACCCATGGATTGTCTCAGTCGGCCTTGATACATCCAATGAGGGTAGGACATTTATCTAGGTCATTTCATATTATTAAAACATTATTTTTACTTTAAATAACACTAATTACCTCTAATCGTGATTAAAAACATAAGAGTTACTATTCACCAAAAATTTATTTTACTTCCTAATTACAACCATGAATGTCAAATTTTTGAAATTCAAAACACAGGGGTGGTAAAATTTCATTTAAACAAAAAATCAGTTTTTTAAGTACAACTTAGTGGTTTCACTATTCATCAAAAATTGAAGTTTTTCAAAAAAATAACAAAACATAAACCTAAGCTATATTTGATATTCTGAATTCAAAAATGATGTCTATTTTACAAAATTCAAAACATTTACGTTACATTAATTAATTTAATAATTAGTTCCCACTATCAGAACAAATAGCGTGTTTTTATGAAACAATATATATCAAAAGATTGACACTAGTTTAAGTCCAATTTCAAAGTGAATTTAATTCCAACGACCACTATTGGATTAAATGGTAAAAATATTTTCTAATTTCACATTAAAAAAATCAAAATATAATCTAATCATATAAATAAATTAGATCAAACGAGGTTTTGAATTAAAATACAACATTTTTCACTATTAAAAAAAGAACTTTATCGGAAAAATACCAAAAATTTTCACAAAGTAAAATTTGATGTCCCGATTATAAAGAAGAATTTTATTTTGTAAAATATAACACACAAAATTGTCAAAAGGTGGATTTAAAAGTGGTTCTCCATCAAAAGGTGGTTAATCAACCTTTTAAAGAATATTAGAATGTTTACGCTTAAAGTTGGATTCATTCGCATTTTTAATCCACTAACATTTACTATAAAAAGTAAAAATATTTGGAAAACATATATAGTCATTTTTTATTTAGTTCTTTTCATTCCCGCCATTACAACGGCTAGGCATTAACTACCATTTAAAATAATATTATATTATTATTATAGTGTAACTTAAGATTCCCGAGAAACTCGTTATTGCGTATTGGGTACGCCATCGAGCATAGAGTCACCTTCAAAGTAATATTAATATTTTATTCACAAATATGGATAAATGTGAAAATTTCATGTTATTTATTAACCTGGGGTGTTACATCCTTACCCCCTTTTTGAAATTTCATCCTCGCAATTTTAAAATTGTGCTTGGAAACTTCATTGAAAATCCCACATCGGAGCAAGAGTCAGTAAAACAATCACTTTAAAAATAAAGAAAGATAAGTACAAAGGTCACCCGAGTTAACCCATACTAGGATTCAATGTAGAAAAACATGGATATGGAGAAAAAAACAAAGGGCCATGTTCTGGGGGAGAGTGATAGTAAACATGTCTAGTAGAAAGATAACCATAAGAAAATCACAAACTTGTGGTGGGTTAAACGGTATTCGATTCCCCAGTAGGAAAAGTTAATAGACAAAAAAAAAATTTAAATTACTTTTCACTGAGAAATTTATTTTTTATCTTAAGGAAACATACTTACTTGTATTGTTGACTTTCAACTTTTACTAGATTTATTACACAAACTCATACTTTCCCCAAATGATGAGTATTTATGAAGACTTGTTCACATTAAGAGTACTATAATCAACTTCTAGAGAATCACCTAATCCACAAAAGAGAACAATATACTTCCCATGTCTTTAGACCATAACCAAAACTAAAACCAAAAAGGTTAGTATGAGAACAAATAATACCCAAAAAGGATAATATAAAAAAATCTATTCTTAATATCCTAAATATGTCAAACAATAACCAAAGTTCAAAAAAACCATTCAATAATCATTTATCCATAAAATTATTCAAAGTGATAAAAACTAATACTGAAACCCAAATCTCTGAAGGATTTAATCACATAGTCTTCTAAGATAAACCTTAATATTTATCTCCAAATAACATCATTTACTCTTAAAGTCTCAAACTGAAAAGTAATTAATCTAATCACATATCCTCCATGATAGGTTAATCATTTCCATAGATAACCCAAAATAAACTTACTCTTGATTCCTAAAATCATCTATCTAAAAAGAATTAGTCAAACTAACTAGGTACTTCACGTAGTCCAATGGTAGGCGATATATACTAGTCGCACTTTGGTTGTGGGTTTGATTCCCACAGCTTTATCCAACGTGACGGGTTTTCACACGGTCTGCATGTTTTCCTTTTTCCAAAACTATATAATTATGAAAACATTCCCCAAAACGAGATAAAATCTTCAAAAATAATCATAACATATTTTAACCTCATGTTTTTCTCATTCCTTTCATCATAACATATAATGACCCATAATTACCTCAAAAGTAAGGATCATATAAACCCTAATGGTTACCTTTATAATTATTACATGAACTTTCACATCGAGTTGGTCATCTCGTACATGATGCATTAGAGAACTCCCCAAGTTTCATGTGGTTGATCATGAATCCTTGATAGTTGGTTTAGTACAACCACGAGATTCCTCATTGAATCCCCCATTTCATCCAGTCTCTTAATCAGAGAACCACCATAGTTTCCATCCAACCCATTGTCACTTTGGTACCTGCTAGATCCATCCATTTACTAAAAATATAAATTCTAGTGTGCGTATATCAACAAAATCATCATGTACTAATGAGGAAGATAAACACTAAGATATACTTACTCATTCACTTTATCTAAAAATTATGACTCTTTCTGAAATCCTAGCTGTTATGGTAATGTCACATATGATTAGAGAATACCCTAACCTCTAAAGTAATCTAAACCGACCTCTGATACCAACTATAAGGCCCCAACCATAAACCTTACTTAATATTGAATTAAATAAATAATTCACATTGATGATCTTTTCAGGTTTAAAGTTTTAGAGAATTAGATCATAAATCATGAACTACATTCCATATTTAAAAAAATTGGTTACATAAAAGATAGTATTCATTTTTTCCCATCAAAGGAAACATATTTAAAATAAAACATGGATTCTTTCTTGACACTTCCTTGACACTATCATCATATCATGTACCATTCCCTTGACCTATGAAAAACATTTCAAAAACTTGGGATGAGCATAAAAAACTCAATAAGGGTCATAAAAAATATGGAAAGGAAACATGAGTACATATATACATAAGAATGAAATCATACTTTTCCCATAAAACATTATCACTTTAACATACCTCATCAAATCATGAATAAATCATAGAAATCATAAGACATAAAGGTAACTATAGGCATTCATAACATTCTTACGTAGGGAGAAACCCTCTTGGTTACGTTTCGAATACACATCACAATATATTTCCTAAATCTCTTCAGAGAAACCTTAACATTTAACTACTTCGCTTTCCCCAATGCATTGGAGAGCCATATCGGCTCACCCACCCTTAGTTTATCACGGAACCACCCATCTTCATAACAATGCCCAATAACCATAACATAATCGTATCACATAAAACATTCATAAAGGAAACATACCATTTCCACTTTTCAATCAAAAGATATCAATACAACACATTAATATAAAAACATTATGAAAACCATTTTCAATACCAAAATTAAAGAAAATTAAAACATGGTATTTATTTTTCATTCAAAAAAGTTATGGCTTGTAGAGGAAGCCAAAACTCAAATAATGGTCACGGCGGCGGAGAAGTCATTGTCGCCGCATACGTACGACAAAAACATTACCTTTTTTCGTTTAGTAAAAATATTCATATAAAAAAGATTCCATTTTGATAAACTTAAATGTCAAAGGGGTTTATACACTATATAAATGAAGGTTGTGTATATAACAAAATATGCCTCAATGAAAGGAGATTAAGACGAAGTCAGATACAAAGGACATTTTTTTAAATAAAATAGATCTATTATGTGTATTCACCATAATTACACATAAATAAAGTAAAAATACAAGATATGACATAATAATATCATGACATAATTTGAAAGTAGGAGATTAACCCAATGAATTTAAATTGGGTTAAGAAGTTCCCTTACAAAAATTCCACAGCCTAACGGCATCACTTCAAACTTCATGAAATGAGTTGATGAGAGATAAAAAGGGTATCTCATCACATGTACATAAAATTTACATCAATAAGGATATAGAAGAAAATATCCCAAAATTAAAATATGTAAATTAAAATACCCAAAAAAAATAAGTCTTTTAAAAATAGGAGGGTGAAAAGTTCCCTTACCGACTTGGGTATCTTTCGAAACATACACCCCATGAAATAAGGACAATACAATATTGATGTAAATAATCATAAAATAAAGTATATTACAAAAAGAATAGAATAATGGGGAGTATATATACCAATCAAAGGAAATGGTGGAAAATGCAGTATAAATCTCACAGGAATAAAAGTGAGATGAAAATTCCCTTACGAATACTCGGCAGCCTAACGGTGCCACTTAAAACATGCAAATAAAATGGATTGATGAAATCAAATAGGGTCTCAAATCATATGAACGTAGAAATTACCTAATGAGGAATATAAAATAACATCCTAAAACATAATAAAGATGAGATTAAAGGAAATGACATAAAAGAGAGTACATAAAAAGAAAGAGAGAGCTAGGATCCCTTACCTCGTGTCCGACATGACTCGATCGTTCTTTAATATCTTGAATAATAAAATTTTTCAATTTATAATTGCTTGAGGACCTAATTTAAATATTATTATTCAGTTCATACCACATATTATAATGTTATAATAATTGGTTAATAAATTGAGTTCATATCAGACGTTTTTGTCGATGTTCGGTACATGAGTAAAAAATTGAACTTGTTGGAAAAGAATTTTCCATGTAGTTATAGGTACATCATCTCCAGAATAGTATTAATGTTTTAAATATCATATATATCCTGTATAAATTCATTTTTTACTATTCCAACACATTTCGAGATAAAAAATTAAAAGCACCGTTCATGGAGACGGTAGACCGTACGTACGCATGAACGCTACTTTCATTTTTTGTAATATTAATGGAATTAAAGTTAAAAAACAGATATATATATATATATTATAATTATAGAATGATATCCATAATTTAGATGTAATATATGACATATATATCCATTATATATATTTACTTATAATAGTACATAACATTTGGAGATAAAAAAATGAAATGTACCGTTCATGGAGACGGTAAGCTGTACATACGCATGAACGCTACTTTCATTTCATTGGCACATTAATGGAATTAAAACTAGAAGAGATATATATATATATATTCTAATTAAATTATAATATATATGTTATATATATCACATAAGTTCATCAATTTCATTCTTTATACATTCCATGTATTGTATGGACGAGTCACATCACTTGAGGGGGCGGTAGTCGACACATCCTCAAAATGAAATTATCGCATTTGTACAACATGAAAAGCATAAAGGTATGTATTAAATATAAAATAAAGAAGAATATAGAGGAAATAAATATAATATATATCATAAATAAATATAGTTTCATCATATTGGCCACCATGAGAGGTGGTATGAGAAGATAGAACAACGTTTCGTGAGGCAGTAATTCGCCATCCACAGAAACAGTATGTTCATTAACCATTAGATGGAGGTGTCTGTTAGTGTAGCTCTAATACTCCTCATAACAATATCCTAGTATATTGGCGATACTGTTTTTGTTACAAAAGAAAAAATAAAAATAGTTTAGGGGGTTGGAGAAGCAAAATAAAACAAAAGAACACTAGGGAAGATATTACCTTTAAAATGGGTAACTCTATTTGATTTTAGCTCAAAGGCTTCTTTGGGAAGACTTATGCCCAAAGTGAGGCTTCAATGATGAAGAGAGGGATGTTGAGAGATGAAATGGGCATGGTTTCTCTGTGCCAAAGGATTGAGAGGTATGACAACCCTGCTTTTTAATACAACTTAAGCATGCTTTATTACATAAAACTTCACTTGATCCAACAAAGAAGATCGAGAGGATTAGTGTCTTTGGGGCTTAGGATCATTACATAAAAACTTTAAACTTGAAATACAAGATCTTTATTGAAAACTTCCTTTACATGACCACTACATTCCTTCGTACTTAGCTTTGCATGGGATAACCTGAGGACATGCATAAGAAAAGGGTGAGCTATAAAGCCCAGTAAGGGAGTAAACAATGAATAACATGAGGAGTGAAATACATGTTAGGCAATAGGCATATCAATAGAGCATAATAGAAAAATGAACATAAAGGCATGATAAAGCATGATAATCATAACATGGAAATGTGGCAACAACACTTAACATTGAATTAGCATGAGCCAAGGCTCATTGCACATGGAGCATGAGTAAAACCTCATTGCAATTGAAGCACGAGTAAACCCTCGTTGCACTTGAATTAGCATGAGTCAACACTCATTGCACATGATGTATCATGATACTATACTTTACCCAATGCATTGGAGCGCTATAAAGGGCGCACCCTTCTTAAACATTTCATTTCATGCATAAGTGTGCCACATGGATCATAAAACATGGATTCATAAAACATAATCATTTCTTCCATGATAAAGGAATGTGGAATTCATACATGAATCTTTATAATCAATATGTAAATGTGCATAAAGGTGAATACCCTTGACGGATAAATTGGCATGGTATTTACTACACAAAGACATTGGCTTAGAAAATCGGTGCGATTTCGGCAGCGTAACGGCGTGACATAAGAATTCATAAAAAAAGGTTGATGAGAGAGAAAGGGGTTCCTCATCATATTTACATGTAATGGAAAGTAAGGAGATTATATATATACATGTCCCAACAATAGAAATGTAATTTAGATTCATGATACAAAAGTATTGCTTGAATGTAAAAGAAGAGAGAGAAGTTCCTTTCGGAATTTCGGCATATTAACGGGTGTACATGGGAGGAATTTAATGAGAGAGAAAGGGGTTCCTCATCATATTTACATTTAATGTACAGTAAGGAGATCATATATATACATTTCCCAACAATATAAATGGAATTTAGATTCATGATACAAAAGTATTGCTTGAATGTAAAAGAAGAGAGAGAAGTTCCTTTCGGAATTTCGGCATAGTAACGGGTGTACATGGGAGGAATTTAATGAGAGAGAAAGGGGTCTCCAATCATTCAAACAATAAGAGGGAAGTATGGGAGAGGTGTGAAACCATACCCCAACATTAATAATTGAAATTAAAAGGGCAATACAACTTAAAGAAAATTGACAAAAAATGAGAAAGGAAGAAAACCCCTTACTTGGAAGTGTGCTTCCAAAGGCTAGAGAGAGGCTTGTGAGAGGCTTCTTCGGAGCTTGGGGCACCTTGAGAGGATTCTAGAGAGAGTAGGGCAGAGGTTGGACGAACTTCAAGGGCTTTGAGTGAGGAGGAAGTGGGAGCTTGGGTGGGTTTATATAGGAAAGGTGAGAGAATTCTTTATTATTTAGGTTTGGGACCCCTTATATTAAAATAATCCAAACCACAAACCATCCCATGGTATTTGCCCATGGTTTCTGGAAAAGGAAAGAGGAAAACAATATTTTACAAGTCCAAGGTCTGAACTTATTAAAAAATTAGGGTTGCTTATGTGGAGGTGAGTCACACTCCCATGGAAATTAATTTAAAAAGGCAAAGTGTTGAAAAAGTCTTGAGGGCTCCATTAATGCTTTGAAAAGTGAGTCAAACAAACCCAAAACCTCATTATTTTAATGATAAAACATATATTGGCCGAACATTAGGATTATGTTATTTTATTACATCACCATTGGGTCATTATGATGTCATAAAACACATTATATATTTAAATGGTATTTAATTTTTACCCAAAAATTTGATTGTCTCAGAAAATTATGAAAAATTCACCGTTGGATAATTTCGACGTCCTGATTCCAAAAATAATATTTATTTTATCTAAATAATTTTCTAAATATGTGAATTTTCACTTTTAAAATAAAAACCGACATTTATAAAAAAATCACGGGTTTTGACAGAAATGGCTTTCAAACCTTAATAAAAATTTTAATTGCATTCATAAAATTATAAGATCATTTATATTTAATAAAAATTAATTTAATAATAATAATAATATTTTATTAAAATATTATCTAATTCAAAAATCCTTTAATTTAATAAAATATAATTCTTAATTAAAAAATAACTAAAAACACCATTTGTACTTTAAAAACTAATTACAATGCATCAAAAATGACTAGAAATTAAATTCACTATTATATACAAAAATAATGTACATGAACATGGTGCTACTTATTTGTTACATAACCCCTTAAAATAGCCGCATAAGACCTAAGGGTAAGGTGTGGGATGGTGACAGACTCTTGGGGTTGCTCGGATAACATCGCTCGAGTGGTAATCTCTATCAACTTCGATTTTTCCCGTAGACGATCACGTTCGAGCTTGACATGATGAAGCTCAGCTTGGTCGTGGTCAAGGGCAAAGCCCAAAGACGCCACCTCTTTTCCGAGCTCTGACAAATGGGCTTCGTAAGGGGCAATTCTACTGGATGAGGCCATCGCTTCCTTTGTCTGAGTAGAAAATTGGTTCGTTAAATCCTTATATTTAAACTACCCAAATGATCACTGTTCAACGGCTATAAAAGTAACGGTCACAAATCTTAACGTAAAACTAAAGAAGTTGACATCTTATAAAAACATTTTTCATAAAGAGACATTTAATTGGATCAAGAGGGATTTTCATTAATGAAACTTTGGGTCGTTACAACATTCCCCCCTTAAGAAATTTCGCCCTCGAAATTTTCCGTTTCCCACACTAAAACAAATGTGGGTAACTCAGCTTCATCATATCCTCCGACTCCCAAGTTGCTTCTTCAAACTTGTGGTTTCCCCACAACACCTTGACGAGGGGCATTGTCTTATTTCGTAGAACTTTTTCTCTATGATCTAAGATCTTCACTGGTTGCTCCTCATAAGAAAGATCGTCTTCTAATTGTACCACCTCAGAAGAGAGTACTTGTGAAGGGTCTGGTATGTACTTCCTTAAGAGGGATACATGGAAGAAATCATGCACCTTGGCCATAGTAGGTGGAAGTGCTAGTCGATAGGCCACAACCCCATCACGATCAAGAATCTCGAAGGGTCCGATGTACCTTGGACTTAACTTCCATTTCTTTCCAAACCTCATGACCTTCTTCCACGGAGATATGCGTAAAAACACCATGTCTTCGACTTTAAACTCAAGGTCTCATCGACGATTATCTGCATAACTCTTCTGTCGACTTTGGGCTGCCTTGATATGCTGCTGAATGGTTTTCACCTTCTCCACCATTTCTTCGACCATTTCTGGTCCAAGCAGCTTACGTTCACCGACCTCATCCAAACATGCCTGTGTTCTGCACCTTTTCCCATACAGGGCTTCATATGGTGCCATTTGGATGCTCGAGTGGAAACTATTATTATAAGAGAACTCAACTAGAGGAAGATGTTGATCCCATCCTCCTTTAAAGTCCATTGAGCATGCTCTCAACATATCCTCAAGTGTTTGGATAGTCCGCTCGGATTGGCCATCAATTTGAGGATGATAGGCCGTACTGAAGTTCAGTTCAGTATGCAGAGCATGTTGAAGACTCTTCCAAAACATAGAGGTAAATCTTGGATCTCGGTCAGACACAATAGTTAGTGGTACTCCATGCAACCGTACCACTTCCCTGATATATATCCGTGCCAGTTGATCCAAAGAGAAATCCTCTCGAATAGCAATGAAGTGTGCAGTCTCTGTAAGACGATCCATAAAAACCCAGATTGCATTGTTGCCTTTGGATGTCCTTGGAAGTCCAGTGACGAAGTCCACGGTGATGTTCTCCCATTTCCATTCTGGTATGGGCAATGGTTGCATCATCCCCTTAGACTTCTGCCTCTCTGCCTTCACTTGCTGACACACCAGGCACTTTGATGTATATTCAGCGATCTCCTTCTTCATATTATCCCACCAAAAGTTTTCTCGAAGATCTCGATACATCTTTGTGCTCCCTGGGTGAATAGAGAAATTTGAACTATGTGCATCATCCAAAAGTTCCTTCTTCAGCTCTGAACTTGATGGAACACATAGTCTTTTCCCAAACCGCCCAATTCCTTCTTCATTAACATTAAACTCCGAGGATTTCCCCTTTTTGATAGCTTCCACTTTTTCTTGGATTCCCGCATCATCCTTTTGAGCATCCTTTAACCTTTCCAAAAGAGATGGTTGAGCAATCATTTGTGAAAGGATTGATGATGTTCCCTTCTTTATGATTCCCATGTCCATCTTCATCAAGTCTAAGAAGATTGGATCCTTCTCAATTCTCATCATTGATAGAATCACTGGATCCTTTCTACTTAGGGCATCCGCCACCTTGTTCGCTTTCCCAGGGTGGTAAGGTATTGAACAGTCATAATCCTTGATGAGCTCTATCCATCTTCTATGGCGCATATTAAGCTCTTTCTGTGTGAATATATATTTAAGACTATTGTGGTCAGTATATATCTCACATTTCTCTCCATAGAGATAATGCCGCCAGATTTTCAAGGCAAAGATCACCGCCGCCAACTCCAGATCATGCGTTGGATAGTTTCGCTCATGGATTTTCAACTGCCTTGAGGCATAGGATATCACTTTATCATGCTGCATCAGCACACATCCTAAGCTCTTCTTCGAAGCATCACTGAATACCACAAAAAGCTCCCCACTTGTGGGTAAAGTGAGCACGGGTGCAGTGATAAGCCTCCTTTTTAACTCCTTGAAGCTTTCTTCGCATTCATCACTCCAAGCAAACTTTACTCCCTTTCGAGTTAGCTTGGTAAGAGGGTGGGACAATCGTAAGAAATTTCTCACAAATCGTCGATAATATCCAGCTAACCCCAAGAAGCTACGGATATCAGTTACCGATGTTGGCCTCGGCCATCCCTCAATTGCATCTGTTTTGGAGGGGTCCACAGATATCCCATTGCTTGTGATGATATGACCCAAGAATGAGACTTCCTTCAACCAAAACTCACACTTGCTGTACTTTGCATAGAGCTTCTCCTTGCGCAAAGTCTCTAGTACAGTTTTTAAATGATCCTCATGGTTCTCCTTGGTTTTGGAGTATATTAGAATATCATCTATAAAGACTACCACAAATTTGTCAGGGTAATCTCTAAAGACTCTATTCATCAAGTCCATGAATATTGTTGGAGCATTGGTGAGTCCGAAAGGCATTACTATGAATTCATAGTGCCCGTACCTTGTACGAAAAGCAGTCTTGGGGATATCTTTCTTCTTCACCCTTACTTGATAATATCCCGACCGCAAGTCAACCTTGGAGAAGTATTGTGCTCCACGCAGCTGATCAAACAAGTCATCGATTCTTGGGAGAGGATACTTGTTCTTTATCGTGATTTTGTTAAGTTCACGATAATCGATGCAAAGCCTCATTGACCCATCCTTCTTCTTGACGAAGAGGACTGGTGCACCCCATGGTGATGCACTTGGGCGTATAAACCCTTTATCCAGATTCTCCTGTAGTTGTTTCTTCAGCTCTTCAAGCTCAACAACAGCCATTCTATATGGAGTCTTGGATATTGGTAGCGCCCCAGGTATAAGTTCAATTGAGAACTCAACATCTCTTCTTGGAGGAAGACCAGGAAGTTCCTCGGGAAATACTTCAGCGAATTCCCTCACAATAGGCATTTCTTCAAGGGTGGTTTCTTCCTTGGAATCAATCATCTGAGCCAGATATGCGTGCTCATAAGGCAGTAATATCCATGCTTGAGATGATGGAGCTAAAGGAGATGCATCTTCCTCCTGACACTTGTAAAGAATCGGGGGTCGATTCTCCATATGGAGTGTGATTTCCCTCTCCCGACAATTTATGTTGGCTCTATATAAGGAAAGCCAATCCATGCCAAGAATTTCATCAAATTCCACCAAAGGAAGTATGACGAGGTTCGCCGGGAAATTCAATCCACATATTATAACAGGGGAGGAATTATACTCATGGGATGCAATGATTTCCCCATTTTCCGTACTCACCGACATCTTTACTTCCATGATTTGTGCTGGTGCAGGGATTGTTCTACTAAACTTTTGAGATATAAAAGAATGCGTAGAACCTGAATCAAAAAGTACGTTCGCTATTCTTGAATGAATAACTAGCGTACTTGTCACCACTTCGTTGTCGGGGTTCACTTTGGCATAAGTGATGGCAAAGTTTCTTCCTTGCTGTCTTGGAGGTTGCGGGTTGCCTCCGATAACCCTTGGATTAGGGCACTGATTCGCAAAATGACCCGGTTCTTTGCATTTGAAGCATTGAACAATGCGTTGAGGTTCGAACGGAGCGTTCCTCCCCTCTGTCGCAGCCGCGGGTCCTTCTTGCTGAAAGTTAACAGCTATGTGCCCTTCTCTTCCACACTTGAAGCATTTTCTTGTCCCCCTAAGGCAAATTCCAGGGTGCTTCTTTCCACACTTTTGGCAAGTGGGGTGCTGGAACTTCTTAGCGCCGTTGGATTTATCCATCGGACCACCAGCATTGAAGTCCACCTTACGCTTCTTGTCCCCATGATACCCATGTGATTCTCCGATCTCCATTTCAACCTTGAGGGCACATCAGACAATTTCCTCATAGCTGTCGAAGTCATGGATCGCTAATGCTTTCCGCAAGCTAGGCTTCAGCCCACCAAAGAAGCGATCGACCTTGCATTCGGGGGTAACGACAAAGACGGAAGCATATCGTGCAAGCCTTGTGAAGTTCGCCTCATACGCTCCCACAGATTCTTCATCTTTCTGCTTGAGGGAAAGGAAGTCCCTTTCCATCTTAAGACGGAGGGTGTGCGGAAAATATTTATCAAAAAACATCTTCCGGAATTCCTTCCATTCCAAAGCCTCGATCTCCTCCTCAGGCTTCATATTTTTGATCAACGTCCACCATTGATCAGCTTCACCCTCCATACGATAAGCCGCCAGGAGAACCTTCTCTTTTTCAGAGCATTGGAGGATGGATAATATCTTTTCAATGGAGTTGATCCATTGTTCAGCAATCGTGGGATCGGATGATCCACTAAATGTAGGAGGCCTTTGTCTCATGAAGCTTTCAATAGCGACTTGTTCTTTCTTGGGGGGGGGGGGGTTGAACGTTCCTCTTGACCAGTGTTTCTATTCAAAACTTGAGTTAGCTGAGAGAGAAGCGTGACAAAGTTCGCGATTCCCGCTCCCATTGGATTGGGCATCTCATAAGTACAATCATCACACTGATCTTCACAACGGTTGTTAGCCCGAGTTCTCCTATTACCGGCCATTGGCTGGAATAAAAGAAAGTTAGGGGTAACACATAAAGGGTAATCCAAAGACAAAAGTTGATGACTTTTAAATAAACTTTAATCTCTTTAACTCATGAGTCTATAGGATTCAATCCAGGCTTTTCATGATCTTCCTTCTAACATATATTCTTAGCGGCATTTTTACCTTAATAAGGGTTCATACTAAGATTGAGAATTTATCAAAACATAGCCCCCATGAGTGTCGTAACCAAGAGTGCAGCAAGGCCCGTTTTCATGCACCAGTTCCCGTTCGAGTCTAGCTCAAAGCGGTGTTTTCGGGTTTTACCCCTAGGATACATCTGTGCCAGAGCCGCCTCTACCTGCTCGTATCCAGACAGGGATGTACTTGTTTGATAAACCACTTACTTAGTATTTACCAAAACATAGGGATGTTTTTATTATGCTTAGTCTTGTATCTAAGGCTTTACTAGGGTTTCCTAATCCCAAAAATAACTAAACCTATCCTCTGATACCAACTATGACAACCGTTCTTTTTAATACAACTTAAGCATGCTTTATTACATAAAACATCACTTGATCCAACAAAGAAGATCAAGAGGTTTAGTGTCTTTTGGGCTTAGTATCATTACATAAAAACTTTAAACTTGAAATACAACATCTTTATTGAAAACTTCCTTTACATGACCACTACATTCCTTCGTACTTTGCATTGCATGGGATAACCTGAGGACATGCATAAGAAAAGGGTGAGCTATAAAGCCCAGTAAGGGAGTAAACAATGAATAACATGAGGAGTGAAATACATGTTAGGCAATAGGAATATCAATAGAGCATAATAGAAACATGAACATAAAGGCATGATAAAGCATGATAATCATAACATGGAAATGTGGCAACAACACTTAACATTGAATTAGCATGAGCCAAGGCTCATTGCACATGGAGCATGAGTAAACCCTCATTGCACTTGAAGCACGAGTAAACCCTCGTTGCACTTGAATTAGCATGAGTCAACACTCATTGCACATGACTTATCATGATACTATACTTTACCCAATGCATTGGATCGCTATAAAGGGCGCACCCTTCTTAAACATTTCATTTCATGCATAAGTGTGCCACATGGATCATAAAACATGGATTCATAAAACATAATCATTTCTTCCATGATAAAGGAATGTGGAATTCATACATGAAACTTTATAATCAATATGTAAATTTTCATAAAGGTGAATACCCTTGATGGAGAAATGGGCATGGTATTCACTACACAAAGACATTGGCTTAGAAAATCGGTGCGATTTCGGCAGCGTAACGGCGTGACATAAGAATTCATAAAAAAAGGTTGATGAGAGAGAAAGGGGTTCCTCATCATATTTACATGTAATGAAAAGTAAGGAGATCATATATATACATGTCCCAACAATATAAATGGAATTTAGATTCATGATACAAAAGTATTGCTTGAATGTAAAAGAAGAGAGAGAAGTTCCTTTCGGAATTTCGGCATAGTAACGGGTGTACATGGGAGGAATTTAATGAGAGAGAAAGGGGTTCCTCATCATATTTACATGTAATGGACAGTAAGGAGATCATATATATACATGTCCCAACAATAGAAATGGAATTTAGATTCATGATACAAAAGTATTGCTTGAATGTAAAAGAAGAGAGAGAAGTTCCTTTCGGAATTTCGGCATAGTAACGGGTGTACATGGGAGGAATTTAATGAGAGAGAAAGGGGTCTCCCATCATTCAAACAATAAGAGGGAAGTATGGGAGAGGTGCGAAACCATAACCCAACATTCATAATTGAAATTAAAAGGGCAATACAACTTAAAGAAAATTGACAAAAAATGAGAAAGGAAGAAAACCCCTTACTTGGAAGTGTGCTTCCAAAGGCTAGAGAGAGGCTTGTGAGAGGCTTATTGGGAGCTTGGGGCACCTTGAGAGGATTCTAGAGAGAGTACGGCAGAGGTTGGACGAACTTCAAGGGATTTTAGTGAGGAGGAAGTGGGAGCTTGGGTGGGTTTATATAGGAAAGGTGAGAGAATTCTTTATTATTTAGGTTTGGGACCCCTTATATTAAAATAATCCAAACCACAAACCATCCCATGGTATTTGCCCATGGTTTCTGGAAAAGGAAAGAGGAAAACAATATTTTACAAGTCCAAGGTCCGAACTTATTAAAAAATTAGGGTTGCTTATGTGGAGGTGAGTCACACTCCCATGGAAATTAATTTTAAAAGGCAAAGTGTTGAAAAAGTCTTGAGGGCTCCATTAATGCTTTGAAAAGTGAGTCAAACAAACCCAAAACCTCATTATTTTAATGATAAAATATATATTGGCCGAACATAAGGGTTATGGTATTTTATTACATCACCATTGGGTCATTATGATGTCATAAAACACATTATATATTTAAATGGTATTTAATTTTTACCCAAAAATTTGACTATCTCAGAAAATTATGAAAAATTCACCGTTGGATAATTTCGACGTCCTGATTCCAAAAATAATATTTATTTTATCTAAATAATTTTCTAAATTTGTGAATTTTCACTTTTAAAATAAAAACCGACATTTATAAAAAAAATCACGGGTTTTGACAGAAATGGCTTTCAAACCTTAATAAAAATTTTAATTGCATTCATAAAATTATAAGATCATTTATATTTAATAAAAATTAATTTAATATTAATAATATATTTTATTAAAATATTATTTAATTCAAAAATCCTTTAATTTAATAAAATATAATTCTTAATTAAATAATAACTAAAAACATCATTTGTACTTTAAAAACTAATTACAATGCATCAAAAAATGACTAGAAATTAAATTCACTATTATATACAAAAATAATGTACATGAACATGGTGCTACTTATTTGTTACATAACCCCTTAAAATAGCCGCATAAGACCTAAGGGTAAGGTGTGCAATGGTGACAGACTCTTGGGGTTGCTCGGATAACATCGCTCGAGTGGTAATCTCTATCAACTTCCATTTTTCCCGTAGACGATCACGTTCGAGCTTGACTTGATGAAGCTCAGCTTGGGCTTGGTCAAGGGCAAAGCCCAAAGACGCCACCTCTTTTCCAAGCTCTGAAAAATGGGCTTCGTAAGGGGAAATTCTACTGGATGAGGCCATCGCTTCCTTTGTCTGAGTAGAAAATTGGTTCGTTAAAGCCTTATATTTAAACTACCCAGATGATCACTGTTCAACGGCTATAAAAGTAACGGTCACAAATCATAACGTAAAAATAAAGAAGTTGACATCTTATAAAAACATTTTTCATAATGAGACATTTAACTGGATCAAGAGGGATTTTCATTAATGAAACTTTGGGTCGTTACAAGAGGTGTGTGTAAGGTGGTAGAGGTGGGGGCCTTTTATAAGAGGAGAGGAGGGGCACTCTTGGAATGTTATAAAATATTACTTTATTGTAAAATGATTTTCAGATTTTCAAGGTCCCAAAAGAATTTATTTCAAGGATAAGGTGATAAGGTTTCGAAATCCACTCATCCAATAGGTTTTTGTCAAGTTTAAGACTCAGATTTCACCATATCTTCTCATTTTATTTAAATCGTTCATTTATGAGGTAATCACTGCATCATCACAGTGTCATAAATAAATTAATTTATTTAATGTCTAAAAATTATAAAAAAACTATCATGATGTAAGAAATAATTTTATATTTCTAATGAAAATTTATAGTAAAAAATATGACTTATATAACCCCATGTAAAAATTATTTTAGTAAAACAACACATGTTTGTGACATTTTAATTTTAACTTTAAATAAAAAGTTATTTATTTCATTTTCCTACCAAAGTGGCTCCATGGGGTCACCAAGATGACCCGTTTATTGTCTTGGTAGTCCATGACACATCCAATGAGGGTAGTACATGTGTCTAGGTCATTTCATATTATTAATACATTATTTTTACCTTAAATTACACTAATTACCTCTAATCGTGATTAAAAATATAAGAGTTACTATTCACCAAAAAAATTATTTTAATCCCATTGAACCGCATTTTACTTCCTAATGACAACCATGAATGTTGGATTTTTGAAATTCAAAACACAGGGGTGGTAAAATTTCATTTAAACGAAAAATCAGTTTTTTTTAAATACAACTTAGTGGTTTCACTATTCATCAAAATTGAAGTTTATCAAAAATATACCAAAACTTCACCCTAAGATATATTTGATATTCCAAATTAAAAAATGATGTCTATTTTAAAATTTTCAAAACATATAAGTTACATTAATTAATTTAATAATTAATTTCCACTGTCAGAACATATAGCGTGTTTTTATGAAACAATATATATCAAAAGATTGACACTAGTTTAACTCCAATTTCAAAGTGAAATTAATTCAAACAACTATTGGATTAAATGGTAAAAATATATTATAATTTCACATTAAAAAAATTTAAAATATAATCTAATCATATAAATAAATTATATTAAAAATAGGTTTTGAATTAAAATACAACATTTTTCACTATTAGAAAATGAACTTTATCGGAAAAAAACCCAAAATTTTCACAAAGTAAATTTTGATGTCCCGATTCTAAAGAAGAATTTTATTTTGTCAAATATAAATCATTAAATTTTCAAAAAGATTATTTAAAAGAGGTTCTCCATCAAAAGGCAGTTAATCAGCCTTTTAAAGAATATTAGAATGTTCACGCTTAAAATTGGATTCATTTTCATTTTTAATCCTCTAACATTTATTGTAAAAAGTAAAAATATTTGACAAACATATATAGTCATTTTGTAGTTAGTTATGTTCATTCTCGCCATTAAAATGGCTAGGAGTTAACTACCATTTAAAATAATATTATTTTATTCTTAGAGTGCAACGTAAGATTCCCAAGAAACTCGTTGTTGCATATTGGGTATGCCATCGAGCATAGCGTCCCCTTTAAAGTAATATTAATATTTTATTCACAAATATGGATAAATGTGAAAAATGTCATATTCTTTATTTACCTGGGGTGTTACATGAAATTTACTTTATCTTGGGCCATTATTCATATAGGGTATATCATGGATATATAAATTATTGGAAACAACATACCAGGGTTATAGTTAATTAATGATAGGTTCAGAAAGTTCTTCTCCATGAAAGACTTAGTTGACAAAGCATGCGTCATCGATATAAATATCATTTGTGATTGATTCAGGAGGATTATTTGGAAATGTTAAGGTATATAGATATTCCAGTCACTAGAGATATTCAGTATGGAAGACCCCAATAAGGGATTTTTTTCTAGTGTAGTATGGTATACATTATTTTAGGAAAATGTATCCCTATAAATTTCTAGATAGAGATATAATGTTTAATATCCCACACATTTCTATGATAAGACCAATATTATGCGAAATTTTACATAGAAAACTTGATATTTCCTATGAATATATCATTTTAAGAAGATATCTACTTCACCTAGTGAATAATAATTGTCTATGGTTAAAAAAATCTTTTGTATCTATGGAAAACGAATGAAATTTTACTTTTTTTTGAGTACATGAGGAGATAGTCATCAATTGTTATATATATGATAGATTTTAGATTGTTATAATGGTTTCAATTCATATAAAGGATATTTATTCAGCCTCATTTGAGGATCTATGATTTAGAAGAAATGAAATTAGCTAGTTGTGTTGAATTTTATTGCAAAGTTTAAGAATAATATTTCTCCTAATGAATCCAATGAAACAATTTTGACATGAAATTTTTACAATAGAATGATTTTTTTGAATAATATTAAAGACTTTATCACATTACATTTTTAAAATACTACAGTGTGGGCTCTCACAAAGGGGAAAAATTCACACTAGCGAAAAAAGAACAATCTCTGTGAGTGAAAACATTATTGATAGATTTTTCTAAGAGGGGTGAAGTTATAGTGGATGTGTTTCCACATTAGATAATATAGTGATACCCTTTACTAAATTCATATCTCCATTGAATCTTGAATATCAATTGAGAGCTATCATAATGAATTATGATTGAAGTTGGATTTGGTGTATGTGGTTAATTGTTGGATTTGGTTCCTTACTGCTTGCACAAATATAATTTATGATTACATATATTAATGTTTTTTTAATAATAATAATTTTCATTTCATTTCATTTCCTGATTGTTAATTTTTGTGAAAATTTTGTGTTATAATTTCATAATGGGTATATGTTACATTGAAAGGTCACAATAGTTCAATCCTATGTTGATTACCTAAATGTAGAATGATTTTATGCACAAACACATTTTATATAGTTTTACCATATAATTTGACCAGATAAAAATGACATATTAGACCATGTATAGGGTCTCGTAAGACATTGATTCTTCTTCTCATGAAGTTTAAAATAGAAGTCATAAGAAAATAAATTATGACAACATGAATTCTTATGGAAAATAAATATTTATAAGTTTCATTGGAAGTTTCGTTCTTCTGAAACCTATAATAATCCATATACGGAATATTATTATAAAAATATATCATGATTCATGTTCTTTGATGAATCTTCATAAACCATGTTGATATATTTTCAAGTAAATAATGGGTTTTCATGAATAATAAGTAATTAATGAATAAAATGAGAAATGATTTATTCTTTTATAATCTCTAACAAAGGATGATATTTTAGTCCCATTTCTGGAAATAGAAATACTATATTAAATCCATACCAATGGTGACTAGTTGAATAGGTCATTTGATAAATGAAAAATAATGAAAATTAGAGAAAATTTGTTAATGACACAAACATGGAAACTGCTTAATTAGAGATATTAGGATAAATGTATTATATTATGTTATGATCATCCATATGAATTTTTATTAAATTGTTTCATTATATTATGTCTCTTTAGGTTCCTTAACAAATTTTTAGACAATAAACATTGAATTTAGTAATTTCATCAAAATTCCACCAAGAAAGTGGAGTAAGGATCACAAACAATGTTAATATAGAACCTTAGATAAATAATTTTTAATTTAACATTTTTTAAAATAATTATTCTCATATATGGTTTAACAATTAATAATACTATATTTATTTCATTTATATAGTTGCTTTTTATTCAAGAGAATATTTTTCTAGTTTTTTATTTATAATTATTTATTTTCGTCTATTAGTTAATATGTTATTTATTTATTTATGAGAGAGTAATGAAGTGTTATTTATTTAATAAATAAATATTTATTATTCAAGACTTAATAAATATTATAGAGGATTAGCGAATCAGGTTTAATGATTTGGAATGAAATGAAATATTATATATTATTTGAATAAATATTAATAATTTTTTTAAATAAATAATTATTATATAATTTATGAGTTTAGATTATTTCATGTAAATAATAAGAATAGCTTTATTATTAAGACATGGGGTCCTCTACATATTAAGAAAATTAATAAGGACCCTTCTAAAATTTTAATTTTAATTCCTTACCTCTATTTTAGACATGGTTATTATATTCTCCAATGTCCACGAAATTATAATCATTATTCATAATGAATTATATAAAATCTTTATAAATCCCTTGATATCACATATCCTATAATTATCTCAATAATAAGAAGTTATCAAACTCCTCTAACCACACAATTATAGATAGAACTAGGATATTCCTTAAACTCTCAGGGATAATAAAGGAACAATGAATGGTTTTTGATCATCTGTGAATTAGCCAGAGAATTCTAAGTTAAAACATAGAATTTTTTAATGAAAATTTATTTCATAACTAAAGGTAATCCATAATTTATTCCTATGACATAATGATGGTATGATGTATAGAAATAATCAAATTAATTAGTGAAAAAATAAATTCTCAAAATGTATTAATTTTTGAAAATAATTTATTTATATATAATATATATTATAATACAGAATTTATGGTTATGGAAATATAGTAAATAAATATACTCACTATAATTCCTCTAATTATTACATTATTAATGATATACATATTTTATTATTCATTGATTGCAATAAAAAATTTAATTGGCTATGTGAAATATGCACTTTTGTAATGCATGTATCTGTTATATTGTTATTAAGAGAAATTCATATCCTATCTAATAAGAAAATTATCTTACATTTCCATATTATTTTATTCTAGAAAATATTCTCAGTCATTGTATTGAAATATAAATATGTAATATTTATTGTGATCTCCATATCTCACATCTCCACTTTTCAAAATAATTATTTATAACTCTTTTATTGATATGGGATTCAATAATGTTTATTTCAAAATATTGATATAGTTTTCTCCATTCACAATAATATAATTTATCTTCTGCTCAAAATATCATTTTGGTAACCTTTTTATATTTATAAATATTCTTTACTAATATTTCATTATATAAAGTGTTTTAAAAAGTCTTCATGTCAATTTCTATAAATTTATCTTATTAAAAGTGACTTGTAAATTCACCTCATTACAATTATGTTCTGAAATGTTTTATAATGACACCATTTATGATTTAATTCTCATATACTCTTTAAATATAATATATTGATCACATATGGACAAATCTTGTATGAATCACTCTTCAAATGTCTATATGAGAATTAGTCTTTTAGGTGATTGAATTTTTTATATCAATCCTTCAAACTCTCAAAGTAATTTTATGTTATACCATTTGGAAATTTCAATAACATATTTTCTATCAATGTGTTTTCCATGATATGATAAATGGTTTTTTTTCATATGAAATACACATGTGTTTATGTACACAATTTGGGTTCTATATTTCGCCCCAATGCATTTGATAAGGTTTTATATATCCGGAGTTAATTTATTATATAAATGCTTCAATTGTTTTACAATTTAATGGGTGAGAATGAATGGATTTTATAATGAAAAAAAGGTGTGAATTATTGAGTCTTTTTATAGTTTGATGAGCCCATAAGCTTACATATATTTTGTAATTCTATTTTATGTTACATAACATGGTTATGTGCATATTTAATGCTCCATAGATCAATATTATTGTTTTATGATTCTTAATACTCATTACGTGGTTCATATTTGATCATTTTAGATTACATGTCCTAGTATTATGTATTATACACAAATCTTGTGGGTACATATTTTGTTAAGAATATATTTATCCAAATATCATGTTTTTTAATATGCCTATGATCTAACATTTTTGTCACTCAATTTTATGTACCCCTTATGTGATTTTTGAGCACACCCATTCTTTTGTTTTCAACTCCCCAGGTAATGAATTAGGGTTTAATAAATAATTAATTTAGAAGAAAATTTAGTATTGTGTAATTATAGTGAAATGATCACAATTATAGAAATCAAACTTTTATATAGTTGAACATTAATCATAGTAATCCTTTGGGTTATAAGATTATGAGATTATTTTAGGATTTAATGTCAAATTAATTTCAAATGATGTAAGTGTAATTGGATCACATTAATTTTTATCGAAGATAATATTTATATAATTTTTTTAGAAAGAAATCTAGAATTCTGAGACTAAGGCACCTCTTTTTGAATTAGAGTAGGGAGTATATAATTTAAGTCATTCTGGCTAAGTAACATTATTTAAAACCCAAAGGAAAATCCCATATTTATGGAAACCTCTAAAATTTCAGAAAAATAATAGATTTTAAGATTTGTTATAATGGGAATCCATTTATTGATAAAATCATGTGAATGTAAGCTCAACCACCAATGCACCAAGGGATAATAACCCTAAAAATAATTCATGTGTATTAACATGAACTTTACTCAGCGTTTAATAGGTAGACCTAACAATACACATCGTTTGAAACTCCAGGGAGATATGAAGTAGTTAAGTTACATTTTCCTTAAAACCATTATTATGTATTTCAATGTAAGTTGATAATGTAATGTATAACTAGTTTGGATAGAGAACATAAAATGAATATGTATATGGATAATCTAGATTAAAAACTAGAGATTCATGGAGTATTTTGTGAACCCCATTAACTAGCTAATTAAAATGATTTCATAATATTTATATCTAGATATTTTTTAATATAGATGTTTTTATTATATTTTACTTATTCACATAATGGATAGAACATAGAGGATTCTAGATTAAAATTCATGTGTATGATAATGTAGTTATTGTCCTAATAAACATCGTAATAATATAAAAGATATATTACAATATCTTATAGATTTTTTCACTACACACATCAATGAAATGAATGGTAATGATAAATTTTGTGAGCTATCAAACACAATAAATAAGGAAGGAATATAATTTCCCTCAGGTTGAAGTAACCACACTCTTTATTAGGTTTTCTAATCAACTAATATTAAATAAATGGAACAACAAGATAACAATCATATTTTCCATCCACTAATTATCAAACCATGTGATTGTTTTTCTTATTTATCATCTAATATGTGAGGATTAATAATTTTATAATCACATTAAGGATAAGATGAATAGGTAAAAATATAACTCAATGTAATGGGAGGAGTTTAAGAAAATATTTTTCAGTACATATTTTCCCTAGAAACATCACCTAAAATGAAGAGTGAATTCCTAGACTTATGAAATGGAGAAATAATTAATGGAAACAATTAATGAAAAATTATACATACTTATTAGGTACACCTATAGTTTTATTACTGACCCTGAAATTAAGATCTAATTATAGTTTATTGTCTTGAAACGAAGTCTTCAAATGATATTAGCTATAATACAATTTTTTAGTTATATAAAAACATTCGATGAAAACATAAGTTGGAATTAGAAAATAAAGACTCTAATTATTATGATGATAATAAAAGTAAAAAAATATTCATAGAAACCAAAATTGAAAAAACCGTCGATGAAAAATTTTCGAATCACCAATAAGCCAAAAAATTGGTGGGAATCTCCCTGAATAATTATCAGAAATGAATTGTAAAATGATTTAAAAATAGTAATGTTAGTCATAATTCCATAATTGTCGATAAGTGGAAAAGAGGTAAAATAATGAAACCATGGAAAAGAAGTTCCCACCCTCACATCAATGGTTTATGTATATTGAGTTTGGAAATTAGTGTTGACAGGAATATTATACATCCAAAACCTCCTAGACAAAGTGAATATGAAAATACCAATACAACCACTAACATGGAAGAAGAAAATGATATTAAAGTAGTAATAGGTATATACCTATTCTATATATTAAATTTGAAAATGTTTTATTTTCATCTATTTCATCAAATTTTTTCATATAATCTATTTTTTTAATACTGACTATTTACCACATCAAACCTTGAGTATAGAATTATCACTGAAAAAACTAGGTGGTTTGTTTATTTCATTAAAGGTATATAAATCCTATCTCGTAAGGATTTGTCATAAGAAACTTCATTAGGATCCAATTCCCCTTCCCCTAGTGTCATTATAAGTGATACTAATCATAGACTATATTTACTTGAATGAGGTTCATATAAGTTGTTGGGATAAGGAAATATAATTTCATATCCCCAATCATCATGTATTCATTTATCAGTTAATTGAATATTATTATTTCCCTTGAAAATAATATGAATTAATCAGTTTTTTGGTACATAATAATGAGTTATTCTTAGCTAAAATGATTAGGGAAAATTCAAAATTTAGGAAATTAATATTCTAAGGGAATATATTTATGTTTTACTCTATGAAATACCTAGTCTCTATATGAGTCATGGTGTTGAATTTTTATTTGATCTCATAAATGGTTATATAACATTATCATATATTCAATACAAAATTCAACCAAATGAATCATAATAGTTAATGAAGACACTTTAAAAGAATTCCAAAAAATTGATTGGTAACCACACATGTATGTATATTACCTAGTAGTAGATAATTGTGTTTCACATAAAATGATTATTTACTAAAGGGTTTTGGATTTTTTGTGGGAAAAAATCATATGGTAATTTATTTTACAGCACATTGATTGATGATCCATGAGAAAAATTACCCAAAACCTGATCTAGAGCAGGAAAAAGTAGTCATTATAATGAATTTTTGTGTAATTATATGTATATTTAAAGTTTGATAACTTTTTTAACTATAAGAGTTTAAATTATTCATTAAAAAATGATATTATAAGAGCTGATCAATGATTATGATTTCTCACTTCATTACAAACATAGGAATTAAAATAACTAAGTCGTTGATATGAGTAGAGAGGATTATTATACTCCATTTATAATAAGGATTTTAAAGGATCCTATAATCTTGGATTATCCATTAATAGACCTTGAAATCATAATGGGATGGAAAAACCTATATTCCCCAAATTAAATCTCAATAATCCATCTATATGAATAATAAGGATGAATAGAAGGAGGATATTGAGCTTCAAAAGATGATAGGAAATATTATATAATTTAGTTATAAAAATGGTAGAATTAAAAGATTTAGTAACTGAATATGTGTTCCATATATACAAGAATTAAAAAAAGTGTCTATTAAATAATGCAAATAGCTCATCATTCTCTATTTATCTCGAAAAGGAAAAATTTACATGAATACCAAGGATTATTTCCTGTAGGATAACCAGAAAAAGGATATTTCCTAGTAAATATCCAAATAAAAGGTATTCTATTAAGTTAGGGAAAAAATTTATTTATAAAGGGATGATAAAAATTTAACCAACCCAAAATGAAAATGGGAAAATAACACTTTTTATTTTCTTATAGGACTCACAAAATTGTACAAGTGTAATAGTTCTTTATGGGTTGAAATCAATATACTTACAAAGTTAGTGAATTATGATTCTATTTGATAATACTTCACACATGAAAAATATTCAATTATGTACATATAAGAATTATTAAGGCCACATGGTATACAAAATTCAGTTTTATTATATCGGGAATCAATCTTCACCTTGAGGTTTTGGAAAATATTCAATAAGATTTATATATATATCTAAGATTCAGTACCACAGAGAATCATTAAAACGGTGGTAAATATTAAAGTAAAATTCAAACTCTAGAAGATATACTAATATCCTATTATATGTATTCCAAGGGAATTTTGGATCAAAACCTTCACCTTGTAGATTTCTCATATAACAATAGTTTACATTATAAAATTCAAAAGGAACTATATAAGGATATATATTGGAAAACTTGTATAACTCCAATATGATAAAATGAAGAAGAATAACATAAGTTGTTTGAATGGAACCTTACATAAGAAATAAATGAAATTATCTGATCTATTAATAAATATTTTAATGTTGTGAAAACTCTATAGAAGGGCTATACTGATAACCATCAATGAGATTTGGATATTCAATTTGGAGATAAGGTAATCCTCTATATATCAAAAATTATTAAAGTTATGATATTTGGATGGAAGGATATATTATTATTTAGATATATATTCCCTTTTTAAATACATTATTCTATGGGATTATGTCTTGTCATCATACATTTCCTCTAATCCTCTCCCAAGTACATGACATGTTCCATGTGTCACTTTTAAAGAAATACATAATAATTCTAAAACATATACTAATTATTGAGTTTGTACCAATAAAACATGATATATCTTATGGGGAATAAGTTGTGAATATAATTGATGAAGGAGATATGTTCCATTAGAATAAGAACATTCCCATGGACAATGTTCTTGGGAGAAATCATATATTAGAGTAGAATATGTGGGAAATAAATGTTGTAAGTAGAAAAAAGTACCCCCAATAGTTTCTATTAGAGTAAAAAAATTATAGGGATGAAATTATTTTAAATGGGGTAAAATTTTATAACACACAATTTTAATTTTAATGCCCCAGTTAAAAATTCAATTTAATATATTATTTGGCGTGAAGCACTGAACTAAAAAAATAGTGACAGATTTTATTAAAATAAAAATTATAAGAAGACAATATTACTATTACAATTCATCCATTTAATATGAAGGTATAAATAGATTTAACCATATTCTTAAATGTATTTAGGATGATAAATAAATTTCCTATATACCAATGTGATTATAAAATTCAATTAGCATAGCTATATACCCACTAAGAATTTTTTTTGTATAAATATATTTGTTTAAATATTATTATTCTATGCACTGGGTATTCTTATTTTAAGAAATATAATATATTATGGCCATATAATGAAAATCTATATTATTAAAATGAATAATAGAATAACATTAATGTAATTTTTAACTGATAGAAAATAAGGAAAATAAAAATTTATATTTTAAAATTATATTTTTCAATAAAAAAAATTCATTATATTATATGTTTCCATTTAGAAGATAAATTTGAAATTTTTAGAATATTAATTTTAAAAAATGAACAAATTTTTTTTTCATTTTCAATAAAATGTTATATTAAGGTAAAATGTTAGTATTTTTTCCAAAGAATTATTTGTATGGTGAATAGTAAAAAAACTCCTAAATACATCTACTTTTTTTGAATCATTTTGATATTGTGTGAGCAAAAAATTTGTGAAATATTTATCACTATAAAATATTTTATTAATATGTAATATTTTAAATTTCAAATTAATTTAATTAAGAACCTATGAATTTCAGTTGGACCCTAAGTTAGGTTTTTATAAAAGAATTATTGTAAAATATATGGTTATTATTTTGAAATTAATTTTTCTGAATGATAGAAAATTTATTTTATGAAATTTTTTTAATATATTCTGCTATAATTTGTACAATATCTAATAAGGTTAATTTTATCTTTTTATCATTAAAATAAGTTACCATTGTAAAATGTTAGTTTCCATAGAAAAAGTAAATTATGTGAAAATTTTAAATAAAGGGGAAAGTCTAAAAATACCTCCATGAACATCCCTTAATTTTGTGGATGAGAGTGGGTTTAACCAATACATACCAACCCTTTGTTATTTTCCACATATTGAGGCACTATATTTTATGCATATGTTTTACCTTTGTTGTTAATAGTGTGTTAATAAGTGTTTTGTGAGTTGTAATGAAGTGGGGTTTAATTTTGAATTGTCATGGATTTGTTTGATTTTTTCCTAATGTAATCATGAAAATTATCTAAGATATTATTAAAAGGAAAATATATGTGATAAGGAGTTTTCATAATGATACAATCATCTTAAATAAATTCTTGAAAATATTAATTTTCATGATGAATTAAAGGACTATATAAATTCTTGAAGATTGGTTGAGGAGGGGTGATTATGGAATTCCTATACATTGGAATTATCTTTGGGTAACTGTTAATATGAGTTATTACTAGAATATAATCCCAATAATCAATTTAACAAGCCAACTAGATCGGGGTGATGATTGATGGGGGATATAAAAATGTCATATACTATTCCTCCACATTAAGAAATAAAAAAATTAAACCACCACACAATAAATATTATATGAGTTGTTTGATCACTTCTGAGATCATCCAATACCTTAGTACATTGAGGATTCATCTTCCAACTAGATGTATTCCATTCATGATCTGAGGTGATCACATCAATATTCAAGCCTTAATCATGAAGTCATCCATGATTGATTTATTTTCTTCCTTAGAAAACCATTGAATGAGGTTACCTCTATTGATGAAGATTTATGTACTAAGTTGTGCACCATAATATGGAACACCCAACTATAATGGATGATTTAAAAAAGTAAAAAGAGAGTATTCTTCCAATGATACATCAGATATTAGTACACTAGTTTCATCTAAATGATAAAAATGTGCAGTTCCAATTACATGCATGAGAATTGAATTATGGGAAATAGTATTTATGAATCCCTGTATATGGATGAATATCTTCATCTTCAGGATATTTAAATAAGAGTGCCTTTCCAATATATTAAAAATATATATTATTATAATGAAAAATATGGAAATATATATCAATATCATTTATTGATTTCAATTATATGATCATGATTCTATATATTATGGGTTTCTGAAATATTTAATACATTAACATTTAGAGAATATCATTTGGGAATCATTTTTACATATGAAGGGGAATATTTTCTAAGATGTAACAGAAGTGTGGATATTGAATCAAGACAGAATCCATCACTAAAATAGTTTATATCATTATACACATATATATTTCATGTTAAAAATGTAATAAAATATAGTGAAGTGATTACAATTTTTTTATATAGAACACCCAAAAAAGATCTGTTGGTCTTGAAGGTTTGATGAGTTGATGATAAAAACATAAATATATTGAATTTATAATTCAAGAATAATTTCAGATTTTATATAAATTAATGTATTTAAGTAAAAAAGGATTCAATGTCTAGAAATACTGTAAGAATGTGGTTTCATGTGCTCTTGTATTTTAAGAAAATGAGGAGCTTCAATATTGCACTGGATCATAGCAGTGATCATCGAGACAAGTAGAACTGACATTTTTATTTTCTTCTAAAGATAATGAAGGATTATAAGTGTAATGGGAATCCAAAATTCATATAAAGGAATATGATTTGTATATGAATATGATTCTACATCTAGATCATAATTAATGAAGAAGTGTAGAGTTTTTGTGTCTAAGCAGGAACTAGATGAGAGGTTGTAACATGGGTGTGTAACCAATTGTGTTGTATTAACTTGTGGGTATAGTGAATAATTAGTAATTGGGGGTATAAATATATATAGTTAGGAGTAGGAAATCATTCCCATCCTTGTAAATGCAGTGCCCTTCTACCACTTCATTGTTACCAAACACAAATGTTCTGTAGGAAATGATTTATATGATTAAGAACATTTACCAGTTCAAGATGTATAATTGAGAAGGTGAAATATTTATGAAGCCATGTGTTCCACTAATTCACCCCACACCACAGTGGCCTCTGCATAGTCCTTAGAAACTACAATTGGTGTCAAAATGAGATTTTCTTTAATGATCACAATTATTTCTCAAATTTTTTTAATAGTCATTATGAAGTGAATATTTAAAGGATTTTTTGAGTTTACTATTGTAGATGAAAGTGATGTCATAGCTGAGGATAAAAATATAGAAAATTATTCCAATAATATGATATATAGGATGAAAATATATTCAAGGAATTTGAATATGAATCTAATGGATAATGGAGAAACACATCTAACTGAAGTAAATCATATTTTAATGAGTAGTAATTTCCCTCTTGAATATGATTCTTCTAATGAAGAATATATTCAGACTTGGAACAAGCTAGCTACCCACGTTGAAGACTTAATCTGGGATGATCCGAGCATAAAGGTTGAAGCACTTCAATGGGGATTATACCCGGTAAGCATTTCTAACAATCTTAGTCTTGTTTTCAACGATTTCTTGATATCCTTTAGTGTTGGCTAATCTTCATATTTGACTGTACCTGTTTGGTTTCTCACTTTTCTGCAAAAGTTTTTTTTAATAAAAAATTAATTTTAAGGTCTAAAGAAGTCTATTCAATCTATGATGATAATTTATAATTTAGTGATATTAAATATGAATAAAATAAAAATCATAAGAAACTTCCCAAAGAAGTGGTTAAATGTTTATTGGTTCTATCAATGAATTTTTTTTATAAAGCACATCTATATGTGCAAATTGCAGAATTGTAGGATGTATGAAGTAAGATATTTAGAATTTGAATCACTCTCACTATCTTAGTGGATGAAAGGGAGTAATTAATTTTTATTATTATATAATAATTTAAATGGTATATATATGATTTTCTTCTATTTTATAGAATCCTTCCATGGACTTCAAAAATTTCACAATGTTTTTATGCATGTCAGGAATACTCATTTGAATATAAAATCCCAGTTGATCAAATAAAATGACTCATTTTTACAAAAAAAAATTCATTTCATGAATTGGTGGTTGAGAAAAGGAGGAATGAATAAATATATGAAGTCTCGTTTTTAGAGGATCAATAGTCAGCACATAGCATGAGATTCCTTCAAATAACAATTAAATAAGATAACATTGAAAATACAGATCTTGGGACTTCACAATAAAGGATGTATGTTTCTGCTACCATGAAGTTTTCAATGAAGAATTGTATTATTAAATTACCTTAATCAAATTAAAATAATATTATTAAATCTTTTAAAAAAAATTCCCTTGATATTGTGAAGAAAGATCTTCCATCCAAATCTCAATGTGATAATGTTTCTAAATTTTTTCACATAAAAAGTGTCAGTTAAGATAAAAATTATGTACACATCTGGATGAGGAGAAAAATATAATATGCTACCACTATTCCCATTTTGAATAGTAGGTGGTATTTAAGAGATAGTTTCCCAAGAAGAGACAAATATATGGTGAATAATACATAAACACAACAGGTTTATTAAACTGGAAATTCTGGACAGCAAGTAAAAAATATAAGAAGAACATGGTTTTTTAGTCAATGAAGGTGTTGCACCATATTCAGTCATTGTAAAATGAATTGATTATACAATCCTTTAAATAATAAATAAAAAATATGCCCATATCAAGGGGGATTAACATAAATAAGAATATATAATAGAATTCATAGAGTAAAAAAATTCATGTTCAAACAGATTTGATGTTCTTGATTATTCCTATAAATATTGCAACAAAAGCTATTAAAAAATGATACATGTGAATCTCAAAATCAGTCAAAAAATAATTGGAAGTTAATAACACATGTTAAATAAGGTACATCCTTGTGATAATACATGGAGGATTCATTAAATCAAATTACTCCAAATAAGTTCAAGGATAAGTCCCCCTTGGACACAATACCTATGTAAGATCAAAAAAAATAACTCTACGAAGATAAGCAGAAGTGATACATATCCAATGAATGATGTGAATAAAAAAATCATGTGAATCCATGTGGAATCTCTAAAAATTAATTCTATATTCCAAAATCCAATCTTGTGATTTTTATAGTAGATTTAGAGAATTCTAAAAGGATAGAAGAAGTACAAGAAAAAGAAAGTGCTAAATGTACAATTAAGATTCCATATTAAGAATAATAATTTCATGAGAGGTTACTAATAAAGTAAAAATATTTTGTTGAAGAAGTAATATTTGATATATTAAATAATGATGGACATAATGCAAGATTATGTTTAACCACATTTATAGTATAAGAAAATAACTAAATAAAATGATGTTTTCATCAAGAGTTAAAAATAATTTGATGGATGTAGAGAAATAACCTTCTATCATAATGTAATAATTTCTTTGAAAAGATCCATGATACCAAATTCTAAATTATATTGGAATTTAATATGTGGAATCATGATGTTAGGATAAATTGGGGCATCATGGTTGAGAAATCCATCACATCCTTGATGTTTACATTGAGGAACATCTAAATCCACCATATTCCATTATATATATTATTTGTTGTATTTATTCTTTCAATTCATGGAATTGATGGTGAAGCATGTTCCCAAGGGGAGAACCCTTGATTTGGTGACTGAACCATATTCTAGATAACAAGGAGTTTTGGAAGCTTCCAATCCTAGAAAACCACCGAAAGAATTTGATTTTGGTGTGCTATCATATTTGAATATCTCGAAATAAATCCTTTAAGAGATTCACCATCAATAATTTCTTGGTGTTGTTTTCCTCTTAGGGGGACAAAAGATGAGAAAAGGGGTTTCCAGAAAACGTCAATATGAAGTTGTATCTATCTAGACAGCCTAGCCAAAATGAAATTTGATGTATACATATCACACTTTCAACCTATATTATTGATTATAATAAATATACTATTTAAATAAGTATTTTTTTGATATCAATACTTGTGGGGGGTTACATGAATTATACATTGCCTTTCTTTTGTTTCTTTGAAGTGTGTACATGTGACATGTTTCATTTGAAGGAATCTGTTTTTATATATCCCCAATTTGATAAATAGGATTTTATGATCATGATTTAAAATTAATAGTAGTTTGTAGATAGCATATATAACCTTGGTTATATCACCATTATTTTCTAGACCGAGTTAGAATATGTATATAGAGGTGGTTAATTATAGGCTGTTTTTTATGTATCATCTTATATAGATCAATAATTTAAAACTACTAAGAGAATATATCTTTGAGAAGACAAGTTATATGATATGGAAATACTTAGCCATTGAATTAGGTTTTCTGTAATGTAGATAAAGGATAAACACACATAGTGACTGTTGTAATGTGAGGATATATTGATAAAGAAAATATAGAGGGGGAGACTGTTGTGTCCAAGTGTATCATTTATTATTGTTCATTGTCAATATGGGTTTGGTGAGTTTTTATAAAGTGGAGATGCTCAGAGAATTATTAGTTCATTGATAAATTCACAATGTAATTGTGATTTTTGTCAGATATTATCTTAAATGGAAAAGAAATGTGCTATGAAGTTTTCAAAATATTTAAAATAAGTTAAAGAATAACTAGAAAATATTAATTTTCATATATAATTGAAGGTGTCCATAAATACATCAATAATGATTTGAGAGGGATGGTTATTGAATTTCTATATATTGGAATTATTTATGTATAGTTGTTAATATGATTTATTACTAAAAAATAATCTTTCAAAATAATTCAACTATCCGACTAAAATGAGGCATTAATCAACAAGGGAAAACATTATTATCCGATCTCTTCTTCTTCATTAAAACATAGAGACATTTCAACCACCACACAATACTTCTGATGTGGTTCATATGATCACTTCTGAGATATTCCTTATCCTCCCATCTTCATGGATTTAGATGCCTATTGGTTATCATCCATGTATGATTCAAGTAGATCTCTAAAATCAATAATCGTTTATCATGAAATTGTTTATGATCAATCTATTATCCTCTTATAAAAATCATTGATTTTGATCGAATCTATGGATGAAGATTCATTCACCAATGTGTTCCCTATAATAATTTGCATAAAACTACCATGGATATGTTATAGAAGGACATAATGAGGCTTTCTACATTGATAATTCTTGAATTAATACACAAGTACGATCAAAATGATAAAAATATTCTATTTCACATGCATGAAAGAAAGTTGAATGAATGGAAATGAGATTTATGAACTGTTGTAAATCCATGATTTATATAGATGATCAATGCAATGTTTCTATTTTAAGATAATTTCTACATGGATGATTTTAAATAGGCTACCACATATCTAATTATATGAGTACATTCATATAGTTTTTTTCTATTAACCTTTTTTTGAAGAGAACCACATAACCGAATGGGTTCATGGAGTTGTTTATAATACGTTGGGATTTTATGTTTCCAATTACTATTTATGGATTTATAGATCATTTGAAATTGTTGTAATATGTTGTAAGGATTCATGTATCAGTTTCTAATGTGTAGTGTGAAAAAAATAATAGAATTGTAGATCCGCATAATTTATAGATTTTCAATGTTACATGAATATACCAAAAAAATCAATGCCTTCTAGATATTTAAATGAAAAATTATTTTAGAGATTATATAGTAATATTTTAGTAAACAAAAAAATTAAAATATACAAATTGTGGGTTTTTAATGAATTTGAATTAGGAAATCTTGGTCCAAAATATTTATGTGTTTCTACCATATTGAATATGGAAATATTAAGATTATATAATTTACAAGACATTTATGGAGATCATGTAGTGTGGTTTTTGTGCTATAAATTTGAATTGAATGTCGATATCATGAATGAAATTGTCACTACAATTTTTATTATTATTATAAGAACATATATTTTAGGTTGATAGTGTATAAAAAATGCATAGAAATGGTTGATCTTTATATGATATAGAACATCCATAGAAGATCAACTTGTATCAATGGTTTGATGAGTCTCTAAGAGTAAATGAGATATTTTTCATTAATTATTCTTGAATAATATTTTTATATTGATACATTCATATATTGATTTATAAAGGAGACAAAGCGGTGTAATACTATATGTGTTTGATTTCATCTGCATGATTATTTAAATAATTTGATGAGTTTCTAGATAAAACCAGATATGAAAATTGGTTTTCATGATCAATGGAATTAGTAATCATTAGTTTCAAATGAATATCTTAAATGAGTACACAAGTAATTTTAATTAAAAATTATTTTATAGGAATACATTCTATAGATGAGAATATTTATATATTAATATCATCATTAAAGAAGAAGCATGTACATGGGGTCTCTAACTGGCTGCTAGCTGAGATATTGTAAATGGGGTGTGTAACAATTTGTCTTGTATTCGCTTTTATAAATAATGATGAATCTTTAATCAAGGTGTTATATCTATTTGCATCATAGAGTAGGTCCTTATGTGGATCCATGTAAATTCATAGTTTTTATATTTCTTGTTTATTAACTCACACAAATGAGAGGATGTGAGATATCATTGAGTGGATTAAGATCATTAACAAGTTTAATTGTTTGAATTTAAAAAGAGAAAGGTTTATAAAATTTATGGTACCACTGATTCATTCCTCTTCCTCTAGGGAGTTAAGACCTGTCTATCGACCCTACACTATCCATTTATAGTGACACTACATTAATAAAAATTTACAAATATTTATTAAAGTGGCCCCTCTATCACTAATTAATAAATTCCTTCACCATCCAACTCCTACTCACAAAAAAATATCTTATAAAAACTCTAAAATAATTACTCTCGAATAGTATTTAAAAATTTAATGGTGTCATGATCTCTGTAAAATACCTTTCTATACATACTTAAGAATTTTTCTAGACATGTCAGTTAAAAACTCATAATCACTATGTTTTCTTTTCCATTAATTTATCTTTTCCAGCATCCTCCAAATCTTTCTCCCCATGATAACTTATTTAATTTAGTATCATAGTAATACTAAAATTTTATTTTATTTATAAAAAAACATTTTATATATCCCTCCCAACGATTATAAAAATTAAAATTTATCTTGTGCTATGGGCATGGTACCATCTCTATAAACTACATATTTTACATTCATCACCACCTTACATGGATGGTAATAAAATATAATTTATGAATAATATGATATTAAGGCATAATATATGTTATAAATGGTTCTCTAAAAGGATGATGAAAAATTAGAGATTGGTAAAAATTAATCACTTAGTATTGATAAATTACCCAAAATAAGTTCGTTATGGATCTAGTTCATGAAAAATAATTCCAAGAGATTCCATCAAAGGAACACGGGGATTGATTATTAATTGAAAATATATGTTTTTAATATCCTTTAAAATCTAAAAAATAAAAAATATGGAATAAAATAATAGGGGTCAATGTGTCAATTACAAAACATGTGTAAAATAATTGAAAGTATTATCACATGATGATGAAAAGAAAAATTAACTACAAAAAGAATTCAAAATGAATGATTATAATTAATTAATAAAAAGGTAATAAATATGGTTAGGGTTCTGAAATAGCTTATTGGCATGGTTATAATTATTATAATCGATGTTAATGATCTATTTTTTATTTTTATCGAATTGGTAAGGGTTTTCATCTGTATTTCACTTCATTGGAGACATATTTAGTACTATAACCCCATTTTAATTTATATAATGTATATAATTACACTTTTACATATTCTTTTATAAATATAATTTCATGTGTCATGAACCAACATTTTTTACCCTTGAATAGATAACTAAACTAACCCATGACATGGACCAGAGTTCATTCCAGATACATAAGGATGTACAACAATTAACTGGGCAATTAAGAACTCGATTGGAAATGATTTTCTAATGAAATTATCAAAAATAATCATAAAAAACTCACAATAATAATTTATAAAGAGATATTACAAAAGGAGTGAACACATGTATAAGAGGTTATAACAATAATCATATTCCAAAATAAATAAAATGAATGGAGATAAACAAAAAGATCCACCCATCCCCTTGTGACACATGTGTTGCCCACCCATCATGTCACCACCATCACTTTACCCAAAATCCAATGGCCAGAATACCAACCACCTCAATTTGAGTCCTTTATATTACCTATTTTAGAAAAACTCATGTCTACACACACCCATTAAGATTATGTAGGGTGTGATCTCCCACACCTAGTAAGACCCCAATTGTTTGATACATAAAAATTGAGAGGTAAATATAAAATTCTAATTTTAAATAATTATATTATGAAATTATGGTTTTGGCATTAATGGAACATAAAAAAAATATTAAAACTAATAAAGAAGATGATAAATAAAAATAAGCACCATGGGAAACCATAGTTAGCTAATATCGGGTTGTATGATGCTCTTAATCATGATGTTGATTCCATATATAAATATATTCCAATGATTATTCAATTGTAAGGGATGATACCAATGTACCAATGGTAAACAACTATATCACAAGAAAATTCAGGTTATTTAGAGTTTTGATACATGTCTTTGTCTAGGTAGGGTTGGCCATTGCATATCGTAGTTGTGATAATCTTCCCACCTTGGTAGATGAGGTTTCTAAGTGATTTTAACCTTTCACAATAATGCCACAAAATATATTCTCCATTTATTTTCACAATCAATTTTTCAAAAACCATTAATTCCAAAATGTTCAAAAAGGGAAAAATATTTGTACCAATAGACACACTAATATTTCTTTAAATAACCTTTTCTACTCACCAATAAATTAAGCAGTTATTAAAAAAATTGTACAATAAACATTTCAAACACTAGAAAAAATTATACAATCAACCATTACCCCTATAATCACCTTGATCCAGTTCAAAACTACAATCCAATATGACATGGGCCCAAATGCAGGCGATATAAAACAATAGACATGATTGATCATACAAGAAATTTCACATTAGAAAAACCCTTTGTCGTACTAACCATCTGGTGGAAGAAAACATATGAATTAAGTTTGAAAATAGAACAGATATGGGAGAATATTAGCACTATGGTCACTTAATGAATATTGGAAAAATCCCACAAACAAATTGATTCGAGGAGGGAAGGGTAGAAGAGGGATGACATTCTTAGTGAAGGAGGATTCATAAATAACGAATAATGGGTGATATGTGTATTCAATAAGATAGGGGTAAACATGAAATTCCAAAAAAAATCAAATTGTGGGAAGGATATATGGTTTTTACATAGAGTTCTCCAAACCATGAACCATCCATTCAAGTTTTTATGTGATGACATTAATTGCAACCATCAGTATTTGAAATGGTCTAATAAACTATACAAAAATAATTTAAAACCAAACTATCTGGGTTCTAATGTATTTAGTTGGTTGTCACGTGGTATGTTGTAACCATGTTCCTTGCACTTCCCCTACCCACAATAGAAAATTTTAAGGAAAAGTGACTAGAAATTTTATAAATGAAAAAGAACCCTTGATAAACCATAATTTTTTGATCCAACTATCGGGGCCCACATGGTAGACACAAGTTCATCCCACCAAAACCTCAATCCCACCTCCATAGGTCAAGCATTGGCGACAAGCACCGAGAAGGAATAAATAAAATGGGAGGCCTCTTCCTAATATACTGATACGCATTCATCCCATCAACATCCCGAAATAATAAGATGAATATTATGTAAATACTCTAACATTTAAAGATATCCCATGTCTTCAATAATCACAAGGGAATAAGTCAAAGTATAATAGAATATAACCAATGTTTAAAGGATAAAAATATATTCCCAAATAGAAATAAAGTACCAACCAGAAATCAATTCGAAATAAGGAAATTTGTGAGAGCACTACTCTAGATCACTATTCCCGACCATTTTATGTGGTCAATTAACCCTGGTATCACTATTCTTCAACGTAATCACTGTTGATCTATCTATTGTCTATATAAGTCATGAAATAGACCTGAAAATCCCATGTAGGGGTGATTATATATATACCCTGTAAGATTCCCTGAAACTAAAAGGGAGCGATAGAGAGATACACTAATAGTAAGCTAAACCCAAAAAAAGTGGGAATGAAACCCAATAGATACACATATACATGCTTATAAAGAAACACAAATGATAGAGGAATGATATATCTATCTCATAGACCATTTAAATCCAAAGATTAATACTTAAAATCTAGAATTATATCACTGATGCCCAACATAAAATGAAACCTCACTAGAGTATGAGTTGATGGACCCACACCTCACAACATCGCTCCACAATCGAGGGATAACAAATCTTTTATGGAGGACCAATGACTTTTTAAAGTCAAATATGAAGGAGTAAGACTCCATATGTAGAGGACCCACATGTTATATTAATGGGAGTACTAACTCTCCCTATATAAAGAAATAGGGAACTCATGCTCAGGTGTTCCAGGAGAGTAGTGACCCTGTTATCTCTCAAATAGACCTAGGAACCCACACCCTAGTTTGAAGGTGGAGTATGGAACCCAAAATTTCATTGATAGTAAGTGGATCCCACACCATAGTGAAATGGGGGAGTACTAAACCCATAATATATCTGAAGATCCAACTTGATCACTACCATCATCAAGCGTATCCTGATTAAGGGTCATGTTTGAACACCTTCCATCATATCTAAAAAGCCCATATAGATGAAAATATCTCTTTATACATGTAAAAACACTTTTTATAGGATATTCGTGGGCCCAAATCCATGTCAAAACAAAGTATATATGATATATAAAATATTTAATTTGGATTTCACACCTTATATGGTGTCTATATAGAGTGTGGAACCACTCCACTGTATGGTCATGTTCTTCCATGACACTAATAAGGAAGCCATATATTTTTAATTGGGATCTCCCCCAAGATACACGACATGTATGACCACCTGGGGGTCTTAGCAGCTCATCCCAACAAATGTTCATGTATTCCTACCCATGCCTGTGTACTCTGTTACATGATATTTCGATCCACATGGGGCCCTAAGAATGCGTGGCTTTCACACATCTTGTATACCTAGGTAGGGTCACATGGAATATAGTCCTACATACATTACATTTGACTTTTATCTTTTCCCAAAACTGTAGTTCCACAGCAAAGGGGCTACACACAGAGTGTTCTTCTAGGATACACGGTGTGTAGTAAATATTTTAATAGATAGTGAAATGTTTTTACATGTCATCTAGATTTGATCATTCCATTGTAGATACCACCATTTGACAAACTAGAATAGAGGAAACATTCCACTAACCATCAATTCCCATACTTTTGTGGGAGAAAACCATGTTCTATTGAATTGGTTGAAGACCATGTCGCCTCCCATTGCCCATAGTGCCTCATGTCATCACCCGATTTGACTCTAATTTGAAGATCAATAATGAAAAATCACAATCAATCTTAATCCATTCATAAATCACCAATCTGGTCCATATGGAATCATCCACTATGAATCTAGTGGTCTGACCATGCTTGACCCACCATAAAATGCATAACTACGGCATAGTGGGACAATAATGATGAATGTGAAGAAGAATATGGGGAAAGGCACATGAAAAATTATGAAAAAATCATTGGAAAATATTTCATTTCTATTTTTCATAGATAAGTGAAAACAAGGTGAGAACATAGTGCAATAAGAATAAATAAAATAAAAATTCTAATTCTTTAGGCTGGATGATGTGAAGGGTGTGAAAATGTTGATCAAGAACATCAAAAATAAATTGATTCTCAATATATTAATAAAAATTTTGGAAATAAAAAATTACAATCCCTATATTCATATGGTATTTATCTTTGGTAAAGAATGAATTTTTTAGTGAAGGAGAGACCTATTAGGTATGATTCCTCTTAATCTACATTGATTCGATCAACTATTATCTTCCTTTTACAATCCCCTAATGAATAAAATCACTACTCTTCACAATTCTAACAGGTTTTATGTATATAAACATGGATAATTGTTATAATGAGGTATATATACTTTATTTTAATTCCGAGGTGTTTGAAAAATAATAAATTTATTTATTTACTTATTTTAATTAAATGCAACAGCAACCCCTACCTCAAACAGTCATCTAGTTCCCACCAATATTAAGTCACACCTAGGGTAAACCCCATGTTTTAGATTCATCCATGGACACATATTTCCAATTTGAGACTCAATTTGTGAGTTATTCCAAAACCCCTGAAAAGTTAACATGTGTGAAATTAATATGTTGAATATTATTATAATATATAATTTGGGCTCATAGGGCCTTAGAATCTCACATCATCATAATGTATGGATCCAAAAATACTCCTTAAGATATGTCAAAGTTTTATAAGGGAAAAATGGGTCACTACAATATTAACTCATTAATGGATTTTCATTCCTATAAAATAGCTAAAAACGGTGGGGATAAATATCCCGCATCTGGATCTTTAACTCTAAGATTCTCTCCTACGTGCTCATGTGCTATCACAACATAATAACTAATGGAATTTTCTATCCTCATAGGATCCTCTCATGTTGATCTTCAATCACCACTGGGTACTCCATGAATGTGGATCCATCCTCAATGTACAATTCAACATAATAAATGTTGTGCGTAGGATCAGGCATGTATCTCCTCGGGTGTGACACATGGAAGAAGTAATGCACTCAATCCATCTGTGGGGTTATGGATTAGTGGTATGAAAACTCATCAACCATCTGTATGGTCTTGAAAGGCTCCAGGAACCTCAAGGATATCTTTCCTCCTCATCCAAAACTCTAAAATTTAAAACACTAAGAGACTCTTAGGAAAACATTGTCTCTCTTGTCAAACTACAAGGTCTTATTCTGTTGATCTACATATTATTTTTTTTAATTAGGATGTGTTAAGTCAAAAGTCTTCTTTTGGCTTTTACATCATGTTTTGGAAATCACAAATATATTCTATGTCATGATTTGGAAATCACAAATGTATTCTATCATATGTTTGTAAATAACAATTGTCTTTTATCATGTTTATCGTATCGTACGATGTTGATCGTACCGACCAAATCGTATCGTACTGACTCTGTCAATCGTATCGTATTGACTCTGTCAATCGTATCGTACTGACTCTGTCAATCGTATCGTATTGAATCTACTATTCAAATGATCACTATTTGTTTTGGTACTTTGTCAAAAACTCTCTTTGCATATGAATCGTACTCATGTTTTTCATTTCTATATATCTCTTGTCCTAACAAAACGTTGTCGTTGAGTTAGTTACAATCTAATCAAAACGATGTCGTGCTTTCTGTTTCAATATGACCGTTGGAGGCAATATGACCGTTGAAACCCGAGGCCTATAAATAAGAGGTCATTTGAAGCTGAGAGAACAACGATGAACAAAGAGATTGAATAAAGAGACTCTGTGAACCATCAAGATTCTAGAGAGAGAGACTGTGACTTCTCTCATCAGCCTTGTGCGTCCGATCATCGTATCGAGGGCTTTCAAGTGATTGAAAGACATAGGTACCGATTACCTATAAAATCGAGGGCTGCCGGGGATAGGCAGACAGATGTGCCGATCATCGTATCGAGGGCTGCCGGGGATAGGCAGACAGACGTGCCGATCATCGTATCGAGGGCTGCCGGGGATAGGCAGACAGACGTGCCGATCATCATATCGAGGGCTCACCAAGGTGCTGGTGAGACAGACCTTTTATCCTAGGTGAAAGGATAACCCTTCTCTTTGGGTTAAAAGAATTGTATTACTTTTACATTTCCGCTGTTAACTTGTATTAGAAAGGGATTTGTATTGTTTCCTTTCTTCTTACATTTTCAATTGTAATTGTTTCAATTACAATCATTCTATTACTTTTTGTTGATTGATTCTATACGCTTTAAGGTAGAATCATTCATCTCTGTATTACTCTGATCATTGTGTTCACCTTGAATACAATTGTTTTACATTACATTAATATTACAATACATCATACCTTTCATATTCAATACAATTGTGGGTGTTTGTATTTGTATTAGTTTAAGATCATTTAAACTAATCCCTTTGTTGCTAAATCTCAAAGGTTTTTAAATCTACAATTCACCCCCCCTCTTGTATTGTTCCATCTAATGGACAAATATATCTACTATTCGATCCAACAATTGGTATCAGAGGAGGTTTTCCACTGATTTGTATTACTAGCATTACTTCTTATTACTATCTTGAATACTTACTACACTAACGTGTGGAGTGGAAAAGTTGTTTTTTTTATATTAGATGGCAGGAATGAATATCGGATCAATAGATAATCTGAATCCTTCTAGACCACCAATCTTCGATGGGAATGATTATGAGTATTGGAGAGATCGTATGAAGAATTTCGTCATCAATACTGGTGTAGACAATTTTATTATGCTGACTGGGGGTTACAAAATTCCTGACAAAGAAGTTAGTACTTTTACCAACCAAGAGAAGCAATAATATCAACTGAATTACAAGGTACGCAATACTTTATTATGCTCTATGACCAGGAATATATATAGTCAGATATCTTCATGTGAAGCAGCCAACTGTATTTGGAAGAAATTAGAAGTCACTCATTTTGGTACATCCAAGGTTATAGAAACAAGGAGAGCAATGCTTCGAGCAGAGTATCATGGATTTTTTTTTCCTTATGGAGAGCCAGTATGTAAAGTTCAACAAAGGTTTATGACAATTGTCAACAGCTTACAATTTATGGGAGAAAAAGGTCTTGATGATGAAGCTCTTGTTGACAAGATTATAGACATTATGCCAAATGAATGGGAGTCAAAAAGAACAGCTATTGATGAAAATAGAAAAGTTTCCCAAATTACTCTTGATGAACTCTTTGGAACTCTTCTACAGTACGAGACAAGAATGAAGAGAGATGCTGATTTCAATAAGAAGAAGAATGGGAATGGAAGTATAGCTTTTGCATCTAAAGCTAAAACACCTGAAAGAATTACAAGGTCTAAATCCAAGAAAGTTGTTGTATCTGATTCAAGTGATTGTAATCTTTCGGATAATGAGTTAGCTAATCTTGCTCGAAGGATGAACAAGATTGTGGGAAAGAAAGATTTTCAATATAGATTCAAAAAGAAAGACAAGAAAGATAGGAAAGATTCAGAGGTAACTTGCTATGAATGCAAGAAAGCAGGACATATAAGGCCTGATTGTCCTTTACTAAAGAGGAAAGATAGAAAAGAGAAACACTCTGAAAGAAACAAGAAAAGGTTTTATAAGACAAAGAATGAATTGAAAGCAAATGATACGTGGAGTGCAAGTGGTAGTGATTCCTCAGATAATTCTTCAGAATATGAGACATCAGGACAAAGAAATATTGGACTTCTAGCCAGACTACCAATCGAAGATCATTGTCTCATGGCTAAGGTACATAATGCTGAAGCCGTTACAAATGTTTCTTTAAATGCAAATTATGTTGATAATAGATATTATGAATCTTCAAATGAAGAACCCTCATCATCAGAAGATGCTACTTTACCTTCTTTTGAAGAAGTCTCTAGATTTGCTAAGTTACTTGAAAATGGAAATTCTAAACTCAAAAAGAGATTTGAAAAACTAAATTCTAGAATTTCAATTTTGACTAAAGAAGTATCAGATCTTTCTAAAGATATTGATGTGAAAACTTCAAATTTTGAAAGTATTTTAAAAACCCTTGAGAAAGTCAAATCTGAAAAGGATAAACTTTCTAAGGATCTTGAAACTGTTATTTCAAAGAAAAATATTTTAGAGTCTAACTCTAGTTCAAATTCAAATGTTTTAGAAAATAAGAATTTGGTTTTAAAACTAAAGTCAGAGATTTTTTCCTTGAAAAAGTGTTTGTCAAACATTACTCATGGAAAAGAAAACTTTGATAGGATGTATTCTCAAATTAGACCTTTGAGAAATCGTTCTGGTCTTGGTTATACTTATTCCAAACCTGTTTTTAGTAATAACTATTTTTTTCCTCAAAAAACCATTTTCTGTTCCAAGTGTCAATGTGGTGGACATCGGAGAAGAGATTGTTCTCTTAACAAAACTCAATCCTTAGGATTTCATAAAGCTCATTTTCCAAAACAAATGTGGATTCCTAAAATTCTTTTATCTAACCCTTCTGGATCCAAACAAGTTTGGATTCCGAAAATCTAATTGTTTCTTTTTCAGGAAAATCAGAAGTGTACCAATAAGAAAATTTGGTACATGGATAGTGGTTGTTCTCGACATATGACTGGAAACAAAGATCTCTTTGAAAAGTTTATCAAAACAAAAGGTGGAAAAGTTACCTTCGGAGATAATGCTCAAGGAAAGATTGTTGGTATAGGTAATATCGTTTTTCTTGGAAAAGTTCTTATTTCAAATGTTTTGTTTGTTAAAGGTCTTAGGCACAATCTCATCAGCATAAGTCAATTATGTGATGAAGGTTACCTTGTGAATTTTAGAAATGATAAGTGTCTAGTTCACAATTCCAAGGATGAATTCATTCTATCTACCCATAGGCAAGAGAATGTTTACACTATTAACTTAGAAGACCTTAGGAACCAAAACTTACCTTGTTTAAGTGTAATAGAAGACCAATCGTGGCTATGGCATAGGAGACTAGGACACTGTAATTTGAGAAACCTAAGAAAACTCTCAAAGAAAGGACTTGTAAAAGGGCTACCGGACCTTAGATATGATTCTTCAAAAGTCTGTGATCCTTGTCAATTTGGCAAGCAACATAAAACTAGCTTTAAACCAATTAATGAAGTTTCAACTTCTAATGCATTACAGCTTGTGCATATGGATCTGTTTGGTCCTTCACAATCTGGAAGCATTGGAGGCAAATACTATGTATTTGTTTTAGTTGATGACTTTACTAGATTTACATGGGTCTACTTTCTTACAAAGAAATCTGAAGCCTTTTCCTATTTCAAAACTTTTAGAGCCCAAGTTAAAAATGAGAAAAACCTACCATTGATAACTATTCATAGTGATCATAGTGGTGAATTTCAAAACTCAGATTTTGAAACTTTTTGTAGTAAGAAAGGTATTACTCACAATTTCTCAGCACCAAGAACTCCTCAGCAAAATGGGGTTGTTGAAAGAAGAAATCGTATTCTTCAAGAAATGACTCGAACCATGTTGAGTGAATACTCAATTGCTAAGCACTTTTGGGCTAAAGCTGTTAGTACTGCCTGTTATAATATAAATCGTGTTTTAACTAGACCATTTCTTAATAAAACTCCTTATGAGTTATGGACTGGCCGAAAACCTAAAGTTTCTTACATCAAAGTTTTTGGATGCAAAGTATTCATTCTGAATACAAAAGACAATCTACACAAATTTGCACCAAAATCTGATGAAGGAATCTTTCTAGGCTATTCTACAACTTCTAAGGCTTATAGAGTTTTCAATAAAAACACTTGTACTGTTGAAGAAATAGTACATGTAAAATTTGATGAAACTAACCATTTTGTTTTCAACCAACCCAGTCCTACATCCTCGGATGTGTTTTCCAAAAATGTTTATCAACCTCTATTAGAAGAACATTCTGATAAGGAAAATGTTCAAGAAAGTATTCCTGAAACATTTACCACAGAAGATTTTCTACCATATGTTGATGAACAGGTTTTAGAAAACCCAAATCAATTGTTTCATAGGAATCATCCCAGTGATAACATCATTGGTGATATAAATCAACCTGTAAGGACCAGAAATTCCTTAAGAAATGAAATAGAACATCTTGCTTTTCTTTCCCAATTTGAACCTAAAAGTCCAAGTGAGGCCTTAGGTGATGATGATTGGATCAAAGAAATGCAGGATGAACTAAATGAATTTGAAAGGAATCAAGTCTGGACTTTAGTTGAAAGACCTAAAGAAACAACTGTGATTGGTGTAAAATGGGTTTTCAGAAATAAGTGTGATGAAAATGGAATCATTGTAAGAAATAAAGCAAGACTTGTTGCTAAAGGCTATAATCAACAAGAGGGAATAGACTATGAAGAAACATATGCTCCTGTAGCTAGACTTGAATCTATTCGTATTCTATTAGCCTTCGCAGCATATTTCAATTTCAAACTATTTCAAATGGATGTCAAATGTGCTTTTTTAAATGGTTTTGTTCAAGAAGAAGTTTTTGTCGAACAACCTCCTGGTTTTCAAGACCCAAAACATCCTGATCATGTTTTTAAACTTACCAAGGCTCTATATGGTCTTAAACAAGCTCCTAGAGCATGGTATGATAGACTTACAGGATTTCTTTTACAAAACAATTATAGAAAATGTACAGCTGATCCAACTCTTTTTATCAAAATGGAAAACAAAAATGTTTTGGTTGTCCAAATCTATGTTGATGACATCATGTTTGGATCAACTCAGAAATCTTTAACCGATTTTTTTGCAAACCTAATGAAATCTGAGTTTGAAATGAGTATGATGGGTGAGTTAACATTCTTTCTAGGTTTTCAAATTTCTCAAAAACTAGAAGGAACTTATATATCTCAACATAAGTATATTAAATACTTACTCAAAAAGTATGGATTTGACAAAACTAAAAGTATTAGCACCCCAATTGGTACCTCAAATACTCTTGATCTTGATGAAACTGGGAAACCAGTAGATCAAACAATTTTTAGAGGAATGATAGGGAGTTTGCTATACTTGACAGCTAGTCGACCCGACTTGATGTTTTCTGTATGCTTATGTGCAAGATATCAATCTAATCCAAAAGAGTCTCACTTAAAAGCCGTAAAGAGAATCTTTCGGTATTTAAAAGACACTATGGATTTAGGACTTTTCTACTCTTCTGGAAATGATTTTGTTTTAGAAAGTTTTTCAGATGCTGACTTTGGTGGTTGTAGAATGGATAGAAAAAGTACATCTGGAACATGTCATTTCTTAAGAGACTCTATGGTTTCTTGGTCCTGCAAGAAACAACACTCAGTAGCACTCTCCACTGCTGAAGCTGAATATGTAGCAGCTGGAAGTTGATGTGCTCAAGTATTGTGGATGCAGCACACACTCACTGACTATGGTTTGAGTTTCTCCAAAACTCAAATTCTGTGTGATAATACAAGTGCCATAGCTCTTAGTAAAAACCCAGCACATCACTCTCGTGCAAAACACATAGATGTTAGTCATCAATTTCTTAGAGATCACACACAAAAAAGAGATATTGTTTTACAATTCATCGGAACGCAAGAACAACTTGCTGACATTTTTACAAAACCTTTACCTTCCGATAGATTTGAATTTATAAAACAGAAGCTAGGAATGATTACATTAAAATAATCATTCATATCTACTTCCTGTTTTACATCTCTCCTAATAGTAAGAAACTCCTCGTAGAAAGAGGGAGTACATTTCTTTCTATATCTTTATGTTTCTGATCTTTAACTATTTACTCTCTTTATATGTGTTTCTTTTTATGTTTATCGTATTGACAGTTTTATCGTTTCATTTTTATTTTTCTGTTTATCATATTAACAGCTTTTTCGTTTCATTTTTCTTTTTCTGTTTATCGTATTGAAAGTTTTATCGTTTCTTTTTTCTTTTTCTGTTTATCGTATTGACAGTTTTATTGTTTCATTTTTCTTTTTCTGTTTATCATATTGACAGTTTTATCGTTTCATTTTAGTTTTCCTGTTTATCTTATTGACCATTTCAATTTTTCTGTTTATCGTATTGAAATTCTTTTCCATCGTATCATTCAAAAATTTTGTATCGTCCGATGATAGTATTGAAATTCTTTTCCATCGTATCATTCAAATATTTTTGAATCGACCGATGATAGTATTGAAATTCTTTTCTATCGTATCATTCAAATATTTTTGAATCGACCGATGATAGTATTGAAATTGTTTTCTATCGTATCATTCAATTTTTTTTGAATCGACCGATGATAGTGTTGAATTTCTTTTGCATCGTACCATTCAATTTTTTTTGAATCGACCGATGATAGTATTGAAATTCTTTTCAATCGTATCATTCAATAGTTTTGTATCGACCGATGATGGTATTGAGATTGTTTTCCATCGTACTGTCAGCTCATGGTAACAAAATTATTTTCCATCATACGGTCCGATCATAGTAATGACTGTTTTCCATCGGCATGACTTTTTTTATTCTTCTTTCCTTACGATTGTATTTTCTTTTGATTATTACCAAAACCAACAATCACCTCATGTTCTTCGACAGGTTTTTTTTTCCTCTCCTCATTTTTTTTCTCTTCTTTGTTTTAATCCTAACCATTGATCTGGTTTTCTCTAATCCTGACCGTAGAATATCAACGGCCACCCTTTTTCGACCGTAGAAGGTCAACGGTCATCTCTTTATCGCCTATAAATACCCCCTCCCCTCCCCAAACCCACATTGATTTTCTAGGTATTGAGACGAAGCTCTGCTCCACCAGCTATATATCATCGTACGATCTTTTCAATCGGCATCACCTTTATGTCTCAATCCTCTGCTAACACTCCCGCCAAAATGTCTTCAAAGACTTTTACAGAGAAAGACTTTAACAGAGAAAGGTTAGTATCTCGAGACTTCTTCGATACGTACGATTCTACAATCAGGAGGATCATTTTGTTTCAAGGATGGGAACATCTGTGTGTTGAAAAGCCTGATATTCAAGATCCAGTTCTTTTTTATGAAGTTTGTCAGTTTTACAAAACCGTTTCTTTCGACAAATATATGACTATAAACTTCGCTGTGTACGATAGAAAATTATCCATGTCTGTGAAACAAGCAGCACATTTTCTGAATGTTTCTGTAGAAGGAGATTCTTTTTGTCCATCTCACAAACTACCAGAGGATGTTGGTACGTTTAATAGAGAAAATGCTGAAAAATCTTTGTTTCTTATTAATGAGGAAAAGAGGAAAGTGTCTCATCTTTCACCGGACAATCGTTTTGTCACTCTTTGGATGCAATGTTTTCTTATCCCAAGGAAAGGGGATAGAGAAACTCTGAAAGTTTCTGATATATTCATGCTTGATTATCTTGTGAACATGAGAAAAGTGAATCTCATGGGGTATATTTTTGAAACCATCAAGAATGTCAAGACAGGAGGGATTAAGTCCCAGATGATAATGTATCCAGCCATCCTTACAAAGTTCATTTCTGAAAGTATGAAGTTTTGTAACATTCCTTTGAAAGGAAAACCCATGGATTTGAGGCCATCCTGGATTAATAAGAGTACGATGAAAAAGCTGAATGTTTGTTTTGATTCAAATTCAAAACTTTTTGTCAGAGATGTAGAAGCTGAATTGGCTCAGAATCAATCGGCACCTATGCCAGCCAAAGACATTCAATCCACCGGTGTTACTCAAAAGTCTGATCCGCAAACCAGTTCAAAGCTGAAGAAGAAGCCAAGGTATAGTAAGGAAGTTGTAGCAAAATAAAGAAAAGATAAGGAACAGAGAAAGGAAGGTGATCCGAAGTTTGGTCTTGACCCTGCTGAAGCTTTTGCAGAAAGAATAAGGGTAGAAGAAACCCTTCAGGCCGAAAAGAAAAAGAAGGTTCTTTTGAAAAGAAAGGCTCAGGACTTTGATGTCTCTAAAGTCTTGAAAGCAGTTGAAGATGCTAGTGCTCAACTAACTGAAGAAGTGCATCAAGAGCCCATAGTACAGAGTCTTCCTGTAAAAGAAAAAGGTAAACAAGTAATGGAAGAGATAATAGAAGAAGAAGAAGGAGACTTTCTTTTAGAATTTCTTCAAAACTCAAAGAAAAGTAGAGAGGAATCGGTTCAAAAACCGAGTGAAGGTGTTCAACAAATCCTTCATGCTGATCAAGCACAATCTCCGGACAGAATGTCTTTTCAAGAAAGGCAAGGTAATCAATCTTCTCATTCGGATAAAGTTGTTTTCATTAGTGAAAAAGTGGAAGAAGAAAGAAAACAGAAAGAAAAAGCGAAAGGGAAACAACCAGTTGTTGATTCAAGCAGATCGTATGAACTACCATCGTACGATGAGAATACTGATTCAGAGCATACAATCTCTCTCAAGAAGAGTGATTACATTATTCATGTTTTAAGAAGGGTGGAGAAAACTATTCCTTATTTCCCAAGGCTGGAAGGGAAGATTGATTTTATTACTGAAAATCAAAGGAAAAAGTTTGGCTCTGTAAAAGAATTGAGGAAGAAAGTTTTATCAGTAGAAGCTGATTTGAAAGTTCTTTCAGAAAGCTCAGTTGCTCATAAGAAGGCTTGCAATAAGATGACCAAGTGGTCTTACAAAACAGAGAGCTCAATCAATGATCATGAAATAGCTATTGAAGACATAAGGAGGTTATCAAATGAGCTTGCAATTGCTTTCAACAAGCTTGACAAAGAAACGGTTGAAAGGCTGAATCTTTTGTCTTCTCAAAGAGCCGATGTTCCTTCAGTAAAAGACTTTCAAGAAAGAATGAATGTTTTCCAATCTGAATTCTCGAAGGTTTCATCTTTCGAAGATGAAATGGTTTTACTGAAGAATCAAAATTCTGTGTTATCCAAGGATAACAAGACTCTGCAAAACAGAATTGATACCCTTGAAGAAGTAATCAAAGTCCAGGAGGAGACCATCAGAAATCAAGATCAGATTTTTTCGGATCAACAAGAGCTTCTCAAAACTCAGGGTGAATCAATTTCTGAAGACAAGAAGGAGATCAAGAAGATGAAAGCTATTCTTCATGAGCTTATAAAGAAGGAGAAGGAAAGAGAAAATAAATGATTGTTGTATTTGTTTCTTTTGTAACTTGTCTTTGGTTTGTAATAACTTTTATGATCCTTTTCTTTTATCTATTGTCTTGTATTGCTTCACTAACTCTTTCAGACAATTCAAGATTACTCCTTTCTTTTTGTAAATCACAAAGGGGGAGAATTTTTACAAAGCAAAGATTGTTTTACAAAGGGGGAGAATGCTTTACAATGCTCTTAAGGAAAATCTACAAATACAATCCTTAGGAAAGTCAATACCTAATGGGGAGTTAGTTGTATTCAATTTCTTATTCAGAAGAGTTTTCAATAACTCAGGGGGAGATAAGTATTTCTTATGACTTTTACTTTGTGTGTTGTGCTTTCCAAAAAGGGGGAGATTGTTAAGTCAAAAGTCTTCTTTTGGCTTTTACATCATGTTTTAGAAATCACAAATATATTCTATGTCATGATTTGGAAATCACAAATGTATTCTATCATATGTTTGTAAATAACAATTGTCTTTTATCATGTTTATCGTATCGTACGATGTTGATCGTACCGACCAAATCGTATCGTACTGACTCTGTCAATCGTATCGTATTGACTCTGTCAATCGTATCGTACTGACTCTGTCAATCGTATCGTATTGACTCTGCTATTCAAATGATAACTATTTGTTTTGGTACTTTGTCAAAAACTCTCTTTGCATATGAATCGTACTCATGTTTTTCATTTCTATATATCTCTTGTCCTAACAAAACGATGTCGTTGAGTTAGTTACAAACTAATCAAAACGATGTCGTGCTTTCTGTTTCAATATGACCGTTGGAGGCAATATGACCGTTGAAACCCGAGGCCTATAAATAGGAGGTCATTTGAAGTTGAGAGAACAATGATGAACAAAGAGATTGAATGAAGAGACTCTGTGAACCATCAAGATTCTAGAGAGAGACACTGTGACTTCTCTCATCAGCCTTGTGCGTCCGATCATCGTATCGAGGGCTTTCAAGTGATTGAAAGACAGAGGTACCGATTACCTATATAATTGAGGGCTGCCGGGGATAGGCAGACAGACGTGCCGATCATCGTATCGAGGGCTGCCGGGGATAGGCAGACAGACGTGCCGATCATCGTATCGAGGGCTGCCGGGGATAGGCAGACAGACGTGCTGATCATCATATCGAGGGCTCACCAAGGTGCTGGTGAGACAGACCTTTTATCCTAGGTGAAAGGATAACCCTTCTCTTTGGGTTAAAAGAATTGTATTACTTTTACATTTCCGCTGTTAACTTGTATTAGAAAGGGATTTGTATTGTTTCCTTTCTTCTTACATTTTCAATTGTAATTGTTTCAATTACAATCATTCTATTACTTTTTGTTGATTGATTCTATACGCTTTAAGGTAGAATCATTCATCTCTGTATTACTCTGATCATTGTGTTCACCTTGAATACAATTGTTTTACATTACATTAATATTACAATACATCATACCTTTCATATTCAATACAATTGTGGGTGTTTGTATTTGTATTAGTTTTAGATCATTTAAACTAATCCCTTTGTTGCTAAATCTCAAAGGTTTTTAAATCTACAATTCACCCCCTCTTGTATTGTTCCATCTAATAGACAAATATATATACTATTCGATCCAACAGGATGTACTAATATGATAATGAATCACCTAATATTTTTTCATCATTTCCTACACCATCTCTAGACCAACTAGGGGTGCCTTTCCAATCTCAGTCTTTCACAGGGGTGACATGAAATATCTCTCATATGAGCCCTCCAAAGGATCCCTGTAAATCATAGAGTGATAACCATAATTATAAGAAAAATCAAGAAATGGAAAGTGATACTCTAAAAATTGAAAAAATTACAAAAAAAACTCTTACCATATCCTCTAACACATTGTTAGTATGGTCAGTCTACACATATGTCATGGGGTGAATCCCCATACTCATCCAAAACACGGTCTTGAATGCATCCTACAAGGATCTCCACAAACACAAATTAATTCACACTTATTGGTCAAAGATAATTAAAATTGTTTCCTCATGGAGAAACATGATATACCAAAAATAAAAAATTCATATACTCTCCACTAAAATATTCTCCTTGATAGAAAGGATGTTTGTCGACATCATAAGTCGATCAATAATCACCCAAATAGAATTATGGCATCTATATTTCTATGGAATCTCTGTACAAATTTTCATGGATATGAAATCCCATTTCCACTCTGAAATATCAAAAGGTTATTTCAATCTTATTAGAACATAGTGCTTTGCCATCACCTGTTGACATGTGAGACAACAAGAGGAGAACTATGAAACACTCAGACTCATGATAGCCCATGAAAACAACCACTGGATGTCTCTATACATATTCCCTAAACTCTGATGTATTTTAAAAGGTGAAGTTTGAAAGTCCCTCATCATATCCTCTCACATTGAGAACTGAGCCATCATATATTCCTATAAAAGGTTAAATGTTTGCATCCATCAAAAATTCAATCTGACGAATATCCTGAAGATATCTGGTCATAGATAACCTCAAAATCAATGTCTCCCAAATGATCCTCCATCAAAGTCTATAAATGTCAATTATTCATGACCATTGATTAAAGATATGTTTCACCCCTCTCCTCAACCAAGGTTATCTATATGGAATATAACTACACAGAAACCTCCTCCACCAAAATATAATGAGACTTCCATATAAGGGACGCTTCCACCAAATTTCCCATCCAAATTGAAGAGACTATCTCAAAGTAATTTTCAAACATGAACTCCAACTAGAGACTCTATATAATGTTAAAATATCTCATTGTGATGATATACCTGAGACTCTAATGTTTTGACTGAACAATGAAGTGATCTCTTGGATTATAGTACATCCACATCCTCAGAGAAAACACTATTGTTTCCAATACTTGGTTAAGACTCACATTTTTCTTCTTCTATTACCTTAACTAACTCTTCCCATATGTGATAATTTAGTTCCTCTACATCAATACATAGTTGATTTCAAATTCATAGGTATCATAATAAATTGTGTACTCCACACCCTCTTTCGGAATTCTCAAAATAATACCAATAGTCTTCCTTGTCCACAACTCGTCAATGTCTCTCTGACACTCCTCGGTCATGGTAAATGGCTTCCCTTCACTTCTTAGGGGGTCATAGGGACTAAATTCCGACATGTGTTCTCTATAAACCTTCTGTAGTACCCTAAAAAACTATGAAAACACTATACCTTTTACAAACTCTAAGGATATTCTGAATAAATAAAATAATTAATCTTTTTTGGATCCAAAACTGATCCACACTGAGATATGAATTCAAAATTCCATTGAAGATGAATCTCATATATCTATAACTAGAACTTCAAGAGATTACCATAAACATAGTGCTCTCGGTGTATGTCTTGAACTATCCTAAGGTGATCTATATACTCCTCTTATGACACAACATAGATGATAATTTTATCGATGAATACAACAAAAATAGGTCTAAATATGAGTAGAAGATATGAATCACGAATTCCATAAACACAACATTGGAATTCATTACACCGAAAGGAATCTCAAGGAAATAATAGTTACCATAGACAGATCAGAATACTAGAATTGAGATTTCATCCTTGTGAATAATCGACTAGTGGTATCTAGACCCAAGATCGATATTTGAGAACCAACTCATGCCTCAAGAAAAATAAAAGTGGGAATAAATCCTATGAAATGTGCACTTGTTAATTGTAATGGGTAGGATCATGTGAAAACATTCCACAAAATGTTGTAATCCCTGATCTCCCTATTTTCAAACAAATTCCATGCTTCTATGGAGTGAATTTTGGGTATAATAAAATCATTCTCTATAAGGATCTCCAACTGAACCCTTAGATCTTAGATCTCAATAGTTTCCTTCTAATATACATGAAAACATATCAGCGTGGTCTCAATCTGCAGGTCAAAGAATAATTCTATATCTTATGTCATAGGTAGTCCTGAAACATCCATAGGGAAGGCATCCATAAAGTCCTTCAAAAATAAAGGAATCTAGATGCATGTGGAGTCTACAAAACTAAGGAATAAACTCTCCAACTAATGGGTGATGGATTCCTGATTCCTTCCCCCACTTCTAACTCATTCCGCCATAATATTTCTCTTACCTATAAAGGGTAACCACATCCCATTATTCTAGAGGCATCTTACCCCTCTACGATTACATTAAATATGGGATCAAACTGTGGAAAAAAAATAAATTCCCAACATGACATTATAAGGTTTCATCATGATGAAATTTTTTTCCCACATGATACACTCTTCATATAGTGATAACTCACATTGTCAATAGATAAGTGATATCAAAGAATCATTATTCGTAGGAACCACTATTCGTATATATCGGAATAATGTCTCAAATAAAATCTCTAGCTCTTCTACTATGAATAATAATATGAAGGAATGAATCAAACCTATGTAAAAAATGATTAATTCAGAGTAGAATAAATATATATTGTACCTTGGATCATCTCATGTGCAGCCTGGTCATCGACCTCTGTAGCCTAAAACAACCCACGACCCCAACTTCCATCTCACCAAGCCAGATGTGGGCCACCTAGTGGTGTTCGGGGTAGAAGATAGTAGTGTTTGCCTCCAAAAAATATTCTCACCACAGATATTCTCTTTCTCCTCATCCAAAAACACCTCCTTAAGGGATCCCCTGGCCATATTTTGGGGATCCATGATCATGGTGTTGCATCTTTCATGGAGTTCTATCCACTGGATGTTGGTCCTATTCAGCAAGACATGTTGGGAAATCATGAACCAATAAATTATGCACATCACAAGAATAATATTGGACCTCTAAAAGTTAATTTTATCTTCTAAATGATTCTTTATCCACAGAACAAAGCATCTAAGTTAGAGTATCCCTCCTCTAATGATATCTCAATGCCCGATGCTTGAAACCAACTGTATATGTCTCATCCACATGATACTCACCAATGGATCAAACCTCTTAGAGCCTGTATACAAGTAATGTCTCATTAATTACATCCTTATCTAGTAATATAACATAAGTGGGAGACAATAGAATACCACACTAGCTCGAATGTCTTTGTGGAGACACTGCTCAAACTTCCTTTACTGTAAGAGGTTGTCTCGTAACTTATCAAGGGAGTACTATATAATGTCAGTGAACCTAGAAGAATAATATATTACTATCATACAAACCTGTTAAAACAAAATAAAATCATAGACTTGAACTAAGTGAAAGAACATTTGGTAATACTCCTCAAGAAAGAACTACAAATAGTTAGCCCATTGAAGAATTTTCTTGTCATGGGTACACGTATCCAAACTCTACTATTACCTAAATTTTACATAGAGAAGACATGTTTATAACACAAACACATGATCTATCGAGGTCTCAAAAATCCTGAAGACTTGTACCAAAATCTCAATCCAATACTCCACTGCTAATGGATCTGGATCACCGTCGATTACTAGTGGACTCTATCATTGGACTCCCAAAGTTTTATAATCCTACATGCATCCTCGACATGAACCACTAGTACAATACTTTTATATAGAAGAAGGTCCTACTACCTACACACATGGAGGAAACACATTGCGGGATGACCCTTGACCTGAGGTACCATCACTCCTAGTATCATCATCATGAACATGAATTTGTAACCTAGTTTGATGTCTCCATGAAGGAATCCTAAAATAAATCATAGTGTACCATGTTGAGATGAGAATATGTATATGAGGAGCTAAATAAAGATTAAAATTCATGGGAATCAATCTCCTATGATGCATGAACTATTGTCCCCTATAACCAATTTCTCAGTATACTGATTCAACATGAAAGTAGTTAGAGTCCTAGTGTATGGATACATCATCTATCGCACCAACACTAGGTTCTTAGTCCTAAAAGACACACTCAAGATACATTGAAATGGTTCCCATATGTCCTAAAAAATCCTCATAAGGGGACCACTCCAAACAGTATCCCAATACATTAAATAGTCTTATACCAATTTTTAATGACCTGATCCACTAGGGACATCATGTCTAGTGGAAGGACAGGACTCCACAGCCCCAATCCCGCCTCCATTGTCTAGGGGAGGGTGAAAAGAGATGAGAGGAAATAACTTAAATGGGATTCCTTTTCCTATTGTAGATGTATATATGAATCCAATCATATCCATGAAATAGTGTAGAGTAATATAAAGGAGAGACTATAACATCTTGATATAAACCATGCATGAAATTAATTATATGGAATACATTATAAAACAATTGAATAAAACAAAATTGTATAGGGTAAAAATCACTATTAACCAAAAATGAATCCCCAACCTAAAAACAACATGCAATAAGGATATAAGAGAGATATATTCTCTTGACCTCCATACTTGACCATCATATGTGGTTAATGCACCCAATTATCACTATGCTCCACTATAATCACTACCAATGTCCCTATTTTTTACATAATACATGCCACATGAAGGTAAATCCGATGTAGGTGTGAGTATATTCTTACCTATTTGGACTCCCCAACATTGATAGGGAGTGATAGAGAGACACAAAATTAGTCATCTAATTTAAATGAAAATGTGAATCCAAATTGGAACACACACACATATATATACTCATAAAGAATACCAAATGAGAGAAAAATGGGATCACTATCTCACAACCCATCTTTAGTTGAAGAGTGTGCCATAAGGTCTAAAATTAAATCATTTATTCCCAGAATCAAACAAAACCTCCTGAAAATATGATTGGAGGGGCCATCACCCAAAAACTATGCTCCACAATGGATGGATCGACTATCTCTTATAGAGGACCAACTCCCGGCTGGAGCTGAAAGACATGGGGGTACATATCTCTAGGTTGAGAACATGCACACTATTGTAATGGGAGTAATCACACTACAAATATAAGGAAATGGGGAACCCACACCCTAGTGTGATATGGGAGTAATTTCCATGATATCTCTCAGAAAGTATGAGGATTCTCTTCTTTGGTGTGACATTGGAGTAATAAATCCAAAATTTCATTGATAGTATGGGTATCCCATGAACTAGTGTGAAATGGGTGTATTAAACCCAACATAAATATGATTATCCCTCCTAATCAGTTCCATCATCAAGAATATATTAAATAATATTTACCCTCAGAACACATTGAATCATATCTTAAAAGCCACTACGAAGGACACCATTTCATTCTACATGGGAAAACACTCAGGATATGTTACTCACAAGCCCGAATTTGCATCAAAACTGAGGATATACTAGAGGCAGAAGATTCAATTAGGATTCCACTTCGGATCTATGAATTCATGAAGAAACACTAACAATCCATCTGGTTTTATCCAGAAATCATTGATCTAGTCATATTCCACACATCCACCATGAATTCGGGTGTCTGATCATTCTCAGCCCCACTAGAAAATGTCAAACGATGGTCCCATAGGAAAATAATGAAAAACGAGAAGAATAATTTGGGGAAAGTAATATAATCAAATATGAAAACAGTTTTTTCCAATATATATTTTCCAATGATCATAAATCTGGTAAAACATAGTAAGAACATGGAATAAAATGAATAAATATAAGAACAAAATTAATTTGTTAGATAATCTCATGTGAAGTGTATGAATACCCATATCAAGAGTCAAAGATACAAATTCCTAATTAATCTATAATTCAAAATGATGTAGATCCATAATTGAAAAGACCTGTATTGAAAATGGTCTAATCATTGATAAAGAATGTATTTTCTAGTAAAAGAGATGACCTGCAACGTCTACATTCTCTTAATCCACCTCGATCTGATCAATCATCTTCCTCCATTATTGATCTATCAATAAAGATCATCATAGGTCCTATCAATTATCTCATGGTTTAAGCAGATAAACTTAGATAATTATTAAAATGAGGTATATATAGTGGAATTTAGGTTTTGTGTGTTTAATATTAAATAAATTAGGTAAAATATTTATTTTAATTAAATATTCCACTAATGACTACCTTGACCGGTCATCTAGTGCCAACCAATCATAGGTTTCTCCTACGATAAATATCACATTAAATACAAAACTATGGACTCGTATTTTAGATCTGAGACTATTTTTGGGTGTTGTTTCATTATTCCTCAAAAATTACACATGGTTTATAATAAAATATTTAATATCTTTGTAATATATTTTTTGCGCTATCCGGGCCTCAGAATTTGACATTGTCTCAAATATTCGCTTTGAAAATATTCTTCAAAATATTTCATTGTCTTACAAGGAATAAACTTGATCACTTCACATTAATAATCGAAAATAATACTATATGTGTTATTATTCTCCTCACCAAGACACTTTCTTCCCCTGAAAAGTCAAATTATATTTTGAATATAAAACAATTCCAACCATTTCTTTTTCACCCTAGATTCTCATTCCCATGTTTCCATAGAATCTAGGCCAACTATATGGATTTCCCTCACAACAAAATCACATGGTAATTGGTGATCTAAGCCACATGTTCAATCACTAACATACAAAATACCATCTCAACCTCTTCATAATTCAACACATAGGGGGGTCCCTAATATAAATCATCAATTGGGATACATGTAAAATGTCATGAATTGAGGAAAATTGTGATTGAAAATCAAAATGGTATGAAACCTTCCCAGTCCTATGAAAAATCTCTAATGACTTGATATACCTTGGATAAAATTACAATTGATTTCCAAGACACCAATGAACCAAATGAAATGTCACTATTAGAAACACATATGCACCTAACAAAAATTCCATGGGTTTTCATAGATGATTAATATAAGAATTTTAACACCTATAAGATTTCATAAAAAGATTTTTAAACATCTAGATCTTACCTATCTTCTCTTTCAAAAGGATATATTCCACAATTGATGTCTCAATGCAACTCAGTATAAAGAGGACCACAAAGGATGACTATAATATGAATTAAATGAAGATATTTTGATTGAGGATTTGTAGTTATTATAATTGTGAAATTATAGAAATCGTACATTGATGTCCCAATAACTTTTTATGTACCAAACATTGTCTTCGAGCATATCCTATAATTTGTTTTCCCAAACACTATTTAGTTATCTTTTCTGGAATGGTATATCATGATTTGATAGAAGAGTGACTCCATTAAATTTTGATGACCTTACCAACACCATGAGTTTAATTAGGGATTCATATCAAAAATGATTACGGAAGGCACCCCATGAGGTATCACAATTTCTAAGCATATAATCATCCTTGCTCATTCACATTGGTGTTTTCCTTAACTTGGAAGAACTCAGCTGACCTAGTTAAGAGATTAAAAGAATCCTATAGATAAATCATTCCTCTCGAAGTATGGTGTCCCCCAATGATAACATCCATGGATACCATGCCCCACTTCTTAGTAGGAAGAACAAGAGGCTGAATAAATCCTAAGGTTTTTTATGCTCAATTTTTATCACTTTACGAGTAAAACATCATGAAACTGAGTTAGTAATTTCTATCATAATTCCTAGAAAATATAACATAAATCAAATGTTATAAAACATCTTAGTGAAACTATGATAGAAAACCCACTATGTTTGGTGATATTCCTTCATCACTACATTCCCCATTGATGAAGACCCAAAAAAACAACCTCCAAAACAATGGATTACCTTTGAAGAAAAAGTCTATCCACTATCAACATACCAATCATTTGAGTTATAGATAGAGTGGTGACATACACTTCTTTTCTATTTCAATTCATGGATATGAAATATAAGAGAAGGAATCAACTGTATGCTAGCAAAAAACACCATCCCATTCTCCTCCTTTGAATCGAGATGCATTTCGGAAGATGTACACATATGATTTCACTCTCTTCAAAATACCTTCAGAGCCTATGATGAAAATTTCAACATAAGGAATTATATATTACCTTCACCTTACCTATCAGATAGATGATGTTGAAATCAAACCATTAAAGATATTTTAACCATCATATTTATCTCGTATTTATGTATTTCCAAGAAAAAATGTAGAACAATATTTTATAACCCAAATAAAATGTAATTCATTCACTCAAAAAGGTAGTGGTTACATAAATTTAGAGAATGAATCACAGTTTTGATTTCATGTTAATGGGTTGGGTAATTTTTCTCATTTTATAGGAGTTAGGGGGAGCCATGTAAAATCACATGTGCACCCTCTATAAAAACTCAACCTAGACCCATCCTGATGCTTCATAGTATACCAAATAACTCAAAGAAACATCAGGTAAATACATGATGGGGATTGATTCAGCTATCACATAAGAAATTTGGAGGATTTATAACATTATAGGATCCAAGAGAACATCATCCCTTTTTAGGTATGAGACTTCATAAGAGATATGAGTTGAGATATTTCATTGATGAACAACCTATAGTAACCTAATAGGCCCTAAAATCACTAGATTTTAAAAATATTCCTTACATTTTCCCAATATATCACTACCTAGACCCACAGTAGATCAATGAATATCCAATGTTTTGATATTACATGACAGAAAATATGACTTCTCAAATCCATAAAATATTTTTTTCCCAAAGGGGAAAATGTTGATGATCCCACAATAACCCCAAAACAATTCTAATTTGCTTTCCATTTTCTTCTTATGATATTTTTTAAACTGAGATGTCATCAAAAAATACCATGACGAAGTAGTGAGTCTATTTCTTAAACACCATATTCATATGTTTTATGAGAAATGTAGTATTGTTTCTCATTCCAAATTATTTCACTAGCTATTTGATTTTTTGTTTCCTTCTATGAAATGAAATATTGGGTAATTCATCAACACTTACACTAACATGGGGATTCCCTAAGAAGAGATTGATATTTGAAAACAATATTTCCCATTTTAAATATTCAATGAGTTCATAAATTTGTTTAAATGTTTATTTTTTCACTATAATAAACGAATTTAACATTTAATATCCAATACATAGGTGAAGATATCTATTGGCCTTATTAGAAAATGGAATTATAGCGGCTCATGGGGATAATCTAAAAAAATGAATCATATTTACTCTAAATCATCCAACTAAATCATTAAGTTCCTAAAATAGGTTGGGTTCATATGGAACAAATGGATAGATATAAGATGCATCATTGACACAAAATTTATGTATAAATATACCTACATCCTAGAAGAACACCCTAAAAATAATCTGTAAACACATTACGGAACTCACTAACCACCAGTGGAAATCCACTACATGACCATAAATTTTCATCTTACAAATATAATAGAGGATACTTGAAAGGTATTTCTCCGCAACTTCAGATGTGGATGTCCTTCTCATCTATATCGTGCCTCTCATTCTCCCTAGATTATATGAGTGCTTTAATAGGGGTCCATCAAAGTCACCAACTGATGGACACAATCAATGTGGACCTTGAATATTATCTTCTAATATATCTATATGATCACATATAATAGTTAAATTTATAGAATGAGAATTTACAACTCCAACTCAATTTCTATCATAGAGATAACACATGAAAGTCATTAAAAACCATGAAACTTTCTCTTCCAAAGTGGTGTAACTATCTCCATGACATCTGAAATGATCTTGGCCAAAAGGTTCAATAAATCCCCAGGGCAAGGAATTATGAATTATAAGAAGCTCATATATTGGATAAATAAGATTTTATATATGAAGATATTATAATGGGACCACTAACTATCATGAGAGCTACATTAGATTCTACTTTTGCCTGCTCCATTGTGTGAATTTACATCATATCAATCTAATCCAGAACTATACTATTAACATAAGGCTCTACTATAAGCTAACTATTTCCATACTAATACATAGACTTTCCATCATACCCACCAGAGCATGTCCCCATATGCGTAGAAGAATTAAACTATGATATAGTACCTCTGAGTGCAGTAGATCCAACACCACTCTAAAGGGAGTAAAATTCCTGTAAAACCAATGAAAATGGACCTTTTCATTACACTATTGAAATTCCATGGGTGGGGTATGGATCAGAGGTTTTATGTTACAATCCTTCCAATACTGATGGTGAATAAATCTCCCACACCCTACAGCTATCGATGAAGATAGACTAGGTAGATATCCAGAACTACTACCACACATTTTACCATGATATTCTTTCTCCCTCTTCTTTTCGGAATATCTGATCCTATATTGACTAGGCACATGGGATATTCCAGTCAGACCCAACATACATTCCTGGTAAATCACCACCATCAAATCCTGGTCAACACCACAACATATGTCACTATCATAATAAATAAGGATTAGGAAAAGATATTATATTTCAATTACATTTCTAATTGAAGATCCATTATCCTTTCATTGGTGATCAACATCGATGTGAAGTGGATATTCTCTATAACACAGTTGGTGTAGTCTATTACTAAGTGATAACACTACTACCGGGACATAGACAATCACGACTTGGAAAATGGTCATGGTCTCAGTGTATAAGTGTTCAATTAATGTGGACATGATTTCTTTCCACCACAAATGATCATTTTTCCCAATATAAACCTATTTTTTCCAACACTAGTAGCTTGGTCACTTCAACAGAAAATATATATATCAATGTCAAAAAATCCATGAAACTAAATGATCCATTCAATATTTTACTCCCAATCATTTGCTTCATGCAGGTAAGTGATTCCCCGAAAAGTGGGAGGCTTATTTTTGATGAAATAAGGATCTGGATAATTATCTGCTCCCAATTCAACATCATTTTTTCATTAAAGAACTAGAGCCTGCTCCCATATTTAGGTCTTGGGAATCAGGGACCACTACCTATACAAGGCTTTAATCAAGTAGTTTGTCATATATTATAAAATTCTATATGACCCCTCCTGTTTTTCCACTAATGGTCTTCTAGGAGGTATTGAGCTACATAGTCTAAACCAAATAAAAATAGGGCCATAAATATAATAATCTCATAAAAATCAGGTAAATTTCATAATAAATCAATCAAATAAATTTAAAAAAAATCAATGAATAATTGAAACTACTAAACCATTTATAATCATGTAATGCCCCGACCCCAGTTACCCCGAGTTGGTGCATTATTACATAACATTGGCATTATCAGAAAAGATCAAGTCTCGAAAGACTGAATATTTTAGTAGCCTTGGAAACACTTGATATATTCATAAAGTATACATTACATCATAAAATGAAAACTACAACAACATAGTCTCCATAGTCTACACTCTTATCCCCTCATACTATCCTTGCAGGTCATTCATAATTAACTTCTTCACATCCTGGGAAAAATAAAACATAGAAAAGGGGTGAGCTCAAATGCCCAGTAAGGTTAACAATAGAGAGGAAACATTCATAAATAATATTTAAATATTTAAGGCAATTTATAACTAAAACAAAAGCCTTTTAAACTTGAACTTCAACATAGTAGGGAAAAAATAAAATGAAATAATGCAATTTACTTATTCACATGGATATTCTACTTATCAAATAATCACATGCAATATCAATAACCACTTTCATAATGATGGAATGCATAATTCCATACTATCATAACCACATAGCCAAGGCCTCGTGCTAAGACTACAAATAAGATTCTGTCAAGGCCTTGTGCCAAGACACTAGTTTGTCTCATGAGACCTACCGATGCATCGAGGAGCTATAGCGGGCTCCACCCATCACTTACTAAGTCCATTGCATTCCTCATATGAAAATTGTTAAACATAACATAAACATTCGTATTAAAACTAGCATACAAAATGTCAATACTTTATCCACAACCCATGAATGGTATAAAAATAACACATCCACAGTCAAACATAACTCATTAAATACAATATGAAAGATTGTACTGTATCATATTGACCTCAATAAAGAATGATGAAGGATTTTGACATAGATGAAAATAATCATTAAAACAATTAGAATGAAATGTCTCCCTTTTTCTTGAAATCATTTAAAAGTCACACTATTTGTCAAGAAGCCATTTAAAAATAGATTTTTGAATCAAATTGTCCCATACCACTTTGAAACTTTTAAAAAGAGTTTTAATTTTAAAACTTTAATTTCCATATAAAAAAATCCTTAAAACCATTTTTAAAACATGGACATTAATGAGAAATATTTAGAAGAATAAGTGTTTAAAACATTTAAAAATAGTATTTTATATAGAGTTTATAACCAAAAGAGAGACACTTGAATACAAATAATGGAGGTAATCAAAACATTGTAATATCATGAGAATAAAGGGATTCATGATATACTATGTCAAAGTACATTATATACACCACATAAAAGTGATTTGGTGTATAATAACAAAGAAGTCTCAATGGAATGTAAATTGAGGTGAAATCTCTCATAAAGGCCGTATCCTTAGGTTAAGGATAAATTTACAACATAATTATGTGTGACAAATATAAATACACTAAATATGATTGGATATTTAGTGTAAAACTATCAAAGGACATTCACACATATTCTTGTAAAAACAACACCAATGAATTGGATGTTTATCTCAATAAACAGAGATTGAGGAAAAATTACTCGTATCAAGTTCATACCAATGACTTGAGAATTTATCAATGGAGTTATTATGTGTATAAACATTATATCCACAGAAAGGGGAGTGGAAATTATGACATAATCAAATGAATAGTGATTCCACACATAATCTTGGAGTAAAATAATCAATGAAGTATGCGTAAAGCCGATTGAGTGGAAATTGAAATTCCAAATTCCCTTATTGATTTGGTAACATAAAAAACATACACCCATGAAAGAAGGATCATACAATGATGATTTAAATATACATGAATTAAATTATATTACATAATGAATACAAAAATGGGCAGTACACACACCACATGTAATAAATTAGTGGTGAACAATGGAATTCCCACGGAATTAAAAGTGAGATAAGAAACCCCTTTACTTGTACTTTGCCTTGGTTGGGGGTAGGTTAAACTTCTGTATAATGGTGAAATAATTGTTATTAAATTATACAAGAATCATATACATTAATATGATATCATATATGATATTTTAACATTGATTTGTTAATTATATCTTAATATTATTGTCGTTTCGGGAGTTAACTTACTCATTTTATTTTATATGTTTTGTTATGTAAGCCATGATTGTTATGGCTAGGTTGTATCTTATTCATATCCAGAATTATATTAAGTCCTCATGAATTATTATTAATCTTTAAATGAGAATTAGACTTGAATGGACACGATGGGGAATGAATCTCATCGCATTCGTGGAGACGGTAGTCCGTAAATACGCATGAGCGACAATATCATTCTTTTGATGTTAAAATAATATATAATTGGATGGTATATCATATATTAAAAATAATTATGATGTTATATTTATTATTTACATGAATTACACATCATTAATAAACCCATCCAAATAATAATTTATTGAATGACAATTACACCACAACGTGGAGACGGTAAGCCGTACGCACACATGTATGGTGACATTCCATTCAAAGGATGGATAGAATAATGAATATGGTTGTACCATATTTATAATAACATCAGAGTATATAAAATATACTGGTTTTATTGTTTTAGAATAGAAATAATAATGAATGAAGAAGTTTAAGAAGAAAGGAACTTGAAATAGTGTGGTGAAAACATTACCTATTCTTCGGGTTCTTCCTTTTGATTTGATAAAAAGGGATCATTAGGTTGTCTTTATGATGAAAATAAGGCCTATAGGTTTTATTGAGGGAAGTTTAGAAAGTATTTGGGCATGGTTTTTCAGATCCAAAAGGCTTTGAATGTGTGGATTAGTGAGAAGGGGGAGAACCCTTTTATAAGAGGGGTGAGGGGAACCTTTGGAAAAGCTAAATATATTATTTTATAATAAATTCATATTCGGTTTCTAATGGCTAAAAAGTGTATTATTTAAAGGTTAAGATGGTTATGTGTCGAAAAAAACTCAACCAATATAATTTAGATAGGTTTGGGATATTATATTAACCTTATCATTAAGTATTAACTCTTAGTTAATTAGTTTCACGTTTACAATGTCTCTTTGTATTTTTATATTTTATGGTTAATAAACTTACTATATACATCAAAGAGACCCCCAAGTGGTCTATTAATGATACACCTATCATGAAATAAGTCTCTTGTCTGAACCGTAGATTTTTAGACAATTAATATAAATTAATAATATAATATTTGTTTTAAAAACTCCTTTATGTCAATTTTGACACTATTGGGTATTTTGTTTTTGATAAATTCATAACAGCATTATTACTTCGAAAAAAACTTATATAATCAATCCTAATATGTCATATTAACCTAGAAAAGTTGTGTAATTCATAAAAAGTCTCAAATTACATTTATGTTGATATTTATAACATCAATTATTTTAATATTTCATTAATTAGGTAATTACTGCATCACCATTGTATCATAAATAAATTAAATTATTTAATGTCTAAATATTATAAATAAAATACCATTATGTATCAAATCGTTTTCGCTTTCTAATTAATATTTAAAATCGAATTTATCTTATGTATAACTCTATATTACAAATGTTTTAGTAAATAAACATTGATTTTAACTCTTTTAACTCTTCTTTAAATTAAATAATAATAAATGTCCTAATCTAATACAAGTGGACCAAAATGATAATATTTTACTCCTTAGGTTGTTTTTGGTCGAGATACACTTGTTCAATAGAATTAGGACATGTGTTAGGGTAATATTAATATCATTTTTACCCTTAATTACCTTATTTACTTTTAACCGTGGTAAATAAAAGTAAAAATTTACTATTCACCAAATATTATTTTCATCTCATTGAACCACATTTTACTCCTTGATATTAACCGTGTTTCTCAGATTTTTGAAATTCCACTCACAGAAGCGGTAAAATTATGTTTCATGAAAAAATCAGTTTTTTAACTACCACTTAGTGGTTTCACTATTCATCAAAAAATGAAAGTGTGCAGAAAAATAACAAAAATTAGGCCTAAGTTATATTTGATATTATGAATTCAAAAATGATGTCTATTTTACCAAATTCAAAACATATCAGTTGCATTAATTAATTTCAAAATTAATTCCCGTCGTCAAAACAAATAGCGTGTTTTTAAGAGATAAAAACTAGCAAAATATTGACACTTCTTTATGTCTGGTTTAAAAGTGAACTTACATCCAATGACCAACATTGTGTTAAATTGAAAAAATATATTCTAAATATACTTTAAAACCACTCAAATTTGTAATTTATCACTATTAATTATTTCGATTAAAAAAGTTTTTTTTAATTAAAATTTAGTAAATTTCACTATTCATCAAAATATGAAAGTTATCCGAAAGGTACAAAAATTTCACCCTAAGCTAATTTCGATATTAAAAATCCATAAATGATGCCCATTTTGAAATATAAAATTTATAAAATTTCAAAAAGTAGGTATTACTATAACGGCTAGTTTGATTGGTTGTGGTGTCTTAGAATCTCGAAGTTGCGTACAATGCACGCCATTGCATTATTCAAAGGGAAACGTACAGTGGAATCTTGGGGTGTTACATTCTCCCCTCCTTCAATAAATTTCGTCCTCACAATTTTTAAAATTGGTCTTGGGAATGTAATGGAAGGTCCCACATCGGAAAAAGAGTCAATAAAACTATCACTTTAAAAGAAATGAAGACAGGTATAAAGGTTACCCAAGATAACCCATACTAGGATTCCATGTAGGAAAACATGGATATGGATGATAAACTAAGTGTTATGTTCTGATAGAGAGGGATAGAATACATGAGTGGGAGAAAGTTAACAATAATAAAATCAAAAACTTCTGTTGGGACAAATGGTCCTTAGTCTCCCAGTAGGAAAAGTAAAAAGAAAAATTTTTTTGGTTGAAGTTACATTACATAAGGACGATGAATTAATTTATGATATTGACTAATAAAATAAAGATATATACTTACCTTTTAAGTATAGTTTCATTCTTTAATAAATTTTTACCACTAACTCATTTTTTTTGAACAATGAGTATTCAAGAAGACTTGGTCCCAATGGAAGAGCTAGAATAAACTTCTATAGAAATACATGATCCGCGTTGGATAAACTATATATTTACCTTGTCTTTAGAGATTAATCAAAACCAAAACCGTTAGTATAAGATTTGATGATCCCCCAAATGGATATTCCATTATAGATAAAAAAACTAATCTTAATTTCGAATATTAAACCATCAATACCCAAAAGTTAAATAAATACCATTCAATAACCAATTGTCCTTAAAATCGTTCAATATAATCCTAACTAATATTGAAACCCAAAACTTATAAGAATGTAGTCTTGAACGTTAAATTGTATCTCCAAATGACATTAATTACACTTAAAGTCACATACTTAAAAGTAATTAACCTAATCATTTCCATAAATAACCCAAATCGATATAAATCCACAATAAAACATAGATAAAAATACACCATTACTCCTCAAATGAAATCCCATACTATTCTATTTTCCATGTGCATATAGTGTTCACAACAAAGAGAACAACTTCCAAAATAACATTTATCACTTAATCACCAAATCATTTTCCTATACTAAGGGTATTCATTTGATAAGACATAAGATCCCAAATCAAATTATTATTGATCAATAAAAACATTTAACTAAAAATAATAGTCATACTAACTAGGGAAATCACATAGTCCAGTGGTAGGAGATAAATCCCAATCGCACTTTGGTTGTGGGTTTGATTCTCACAGCTTTGTCCGACGCGACGGGTTGTCACACGGTCTGTGTGTTGTCCATTTTCAAAAACTATATTTTATAACATTACCAAAATGAGAATAATTCCTCAAAATAACCATAACATAATTTAACCACAAATGTTATCTCATACCTTGCATTTTCATCCCAAATTATAATAATTTATAATTTCCTCAAACCCAACGATCATATAAAACAAATGGTTATTTATAACTATATCCATAAATGAAAAGATAATTCTTACTCAAATTTCATTCTCACATTGAAAACTGCACGGTAAAAAATACAAGAGAAAATTATTTGAAAGTAAACCCATCAACAAGGAGCACTAATACTTTTTAAACATTTCTCCAACCATTTATTTCTATATAGTTTCTTCTTTGACCATGAAAATATCCTATAGAATAGGGCATTCACTCGGGTAATGGCCAGGTCCCCTATATTTATGGAAAATGACTATAAATGGATTCTTGGGACCATTCTTATCTTCTTTTATAGTACTCTTCATTTTTCTTCGGCAATTCTTCACTTTATGTCCTTCCTGCACGTAAAGCATTTATTTTTCCCATTGACACACATTCCTGGGTGTCTCCTTCCACATTTCCTGCATGATGGAAATTGAGGATTCCTTTCTCCATTGTCTCCAATACTATAGCTCTTATCATTCATCACCTTTCTTTTCTTTGTTGTGTCCTGGAATTGGTAAATATATATATTGTTGTTCATATTTTTCGAAAATTTATTTGGAATAAGGACGATATCTATTACGCCTATCAACATTACATTTTGTTTTTTATTTCCACCACCATTCCCACCTTTTACATCATTCTCAAAGCACTATGACTTTTTTGGAATCTGGCCATTGACTAAAACTAGAAAGCATTGTGTGAGTAATAGTAGTCATAAAATCATTTAGAGAATATCATGTCACCATATTCTTAATTTGAAATACATTAGGATTGACCAAGGTCATTTACTCTCATCATATATATATAATACTTCAAATTGGTTTGTAAATAAAATGAAAATTATCCTAAGCATATCCCCTAGGAGTGTCATAACCAAGAGTGCAGCATGGCCCATTGTCATGCACTAGTTCCCGTTCGAGTCTATCTTAAAGCGGTGTTTTCGGGTTTTACTCCTTGGTACATTTGTGCCAGAGCCGCCTCTACCTGCTCGTATCCAGACAGGAATGTATTGCTCAGAAAACTCACAAAATCTCTACAATACCGAAATTCTAGGAAGTTCTTCTATAATAATCTTCAAAGTTCATCTTAGGTATACGTGCTCTAATCAGAGTTTATCTGAATCTAGCTTCCAAGGTTTGTACTAAACTTCCTCTGATACCAACTGTAACACCCCGACCCCAGTTACCCAGATTCGGTGCATTATTACATAACATTGTCATGATCACAAAAGATCAAGTCTCGAAAGACCGATTAGTTAAACAACCTTGGAAACACTAGATATATTCATAAAGTTTACATTACATAATAAAATGAAAACTACAACAACATAGTCTCCATAGTATACACTCTTATCCCCTCATACTATCCTTGCCGGTCATTCATAATTTACTTCTTCACATCCTGGGAAAAATAAAAAATAGAAAAGGGGTGAGCTCAAATCCCCAGTAAGGATAACAATATAGCGGAAACATTCATAAATAAGAATAAACATTTAAGTCAATGTATAACTAAAACAAAAGACTTTTAAACTTGAACTACAACATAGTGTGGAAAAAATGAAATGAAATAATGCCATTTAATTATTCACATGGATATTCTACTAATTGAATAATCACATGAAATATCAATAACCACTTTCATAATGATGGAATTCATAATGCCAGACTATCATAACCAGATAGCCAAGGCCTCGTTCCAAGACTACAAATAAGATTTTGTCAAGGCCTTGTGCCAAGACACTAGTTTGTCTCATGATACATACCGATGCATCGAGGATCTATAACAGGCTCCACCCATCACATACTAAGTCCAATGAATTCCTCATATAAAAATTTTTAAACATAACATAAACATTTGTATTATAACTAGCATACGAAATGTCAATACTTTATCCATAAAACATGAATGGTATAAAAATAGCACATCCACAGCCAAATATAACTCATTCAATACAATATAAAAGATTGTATTGTATTATATTAACCTCAATCGATAATGATAAAGGATATTGAGATAGATGAAAATAATCAACAAAACAATTAGAATGAAATGTATCCCTTTTTTTAAAAATCATTTAAAAGTCACACTATTTGTCATGAAGCCATTTAAAAACAGATTTTTGAATCAAAGTGTCCCATACCACTTTGAAACTTTTAAAAGGGGTTTTAAGTTTAAAACATTAATTTCCATATAAATAAATCCTTAAAACAATTTTTAAAACGTGGACATTAATGATCAAGATTTAGAAGAATAAGTCTTTAAAACATTTAAAAATGGTATTTTAGTTAGAGTTTATAACCAAAAGAGAGACACTTGAATACAAATAATGGAGGTAATCAAAACTTTTTAATATCATTACAATAAAGGGATTCCTGATATACTATGTCAAAGTACATTATATACACCACATAAAAGTGATTTGGTGTATAACAACAAAGAAGTCTCAGTGGATAGTAAATTGAGATGAAATCTCTCATAATGGCTGTATACTTAGGTTAAGGATAAATCAAAAAAATAATTATGTATGAAAAATATAAATACACTAAATATGATTGGATATTTAGTGTCAAACTATCAAAGGACATTCACACATATTCTTGTAAAAACAACACCAATGAATTGGATGTTTATCTCAATAAATCAAGATTGAGTAAAAATTACTCTTATCAAGTTCATACCGATGACTTGAGAATTTATCAATGGATTGATTAGGTCTATAAGATGTATATCCACAGAAAGGGGAGTGGAAATGATGACATAATCAAATTAATAGTGATTCCACACATAATCATGGAGTAAAATAATCAATGAAGTATGCGTAAAGCCAAATGAGTGGAAATTGAAATTCCAAATTCCCTTATTGATTTGGAAACATAAAAAACATACACCCATGAAAGAAGGATCATAAAATGATGATTTAAATATACGTGAATTAAATTATATTACACAATGAATACAAACATGGTCAGTACACACACCACATGTATTGAATTAGTGGTGAACAATGGAATTCTCTGGGAATTAAAAGTGAGATAAGAAACCCCTTACCTTGTACTTTGCCTTGGTTGGGGGTATGTTAACCTCTTGTATAATGGTAAAATAATTTTTATTAAATTATACAATAATCAATTACATTAATATGATATCATATATGATCTTTTAACATTGCTTTGTTAATAATATCTTAATATTATTGTCATTTCAGGTGTTAACTTACTCATTTTATTTTATATGTTTTGTTATATAAGCCATGTTTGATATGGATAGTATGTTTCTTATTCTTATCCAGAATGATATTAAGTCCTTAAACATTATTATTGTTATTTAAATGATAATTACACTTGAATGGATACGATGGAGAATGAATCTCACCGCGTTTGTGGAGACAGTAGTCCGTACATACTCATGAGCGACAATATCATTATTTTGATTGTAAAATAATATATACTTGGATGGTATATCATATATACAGAATAACTATCATGTTATATTTATTATTTATATTAATTAAACATCATTATTATACCCATCAAAATAATAATTTATTGAATGACAATTACACCACGACGTGGAGACGGTAAGCCGTACGTACGCACGTATAGTGACATGCCATTCAAAGGATGGATAGAATATTGGATATGGTTGTACCATACTCATATTAACAACACAGTATATATAAGATACTGGAGTTATTATTTCAGAATAGAAATAACTAAGAAAGAATAAGTTGAAGAAGAAAGGAACATGAAAGAGGGTGGTGAAAACATTACCACTTCTTTGGGTTCTTTCTTTTGATTTGATCAAAAGGGCTCATTAGGTTGTCTTTATGATAAAACTAAGACCTATAGTATGTAGTGAGGTAAGTTTAGAGAGTATTTGGGCAGGGTTTGTTCGATACAAAATGCTTTTAATGTGTGAATTAGTGTTAAGGGGGAGTGACCTTTTATAAGAGGGGTGAGGGGAACCTTTGGAAAAGCTAACAATATTATTTTATAATAAATTCATATTCGGTTTCTAATGGCTCCAAAGTGTATTATTTAAAAGTTAAGGTGGGTATGGGTCGAAAACCACTCTACCAATAGAATTTAGATAGGTTTGGGTTATTATATTAACCTTATCGTTAAGTATTAACTCTTAGTTAGTTAGTTTCACTTTTACAATGTCTCTTTGTATTTTTATATTATATGGTTAATAAACATACTATATACATCCAAGAGATCCCCAAGTGGTCCATTAATGATACACCTATCATGAAATAAGTCTCTTGGACGAACCTTAGATTTTTAGGAATTGAATATAAATTAATAAAATAATATTTATTTTAAAAACTCCTTTATGTCAATTTTGACACTATTAGGTATTTTGTTTTTCATAAATTCATAACAGCATTATTACTTCGAAAAAAATTTATATAATCAATAATAATATGTCATATTAACCTAAATGTTTTTTGGAATTCATAAAAAGTCTCAAATTACATTTATTTTGATATTTATAAAATCAATTATTTTAATATTTCATTAATTGGGTAATTAATGAATCACCATTGTATCATAAATAAATTAACTTATTTAATGTCTAAAAATCATAAATAAAATACAATTATGTAGGAAATATTTTTATATTTCTAATTAATATTTAAAATCAAATTTATCTTATGTATAATCCAATATTAAAAATGTTTTAGTATATAAACATTGATTTTAACTCTTTTAACTTTTCTTTGAATTAAATAATAATAAATTTCATAATCTAATACAAGTGGACCTAAATGGTAATATTTTACTCCTAAGGATTTGTTTCGGTCTAGATACACTTTTCCAATAGAATTAGGACATGTGTTAGGGTAATATTAATATCATTTTTACCCTTAATTACCCTATTTACTTTTAACCGTGGTAAATAAAAATAAAAAGTTACTCTTCACCAAAAATTATTTTCATCTCATTAAACCAAATTTTACTCCTTGATTTTAACCTTGTCTCTAGGATTTTCGAAATTCCACTCACAGAAGCGGTAAAATTAAGTTTTATGAAAAAATCCGTTTTTTAACTACCACTTAGTGGTTTCACTATTCATCAAAAAATGAAACTTTCCAGAGAAATACCAAAAATTAGGCCTAATATATATTTGATATTATGAATTCAAAAATGATTTCTATTTTACCAAATTCAAAACATATCAGTTGCATTAATTAATTTAAAAATTAATTCCCATCGTCAAAACAAAAAGCGTATTTTTAAGAGATAATAACTATCAAAAGATTGACACTTATTTATGTCTGGTTTAAATGTGAAATTACATCCAATGACCAAAATTGTATTAAATGGTAAAAATATATTCTAAATATACTTTAAAAGCACTAAAATTAATAATTTATCACTATTAATTATTTCGATTAAAAAAGTAGTTTTTATTTAAAATTTAGTAATATTCACTATTCATCCAAATATGAAAGTTATCCAAAAAGCACCAAAATTTCACCCAAGGCTAATTTTGATATTAAAAATACAAAAATGAAGTCCATTTCGAAAGATAAATTTTATAAATTTTCAAAAAGTAGTTTTTACTATAACGGCTGGTTTGATTGGTTGCGGTGTGTTAGAATCTCAAAGTTGCGTACAATTCACGCCATTGCATTATTCAAAGGGAAACATACAGTGAAAGCTTGGGGTGTTACAAATCAACCATGTCTAGTATGCATCACTTGTGTCAAACATTATGGAGGATTCAAATAAATTCAATGGTATCCCATGGACCATAATGAAGTGTGTTAGCTACACATCCCCTCACAAAAAGCACCTTTAGCCCCAAAATTCCTAAATATTATCTATCCAAAATATTCCCCAATATTATAACCAAATAGAAAAATTAAATTTGAATATGGTTCCATATTTCCATGAACTAAACTAGGTAACCCTCATCCTAGAAACTATAATGGCTCGTGATATATCCCCTAGAGTATTTCTAATCCCCATGGGTTGTTATCTAGTGCTTGGGAGTTAAGGAACTACTTTACGAATGACTATCCCACTATATTCACCAACACAATTATAGAAACATAAAAATATAAATTCATAAAAAATACCATAATAAAAAATATAATAGATTTGTATAAATATATATATCCATAATAAAAAAAAGTATATAAACAAATAGATCCACCCATCTCCATGTGACATGTGGGAAAACCACCTATCATGTCACCACCATCACCAGAATCCTAATACACTAGCATGAATTCCATCAACCTCCATGAAATACCCATGTTATACAATATAATTTCTATTGTAACAACTCTATTTTTACCTTATAATAATTCGGAATACTTTGAAGAATATTTTTGAAGCTAGATGTTGAGTTGGCATGAGATTCTGGGGCGTGAAGGGGCTCAATATTGATATATTAAAAATATTTAATATGTTATATCTCATGCAAACATAGTTTCATTATAAATAGTTTTTTTTTGTTTTGAACCTCAAATGATAAGTTAAATACCATATTTCATTATAGATCAAAAGGTTTACCTTATAAAAGATATAATATTTGTTGGTGATAGGCATTCAATTAATGTGTTTGTTGGTTGGTACGTTATGTATATTAATTAAATTACATAATTAATTATTTTAATAACATAAAACCTAATATCCCAATATAAATACATCTTTACAATGTTTATCTAGTGTTATCCACACATTCCTAAGAGAATTGGATATGGGGATAGGGAAGTTTTCATTGGCGGATTAGGATCTAAGAACAATGACATGGAGATCGAAGTGAACCATGTGAAACATGACAAACACAACAGATCATCCTCTATATTTTTAGATGATGTGATCTTCAATAACTGTTTATCCATAATTGAGGTAGTGATAATTATTTTTTTCCCATTTGATTAGTGGTTAACCATGGATTTAATTTTCTATTTTTGTTTTTTCGAGTGATTTTTTGTCTTCACTTGAGACCAAATATGAATTTGTTGTTGAGCCAAATTTATATTTTTTATTCCATGATTCTACCCATAGTTCAACATCATTAGAGAAATTGGTGATCATCCCATTATCGATTTATTATCTCAGTTAATTTATGCACATTTTTCCCATCATTCTTGGCATTCCTCATTGTTGGCCCATAGAGTCGCGGTTCCACATTTTCAGGGAATCTTCAAGAGAGATTGAACCCCCAAATCTATAGAGGATATGTGATGGATGTATGTATTGATTAATTGGGGATAGATCAAGGTTTGATGTGGAATATTGGTGATGGATTAATGTATTTTGGATTCATAGCTATAACAGGATGCATAACAGTGTCACATGGGTAGTCAAATATCCAATTTCCAACCACCAGAGGATAGAGATCAACAATTAATGACGACCCCTTTGATGTTTTGAGTTCAAATAATGATATTATTGAAAAAAATTCATATCAGGGCTTCAAAGTAAGAATAGGATTCATGAAAAAATTAAACCCCAATAATAAACTATGTGGTTCAGATAAGCACATGAAATGTAGTCCTATGGCTATAGTGGCTAGGTTTTTAGTGGAGATAAGTATCAAATGCTTGGTATGGTGATATACACATCATGGGACATGGTGATCATGGTTTGGTATGTACTATGGAAGTAAAAGTGTGTGGAAACTGCTAGATACACATGAATGACTAGATTACATGGGCATAGACATGTACTAAAAAATGACTAGTGTACTCAGACACAACTGGTGTACACAAGAATGATCAGTGTACATGACCATTTGCTGGAATGACACAAATAGGATACTAGAGGTTAATAAATTTTATATACCATGTATATATGTGATGTACTGATATATGGATATCCAATCCATGTATAGGCAGGACACAACCACTTGTCCATGTAAGGTCACATGACATGTGACCCTAGGTAAAATCCATGCACCTCCCTTAGGATCTTCCACCTCCCACATATTCATCTTTTGGACAGTTGTTTTGGACCATGAGTATCTTATCCATATTTGTATCCATGTGGGATGTGATTGTATTATTTGTATTTTTTCTATTATATGATATGTTTTTTTACAAGTGTGACTATTCTTTATGGGAATATTGACCAATAACAGTGATTGGGCATGATCATCAGAGATATGATGGCATCAGAGGCCCCCTAGTCAAACCAAGTCACATGTATATCATACACTTTATATAATTCAAATGGTACCCAGAGACGTATTAGAGTGTCATGTACTATTATCTACTGACTGGTTCCCTGGAGCACTGGGGATTGGCTCTCCTATCCACTAAATTTCACCCCATTTTACATTAGGGCGTGATAACTCTATTAGTGATAGTTACCCTATAGATGTGGAGAGTAGTGGTGAGGTGTGGGTCCTCGACATTATTTCCTTATATAGATATTATAGATGATGGGAATCCATGATGTTCTTTGGGAGCATTATGCTAACTCATTTTTATTAGTTGGGTTGTGAAGATAAGGATCCCCTTTCTCTCTCATGTGGTTTTTGATATGAATATAATTGTTCTGGGTTGAGATGACTATTGTATATTTTTCCCCCATTCACGATTTTAGGGAAATCCTAATAGGTATTTATATACTCACCTCAGCGTGGTATTTACCCCCATGTTTAATGTATTCTGTAGATAAAAGGAATATAATCAGTCAAATCAGTACAATATAGTTTTACATGAGTACATTGACTGTGTTCGATGGTCAAAAATGGTGGTCAAGAAGTGGTAAATCATCAATTTTTTCCTTTTTCCAGTTTTTCTCATGTTGGGACATCATATATGATTGAGTATCTATTTTTACTATTTATTTTTTTCTTTTATATTTGTTTACTCTTATGTTTACCTATGGGTTATACCATGTGTCATTTTACTCAAGGTGTTGTAGTATATTATTATTTCTACACACTTCTTCATTGATATGCTTGTGTGAATTCAAATAAGAAATCATGGATAAGGAAACCAATTATTTTTATTACTTCATAGAACATGTCTATTGGCCCTGTACTATTAGATAAATGCTTGGGGTGTTATACATTGCTTGTCACTATCAAGGTGGGCCTTAGTGGGTCAGGTTTTTATTGAGTGGTATCATAGTAGTTTATATTCTGGTTGGTGTATGGAGTTTTTCAAATAGTGATGATTTATTTTTGAACAAAGTAAAAAAGTTTCAAAGTATATCAAGTGAATATTTCATGAAAGGTAATACAATGTTGGTGTAGTGGAAATATATCCATTTAGTAGGACCCTAACAGCATTTTTACCAACTACGAATACCTAGAAATTAGTCACAAAAAACAAATAGTACATGAATAAAATAGGATTGGGACCTTTGACTATCCTTATTGAGTCTACTCCATAAATTTTCTCATCTAACTATAGTACTTCATTATAGATTTTAGGATTCCACCATGAATACTTCCACTAATACAAGTTCGTGATGATAATTAGTTGAGATATAAGGGCCCAGTTCAGGTACCTCCTCATTAGGTGTTTCCTCTAGGGGGAATAAAGTAGTTACCCAGCCTATCATGTAGTTTATAGTCCATGTAGGACATGATGATGGTGGTTGAGTATTAGAATGTTTTTCGATCTCTAATGATAGAGAGAACTGATTTTTCTTGGTGAATCTGTTCTAATGGAGGAAGAGGGTTGGCATGGGTAGGATATTCGAGTGTTATTGATTTTATTAACCATGACTAATTAGAGGGGTGTTCTTTAAGATTTTTATTTTCATGGAGTAGTAGGGATCTATTTGGGTATAATAATGTTGGAAGATGATGATATGAAACTCTCTAGGATATAATTGTTGAATCGATTTAATGATTATTATTAAACCTAATGCCTACACCATGTCAAAATTTATGAGTTTCTCATGTTTGATCAAGATGATATTACATTTTTTGATTAGGTCAGGAAGATTAATTTCTTATTATTATACACCATTGATATGGTGTCAGATGGATTATTCCATAATTAGATGGTTTATTATGACCTTTATAGAAATCCATTACAATGTAATATCCTTGTCAATTACCAATTATATTACAGTGCAACAGAGGGATATATTTTTGGATAGCATCTTGGAAGAGGGAAACTAGGATTCTAGAGCTGGTAGTGGTCATGATGGGGATGGTCCATTTACATTGGCTAGTAGGTGTCAGTAGATAGGGTCTTACCTTAGGTTACCTCTACATAGACAGACTCAGAACCATGGATCTATGGAACAAATTTAACATAGATGATCATTTTTTCTAGGAGAGGGGGGGTTTTATGCATGTCACAATTCTAGTAACAAGCATCATGATTCCACAACCATACATCCCAATGAGGGTAGCCATATAGTCGATGTACGACCACGATAGTTTCAATTTTAGGATTACGGATCTCCCAAGAAAGTTTAGGGTGGCCCCTAGGGAGGTGGTTCAAACAAATGATCATGTAGAGATTCAGAGAGAGGAGATATTGGTGTTTGACCACACTATAAGCTACATCAACTACAAGCACAAGGTGGCCTATTCTAGACATAGATATTTGGAGTTTGAGGCCTTATGAAGCTACTGGATGTGGAGGTATATGACAAGGATACACATGTGATGATTATTGGTATGATATAGGTATTTTATATTGTTAATACACTACTTGAATTCATAATAGTGAATCATTCTTTCAACTCAATTTTCTTTGTGTGAGTTATTGTGTGTCATGTTGAGAATGTTTTCCAAACGTTATGTCTAGAGGTTCCTATAGGGAGTAATTATTATATATCATATATCTCCCTACAGTGTGAGTTTGTGTTCGGTGGAGAGATTTACTCATGGGACCTCTTGGTCGTAGTGTAGAAAACATATTATTTCATCATAGATATGGAATGGTTATCTACGGTGTGTGAAAAAATTTATTGTCATCTAAGGTGAGTTATATTCCTTTAAACAGATGGGATAAGATTATATTTTTTGATATCGAGATATTCCCTATTGATGAGTGAGTTATCATTGTGAGAAGGAAGCTACAAACCATCACCAATTTTTTGGAGAGCGTGTCCCTTGGTGCAATAGGATCTTCAAGAATCTGGATTCCATAAGTCATTAAGGATTATCTTGACATGTTCCTCTAGGATGTTTTGGGTCTATCTATGTATTTTTATATGAATACTATAATGACTCGAACCCTGGGATCGTACATAAATCTTTCTCAGAATATCAGTTTTCCCCTAATAATATCTCTGAGATAAGGATTAAGTGGAGGAACTTCAAGAGAATAATTTTATTATATGAAGTGTTTCCACCTGGGAAAATATATTTTTTCTTCATGAATATGAATGATGGGATATTGATGTTTTGTTTTTTTATCATTTAATAATGATGATAATGGTATTTAATAAATTCCACTTTATGAGTATTGATGAACACTTCTAATAGTTGGGTGGTGTGAGTTGGTTCTTGAATAACCATCTCAGGTCTGGACACCAACGGCTGAGGGTTCATGAGGATGATATTCCAAAACTAGAATTATAGTGTTTCTTTGTACACTATGAGTTCCTAGTGATACCTTTGTTGTGATGAATTCTACAATGATGATTATGGATCTAATAAGCTGAACCTCCTGGTATACATGGACTTGTTTCTGTTGTGATAATTGATTACATTATCATAAACTCTATATTAGAGGAGGATCACATAGATAATTTGGGGTTATTCTGAGACTTACTCTGGAATAACAAAATTTATGGTATACACTCAATGTTCTAGTTTTTCATTTGCGATGTTCAGGTTTTTGGGAATTTTATCTATGAGAAAGGGTTATCCATAAGCCTAATGAATATTGATGCAGTATGGGTTGGGATCCACCTAAGATAATGATATAGGTAAATATTTTTCTTATCTTTTTGGGGTACTACATGTGAGTTTTGGAAAGCATCTCTAGGATAGAAACTCTATATACTTCATTGATGTGAAAAGGATAGGGATTTATTTAGGCTGAGTTATATCATGAATAAATTGATGAGTTGAATCTATGGATGATCAGTGCTACTATGTTGAGGATATGAGAGGAGGTCATTGAGTGTATAGTGTTTTGTGATTCTTCTAATGTTGGGATCAGTTTCTTGATGATGTATAGGAATGAGAAGATCACCTATGGGTCAAGTAAAATGACACCCTATGAGTAGAATTATTAGAATCATGTCCTATAGTTGGAAAGGGTATCCTTTAATCTATAGATGTGGAGGAAACATCTTCTATGAAATCATTTTGTTATTTACACATACCATTAGAGTCTTAAGTATATCTTCACCCAGATAGATCTTATACTAATAGATATCTTTTTGGTAGATTTCTTACTGGAGTATGACATCTAGATAACTTATAATCATGGGAAGGGAATTTTGAAAGAATATTCCTTTATCAAGAAGTCCAATTCTCGCTTGATGGAGGAGGCTTCTATGATGTAAGACTCATTGCAACTGAATCTAGTAGTGGAGAGGGGTGTAGTATTAATTTAATCAGTGGTGGTGACTCCTCCACATCCTTTTCATGTGAGAGAGGCATAGTTGTGTCACATAGACTGTGAGGTACTACATGACTAGACAACCTTAGGAGATGAAAAAGATGGATTTATGAAGGAGGGGATAAAATCATCATTTTTTTGGGAAGGATATTGGTTCTAATCATGTTGGGTTTCGAAGGAAAAAGTGATTTCCATGCTTCCCCTTGGCTATATATACTCCTGTGAAAATCATGTACTAGAACATTCAATGGATGTTTTAGTGGGGTGTAAAGATGTGAAAAATAGCTGGGTTTATCTCCTTTTATCTCACATGTCAACAGGCAATGGTTGAACATTAGGTCCAAGCAGTTTTTACAAAGATGATTGATATTTAAGAGTTGAAAGGGAATACATACATATAGAATTTGTAATGGGAAATTCATGGATTGTGAGAGGTTATGATGATATATGGGTGAATCTTGACTGACATACAAATACTATGCACTTTATAATCATTAAGAAGAAGAGTTTGATTGAGAGTTTTTGAAAGTTGTACATGTGGTAGATCATCTAGAATCACGTGGTACCATTGATTATTGTCTCTGGCCATAATTCTTTTTTCTCATCATAGTTGTGGACATGCCTGTAGGATGACTTCTAGAAATAGTTAAAGATGTGTACAAAATTTCATTGCCAAATAAATTGGAAGACCAAGTCTACTATCTTGATGATGGAGGATACACTGAGAGCATACGTGTTATACTTCAACCAGAATAGGTAGGAAAACATTAAATTTTTATAGTTTTTTTTAATAACAACTATCTCTCTATTATCATCATTGAAAATTTTGAAGCATGGTATGAGAGACCATGTATGTCACCCTAATGCTGGACTGAGATTAGAGATACATTCTTTTTTTGTTCATATATCGTGAATGAAATGCTAGATAAAGTTTAGGTAATCCATGACCATATGAGAACAGCGTAGATAAAACATAAATCTTACATAGATTTATGACGTAATCCTTTAGATAGAAATAAGGGATACAAAGTTTTACTGTGAGTCTCCCCATGATGAGTATAGTGGAGATTTTTTATTGAATAAATATATCCTCAAGGTTTATTGGGCCACTCTAGATTCTATGGATAGTTGGAGAGGATTATTATTGTTTAGCCTTTCCCAAACAGTTGGATTGAGTACACAATGTCTTCCATGTGTGGTCCGGCCCCGATTCCTGATGTCCCACCTTGGCTCGGCATTGGATAGTGATAGACCTCCACGGTTTGGCTTTGTTCAGTGGTGGATTTGTTGCACCCCCATCTTCAGGTTTCTTTAGATCTGGCGTGCTCGTCATCAGATCTACCATACTCGGTGATAGGTTTGGAGTGCTTGACTTCGGCGTTGGATATAATGGAGCTACATGGTCCGGTGTCTACAGGCAGTGGATATTTTGCGCCTACCAGTTTTGGGTTGTTATAGATATATTTTACGTGGGAGGATCTGGTGCCCTCGGTGGCGGATTTGGAGTTCTTGGCTTCGGGGTCATCGATCATCACATGCGAGTGTCGCGGGTGGTCTGGTTTCGGAATTCTCAGCCTCGGGTTCCCTGTGCCTTACAGATATGGCTCATTTTCGGTGTTCTGGAGGTTGGCTTCAGCTTCTTGTGACTGCCTCACAACGGTTCTGGTGTGTGTGGTGGTGGTCTCACCGTGCTTATGGATTCTTCGTGCATTGTTTTCCCAGTCTGATGGCTGCTTTTGGTGTGCTTTGGAGTACTATGGGCTATTTCCATTGGCTTGGAGGGGAGGCCTTGGAACTTTGTGAAGCTCACTCTTGGTTTCAGTGTATGTTTAGTTGTGCCGGTACATTTTGGCTCTGGTTGTAGGGTTGCAGCATGGTGGTTCATCATTGATGGAATGGTTTTTTATTTAAAGGTTGGAAGTTTATGATCCAGACGTGACTTCATGGAAAATCATCAGAGATGGTTTAATAGATGGAGATCCTTCTTTTCATTGTTTTTTGGATTCGGTTTTTTGAGAGGGTATGGCACAAGCCATCAGATCGGGCATGTTCTTTGACACAGGACACTTGCCTGCCAATTATCCATGCAATGGTGGAGTGCTTCTTCATGATCAAATGCTAAGGTGGAGCTGTTCAGTGTTGTCATTTGGGTTCTTCTCATTCTATCGTTCATCTGTGATTGTTCTATGTCAATGATGTCTTTGGGTTCCCACCACCTTAATCCCTTAAAAGGGGGTTTTATCTTATAATAAAAAAAATTAAGGCCTTCAAGCTGTTGGATGGATGGATAACGATAGGTTCCTTCATGGATGTACCATCTGTTTGGTCTGTGTCATTTGGAAACTCGTGAGTGTGCAGGAGAGTTCCTAGGAGCATGAGAACTAGATGTGAGCTCATTACCATCACCTATTTCTATAATTTCTTATTTTCACAGAAAAAACATGATGGGTGGTATAATTTAATGAGTCTATCTTTTCCTTCTATGACTTTGGATAAATTTAAGGTAAATTTTCCATCATGTAATTGAATCACTGTGAGATTCTAATACCTGGTATTGATATATAAAATATATAAAATATATTATATAGCACACACACATCCTTAGATAATTATTGATTTTCTATTATTTTGGAACATCATATCATAAATACAGTACCATGGTTGACTCAGGAACACGGTGTTTAGAATAGGAATGACATAATGTTAGTCGGTGTTCGACATTTGGTTGAATTAGCCACTGGTGGGTATGTTAACTAAATTAAATATTTAATTTAATTAAGTCAATTAATAACCCTATTCTAAATAACAATCCATAAATAAAATATTAAGTTATTTTAATAGGTTTAGGTGCATTACCATAAGATTATTAGAGAGGTATAGGTATAGTTCTTCGTTGGACGATCAGGATCTAAGCATGGTGATGAACATATCAAGGTGTATAATGGGCTTATATAAAACACAATATACCATGTTTTCCACTGTTATTGGATGTGTTCCTCAACAATTATTGATGTATAATCATGTTAGGGAACATTATTCTTGTCTTCCACTAATTTAATAGTTATTAATCATGGATTTAATTACCTTCTTTCAGTTTTTCTTTCCTTAAATGTAATTTCTAAAAATGGTGAAATTAATTATTATTTTTAATCAAATTTTCTTCAAAATCCATTTTTAGAAGAGAATATATTTTTTAAGAATTAGATGACTTGACTAAAAATATAATAGTTATTTATTATGAATTATTAAATACATTTGAATTTTTTAACAATAATATTCTAATTTTTCATAATGTGTTTTTTACAATTCATAACTTCCAATTTAATTGCTTGGTTATGAATGATTACTATATCATTGTTTATATTTACTCAGGGTTTTGTATATGGAAATCAATCGTATAATTCATTTTTATATCAATGTAAATACATAAGACATCTTTTATTGTTGCATTATGATGCCTTAAAATGAATATTTACCTCAAAATTCAACCACTCCAGTAGAAACAAATGTGGATATCTCTTCTTCATCACATCCTTAGGTTCCCATGTCGCTTCTTCGAATTTATGATTACTATAGAGACTTTACCTATGTGAGTAGTGTTTTCCCATATCACCTTATCCCGATGATCAATGATTTATATTTGTTTTTATTTATGGGAATGATCACCGAAAAAATTGTATAAAATATGATTTCAGTAAATGAAAAGCATCGGGAATGTACTTCCTCAAGATAGTTACATGGAACACATTATGAACTTAAGAGATGTTTCGAGAGAGTGAAAAGAAATAGACTGTCATCCCAATCCATTAATGATTCTTGAAATAATAGTATTTATAGGTATTATATTTCCTTTATTTTTGAATCCCATGACCATCTTAAATATAGAAATTCATGGGAATACCATGTCACCAACATTGTATTCCATATATCATCGGATATTTTCTACAAAACACTTTTATCAACTTTTGGTTTCTTAATGTGTTGCTAAATGGATCTAACCTTATATTCCATTTTTTCATCTAGCTCAACTCCAAATATATTTCTTTCCCTAAATTCATCCTAACATGTCAGGCTTCTTCACTTATTTTCAAATAATTCTTTACAAGTGTGCAAATATGTTCCCAAGTAAAAGCTTTGTTATTATGATATTTATACTTGAGTACGGTTTTGATACCAAACACCATTAAAAACTATATAATATTATCTCAACATATACTCATGGTCTTTAATGGTTCTTTCATACCATCCATCTATTTGAGGATGATATGCAGTACTTTAATACACCTCCGAATCTAGGTCTGTATAATGACTTCACAATAACAATGATGTAAACCTAGGATATTGGGAATATACTCTAGATTTTTTTACTCTATGAAACCTTACCAATTCATTAAAATATATCACGGTAAGATGATTAATATATAAATATCCTCTAATAGAAACTAAGTGTGTTGAATTCAAAAGGTGATTGACTAAAAACCAAATAACATTATGGCCTTTAAATGTTTTGAGGAGTCTAATGACAAAATATTTGGTGATGGTTTCCTATATCCATTAATGTATGGGTAATGGTTGTAATATCCCATTATATTTATTTTTCACATCCTTAACTTTATGACTTACCAAGCACTGATATACTTACTCAGCAACATATCTTCTCCTATTAAGTCACCAAAAATACACTTTCTGATCCCTATACATCATCATACATCCAGGATGAATAGACAATGATTATCTATGAGCTTCTTCCAGTATCCATTTCACAAATTCTTGTTTTTATTGTAATAATACTCTATACCAAATCCTTATCATTCAATCACACTCATGGTTGAACTGAGGAACATTTCTCACCTTATTTTATTGCCCTATATACTACTTTTGTGACTCTTTAAATATAACATAGATAGATATTTGAACACTCACTTAAGAAAGATAATATGTATACCCTTACCTTATAATTTCAAGTATATCCTTTGAAAATAAATAAATAAATTATCTTTTATTTTCTATATCATAGATATACTGGAATTATCCTTCTGACTCAAAGCGTTAGACACCTCACTTTCCCAGTGTAGTAATGTATTGATCAATTATAATCATTAATAAAATCAAAAAATCTTCTAGGGAGTACATTCAACTCTTTTAAGGTTAATATATACTTTAAAAATTTATAATCTGTATATATATATCACATATTTCTCTATATAGAAAATACATTCATATCTCCAATGAAAATATGGTCACTAATAACTCCCAATCAAGAGTCAGGAAATTTTGTTCATGAGCCATCAATTATCTTAAAGAATAATCTATAAAAATATAAATATTCATAAGAAAAAACCCAAGATCCTTCTTTATTTAATCACTATAAATCGTAATCTCTTCTCCACTATAGGGTAGTGTGAGCAGAAGTGCACTAACCAGCCCTCTCTTCAGTTCCATGAAATTTTATTCAATATCATTAGCCCAAATGATCTTAACTACCTTCCATGTTAACTTGAGAGTATATTAGATATATATGAAAAATCATAAATATTAATTGACAATATACATAAAATATATGAAACCTATAGATCTTAGTCATTATTGATGGATTATGACAATGATCAATAGCTTCTATCTTTGATGGATCCATATATATACCCTCAATTACAATTAAATGACCAAAAATGAAACATTTTGTATTTGAAATTCACAATTGGTAATTTTTTCATACCTATTCTCCATCATTTGGGTCTTTTTCACAATCTTCATGTGATCTTAATTTTCTTCCATGATCTTGGAATATATAAGAATATCATCTATAAAGACTACCAAAACTGATCAAGGTAATATCTAATGAATATTAATTTATTCTATTATGATAGTTAAGGAATTATTATGTCCAAATAGAATTATTATAAATTAATAGTCTACTTACCTTGAATAGAAGGATGTCTTGGGTATGTATTTAGTAAGAATCAATTGATAGTATCTTGATCGAAGAGTAATATTAGAAAAATGTTTGTATCCCAATAATTGATCAAACACCTCATAAATCAATGAAAAATGATACTTATTAATGATTTTGATCTTTTTATGGCAATGAAAATCAATTCCTTGTCACCCTAATCTACATTTCTTCTTATAAAAAGGATAGGTTCACCCAAAGGGGATGTACTTGGATCAATGAATCACTTATCAATATTCTCTTAGATTTGATTCATTAATTCCTATAACTCATGAACGACCATTATATGTGGAGTCTTTGAAATGTTTATATCATATATTATGAGTTATATTGAAAACCCAACTTCTTAATTCAATGGAATAATTGTATAGTCTTATATAAAGGAATAAAAACTACCATAAAATAGGAATATCATTGATATTTACTTTCTCCCCAACCATATGATAAAAACACACCCTTGGAAAAAAAATCCTGACCCATGAAATGGATTTAATTTCATTTTGAAGTTCATAGTTGTCTTTGAACTGATATAAAATTATTGATTGGTTTGGAATATCAAATATGACTTCCCTCACATGGTGAATGATAGGGAATATATATATAAAGAAATCCAATACATTACCAAAATGACAAAAAATTAAACTAAAAGAAGAATAACATTGTTTTTAGGGAACACATTCCCATAAACATCAATCATTGAAGAATAGTAGTCTTGAAATGCATTCATCATACCATTAAAATATTTTACTAGTAATTTAATAAGTAGTTATTAAGTATTTTAATTATCATTATTAAATAATTTTTATGATCTACATGTATTCATATAACTAATATAAAATAGGGTACTTGAATATTTGAGCATGCCTAAAACCAACTAAACTTTATCATTATATCTTCAATCTATAACATAAACCAAAGTGGTTATCATAACCATCAAGAATCATTAATTACAGTAATCATTCATGATAAATAGTTCATAATATTTTTAAATCATGATACCTTCATTCAATATATGGAATAATAGGTTTAACCTATGTTTTCCATGGCAATCATTTATTAAAATCATTCATAGTGGATCATAATGAAGAATTGAATTAACCAAATAATATCCATAGGATATTCTATCCTGGTTTATAGTCTTAGGAATAGTCATCAAGCATCAATGAATATTTAGTTAATACCCAATCCACCCCATTCACAGTTATTACCCTTAGGTTCAATTGCAGTATAATCGTATCGTCACGCTTGTACATAGGCAGGTATTTTTTAGGAAATCTACTTTATTTTCATTAACATAACATAGGAAATTCTCTTATACATAATATTATCCTATGTTTTCTAACTAAAATTTATCATCCTAGTTTCAAAAATATCCTAAACCTTTTTATTATGCCTACTATAGAAACTGAAATCATTATATACATAAGTAGTACATCATATTTGAAGAATATTAATTATAGATATTTATGATCCGCACTAGAACCATAATGGTTTAGTTTCGTTAGAAACATAGTTACATAAATAATTAGTGAATAAAAGATCTAAATCATATCCCTCTTAGTTCTTCACAACTATCACCCTTCGTAGATATATCATACTTAAAACCTTTCATCAAATCCTAGTGAAAATGTATCATAAGGAAGGTTGAGATCTTATGATCAGTGGTAAAAAGTATTGATATACAATAATGGTTATATATAAGAATATCACAATTTTAACGGTATTATAACATGATATAAACATTTTAAATATATACCCAACAATTATTATAATCTTGTGGCATGGAATAAAGATTGGTACCACATATGATTGATATGATAAATGAATCAAAGAACATAATCCATGAAACTATAACAACATAACATATTGAAATAATGTGTGGCATAATCATAATCATATAAATCATATATCAAGGATATCCACTAAGAAATTCATCACATGTCATTCTTGGGATAGCCACCCATTTGCCTACTTCATTCAGGGGATAACCACCAGGGTACCCTATTTTAAGATTGGGATAACCTCTTTTGTACCCAATATTAGGATTGAAATAACCTATAATGTAACCTTTTATCTCATAAAACATTAATCATTACCCAATTAAATAAAGGGTTATAATTTACCCACCCATCACATAATCATATTCCCTTCATTAGTATTCTTAAAATCATGAAAACATTTCTCATTACATCAAATATGACCAATGAAAAAGAAAAAGGGTTTGATAAATACTTATTCATTATATCGTAGTTGGTATTTGGCTTAGTGTTAAGTACCCCATAATCCTACATGAAAAATGGGGGTTCAAAAACCATTGGGAACATGGTACTGTAGCAGTACTATAGTAGTAGTGTCACTATAACAACAATGGGCACTATAGCAGTGGTATGTCACTGTAGCCGTGGCAGGGTACTGTACCAGCAATGAATACTATGTGGCACTATAGCAGGTGGGTACTGTAGTAGTACTATTCATAGAATGGGCCTTGGGCCAAACATTTGGGCCTACGGGCCATGAAAAGGGTTAAATTCCCACTTGGCCTCCAATCTATGTAATGGGTCTCCCTCTACCTAGTTAAAAGAGGTATTTTCTTTTCTTTAATAAAAAATGAGGCTTCAGCCCCAACCATTAAAAAAACATATTCATTATAATAATAAACCATCCAAATATATAAAAAATATGGTAAAATTGAATTATATTTCCAATAAATCAAAATAAACCTAAAAGGATGTTATTATAGAACAAAATACATTTAAAATATCACTAAAGAATTTCTGGAGTAAAAATACCATTTTCATTTTGAAATAACTTGATTAAAATCCTGAAATTTTTTTAATATTAGGGAAATATATTATTTTAAAATAAAATGAGGGACATATAATTTGATATTAAAATAAAATATAATCCATGATGATAATAAAATTTCATTCATGTGGTGTATGTTAAAACAAAGATTAATTTCACATTATAAATTAGAATTTAGAAGTACCTTATTCAAAAAATTATATGATGATTACATTTAATATATATATATATATTAAAACAAGGGAAAAATTAATTAAATAAAATATTTCAGAACAGTAAAATCATTCTTGAAAGTATTTTCTGTAAAATATGGACATAGAAGAAAAATATTCCTGACAGAATAGAAAAATAATAATGCTTTTTCATGAAAAAATTATTTTAGTATATTGAGTAATTAAGTTGAGGAAAATAAAATGAAAAAAAATGTAATCTCTAATAATAAAAATAGGATAAGATAATAAATAATATTTTTCTTAGAATCATCATATAATTTCATCAACAAAAAATTACGAGTAAACAAACCCAATAAAAATTAATGTTTTTTCAAAAAACCTTACAAAAATTCTGTAACACTTTTAATGATTCAAAATTACAATAAAAAATATTAAATTTTTTATAATTATATAAAATAACCATTTTTATTCTTTTAGTAACATATATTATCCCCTCATAACATTTCACCACCCATAAATTAATAATTTTCTCATAAAATCCTCGATTCAGTTGATAGTTGTTTATTTCATACATGGTTCAATTAAGAAATTATGGTTCTTGATCACTGAACATTCTTGAATCATATAAAAATGATTAAAAATCATATATTAATTATATAATTGTTTACAACCATCCCTAAAGGTTGACACAAGAAAAATGAATTACACTATTCATGGATATTGTAATCTGTACAAACACATGTAAAATGATTTAATTTTCCAATGAAAATAAGGAAAGGAAGATAAATAATATTATATAATCATAAAATAATAATTAAATAATAAATTTCATATATATTTATTAAATCCTTCATTATATCAATCCATTAAATATTATGATTGAAAATGAATCATAACACTACATGGAGGCGGTAGTCAATGCGTAAGCAAAAGTAATACTTTAATTTCCCATTTGATGGATAAGAGGTGGGAAATGGATGTTCCATCATCATAATAACATCTCATTAAAATGATAAATATTTATTGATTTTTTTAGGTATAATTTTTTTTATAAGTTATTAAAGAAAAATTAAAATTAAAATAACTCGGTAAAAATATATAATTCTAATTTGAGAACCCTCATTTGGATTGCACCATAAACCTTGAAATAACTGTATTAGAAGAATATTGGGGGATCATGGATGAAGGTGGTAATCTGGTAAGGTTTTGGAGTGAGTATTTTATAATCAATAATTCTAAAATTTTGTTAATAAGGTAAGAGATGAGGGTTTCTTTTATATGTAGTGTACATATATGTAATAATTTAAACAATTTCAATAATATAAAGCCTCATTCAAAGGAATATGGATCCAAATGGAAAATTATTTTAATTAAGGATAATATAAAGACAAAATAGCTTAAAAAACTTTTAAATGTTTAGGTGTAATTTATACCCTTATATTTTGGTTTATCACTCCTAGTAAACCGGTTTTATCCTTAACCATGGTAATATAATTTTACAGTTTTAACTATTCATTATGACCAAAAAATTAAGTATATCATATTAAATTAAATTAATTATTATGATTCAAAATATTTAATCCATTTGACCATATTCCTTTTTTATATGTGTGATCATTTAATTTAAAATAAGTGTAGAAAATAAAAACATGTTAAAAATGATTTTTTAAACATAAAAGAGAATTTTTATCCATCCATTGCCCTATAAAAACCGAAAAATTAATTTTATAATATGTTATTGAATATTTAATATATAAAATTTATTGAAATCCTTAATAAATAAATATTAATTTCTTTTTCTATGATAAAAACACATTGCTTGCATAAAATAATTTTCTAGACAAATGTGTTTTTAATCATTAAAATGAACTAATAAAAAAATAAACTATAGTAACGATTAATATAAAATTAATTAGATTATTTATAATTGGATTAGGATTATTTTAATTTATTATAAAATTAATAAAATAATTTTATTTTTAAATAACATCATTTAATGAAAATTAATGATAGTTTTACAAAAAAACTATATTTTACACTATTCACTGAAGAATAAATATACTTATAAGAATACTAAAAATTATCCATAATTTAATATTTACATGATTATTTCAAAAATTATATTCAATTCTTCAAATAAAATTTATAAAATGTAATAAATTTATTATACTACCAATGCAAAAAAATACAATGAAACCCATTTTTAAAGAAAATATATTTTTGAAGCATGAAATGACATCATAGAAAATTGGGTATTTATTTAATATCCATTAAAAATTAATTTTAAATGATTATATCATTTATATATTTTTTCATAATTTGGTTATTATTATTCATAACATCAAGTATAACAATTATGTTGTAAAGTATTGTTATATAATTGTTCATTTAGAATCAGGGTTGTGTGTGAAGAACTCTAAAAAATACATCATGTTTATTTCATATGAAATACAAATAATGTATTGAAATGTAGAATTCAAAAAACATAGAAGACCATTTTTAGAAAAAATTATTTTTATTCATAAAATTAAATTTATTCTTATTTATTTCCTATGAAAAACCATTATATGAATATTAAAACATTTTATTGAATATATTATGTTCAAATTTTAGAAAAATATTTAATAAATAGTGGTTAGTTTAATTGATTAAGATTAAAAAAACATTACTACATAAAATCATTTTTTAAGAAAAAACCTCTCATTGTTTTTTTTAAATTCATTTATTTTTTTTCAAACAAAATTATAATAACAAAAATCATTTTCTAATTTTGTATAAAAAGAAATTTTTTATTATTCTTCTACTCCAATTCAAATCTAAAATTCCAACTTCTAGATGATAACAATAACATTTAATAAAAAAAAATTAATAGTGTATTGTGGTTTGTTTAAACATAGTGTTGAGTGTAAAGAAAATCATCAAAGAAGTCAATCATTTTTTTGAGAAATATATAATATAATATTAGTTTGTTTTAGAGATTCTATAAAAATTTATACACGCAGGACATATTATTAGACAAAAAATGTGAGGCCACCTAAAGATCATTCACATACAGTTTTGGAAACTATGGATGGTATAAAAAATGAGACTCAATCATTGTCCTCAACATTTCGTAAGACCTATATCCATAACCATGTTGATATTTAATGGATCGTGCATATATACTAAGGACATCACCCAGACCTGTGTTTCAAACACCATATTTTTACATACAAAAAAGTTCATATGGAATGTGTGAGCATAAGAACTCAGTAGCCCACAACCAACGGTGTCCCTAATAAAAATTAGTATATATTTGAATACATGTTTTGATTTAATTTATGTTTTATATTCATATACATACACAAGTTACCATGTTTGGTACTCATAGATCCACCCTTATAATCGATGCAAAACTCGCTTCATCTAGAGATAAAATTGGGTGGTCCCTCAATAGACTAATCATAACCAAAGTGTGAATGATCTATATAACCACTTATATCCCTTATCGAGGAGAATAAACTACCTTCATATAATAAATTCAGGTTGAATGATTTAACACTCATAAGTAAGTCAAGATTAATGATTTACAATAAACACATGTCAAAGGTGAATGATATAGGACCATCCTTAACAATATGGATGGATGATGAACTAAAAATATCAACATGGGAAACAAGTCATCGACTTTTAAATGATCTATCACCATACAAAAATGGGTATAATTATGTATCACTTGGTGAATGATATATCAATATACGAAAAATGGGTGAATGAGGTACTTCTAGGTGAGTGATATAGTACTATAGAATAACTATTAAAAAAAGGAAACTTTGGGATAAAGAATGTATTACAAATCCATAATCTCAAAGGTGAATGATATATCACTAAGAATCTCAATGGGAAATGATCTATCACTAATTCATATGTCTCTATGTGTAAGATCTACCACATTATCCACACACAAAGTGAGTGATCCATCACTAAAATACCATTAATATAGTTTAATGATTAATCAATATAAAAAATATTATATTGAAAAATTTTATAGTCATGGTGATAAAGTTATCACCATATGAATCAGTCCCACTAACACAATTTATAGCAAGATTACACAAGTCTAGAACATTCCACCCATGACATGCAAGGATGAAAACCTTCTATGTCCTAAAAAAGGATCCTCTATGACTAAATACCTCACAAGGGTCATGTAATAGCGACACTCATTAAACCATGGTCATATCAAAACGGCTGGATCACCCCATAACCTCATTGAAACATGAGTTCCATTTTTAAGTTGTACATGAGAATGTCATACATAGCTCTCAATATAATCTATGGACTAAGAAACCCTTATTAGATTTCCATTTATTAAGTATCTCACCATTTTTGAAGGAATGATGTTTAATAGTATCCATGTTCTCAGTATGAAAGTATCATGGAACCTATCACAATCTAGATAGCCTAATGCATAGATTAGGTGATACGGGAAATTCCTTATATTCAAACCTTGGTCATCCTAACACACCTTATCAACATTTTATCCCATAAAACCAATATTATAACAATAACAAAATCTCACCCCTATCCACCACTCAAAGAGAGAACCACATAACACAACATGAATCTCCTAGTTCAATAGCATTATAGATCAAATTATATTCACTAATCATATTTCCAGGTCCATCTTACTATGCCTCCCAAAAAGGATAAATAATTATCACTAGATAAATCATAAATCACTAACACCAATGTTCTCTCTAAGATTCTGACCAACTCCCCAACCCACTGATAGCTCTATCATAGCTTACATACCCTAGATCACATACTCTTACCATTCATTATATATAGGTGAACATATATAAATATTTAATATTATGCTCCACATATTCCAAGAATGGAGTATCCCCTGTAATAAATCTTTCTCCATCCACATATAATATCAGATAAGTATATCACGTACATCAGTCACATTGACAAGTCCCTAGCTCAATAAAAATCCACTATAATTTGTTATAAAATAATTATAATTAATTAAGAAAATTAATACATATTAATTCAGTCAGGAATAAATGATGTTAAACTCACCAGATGATATATCTTCATTGATACCTTATCCAATGATATGTGATCCAACCCCAAGTCATCCATGATCCCAAGTCAATCAAAAGACACAAAACTAAACAATACTAAATGAAATTACAATTTTGATGAAAATAGATGAATACCTCAGTATGTTACTTCCTATAACCAACAAAAACCATATCCCTATCATAATACAAGTATTTCACTATGCTATAACTAAATCGTTTCCCAAATACATAGTCTAGGATAGTAAATTTTGTATAGGAAGAAGGAGGTGGAGATGATAGGCAATGAGGAGAATGACCCACAACAACAATTAAAGAAACCCACTAAAATCTACCTAAATCCATGAAATAAGATTAAAGGATGAGGAAAATAAATGGATGTCAATCCCTCACCATTTATCCATCATCATCCTTAGAAACCCATAAGTGTGTTAAAAATAAAAACCTCCCAAAATTAAAAATCAACCCCACCTAGAATTTGGTGTAGAAACCTCTAAATAAATTCTGATGGGTTCCACTAGACATGCATTTTTTCACTAGGGTCCCCCTTATCACACACCGACCTTAATGTGGGGTGGATAATGGCCACTTCCTTGGACACCAGAACAATGGTGGACTCTACTGGGGTTCTGGTGGCTAGTAGTTATACCCATCAATCTCCATTTTTTTTAAATGATACCCAAAAATACTCTTATGAACTTTTCCTCCAAAATATATATCTCAAAAATACATTTTAACCATTAGAAATCATTCTATGAATGCCAACATGCAATCTGAATCAGAAATTAAAAATAGAATAGGTTTCACCCACATTAGAGAACAATATTCAACAACTCCACCAAAAGGATATGGTTTGGGTTCTTATGACCTCCACAACATAAAACATCTACCCCCCATGGTGTATATCCATGTTCATATCCTATAATTGTATCATCCCCTGAAGTCATATGCTTTATATAAGTTCCTACCAAATCAATGGTTATGTTTTACGTCACTCCACCCAAACCAGTGAAACATCCCATGTTCAAGACATTTCTTGATCTAATCTATCACACATTTTAATCATTTTATAATTATGTTTGTTCCATCAACACCCATGATATTAAACTAAAGTGAGTGTTAAACACAATAAAACGGTCCAATTTATACCACAAAAATCTGTCAACTTAATAATCCATTAACCATGGTGTCAACCAATTTCACATACTCCATAATAATTCACCACACCTATAACGTCCCGGTTCCAGGTGCCACTCAATGGGTTCCCCAAACCCAGTTCACCACATGACCTCAAAGGCATTTCCCCAAACGCCAGAGGCTGCCGACTAGCAGCGAGGGCCCAGGTCTGATAGTGGGGAAACTATGCCCTCATTTCTCAAAGTTTAGAGTAATAGAATATAATATAAAATTACAACAATATAAGAAACAATAAACCACACACATTTAATATAACAACTGCAGTAAAAGATAACCAACAAGTTATATAGATATGATGCAACATGTTTCAAGTTCTAAGAAAATATCCAGAACATGTTACGTAACAGTACAATACAATACAGAGTACAACATAGTAAAAACAAAACAGCCGGTAGCATCATGAGCATAAGCCCGGTCCCATGCTCCACTACTCCTTAGCATCATTCAAGTACCTGTATAAGGACTCTTTCCCTTATCTATACCTACAGAAATGTAATCTGTTTGGGCTGAAAAGCATGACCCAAACAGGGTGTGAGAAATATATCTCAGTAGGCACCCACCAAAGGCCCGTTCCCAACTGGGTGTAAACATGCAACAATAGTGTGAAAAAGTAAAATGCAATAAACTAAGCAGTACTCAAAAGTAACAAACTTACCAGTTATATTGCCATTTAATTATTAATTTAATCCATTTAATATAATAAACACCATAGTGAGTTCCTAAGTAAACATACTGCATCCTCATACAAACAAAATCTCACCCTCAGGTAATCAGAATCTCTCCCTCAGGCATTGCCCTTAGGCGTAACAGAAATTGCCTTCAGGCATAGGAAGTGTCGCCCTCAGGCACAGAAGTCAAGCCTTCAGGCGAAATAGTACGTTTCCCTCAGGCTAATACAGTCACACGCTCAGGATATAGTAAAACACCTCCCTTAGGCATAATTAACCAGGCCATTCCCAACATATAAACATTAAATTCAAATACAATTACACTCAAGGAAAAATTAATGCATAATTTAAACATGACATACCCTCATGTATCCTAGCCAAATGGCTAAAAATAAGAACACACCCCCGGGGCGGTCCTGGATCCAATCACTGATCCCAAAAAACAGTTTTACAACATTATTTAATCACCTATACAATTATCGGTATCAAAATTTCCACAGCCTCAGCCACATGACACCCCAAATGTGGGTTTTTAGCTCAAAAACGCACAAAACACACATCCGTTGGAAAAAATCAACACCAAGCCACCTACATTTAACACCAACGAGCGCTATACACGATCATCAATCCTAGAAACGCCCAAATATGACGTATATCTTAGGTAAAAGATAAATCATTCAAACCCAAATAACACTTGTTTGGAGAAGAATTGGTAAAAAGTACCCAAGGAGATGGAAGCCCTTACCCGTGCCGTCCCAACGTGATCGTCCGGGGTGGAAATGGATTCCTGTAATGCGATCGACGGATCTCCAAAGCTCCGGCCTTCCTCTCTCGAGCTCTCTTCCCGTTCTGAGCTTTCCCTCTGAACAGGGGAGGCTACTGCCCATTTTAAGTGAAAAAAACAAAGTAAACAACATGTACTTCCAAGTACACGGCGTGTACTTCCCATTTTGTAACTGTTCCCCTAGCGGCTTCTCGCCAGCAAGGCACTATTCACCTGCTGACATGACTACATGGTGTATCTTCATGATCACATGGCGTGTGCTGCCCACAGCTGTCCACCTCCCTCATATTCGCCAACCGAATGACTACATGGCCCGTAAAGGACCACTAAACGACATGTAGTCTGTTCCTACACCCCTCATCATCGGCATGCCCACACGCCCTGTGTACTCATTCCACATGGCCAGAAGTACATGGTGTTTGCAAAAGTTCATGGCGTGTACTTCCTAAATTTAGGAATTTCCCCATTTTCAATATTTTCGCGGAAACACTTAAGGAAATGAGAAAATAAGAAACTCGTACCTCAAAAATATGAACCGTGTTCATACAAACTTCCACCCTTAAAGCAATTCGTCCTCGAATTGCCCTACCAAGGGCGACGGAGATATATCTGAGAATAACTATGGCCACTGAGCACGTACGTCAGTCTCCCGCTCCTTGGTTTCGTCCTACACTCGGCCATGCTTCCATAGCACCCGTACAAGAGGAACTAACCAGCCTCGGAGAACCTTTATGCTCATGTCAACGATACGAATCGGATTCTCCTCAAAGGATGCATCCATCTGAAGCTCAACCTCCTCTGGCTGAAATGTGTGAGACAGGTCTGAATTATTGCGCTGCAACTGAGATACATGGAAGACGTCGTTCATGGCTCGATACCTCTGAGGTAACTGCAACCGATAGGAAACCAGCCTAACTCTCTCCAGAATCTCAAATGTCCCCACATACCTTGGTGAAAGTTTACCCTATCTCCTGATCCACCTATGTCCAAGCCTCGGTAAAACATGTAGAAAAACCAGATCCCTGACCACGAACTCCAAAGGTCATCTGTGGTGATCAACATAAGATTTCGGACGAGACTGTGCAGTATCCGTCCGCTTCTCAATCAACTGGACCTGCTTAAAAGTCTCCTGCATGAGACGTGGTCCCTGAAAAGATGCCTCACCTGCCTCTAACCAGCACAAGGGTGATCGGCATGGCCTACCATATAATGCCTGGTATAGTGCCATCTCAATAGTTTCCAGGAAACTATTGTTTTAGGCAAACTCGACTAGGGGTATATGATTCTCCCAAGAGCCCCCAAAGTCTAGGATGCATGCACGCAGAATGTCCTCAAGAACCTGTATAGTACGCTCTGATTGGCCATTTGTCTGAGGGTGGTATGTTGTCATCAAAAGCACCTGGGTACCCAGTGCCCTCTGAAAACTCTTCCAGAAATGAGATGCAAAACGGGCGTCCCTATTTGAAACAATAGAACAAGGAACCCCATGAAGACGTACAATATCTCGGATATACAACCTTCCGAGCTCGTAAAAACCAAAGGTCTCCTTGATCAGCAACAGGTGAGATACCTTTGTGAGTGTATCCACAACAACCCACATGGAATGATTGCCTCGCGGTGACCTCGAAAACCCCGTCATGAAATCCTCCACGACATCATCCCATTTCCACTCCAGAATAGGTAACTGTTGTAACAGCCCAGCTGGTCTCTGATACTCTGACTTCACCTGCTGACAGGTGGAAAACCTCAAAACAAAACTAGCTACATCACTCTTCATACCCGGCCACCAGTAATGACGTCTCAAGTCAAGGTACATCTTGGTAACCCTGGGATGAACATCCCAAGTTGAAGCATGAAAATCCCGCATTTTCTCCTCCTGTATATCCCCTAGAACCCACACTCATCCATGGAAATGCAGAACCTCATCGTCGCATATCGTTCAACCAGAAGGAGGGTCCTCACTTTCTACCGACTCACATAGAACTAGGCCTCCTGCATCAGATAGTTGTCTCATCCTCACTCTATCCAGGAGGGTAGAAGTCAGAGCTAAAGAGGAAAGATAAGTCATCCCCTGACTATTGTGCACCTCCAAATGCATCTCAGAGAACAAAGCCATAAGCTGCCACTCATCACTGGCCTCCTGCACAACCTATATCTAAGTCTTCCTGATCAGTGCATCAGCCACTACATTTCCTTTACCAGGTGTGTAGGCAAGCTCATAATTGAAGGACTATATGTATTCCACCCACCTCCTCTGCCTCAAATTCATGTCACGCTGAGTGAAGATATACTTGAGACTTTTGTGGTCGGTGAAAACAAAAAAATTCTCTCCCAAAATAGAATTCCTCGAACAGAGTAATGCATGCACAACCACAGCTAACTCGAGATCATGTGTTGGGTAATTCGTCTCATGTGGCCTCAACTGCCGAGACCCATACGCGACTACTCGATCGCCCTGCATCAACACTTCTCCCACCCCAATTCCTGATGCATCACAGTAAATTGTATATCTTTTCCCCTATTCTAGGAGTTTCATGATTGGTGTTGATGTCAACTTTCCCTTAAGATCCTGAAAGGTTGTCTCGCAAGATTTTGCCCAAACGAACTTCACACCCTTCTTAGTCAAACCCATCAACGGCGCTGCTATGCAGGAGAAGTCCTGAATGAAGCATTTGTAGTAACCATCTAGCCCTAAGAATCTTTGTATCTCAAACAAGTTCTTAGGATTCTCCCAGGAAACTACTGCTCTCACCTTCTCTAGGTCTACTAAATCTCTTGCTTCTGAGATGATATGACCCAGGAAGTGAATCTGGTCCATCCAAAAGTGGCACTTTAAGAGAATATCACATAGCTGATTCTCTCTCAGTGTACTCAATACGATCTCAAGATGGGTGGCATGGTCGTTTCGAGTGTGAGAGTACACCAAGATATCATCCACGAATACTACCAATGAAAGAGTCCAGATAAGGATGGAACACATTGTTCATCAGAGCCATGAAAATTGTGGGCGCGTTCGTGAGTCCGAAAAGCATAACAGTATACACGTATAGACTATACCAGCTCCTAAAAGACGTGAGAGGTATATGAGATAGTCTAACACGCAGCTGATGATATCCTGATCTCAAGTCAATCTTTGAGAACACCCGTTCTCCACGAAGCTGATCAAAAAGATCATCGATTCTCGGCAAGGAATATCGGTTCTTAACCGTCAACTGGTTCAGCTTTTGATAATCCACACAGAGTCTAAGGGTACCATCCGCCTTCTTTACAAAGAGAACCGGCGAACCCCATGGAGAAGTACTGGGTTGAATAATGACTTTTGCCTGCAACTCCTCTAACTGTCTCTTGAGCTCTTGCAGCTCAGGTGTATCCATCCTATAAGGAGGAATAGACATAGGTGCTGCTTCTGGCACAAGCTCAATAGAGAAGTCCACCTCACGCTTCGGAGGAAGACCTAAAAATTTGTCCAGTAATACATCCCTGAAATGATCAACCACTGGAGGGAAATCTGTCTGACAAGTCCCCTGATCATCCAGAAATAATCTCTCAATCTAGGCTGTGACACTTCCTCGCCCATGATGCTCTGGTCCAGCTAGACTTTCCTGAACATCCCATTCGCCATTGCATAGAAACTATCTGCCCTCTGGTGACGTGAAACTCACTCTGCGATGATATAAATCTACAATGGCTCGAAAGGGAACCAACCCGTTCATCCCGAGAATGATATCATAAGCTGTCGTCTCTAAGACATAAAGGTTCCAATTAATGTGAAACCCACCAACCTCAAGGGGGGACTCCTCGCACGACGCACACCCGTTGTTCTAGTCCCCAACAGAGTATCTAACGTCATGATATCAGAAGAAGTAGAAACACCGATCCCAAGGCTCTCCACAATGGTTACAGATATGAAACTATGTGTAGCACCCGTATCAAAAAGTACTGAAGATAAGACATAAGCTACTAGAATAGTACCTTTGACTGTAGGAGGCCCGGGATCCTGCTCTAGCTAGATCTGTTGCACTACATATTCCTTCCCAATGCCACGGCCCTGCGAAACATCCTGGCTACCCTGAGTTATCCGGCCCTGCTGCCACTAAGATCCTGGTGTCTGGCTACCACGGCCACGACCACCATCTCTTTCTGCTCTGTAATAACCTGAGATTTTATAAGATATATTATTTTTAATTTCCTTCATATCTTCTGTTGTACGATACACCAATATTATCTTGCACTATATGCAAAACCTTATTAGCTTGCAGTATACGCAACACTATTCTTAGATTGTGTTACACGCAATTTCTAGTTCGTTTGATAATAGTCATTCTACGCAACATTAATTGTATATATATATATATATATTCAATGTATAAATGAAAAAATGGTTGGATTCTGTTATAATGAAACAAAAAAGGAGTCATGCACTATACACAACCCTGACTTGGCTTGCATTACACGCAATCGCGACCTTCTTCGATAGCGTGTGTTGTACGCAATACCGGGTTTTACTAAACAACGATATGTTATTATAATATTATTATGAACTAGCCGTTATGAATAGTATTAACTATATTTTTAATTTTATAACGTTATTATTCATCTTACACATTTTGTACAACATGGTATAAGAAAAAAATAAATGTTTCGGGTAAAATAAGTATTTTTCAAAAAATGCAGTTTTTCCGCCTTTTGATGGCGCACCCACATTAAATCTAGTTTTTGACATGTTTATAAGTTCAATTTTACAAAATAAAATTATTCTTTGGAATCAGGAAATAAAATTTTACCTCGGATATATTTTTCATATTATTCTGATAACTTGCATATTTTAATGAATTGTAAAAACACGCTATATTTTAATTAAAAACAACTTTTTCATCATAATAACTTATGTGGTTAAATTATAATATTTAATGGTTTTAAAGAATAAATAGAATATATTTTTACCATTTAATATAATTTAAGTCATTATCATTGATTTTACCTTGAATTCGTAGGTTAAATCAATTCAATCTTTTGCAATGTTTTAAAGAAAAACCAGTTTTCTTTCGACAATGGGATTAATTTTAATTTTATTTCTGTAACTTTTGTGTATTGAATTTGGAAAAATGGATTCCATATTTGGAATCTGTGGGTCCAAATTATGTTAATAAGCTACTTTTTATTTTTGGGAATTATGAATAGTAACTACGATAAATTTTATTTACCATAGTTAAAGGTAAATCGGGTAATTAAGGGTAAATATAATATTATAAAATTACCCTAACACATGCAAAAATTCTATTGGATGACTAAAAGTAGACCCATATCACCTAAGGGTCAGATTAGATTCATTTTATGGATTTTTTAGCATGAAAATAATTTAATTATTATTAAAACCAAAGAAAGTGGCAACACGTCACTCTCTTAAATCTTATAAGTATAATAGTTTTAATTTATTGATAAACATCATAAAACTTAGAACATGAATAGTATATAGAAAGCTAATAAATTTATCTAAATCATGATAATTTATTTATAATTTTTAGGGATGAAATAACTGTCATTAATGGTGATACATTAATGATGCAGAAATTATTTATTAAGTGAAAAATTAGTAATATAGTTTTTATTGAAACAATAATACCCAATAAAAGGCCCAAAACCTTCCCAAAACTTATTGGTAGTGTATATCTATACCATAATCATCCAATTACCTAATATATAGCCATTGAGAGTCTTATAAAAGTGATTATGACACTTATATTATTTTATTTTAAATCATTCCAAAGTTGTCACCTTCAAAATTTAATAAATATAACAATTTAAATATTGTGATTTTAAGATGATAAATTCGAGTAAAAGTATTATTGTGAAAGGTAATAGATTTATCTTCATCATAGGATTTTATTTGTAATTTTATGAAACAAATAAGTATATTAAATAATTATACAAAAAATTTGTTGTAATTATTTTATTAAGAGACAAACCAAATAAATGGTTTTAAAAATAATAAAATAAATATTATATGAACTATTTAATGTTCTACACTAATTTTCTAGATACATATGCCCTTTCATGAATCTATTAAGGCTTTTATTTTGAACATATATTCTGTATATATTTTATTTAAATTATAATAAATGAATAGTGTCAAAATTGACACTATTGTTATTTTATAAAAATAACATATTATAAAATTGTTTAAAAATCACAAAAATATTTACAAATTATAAATTTAAATTTATATGGTCTAAAATGTTATAAAGTATCCAATTATGGACAATTCACAACAAATAAGTAATTATTTGTTATAATTTACAATTTAGAATTTTATTACCATAAATAAAATTAAATTGATTAAATAAGGATAAATCAAGTTGATAATGTTTAAAATAATTTCCTAACATGTCTAAATTTTATTGGTTGACTTGATTACAAACCTATATCATCGAATATTCGAATATGAGTCATTTTTGGAGGTTTTTAAGTGGGGTTAGATTTATTATGAATTAATATTTTTAAGATTTCCAAAGGTGCCCCTCTCCTCCCTTATAAAAGGGCACCTCCCCCCTCACATCTTTACACAACTTTGAGCCTTAAATCTCAGAAAAACCATGCCCCTTTACATTCTCAACTTCCCTAAAAACATCCTAGAGGTCTTGGTCTTCTTCAAAGACCAATATTAGTACCCTAAGTGGAGGTTTCAAAGAGGCGTGTCAAAGAAGAGGAGGTTCGGATCCATACGAAGCATATCGGACCTAAGGTTATGGAAAATATCACAATCTCATTTTTATCCGAGATTTTTTATACTTTGGCATTTACTGGGGTGTTTTTTATCATCCACATCCATGTTTCCTCAATATGTAATATTATTTCCATCCACCAACAATTGTTTAAATCCAATTTTACCCTTCAGTGAGTTTTTAGTAAAGGATATGAAAGGAATCTTTTGTCATTTTTCGTACGAGGTACTTTTTGACTTTTCTGACAAAAGTACGAAGAATGTTTTTTTTAAATTATACGGCATGAATGGATTTTTAAAACATTAATTCCAAGAAGCTTCCTTTACAAGTTTTCAGGTTTATTTTTAATCTACTTCTTTTAGTTTAAAATTTTATGACATGTTAAGAAAGGAAAATTGTTTTTGAAGTAGAAAGGATATTTTCCTCAAGAATGGAGTTCAAGTGTTTTATCAAAATTATTTTCCATCTAAGATAATATAGGGTTCTGATTCTATCCCAATCATTACATTGATTTGATTATGTTTTGATGGAATTATTTTTATGAATTCATTTATCTTATATGAATTGTTTTATGATGTCACGATGTTTAAGAATTCCATTTTTATTAAATGGGTTATGAAATGATGTATGATTTTTGATATTTGTGGCACACATAAGAATGGTTTCATTATGAGATGGGCAGGACCTATATCTCCCTCCAATGCATTGGGTAGAGATTTATATCTCATGAGATAGACACGGCTGGAACGGTAAGTTAATCTGTTTCAGTGTTACAGGACTGAAACGAGGAGTGAACTCGATTCAGAAAGGGACTTTGTCCACTAAAATGGCCTTGGAAGCAATGCCTTGGCTACTATGGAAATAATGACATGTGCTGAATGGTTTCCGCAATTACATATTTTACTCCCATGCTATTTTATCATTCTTAATGTTTTTTATGATCTATGCCTTACATACTTCCGTGTTTTAAGTCATTGCTCAAGCTTTTGATGTTTAGACATTATGTTCATGTTTTTAAGCTCAAATGTATATGATTTGTTTTATTTTATCCATGCTTACCCTTACTGATCATTTTAGCTCACCCTTTATATGTTTTATTTTACCCATGATATAAAGAAAGGTTTTAGGTAAGAAAAAAAAGGGGAAGGTCGATATGGGAGATGTTGATGATCTTTCAACAGGATTAGATGTTTATATTCCGAGTTTCCAAAGACACTAAACTATTACGGTCCTTGTGTGTCTGTTTTTGTTATGTATTAAGTATTCCGAAAAAGTAATGTAATGTCCATGTATGTCAAGATTCGGGTCTCTACAATTGGTATCAGAGGAAAGGTTTAGTCAACCTTTGGAAACTAGGATGCGAAAACGTTAGTGAGATCCCGAGAGATAGTTCTAAGGTATGTCTAGGGATGTCCCTAAGGATAAGTATACGTATATGATATAGTCCTAGAACTATGGTAATGATCTTATAATTTAACCTAAGATGTTAGATATTTAAGGTACTCCCCCTTGATTATGTTATTTTCCTTGTCTGATTTTTTACTCTCACAGAATTCTTTTTGTGTTTTAGTCAGTGGAGGGAACCAGAAGGAATTTGGTTAACATTTATCCAATGGACAAATTTGTGACTATGAGAAACAAAATTGCGTAATGCCTAGAGAGAAAGATATTGTGATAATGCCTAATCAGTCATCACGATATATGATTAACAAGATGAAATTTAGTGGTATGCCTAATTCATCAAATAAGAGAAAGATAGACTTTTATGCATGTCCGCATGTTGAGGATCATAAAGTAAGGAAGATTGAGATTTCTAAAGAAGGAAAGAAGAACCTTGAGGAATACCTCAAAAGTAGGGACATATGTTATCTCTGTGGAGAAAAGAGTCATAGAGTGACAGACTATTATGGAGTTCAATGTCTTATTTGTGGAGAACATGGGAATTACCCAACTCAATGCCCTGACCTAAAAAGTTACTTCTAAATCAAGGAAGGACTTATTCTAGGACAATTATTGAAGAGGATGTATTGAATTGTTTATGTATTGGTATTCAAGAATAATGTTGTTGAGGTACTTTTATAGTGTATTAGAATATTTTTTTATTAGTCTATTTTGGTTTTCAATAATTTTATGGTACCCTGAAAAGTGATTCAAATATTTTGAAAAAAAGATGATATGCGCATAATGAAGGGATAAAGAGAAAATGAAATGTTTGACAGTATTCATGAGCTCATGTCGGATATAAGGACAAAGTGATATCATGGTTTGAGTATATAGAAATTTTGGGATTTTGTAATGTGGAAAGAGTTAACTTTTGACAACATTCATGTTTTCACTAAGGTTAAATGGGTATTCATTTTTCAAGAGAATACATGATTAAGGTATTCACATGTTTGTAATTTGACCAACAAGATATATATTATGATATATGGTGGATAAATGATGGCATTCACGTGATTGTTATGTGACATTTCAAGTAATCATTTTCTTTATACTATGAGCTTGGACCGAAGTATTTTAGATAAGACTAATGATTGGAATGGATAATGTTGTACATAATTTAGTATTGTTTAAGGATATAACTTTTTCGATATTATTTATGGAATGTTATAGTAATGTAGTTTTAGAAAAAGGACAACCTGCAGGATGGGTGACAAACCATTTCGTCAGACAAGGCTATGGGAATCGAACCCACAACTGAAGTGTGGCTGGCCTTTATCGCCTACCACTGGCCTACAACAAGTCCCTGGTTAGTAGAAACTAGTTTTATTTTATTAAGCGGTATGATATATGAAGTATAAGTTCATTTTTGGAACCATATACGATTAATCTAACCTTATGATGGACTTATAACTTTTGCAAACCTTTTGTTTGAAGCAGATGGAATGACCCATCATTCTATCACATGATCTGCTAACACATCATGAATAACAAATTCAACTTCATTTCTTTAAGGGATGAATTGTAAATTGTTCAACTCACGAACAAGAGTGAGATTGTACCAAAATCATGTAAGTATTTCGTTTAATTCATCAACTTTAGGGAAATGATCTTGAAAACCAAAAATGGTTTCCTAGTGACCTTATATCTGATGAATTAGATGGTACCTTAGATCATCAAAAATCTATGGCTTTGTGATTGTTGGCTTTTTCATAGCCATGTTCTCTACCACTCTCTATCAGAACATGATGGTTATATTTCTTTTCCATATCCATATTTTCACCTATGTTCTCCTATGTAGAAATGCAGTGATTAGTTTATTTGGGTTACCATTAAATTTCATACATTAGTTTTCAAAGATAAGTTTTGGTATTCCTTTTTACGATGTGGGTTTCAATTAAAGAAACTTTCAAGTAGAAAACCATTTATAACCCCGACGAATTTCGAGGGTGAAATTCATTTTAAGGGGGGTAGAATGTAATAACCTGAGATTTTATAAGATATATCATTTTTAATTTCCTTCATATCTTCTATTGTACGATACACCAAGATTATCTTGCGCTATACGCAACACCGTATTAGCTTGCAGTATAAGCAACACTATTCTTAGATTGTGTTACACACAATTTCTAGTTCGTTTGATAATAGTCATTCTACGCAACATTAAGTATATATATATATATATTCATGTATAAATGAAAAAATGGTTGGATTCTGTTATAACAAAACAAAAAAGAAGTCTTGCACTATACGCAACCCTGACTTGGCTTGCATTACACGCAATCACGACCTTCTTCGATAGCGTGTGTTGTACGCAATACCGGGTTTTACTAAACAACGATATTTTATTATAATATTATTATGAACTAGCCGTTATGAATAGTATTAACTATATTTTGAATTTTTTAACATTATTATTCAGCTTACCCATTTTCTAGAAAATGGTATAAGAACAAAATAAATTTTTCGGGTAAAATAAGTATTTCTCAAAAAATGCAGTTTTTCCGCCTTTTGATGGCGCACCCACTTTAAATCTAGTTTTTGGCATGTTTATAAGTTCAATTTTTCAAAATAAAATTATACTTTGGAATCTGGAAATAAAATTTTACCTCGGAAATTTTTTTCATATTATTCTGATAACTTTCATATTTTAATGAATAGTAAAAACACGCTATATTTTAATTAAAAACAAATTTTTTCATCATAATAACTTATTTGGTTAAATTATAATATTTAATGGTTTAAATGTATAAATAGAATATATTTTTACCATTTAATATAATTTATGTCATTATCATTGATTTTACCTTGAATTCGTAGGTTAAATCAATTCAATCTTTTCCAATGTTTTAATGAAAAACCTGTTTTCATTCGACAACGGGATTAATTTTAATTTAATTTCTTCAAATTTTGAGTATTTAATTTGGGAAAATGGATTCCATATTCGGAATAAGTGGGTCCAAATTTTGTTAATAAGCTACTTTTTATTTTTGGGAATTATGAATAGTAATTACGGTAAATTTTATTTACCATAGTTAAAGGTAAATCAGGTAACTAAGGGTAAATATAATATTATAAAAACACCCTAACACATTAAAAAATTCTATTTTATGACTAAAAGTAGACCCATATCACATAAGGGTCGGATTAGATTCATTTTATAGACTTTTGACCATGAAAATAATGTAATTATTATTAAAACCAAAGAAAGTGGCAACATGTCACTCTCTTAAATCTTATAAGTATAATAATTTTAATTTATTGATAAATATCATAAAACTTCGAACATGAATAGTATCCAAAAATCTAGTAAATGTATCTACATCATGATAATTTATTTAGAATTTGTAGTGATTAAATAACTGTCATTAATGGTGATACATTAATGATGCAGAAATTATTTATTCAGTGAAAAATCAGTAATATAGTTTTTATTGAAATAATAATACCCATTAAAAGGAGCACAAACCTGACCAAAACTTATTGGTAGTGTATATCTATACCATAAGCATCCAATTACCTAATATATATCCGTTTGGAGTCTTATAAAGGTGATTATGACACTTATATTATTTTATTTTAAATGATGCCAAAGTTGTCACCTTCATAATTTAATAAATATAAAAATTTAAATATTGTGATTTTAAGATGATAAATTTGAGTAAAAGTATTATTTTGAAAGGTAATAGATTTATCTTCATCATAGGATTTTATTTGTAATTTTTATGAAAAAAATAAGTATATTAAATAATTATACAAAAATTTTGTAGTAATTATTTTATTAAGAGATAAACCAAATAAATGGTTTTAAAAATAACAAAATAAATATTATATGAATTATTTAATGTTCTCCACTTTTTTTCTAGATAAATATGACCTTTTATGAATCTATTAAAGTTTTTTGTTTGAACATATATTCTCTATATATTTTATTTAAATTCTAATAAATGAATAGTGTCAAAATTGACACTATTGTTATTTTATAAAAAAAACATATTATAAAATTGTTTAAAAATCACAAAAATATTTACAAATTATATATTTAAATTTATATGGTCTAAAATGTTATAAAGTATCCAACTATGTACAATTCACAACATATAAGTAATTATTGTTTATAATTTACAATTTAGAATTTTATTACCACAAAAATTGATTAAATAAGGTTAAATCAAGTTGAAAATGTTTAAAATAATTTCCTAACATGTCTAAATTATATTGGTTGATTATATTACAACCCTATCTCATCTAATATTCGAATATGAGTCATTTTTGGAGTTTTTTATTTGGGGTTAGATTTATTATAAATTAATATTTTTAATATTTCCAAAGGTGCCCCTCTCCTCCCTTATAAAAGGGCACCACCCCCCTCTCATCTTTACACAACTTTGAGCCACAAATCTTGGAAAAACCATGCCCCTTTCCATTATAAACTTCCCTAACTACATCCTAGATGTCCTGGTCTTCTTTATAGACCAATTTTAGTACCCTAAGTGGAGGTTTCAAAGAGGCATGTCAAAGAAGAGGAGGTTCGGATCCATACGAAGCATATCGGACCTAAGGTAAGGGAAAATATCACAATCTCATTTTTATCCGAGATTTTTTATACTTTGGAATTTACAGGGGTGTACTTTATCATCCACATCCATGTTTCCTCAATATGTAATATTATATCCATCCACCTACAATTGTTTAAATCCAATTTTACCCTTCGGTGAGTTTTTAGTAAAGGATATGAAAGGAATATTTTGTCGTTTTTCTTACGAGGTACTTTTTTACTTTTCTGACAAAAGTACGAAGAATTTTTTTTCAATTATAAGGCATGAATGGATTTTTAAAACATTATTTCCAATAATCTTCCTTTACAAGTTTTCAATTTTATTTTTAATTAACTTCTTTTAGTTTAAAATTATATGACATGTTAAGAAAGGAAAAATGTTTTTGAAGTAGAAAGGATATATTCCTCAAGAATGGAGTTCAAGTGTTTTATCAAAATTATTTTCCATCTAAGATAATATATGGTTATGATTTTATCCCAATCATTACATTGATTTGATTATGTTGTGATGGAATTATTTTTATGAATTCATTTATCTTATATGAATTGTTTTATGATGTCACGATGTTTAAGAATTCCATTTTTATTACATGGGTTATGCAATGATGTATGATTTATGATTTTTGTGGCACACATAAGAATGGTTTCATTATGAGATGGGTGGGACCTATATCTCCCTCCAATTCATTGGGTAAAGATTTATATCTCATGAGATAGACATGGCTGGAACGACAAGTTAATCTGGTTCAGTGTTACAGGACTGAAACGAGGAGTGAACTCGATTCAGAAAGGGACTTTTTCCACTAAGATGGTCTTGGAAGCAATGCCTTGGCTACTATGGAAATCATGACATGTGCTGAATGGTTTCTGTAATTACATGTTTTACTCCCATGCTATTTTATCATGCTTAATGTTTCTTTATGATCTATGCCTTACATAATTCCATGTTTTATGTCATTGCTCAAGCTTTTGATGTTTAAACATTATGTTCATGTTTTTAAGCTCAAACGTATATGATTTGTTTTATTTTATCCATGCCAACCCTTAATAATCATTTGGGCTCACCCTTTATATGTTTTCTTTTCCCCAGGATATAAATAAAGGTTTTAGGTAAGAAAAAAAGGGGAAGATAGATATGGGAGATGTTGAAGATCTTTCAAGAGGATTAGATGTTTATATTCAGAGTTTCCAAAGACACTAAACTATTACGGTCCTTGTGTGTCTGTTTTTTTATGTATTAAGTATTCCGCAAAAGTAATGTAATGTCCATGTACTTCAAGATTCGGGTCTCTACAGTTGGTATCATAGGAAAGGTTTAGTCAACCTTTGGAAACTAGGATGTGAAAACGTTAGTGAGATCCCTAGAGATATTTCTAAGGTATGTCTAGGGATGTCCCTAAGGATAAGTATACGTATAGGATATGGTCCTAGAACTATGGTAACGATCTTATAATTTAACCTAAGATGTTAGATATTTAAGGTACTCCCCCTTGATTATGTTACTTTCCTTGTATGATTTTTCCCTCTCACAGAATTGTTTTTGTGTTTTAGTCAATGGAGGGAACCAGCAGGAATTGGGTTAACATTGTATCCAATGGAAAAATTGGTGACTATGAGCAACAAAATTGTGTAATGCCTAGAGAGAAAGATATTGTGATTATATCGAATCAGTCATCATGATATATTATTAACAAAGTTGAAATTTAGTGGTATTCCTAATTCATAAAATAAGAGGAAGATAGACTTTTATGCATGTCCGCATGTTGAGGATCATAATGTAAGGAAGATTGAGATTTCTAAATAAGGGAAGAAGAACCTTGAGGAATACCTCAAAAGGAGGGACATATGTTATCTGTGTGGAGAAAAGGGTCATAGAGTGACAGACTGTTATGGAGTTCAATGTCTTATTTGTGGAGAACATGGGAATTACCCAACTCAATGCCCTGACCTAAAAAGTTCCTTCTAAATCAAGGAAGGACTTATTCTAGGACAATCATTGAAGAGGATGGATTGAATTGTTTATGTATTGGTATTCAAGAATAATTTTGTTGAGGTACTTTTATGGTGTATTAGAATATTTTTGTATTAGTATATTGTGGTTTTCAATAATTTTATGGTACCATGAAATGTGATTCAAATTTTTTGGAAAGTAGATGATATGCGCATAATGAAGGGATAAAGAAAAAATGAAATGTTTGACAGTATTCATGAGCTCATGACTGATATAAGGACAAAGTGATATCATGGTTTGAGTATATAGAAATTTTGGGATTTTGGTATGTGGAAAGAGTTAACTTTTGACAACATTCATGTTTTCACTAAGGTTAAATGGGTATTCATTTTTCAAGAGAATACATTATTAAGGTATTCACATGTTTGTAATTCGACCAAAAAGATATATCTTATGATGTATGGGAGATAAATGATGGAATTCACGTGATTTTTATGTGACATTTCAAGTAATCATTTTCTTTATACTATGATCTTGGACCGAAGTATTTTAGATAAGTATAATGATTGGAATGGATTATGTTGGAAATAATTTAGTATTTTTTAAGGATATAACTTTTGCGATATTATTTATGGGATGTTATAGTAATGTAGTTTTAGAAAAAGGACAACCTGCAGGATGGGTGACAACCCATTGCGTCAGACAGGGCTGTGGGAATCGAACCCACAACTGAAGTGTGGCTGGCCTTTATCGCCTACCAGTGGCCTACATGAAGTCCCTGGTTAGTAGAAACTAGTTTTATTTTATTAAGCGGTATGATATATGATGTATACATTCATTTTTGGAACCATATACGATTTATCTAACCTTATGATGGAATTATAACTTTTGAAAACCTTTTGTTTTCAAGCAGATGGAATGACCCATCATTCTATCACATGATCTGCTAACACATCATGAATAACAAATTCAACTTCATTTCTTTAAGGGATGAATTTTAAATTGTTCAATTCATGAACAACAGTGAGATTGTACCAAAATCATGTAAGTATTTCTTTTAATTCATCAACATTAGGGAAATGATCTTGAAAACCAAAAATGTTGTCCTAGTGACCATATATCCGATGAATCATATGGTACCTTAGATCATCACAAATCTATGGCTTTGTGATTGTTGGTTTTTTCATAGCCATGTTCTCTACCACTCTCTATCAGAACATGATGGTTATATTTCTCTTCCATATCCATATTTTCACCTATGTTCTCCTATGTGAAAACCCATTGATTAGTTTATTTGGGTAACCGTTAAATATCATACTTTAGTTTTTAAAGATAAGTTTTGGTATTCCTTTTTACGATGTGGGTTTCAATTAAAGAAACTTTCAAGTAGAAAACCATTTATAACCCCGACGAATTTCGAGGGCGAAATTCATTTTAAGGGGGGTAGAATGTAATAACCCATGATTTTATAAGATATATTATTTTTAATTTCCTTCATATCTTCTGTTTTACTATACACCAAGATTATCTTGCGCTATACGCAACAACGTATTAGCTTGCAGTATACGCAACACTATTCTTAGATTTTGTTACACACAATTTCTAGTTTGTTTGATAATAGTCATTCTACGCTACATTAAGTATATATATATATTCAATGTATAAATGAAAAAATGGTTGGATTCTGTTATAACGAAACAACAATGGAGTCTTTCACTATATGCAACCCTGACATGGCTTGCATTACACGTAATCCCGTCCTTCTTCGATAGCGTGTGTTGTACGTAATACCGGGTTTTACTAAACAACGATATGTTATTATAATATTTTTATGAACTAGCTGTTATGAATAGTATTATCTATATTTTGAATTTTATAACATTATTATTCATCTTACACATTTTATAGAACATGGTATAAGAACAAAATATATTTTTCGGGTAAAATAAGTATTTTTAAAAAAAATGCAGTTTTTCCACCTTTTGATTGCGCACCCACATTAAATATAGTTTTTGACATGTTTATAAGTTCAATTTTAAAAAATAAAATTATTCTTTGGAATCAGGAAATAAAATTTTACCTCGGATAAATTTTTCATATTATTCTGATAACTTTCATATTTTAATGAATAGTAAAAACATGCTATATATTAATTAAAAACAACTTTTTTCATCATAATAACTTATGTGGTTAAATTATAATATTTAATGGTTTTAAAGTATAAATAGAATATATTTTTACCATTTAATATAATTTATGTCATTATCATTGATTTTACCTTGAATTCGTAGGTTAAATCAATTCAATCTTTTGCAATGTTTTAAAGAAAAACATGTTTTCTTTCGACAACGGGATTAATTTTAATTTAATTTCTGCAACTTTTGTGTATTGAATTTGGAAAAATGGATTCCATATTTGGTATCAGTGGTTCCAAATTATGTTAGTAAGATACTTTTTATTTTTGGGAATTATGAATAGTAACGTAAATTTTATTTACCATAGTTAAAAGTAAATCGGGTAATTAAGGGTAAATATAATATTTTAAAATTACCCTAACACATGCCAAAATTCTATTGGATGACTAAAAGTAGACCCATATCAACTAAGTGTCGGATTAGATTCATTTTATGGACTTTTGACCATGAAAATAATTTAATTATTATTAAAACCAAAGAAAGTGGCAACATGTCACTCTCTTAAATCTTATAAGTATAATAATGTTAATTTATTGATAAAAATCATAAAACTTCAAACATGAATAGTATCCAGAAATCTAATAAAAGTATCTACATCATGATAATTTATCTGGAATCTTTAGGGATTAAATAACTGTCATTAATGGTGATACATTCATGATGCAGAAACTATTTATTCAGTAAAAAATCAGTAATATAGTTTTTATTGAAATAATAATACCCATTAAAATGCCCACAAACCTGACCAAAACTTATTGGTAGTGTATATCTATACCATAATCATCCAATTACCTAATATATAGCCGTTTTGAGTCTTATAAAAGTGATTATGACACTTATATTATTTTATTTTAAATGATGCCAAAGTTGTCACCTTCATAATTTTATAAATATAACAATTTAAATATTGTGATTTTAAGATGATAAATTCGAGTAAATGTATTATTTCCAAAGGTAATAGATTTATATTCATCATAGGATTTTATTTGTAATTTTATGCAACAAATTAGTATATTAAATAATTATACAAAAACTTTGTAGTAATTATTTTATTAAGAGATAAACCAAATAAATGGTTTTAAAAATAATAAAATAAATATTATATTAACTATTTAATGTTATACACTAATTTTATAGATATATATGACATTTTATGAATCTATTAAAGCTTTTATTTTGAACATATATTCTGTATATATTTTATTGAAATTCTAATAATTGAATAGTGTCAAAATTGACACTATTGTTATTTTATAAAAATAACATATTATAAAATTGTTTAAAAATCACAGAAATATTTAAAAATTATAAATTTAAATTTATATGGTCTAAAATGTTATAAAGTATCCAATTACGGAAAATTCACAACAAATAAGTAATTATTTATTATAATTTACAATTTAGAATTTTATTACCATAAATAAAATTAAATTGATTAAATAAGGATAAATCAAGTTGAAAATGTTTAAAATAATTTCCTAACATGTCTAAATTGTATTGGATGATTATCTTACAACCCTATCTCATCTAATATTCAAATATGAGTCATTTTTGGAGGTTTTTAAGTGGGGTTATATTTTTTATAAATTAATATTTTTAAGATTTACAAAGGTGCCCCTCTCCTCCCTTATAAAAGGGCACCTCCCCCCTCTCATATTTACACAACTTTGAGCCTTAAATCTCGGAAAAACCATGCCCCTTTCCATTCTCAACTTCCCTAACAAAATCCTAGAGGTCCTGGTCTTCTTCATAGACCAATTTTAGTACCCTAAGTGGAGGTTTCAAAGAGGCGTGTCAAAGAAGAGGAAGTTCGGATCCATACGAAGCATAACGGACCTAAGATGAGGGAAAATATTACAATCTCATTTTTATCCGAGATTGTTTATACTTTTACATTTATTGGGGTGTATATTATCATCCACATCCCTATTTCCTCAATATGTAATATTATTTCCATCCACCTACAATTGTTTAAATCCAATTTTACCCTTCGGTGAGTTTTTTGTAAAGGATATGAAAGGAATGTTTTGTCGTTTTTCGTACGAGGTACTTTTTGACTTTTCCGAAAAAAGTATGAAGAATGTTTTTTTCAGTTATATGGCATGAATGAATTTTTAAAACATTATTTCTAAGAAGCTTCCGTTACAAGTTCTCAAGTTTATTTTTAATCAACTTCTTTTAGTTTAAAATTTTATGACATTTTAAGAAAGGAAAAATGTTTTTGAAGTAGAAAGGATATTTTCCTCAAGAATGGAGTTCAAGTGTTTTATCAAAATTATTTTCCTTCTAAGATAATATAGGTTTCTGATTCTATCCCTATCATTACATTGATTTGATGATGTTGTGATGGAATTATTTTTATGATTTCATTTATCTTATATGAATTGTTTTATGATGTCACGATGTTTAAGATTTCCATTTTTATTACATGGGTTATGCAATGATGTATCATTTATGATTTTTGTGTCACACATAAGAATGGTTTCATTATGATATGGGTGGGACCTATATCTCCCTCCAATGCATTGGGTAAAGATTTATATCTCCTGAGATAGACATGGCTGGAATGGTAAGTTAATCTGGTTTAGTGTTACAGGATTGAAATGAGGAGTGAACTCAATTCAGAAAGGGACTTTGTCCACTAAGATGGTCTTGGCAGCAATTCCTTGGATACTATGGAAATCATGACATGTGCTGAATGGTTGCTGCAATTACATGTTTTAATCCCATGCTATTTTATCATTCATAATGTTTCTTTATGATCTATGCCTTACGTACTTCCATGTTTTATGTCATTGCTCAAGCTTTTGATGTTTAAACATTATGTTCATGTTTTTAAGCTCAAATGTATATGATTTGTTTTATTTTATCCATGCTTAACCTTACTAATCATTTGAGCTCACCCTTTATATGTTTTCTTTTCCCCAGGATATAAAGAAAGGTTTTAGGTAAGAAAACAAAAGGGGAAGATCGATATGGGAGATGTTGAAGATCTTTCAACAGGATTAGATATTTATATTTCGAGTTTCCAAAGACAATAAACTATTACAGTCCTTGTGTTTCTGTTTTTGTTATGTATTAAATATTCCGCAAAAGTAATGTAATGTCCATGTACGTCAAGATTCGGGTCTCTACATGCTCTCCCTAACATATTCCAGTTCCCTGACTAGTAAGAAGCCACGGGTCCTGCTCCCGCATGTGGAGTCTGCACATAACCCCTCTCACTAGCCATCAGTGGAAAAGCCCTACAATAACATTGCAGATGACCCATCTTGCCTCAAGCTTAGTACTCCACTAGGTCATGTGGACACTGCGGTCTCTTGTGCCACTCTCTGCCACACTGGTAGCACCTGATCGGGCCACCTGAAGAAACTGCATGGCTGGTAATGCCACCCTGAGAGAAATCCATCTGTCTCTCCCTCTTTCCAGTAGAAATATAACCAGTAACTGGTGCTGAACCGCCCTGGACCACACCACTAGCTTCCCGCAGGTTCCTCTCTGAAATCTGCACCTGGTTCACAATTGAATGTGCTGAAGGTAACCTAAAAACATTCACCAGCACTCGGATGTCATAACGAAGACCATCCTCAATACGTCTGGCCCTCAACATCTCATCACCCACTAACACGGGTGAAAAATGCTGAAGCTCGGCGAAACGAGCAGAATAGTCCATCACCGACATAGCGCCCTGTTAAAGATTCATGAACTCTTGAGCTCTATCTTCTCTCAGTGTCTGTAAAAAGAAGAAGTCATAGAAGACTGCCTGAAAATCCTCCCACGCCATGTCTCTGTGATACTCTGACTGGGTGGTAACATCCCACCACCTCTTGGAAGAATCACATAGCATGTTTGTCGTGATCTTGACCCTCCGCCCTAGAGGCATCTTAAGATGCTCAAAAATAGTCTGCATAGATCCCAGCCAAGACTCTGCAGCCTGTGGTCCTCCATCCCCTGAAAATTCCGTCGGATGCTGCTACTGGAATTTGCGAGTAAGCTCAGCCATACATGCAGCAGCCGGTGGTGCTCCCTGAAAGGTCTACATGTACCGCATGAAGCCTTCACGGAACTACTCCTCTGTGCCTGTGTCCGGTATAACGGTTGGCGCCACATCTAGCTCTGCTGGAGGATCGACTGGTAGCCCATGGCCCACCATATCTAGATTATACTCATTGCCACTCTCCTGGCGAACAATGTGCGGTCTTCTAGGCGGCATGACACTACAAGGTCAAAAACACGCCATAGATGAAGATTATCATGACTGAAAATGAAGAAACGAAAAATGGAACAAGAGGAAGAAGGCATTTCAATATTTTTAAAACAAGAATAAACTGCGTGTATAATGACTACACGGCGTGTAATGGACTTCCCTTCCCCTGACTGGGTCCTTCGACATGGCTAAGCCACACGACTTCCGTTTAAATGACACTACACGGCGTGTATATTATCTACACAGAGTTTATGGTGTTATTTCCAACTACCCGTGTCACTTGTGACATGACCGACTACTCGGCTTGACACTACACGACATGTTACACCCGCACACGGTACGTACTCCACCCCGTTTCCCAGCCACTCGGCTAAGTCCACATGGTATGTCCTCATACAAGACTACATGGCATGTCCCACCGGTAAACAGTGTGTTCAAGGAGAGGTGACACCGACCCATGTTGTTCGTTACACAACCGAGTCCCCAGGTCACACCACACGGCGTGTCCATCACTAACACGGCATGTTCTAGAAAAGCGTTCACCGACCTGTGTTGTTAGTAAGACGGTCGGACCCCGGGTCAACACTACATGATGTGTACATCCAGTACACAGCGTGTACTAAAAAAGTTTATAATTTTTTTTCTTCCCGAACAGAAGAACACACATGGCGTGTGTAAAGCACTACACGGTGTGTATGCTGGGTGTCCAGACAATATGCCTTAGAAACTTCTCCGGAACCCAGAAAACACTGAATAACAACACCTAAGTGCCAAATTCCGATCCGTGAGGGCCCATACTCCCCACGAATCAATGTTTGACATTTTAACTATGTTATAACAAATTAAACAGTCAATGATCCACCAAATTCTGGTTAATGGGGGCCCATACTTCCCAAATACCATTGTTTGACGTCCATTCTATCAACAACATATACAGATATACCCTATCACATAGCAGGTATTTATCAAGCAGCTATCACAACAACATGCTATACTAGCACAACAACTATCACAGCAATATGCAATTTCTAATGCACCTATATGGCATGGAAGATATGCATGGCATGTGATTTCTAACATGTGCCTAAATGATTCATGGGACGGCATACCCTCATCTCATCGAGTTGCAACTAAATAGAACCCATAGATAAATTATAACTACACAATCACAAGTGCATCACCCAATGGCGAAATCAAGTCAACTGTAAATTGCAAAATCAATAAAATTAAAATAAAAGGTAAATTGGATTTTCCCAGTACACGGGTTAGCTACTCCCAGGCATAGCTTATTACCAACTACCATTTCCATCCTATCCCTGAATATGGTTCCAAATAGTAAGTCAAAGAAAACAAACCTTTTGATACCACATTGTAACCTCCATGTTCCGGGTGCCACTCAACGGGTGCCCTGAACCCGGTCTGCCACATGACCTCAAGAGCATTTCTCCAAATTCCAGAGGCTTCCAACTAGAAATGAGGGCCCAGTTCTGATAGTGTGGAAACTATGCCCTCATTTTTCAAAGTGTAGCACAGCGGAATATAATATAAAAATACAACAAGAGCGGAAGCAATAAAACATACACATTTAATATAAAAACTGCAGTAAAAGATAACCAACCAGTTATATAGATATGATGAAACATGTCTCAAGTTCTAAGAAAATATCCAGAATATGTTACATAGCAGTACAATACAATACATACTACAACATAGTAAAAAAAACAGCCGGTAGCATCGCGAGCCTAAGCCCAGTCCCATGCTCCCCTACTCCTCAGCAGCACTCAAGTACCTGTATAAAGACTCTTTCCCTTATCTATTCCGGCAAAAACATAATCTATTTTGGCCGAAAAGCATGACCCAAACAGGGTGTGAGAAATATATCTCAGTAGGCACCCACCAAAGCCACATGCCCAACTGGGTGTAAACATGCAACAACAGTGTGCAAAAGTAAAATGCAATAAACTAAGCAGTACTCAAAAGTAACCAAATTACCAGTTATATTGCCATTTAATTATTCATTTAATCCATTTAATATAAGAAACACCATAGTGAGTTCCTATGTAAACAAACAGCGTCCTCAGGAAAACAAAATCTCACCCTCAAGTAATCAGAATCTCACCCTCAGGCATTGCCCTCAGGCGTAACAGAAATTTCCCTCAGGCGTAGGAAGTGTCTCCCTCAGGCATAGAAGTCAAGCCCACAGGCACTGAAGCAAATCCCTCAGGCAAAACAGTATGTTGCCCTTAGGCTAAAACAGTCATGCACTCAGGCTATAGTAAAAATACCGCCCTTATGCATAAGTAACCGGGCCATGACCAACATATAAACAATAAATTCATATAAAATTCTTCTCAAGGAAAAAGTAATGCATAATTTAAACATGGAATACCCTTGGGTATCCTGGCCAAACAGCTAAACAGAGGAACACACCCCCGGGGTGATCCTTGATCCAAGAACATATTCCATACAATAGTTTTACAACTTTATTTAATCACCTATACAATTCTAGGTATTAAAATAGCAACGGCCTCAGCCACATGACACCCTAAATGTGGGTTCGTAGCTCAAAAACGCAAAAACACACAGTAGTTGGAAAAAATAAACACCAAGACACCTACCTTGAACACCAGCGAGCGCTATACACGATCGTCTATACCAGAAATTCCCAAATATGACGTAGATCTGAGGTACAAGATAAATTATTCAAACCCAAATAAATCCCGTTAGGAAAATAATTTGTAAGAAGTACCCAAGGAGATAGAACCCATTACCCATGCAGTTCCAACGAGATCGTCCGGGGCGGAAATGGATTCCCAGTTCGCGATCGATGGATCTCCGAAGCTCCAGCCTTCCTCTCCCAATCTCTCTTCCCGTTCTATGCTTTCCCTGTGAATAGAGGGAGGCTACTGCACATTTTATGCAAAAAAACAAAGTACACGGCCTGTACTTCCAAGTACACTGCGTGTAATTTCCATTTTCTAACTATTCCCCTGGCGGCTTCCTGCCAGCAAGGCATTGTTCACCTACCGACATGACTACACGGTGTGTCTTCATGAGCACACGGCGTGTGCTGCCCACAGCTGGCCACAGCCTTACTATTCGCCTGCCGACTGACTACACGTCGTGTAAAGGAACACTACACGACGTGTAGTCGGTTCCGACACCCCTCATCGTCGGCATGCCCACATGCCATGTGTACTCATTCCACACGGTCGGAAGTACATGGTGTGTGGAAAAGGACACGGCGTGTACTTCCAAAATTTAGGATTTTTCCCCATATTCCATATTTTCTCAAAAACACATAAGGAAGGAGAAAAGAAGAAACCCTTACCTCAAAAATAAGAACTGGGTTCTTACAACACCCAATATGATTCTAGAATACTGAATTCTATGAAAGCATACACTAGTGGTTTATATCGCTATTCTAAACCAAACCATCAGACACTTTGGGATACAGAAAAGTTCATCTATGAACATTATGAATCAAACCCAAATCCTCAATGTTGGGAATCATTAAAACTCATTACGCCTTACTCTAATTCACAGGAAATCTTGCATCCCATGAGTATTGATATTCCACAAACTTTGTCACCCAATCAATTAGTTTTAGAAAAATAAAGCATGGTCACCCCACCCGACCATATCCCACAACTCAGGCTTACTAGTCTCTAAATGTACTCGACTTGCCCGATCCTCATTGGTCATTACCTATATCTTTCTATTTCATATTTAGCGATCATAACCATGACACTTACATTAATGTTATAATGGAAAACTATATTCATCCCTTGGTTGGGTACACCAACACATCACCTCCAACATTTATTAATATTTTCATAGAATATGCATCACACACTCTAATGATCAATGGTGTAATCGCCACCATAAAATTTCTTTTGTTTTCACATAATGTGCATGATCCTACAAAAAATACTATATTAATCCAAGATTAGAAAAATGATCCATACTTGATATATATTGATAGGCACATCCCAAGAGACCCATCCTAGGGTTAATGTCATCAAGGTTCTCTACATCACCTTAGTTTAATTTCATCAATGAGTCAACGTTGAAACATCAATTATTGACTGAATCACCATCATGTAACTCTCAAATCATGGTCAGTTAACTATCACACCCATACCTTTTTATCTATTCACTAGATCTTTTATGCCAAATTTTCTTTATTTTAGGCACCGTCTTGATTTCTAATCTATCATGTAGATCCAATTAGGCCCTCAATATCCGAAAGGGAGCAATGGTCCTGATATCCCACATTACAGCCTATAAAATATCATAGATCATTGGTCATTTGTGATGATTATTTAAGAATAACCACATTTCTCATGACCACTCATCCATTTCATTATCACACTCTCACTATGCCAAAATTTGTATTTAGCAGAGGTTTTATTTCCTTTAGAGGAGGTTTAAACCGCCGTGAAATCATTCTACAATGGTATTGGAAAACCGTTGCTAAATCGTGTGTGGGGAAATAATTAGCGGTGGTTTAATCCATCTCTAAATCGTTTTTAATTTTTTTATTTTTATTTTTTTTTTAATTTTTTTATATTTTTAAAATTTACTTATTTATTTATTTTTCATAATTTCATTTTTATTTATTTATTACCACGCACATTCCCATCTCCATCCATAAGTCTATGTCCATACACATTAACATGCCCATGCCATATATATAAATTCTGTGTTGGGTGAGATTTGAACCTCTTACCTCTAGCTTATTCTCCAAAGACATTACCACTCTAGTAGGCTCTTCATGTGGTCAATAAATCGAATTTAATATACTTATATATATTTAAATCTATTAATTAGAAAAACATGTAATACCTAATAAATAGATACAAACTAAATAATTATTAATCAATAATTATTAATCAATAATGATTAACCAATAATCAATAATTAATAATTAATAATTAATAATATATAATATATAATACATAATATATAATACAGAATATATAATACATAATATATAATACATAATATATAATATATATTATATATTATGTATTATATATTATGTATTATATGTTATCTATTATTTATTTTCTATTAAATATTATATATTATATAATACATAATATATAATACATAATATATAAAACATATTATATAATATATAATATATAATATATAATATATAATATATAATATATAATATATAATATATAATATGTAATATATATAAGTAATGTATAAATAAGAACATAATTAAAAAGTAATTAAATATATGATAAATAAATAACAAATGAATAATAACTTAATAAATAATAGCTAAATAAATAAATAAATAAATATTAAACAATAAATACTAAATAATGAATACCAAATAATAAATAGTAAATAATTAATAATTGATCATTATGAATTTAAAATTATTAGTTAATAATTTATATTTATAAATTTATAAATAATTAACAAATAATTAATAAATTATTAATAAAAAATAATTAAATAAGAAATATTGAATAAATAAATAAATAATGAATGAATAATAACCTAAAAATAAATTAATATTTAGTAAATTAAAAGTAAATTAATAATTAATAATGAATAATGAATAAATAAATAATAAATAATAATAAATAAATACTTAAGTATATAAATAAATACATAAATAAAATATAATTAATTAATAATGAATAATGAATAATAACTAATAATAAATAATTGGTAATTATAAAATAAATTATTCTAAATTAATAATTAATATTTTAATTTTAATATTTAATATGAAATATGAAATATGAAATATTTAATAAATAACTAATAAATAAATAATATTAAATTAATAAATAAATAATAAATAATAAATAAATAATAAATAATAAATGAATAAAAACTGATAATTAATTAATATTTAGTTAATTAGAAATAAAGAATAAAGAATAAAGAATAAAACTAAAAATAAAAAATAAATAATGAATAATAAATACATAAATACATAAATAAATAAATAAATACTTATTAATTAATAATTAATAATAACTAATAACTAATAATTTATTATTTATAAATAATAATTAATAATTAATTAATATTTAATAAATAATTAATAATTAAGGAATAATGAATATACAAATAATTAAAAAAATAAATAAATAAAAAATGAATAATAAACATATAATTAATAATTAATAATTATTTAATAAAAAAATTAAAAAAATTAATATTTAATGTGTACTTAAAAAATAAATAATAATTAAATAAATAAATAATATTTAAATAAATAATAGTTAACTATTTAATAATAAATAAATAAATAAGTAAATATTAAATAAATAAATAAATAAATAAACAATTAAATAAATAAATCATAAAACATTAAGAACCTCAAAAAACCCTAAAACAATGAAATAACCATAAAATAGGATCCAAGAATCATTTTCCAGTCCCACAACTAGTCAAATCGAAGATCATGAAATGAGCTTCGATATGATATGTGGTACATGCTGAATGGACACATGAATCGAAAGTTATAACCATTTGAATTTTAAGAAATTGGTGTTTGACACTAAAACATCTGTTTCAGAGGCCTTCTAGGCCTTTCTAGCGGACTAAAAAGAGTTACAATGTTCCTAGATTTGGTTCCAGACCTAATCGGCATAGAGATCATCACGGGCTTTTGATTTGAGGTGTGGTAGAGCCCAAACAAACACCTGGATTAAAAGTTATGGTCGTTTGAAGTTCGAGTTCGATTTTCGACTTTTAAATTTTGAATATATTTTTCCTTTGATTATCACATGATTTAAATTTCACTTGGTTTTTTCTCATTTTATAAACTTCTATTTTACTAGTTTTAGAGCTAAAATGGACTCTCGGATCATAAGTTATGGTCATTTGATGCCGAAGTCTGTTCTCCTACATATTGAAGATTTTATTTCTATTTAAAAAGGTTACTAAATAATAATTATAAATATTAACTAATTGAGACGTTATAAATATATAAAATTATAAAAAATAAAAAATATTTTATTTTAAATAATAAAAAAATTAAAAAATTAAAAAATAAATAAATAATAAATATTTTTTTAATTTTTTTAATTTTTTTCGTAAATTTTACGGTGTCTTTTTTAAAAAACCACAGTTAAAAAATGAAATTATTTTAGAAGATATTCTTTAAAAAAATTAAATATCTTTTTTAAACAATTTACCGATAGTTTTAAAAACCGCCGTCAAAAAACTGCCGCTAAAAGACTGTTTTCTTGTATTGTATAGTAACCTCATTTGGCATACTGGACATCTATCAATCCATTGATCCATGTTTTCAAATCCCCAACTGAACCTTTCTAGAGAAATAGTACAACTTTCTCATATAGATCTCATCATTATAATGGTTTTCTTATTTATCTATTTATTAATGAATACATGGTGTCCCACAACATTCCAAGTGTCATCCCCAACCCAAAAAAACTCCCATGTGTGGTCATCTTTATAATCACATTGAAATCATATGACCTAAATCTGAATATTTTGTAAGCAAAAGAGTCTCTGTCACTATCACCACCTGTAGGAAACTCTCAATGTCCCAGACCCCATATAGGTCTCAAATGGAATAATCATAGATCCCAATCCTTCCAAATATACATACCAAGAAGGCTATCTTACGACTATCATGCATCAAAAAATGTCATTATTACTAATTCCCTAATTTCACATGAACCCTTTATCCAAATATCACTTTCATGGGGATTTTATAAAATCTTTTAAATTAGAGGGTCCTACATGCTATCAAAGGATGATCATGCCAAATTATTACAAAGATCACTATCCAATATTGATTTTAGATAATATTATTCCACTTACCATGTGGATTGTATCAAACATTCACAATAGTTCCCAAAATAAGAGAGAATCCAATAGATAACTCTCACAATAGTGTACAATAGAAACTATTGTCAATCAAATTCCATAACCAAGTAAGTGTACACCCTAGTTATGCCTTGTAACACTACTCAACTCATTCCACTATTGGTTCCTTACTATTAATCTTATGTTTACTCACCTAACAAAATAACTGACCATTTCCTTCACATGTCAGTCTCATCCAACATGAAACACAAACCAAACATCATAATCCAGAGTTAACCGAGGAATCCATCATTCATAAATAGTATAATATTTCCAAATAATCATGTTTTTTTAATCCTAAAATTCATCAACCCATGATTACAATTTATATGTAATCTATATGTTGGGGATATACTATCTCCCCTACATAATAAAATGTATCACAAAACATCATTGGTATATGTTAGAAAACATATTTTTATAAGGATAATTATTGAATCACCATTATCTTGATCTAGAGTCAACATCACTGGTCTCTCTAGCCATTTTTATGGACCATATCCTACATGGGTGATATCCTATGAATCTATATCCGTAATTTGATTACATTTATATAAAGGATACAAATATGGCTTCACCCCATCTTGGGGTTACCATAAATATTATTTATTGCTAAATTTGGATCAACAACCCAATCTGGGTCATTTTAGAACATGTATTATAACATAATAGTGAAAGGTAATAGAATATAATATGCGACACTAATACATACAAACTAAATTGTATAAGGGTCTCCATCAGTTAGGATCCAATATTTCATAGCCTACCCACTCTTGAGATATGTAATAAATAAACTTATGTCCAAATAACCGTTCATCATATATAGAACAATAATAATAAACCCTGGCATATTCAAGTAGAATACCTCCAACATATTATATAAGAAAATTCATAGTGACATTTTATTGACACTTTAGTTAACTGAATCCTTCCTCCTGACATGTTCAAAGAAAAACAAGAATATAAATGTCTTTTTATTCCAATATGATGAATATGATACATGAATTCAAACCAAATTCCATGAAGATACAAGATAATAAAGGCAAATCAATAAAAAAACATCATTATTGGAAGTAATCAACTATATTTTAACAACAAAAAACTAAACACATCAATTAGAGTTCTCTAGTAACTTTGAATTTAGTTCATTTATGTACTATCCGAGAAAAAACACAGCGTTTATATGAAGATCTATCCAGTCTTATCTGTAAATACCATATCCCAAATAGTAAGATAAAAATTAAATGTTTGATTCCACATTGTAGCATCTCCAGCCTAGTTAATTCACATGGCTCAAAGACATTGGGAACTATGTGATCTTAGGAATGCCTCCCTATACAAGAGTGGCTACCATCTAGTAATGAGGGTCTGATAATATATATAGAGGATCTATAAATTGTATTATCATCACAGTAATAATAGGAAAATTACTAGATAATATATAACTAGGAAAACATCAACATATAAAATATAGAGCTACATCCGATGTAAAACCATAATAATAACATAGTTATGTTATATAAATTTGTATATGCTAGTCAAACAACCACAAAAAATGAAAGAATACCTGAAGTACTATCACATATGAGACAATAAAAAAATGAGAATAAAATAGATAATTAACTACAATCACCATTATTTCCTTAGAAATTTCTGTATAACCCCACTGATCTCCACTGGCTGATACACCGGTATAAGGTCTATTGATCAGACCTACGTGTCAATAATAATATCTTCCCACACACCATGTTTTCCATGTTTAGTGTGTGTATAAAAAATTAGTAGTAAAATACTAATTGTGTCCCTAATGAAAACTAGTACATATATGGAAACATGTAAAAAATTAATTTAATTTTAAAAAATACAAACATACACTAGTCACACTATTATGTATATAGAGGGCCATAGAAAAAGTGGATGAAAAACTTGTTTGACCAGTTCTAGTATAGGATGCAACTCCCATAGTTTGAACTCAACATGAGTGTGAATGATCTATCAAAAGTAATATCATTGATTGATGATAATGAGATATCTTCATATCATAACATAGGTGGTGAAAAATTCACCCCCCCTTAAGCTAGTCAATGTGAACAATATATCATTCAATAGTATATAAGGTAACTGAAATAAAAATATCCTTATATATGAGGTTGAATGATGAACCACCAATATTAATATGGATACTGAGTTTTAACAAGGTTTAAAATTTATCCACACAAGATAACCGATTGAAGGATGCATCATCGAGTGAATGATATATCACCATACAACAACTGAAAGAAAAATGTATCACTGAGTGACCAATATATCACCATATAAAAATAGTGTGAATGAGGAATCAATTTTTTTTACGATTTTTCAACAATCTATAGTATCATGGATGAATGATATATTAACAAGAATCTATAATATTAATTATATAATTCTAATTCAAAGATAAATAATTTTAAAATATACCATTGGCTCTATAGAAAAGATAAATAAAGTGTCACCATAATAACCCACATCCTTATAGTTCAAAACTTTTACATGTAATTTTAAATTTTGGGTTTGGGATTTTCTTTGATATCGAGAACATGAAATGGAATTCAATGTGGTTGTTTCTATTAAAATGTATCCCAATATGGGGTTTATGGCTTAGGTTGTTTCATGGGGGTTTGGGAGGTTATGGGGGGAAGAGATGGGTGTTTGAGATATTAGAGAGTTGTAACTACAATCCATTTATGGAATGAATGGTCAATTAATATAGTGAATTAAATTCCTATGGTGGGTGAATTATATGAAAAAGGAGGCCACATGAAGGGGGATACATCCCCCAAATTTTACTACGTGAATTTTGGTTTTTTTTGAAAACCACGATAATTATTTTTTAAAATGGGTAATAATTTTTAAAAATAGAAAACCCCCATAGGTTTCTAATATAAAAACCACTAATTTTTCTTCTCTCAAATGGAATGCGCGCAAAGGGAGTCCTGGCCCACCCTCTATTCTTCCATCCCATTTTATCCGAGTTAATTATTGGTTGTTCCTAACAATAAATCAAGGTAGGATCTCAAATTTATTCTCCTCATCACTTCTCCACTACAGTCATCAATGATTTTTTTTGGATTCGAAAGGGTTTTAAAGAAACATTTCACTATATAATGACGAAATTTGTTGTACTTCCTGAGGATTTTATATGTGTCTCATATAGGATGTCCTGACTGGCTGTAAAAAGGAATTCATTATTTTTTTTCCACGATGAATATTTCATTGTTGGTTTCTTTAAGGGTTTTGATTAATTTGGGTAAAATAAGGAATTGATTCGATTTTATAATTTTTATTTGTTGTCATGGTCTATGGGTGTGACAGAAGTCGATTACACCCTTTTTTCCTAATTTAGTCTTCATTTCATTTCCCTATATGTTTTGAGCTTGTTATTATTTTTTTGGGGAATTGGATTTAATTGTTTAATTAATTAATTTAATTATTTTTATGGATTAGTGAGGTGTTAAAAGACTATAATGAAGTAGTTACAAGCTTGGGATTAATTTATGGGAATAAAATTAAGGTAGGGGCCATGAATTTTTATCTGTTTCTTGATTATCTGGTTATTTTATGTTAGTGTGCCTTCGTTGGTATTTCTTCATGCATACTACATGATTTTTGTGACTATCCATAATGCTAGGATTGACTCACATCATCTTAATATTCAACATGGATTTATATATTATAAAACAGCCTGAGGGTAGTGCCCTGGTCGAATGAGTCATATTGGGATTCATTATGGGGGTTTTTCAAAAAATTTGACTGATTTCATAATAAAAAATATTTCTTTTTAAATTTTAATTTAATAAATTATTTTTATTGAGACATAAATTTTAAAATGGAATTTTTTATTATCAAACTGATTTTTGAAATGGTGTTTCAAAACTCACGATGGGATTTTTTAGGGAGTCTTGATGAGTTTTTTTAAAAGTAATTTCATGTGTAAGTCCACATGATATACCTTTTAAAATATTTATAAAAATATTTTTTTACATGGTTTCTAAGTTAATGTATGATTGGATTGATTTGAGTTGGTTTTGGTCAATTTGAACTTTTGTAGGAAATGCCCAAATTTCAAAAACATTATGTGACTCTTTTTCCCTTGTATTTTTTTATTTATGTGATGCTTGATTCGTTATTAAGAACATTGTGTGTGTAGATCCATGAGAAATTTTATGAATGATGATGAATATTGTGTGGCCAGTCATTTGAGATCTTTTCTTGTGGTATCAAGTGACGGTTGTTCTCGATTGGAATGAAAAAATCTGGGGACTTACTATATGGCTATAGAGTTAGTGAAGGATGTGGGGATAAGTCATTATGGAATAGTTCTCTAATTGTGATTTTGTAATGATATTAGATGTGTTCCCTATTTAATGTTTATTGTGTTTTCATGATGTGGCCTCCCGAGTGTCAGTGGTGATGGGTTAGTGGACTTGATGTATCCACTCTAGCTTACATGATGATGTCCCATTGTTCTTTATGGACATCCCCAATGTCTGTAGGGATGGGGTAATGTGTTTTATTATAAGATACTTAGAGAATGAGGGTAGTTGGTATGTTTTCTTGTTGGAACATTTCTAATGATGCTTGGGTAGAGGACCACACTAAGGCCTAGGTTATGGGTTGGATTGAACAATAATAATAAAAAATTTATTTCTTCTTTTCTTAATGGAAGGGGCCTAGTGGGATCATTATTTTATGCCCACTTGGTTTTGTAATTTCCATCATATAAATGGGTCATGAAGGATTTTTGGTAGATTCTATAGTTAGACCCACGATTTATTTATGATGGACTATTATCCCCACAACCATGATAGGACCATAATGATAATCATAAAACTATGGAATTTTTGGTGCCATGCCTGATTTCATGTGGCATCCATTATCAAGTGTCGTGTAGATGTCCTAGTCTAGGGAATTGGAAATGGAATGAAATCATATCTCATGATAGGATAGTTGTAAATTTCCTAGACTTTTTATACTCCTCTTGATCTATTCTTCCATATGGAATATTTATAATGGAGAGGTCTTTATATATTTCATGGTTTCCTTTTTTTCCCTCTTTGTATCCCCTTATATTATTTATGACGATGTTGGATGATCGCTATCCATGTGGGGATTATTGCGTGGTTTGTTTATGTTACTCTCGATCTGGTTTTCCTTCTTATCGACTTCTGTGGTTGGTGGTCTAAAACAAGGCCTTATAGTCTATTTTGTTTCCATAGTACGTTTGATCTATATGATCTTATCAAAAATACATGACAATGACCATCCATCATTGGAATGTATGAATTATCTATGCCTAGACCTCCCATGAACCTTGTTGGGTCTGTTAGAAATTTAGAAATGGGATTTTAGACACCAGAGAGGTGAGTCAACCACTCGAATGTGATTAAGAACCAGGAAAACCATGGTAGGATTGGGTGATTGATTATGATTATAGAAAAATGGTTATATTAGAAAATTGGAATAATTGAACATGAAATTGAAATAAATCATATCACCAGATAATAGAATGATAAATGAAAATTTGAATGGATTCAGTAATTTTGATTATGTTGTCATATTTGTATTGATTGATGATTTTTTATACATTGAATCTTGATTGGTGTCATAGGTAATGGAATATTATAGATTAATTCTATATTGTGGATTTCATGGTAACATTGTGCCCAAGGGAAAGGTATATGATTGTAGGGGAAGATAGGTTGAAAAACATAGATATATATACATGGCACCTAAGGGAGAGATTCATGTAGGCAAGATTACAAAGGGAATGATGATGGAATTAATGAGGCCCAAAGGTGATTTGTATGTTTACTTCATATCAAAGTGTGAGGTGCATGTTTACATAGTGCCTAAGGGTCATGTGTAAGTTTAAATGGTGCTTGAGGTAATGGTGAACATTTAATTTCCTCCTTGGGGTGCGGGGAATGATTACATGGGTCTGCGGGTGAGATGCTAGGTGTTTTGGTGCAAGGACATGTGATGCATGGATACAAGTGATGTGTGATGGGGAGATTAAGAGGAGTAACAAGATGATAATAACTTATCATTTTCACTTTGGTTAAAGGAAAGGGACCTCTAGAATCATGATGAAATAGTTATGGATGACCCAAAGTCTTTTCCTTTGAATCCATGGTCAAAAAGGTTATTTTTTTATTTCCATGTATTATATTAAGTGTCTCCAAAATTTTATACCATTTAATACAATATTACTAAGTTATTATTTTTTTACACAATGGTTTTTGACCTAATTAATTTTACATATAACTTATTTTGGTGTAGTTTATTACCAAGGTAAATATTATAGATTCATATATGGAAAAAGAAAATTAGCCATATTTTTTATTAATTTCTTGGTCTATTTATTTCTAGGAGTGGAGCATGGAGATAAGTCCATGTTGGGGGTTCAAGATTTATTTTGGGAGTTATTATTTTGAGTATATATTCTGTTTTGTTAATTATATAAATTTCAACACTATATTTAATATGAAATTCATCACATCATTACATGGTTTAAATTTTTTTTGATGATTTGGTATTTTTCTATTTATCTACTAGTATTGTATGGTTTTATTCATTAATCGAATTTTATGCTCTAATTATAACTCTGTGTCATATGGTATAGTCTCCCTACTGTATCCATTAGACCCTCACTGCTAGTCAGTATCCTTTATTGTACGTGGAGACACACCTGAGGAAATGTGGTGAACCGTCATTGTCATGTGAGGGAGAACCAAACGACATTCATTAAAATATTTTATTTAGAGTAGGAGATATATTGATGACACTCTGGAGGTAGAGCGAGCACATTCCTAGCCAACATGACATCACATGAAACTCGATTTGCTTGGGGATTTTTTGTTTTAGGAATACGCACTTTAGGATCTGTGAGTAATTGTATTTGAACAAGAATATCAATGTTGGATGGTTGAGTTTTAGGATGATTTGTATAGATTGGTATGGATCTGGTAATGTTTTTAACCATCATGGTAGTGGCTTTCTAGGGGAAGTACATATGCACCCATGGTTGGCGATTTTTGATATAATGCCTAATCAGAATCCATATTAATTTGAAAAACATATATATATATATATATGATGTTTACCTATATATATTCTATAGGGTTTTTAGATTACCATAGATATGAGGTAATTTTTTTGATTCATTATAATGTGTTTGTTTGTCCTCCATGGGGAAATGATTTGTGGTACGATTGGTATTTTGAGATAAAATTGGCTTTCAAAAGAGAACTCAGGTTGTGGAATGAGTCATGTATGAATTGGTTTAGAAAGTTTGTTTTTTAAAATAGACCATAGAGAAGGTGATTTTGAAATGGTTTGTGATTTTTTTAAGGAAATGTATATAAAATGGGTTTTGAATTTTTTTTCAATTTTTCTTGAATTTTAATTTTAAAATTATTTTTGAAATTGAAGTGGTTTAAAAAATTGAACTGGATATTCCATGTATTTTTTGTGATTCTATTTTCTGGTAGAAACACTCAAATACTAAGGCTGTATTTTAAGAACCCATGTTAGTTCTGGCTTGTATAAAAGGATTTGAATTGGAAATTTCTTTAAGTGAGTTGTGCGTGTATAAAATGATCTACTTGGATTTTCCTGTTAGAAGAGAGTGATCCAACTGATTGGATTATAGGCTCATCTTGCATGTTGAGGGTTTTTTTGAAACTACCAAGTGAGGTTTTTATGTTTTCATTGATTGGTTACTATAGTTTTTAGAGAGTAATGGAAACTTATGTAGTCTGGTTTGTCAGATCATTGGTGGTGATCCATAGAGATTCGGGTCATCTTTTACGACCCGCCTTCACCAAGATGATGGAAGGGACAATAGATTTCCAGACCCTCCCTTCCTCATGTTGAAGGAGAGATAATGACCCCAGAGACCCAACTTCAATATGTCCCAGAGTGGAGTCTATCACCAAGGGTATAGAATCACACATAATATGGAAGGCATTACCCCTTTTTTTAGTAGGATCCGGAGATAAGATAGTAAATTCCAACAACACGAGGACTGGAGGTAAAATTAAATCCAAAATGAACCATTCACATATGCATGTTCCAAAAGTAAATGCCATAGAAGTACAAGAAAACACCAAAGGAAAGTACCAAAGAAAAGAAAAAAAACATCAACAACAACTGTTGTGACGCCTGAAGTAGTACGGTCCGGCACAATCCCCAAAGTCCCCCTGAAAACCTGAAATCAATTTAAATACGTAGGGTGAGTATACATGTATACTCAGTAGGGAAAACCAAAAGCTCTCGTGCACAAGTGGGGAGGCATTCTAATGCCCCGTGAGAAAAGGAGATAACCAGAGCACCTAGCAAGGAAACTATCTACCAAAACCTCACCAAGGCACACTCCCAAAATAACACAATTCATGTATTGTAATATAAATAACACATCAATATTTGGGTACTCGACACCACTTTCCCACTTTTTATTGATGAAATTTTATGCGTCAAACCTCTCCCTCCATTCTCACAGCAGTCCCACTACCATCCCCTACCAACACACGCCTGGGTTACCACATCCACACATCTCGCCCACAAACACTAGGGCCACAACAACCACACTTAACCCCCCTCGAAGACACCTGGGCCAGAACAACTACCACCACACCTGAAGACACCTAGGATAGAACAACTACCACCATGCCCAATGAAACCAGGGCCTCATCCCGAAGACACCTGGGAAAAAACTACCCGCACACACCTGGGCCTCATCCCGAAGACACCTGGGAAACAAACTACCCGCACACACCTGGGCCAACCACCAAAACGTACCCTTACCGAATAATATTGGGATATAATGGACCTCATTCCATCACAGCATGCCTGAAGAGTCATGGTCTACTCAGGAAAGGGAGTAGAAAAGTCCACCACAATGTACCCTACCCGGTGAATCTTGGGCTATAATGGACCTCAGGCCATAACAGCATGCCCTAAGAGTCATGGGCTACTCGGGAAAGGGAGTATAAAGGTAGCTAATAACTAGCCACTCATAGGAGTGTTGAGAAAAACACCCTCCCCCACGAAATGGGGTTTTTTGGAACAATGTGCTCAACTTGGGTGAGGCACGAATAAGAAACATACGAACTAAATTATACATATAGTTAAACAAGCACTCATCCCAACCTAGGGGTTCCAAAACTAGCCCAACCACAAACACCATAATTACTATTCATTCATAAGAAGCACCACACCCACAACCCTATCACAACTCATTCCCGGAACCAATTCCCCCATGAACCCATTCTTGTTTTCATAATAATGTGATTCCAATTAAAAAAAATTCTTCACTACATTAAAACTAACAGGAACAACTACAAGACAAGGAAGGGAAAAAAAAGAATCCATTTAATCATTCACACACAGTTCTCTTGTAATGTCACAACAACAAAAGGGATCTATGATATCCCTCGATGTATTGGATCCAATCCAAGCCCCAAGAAATGGCTTCAGATCCACAAAACAACAACTACACAACTGTAGGGGATCCTATCCTCATCCACGTCACCCCACAGACATCAAGAAGAATAACCACACATGCCATCAACAAAGAGAAAGGGGGTTTCTAGATTCAATCACACCATTCATTAAGTTCCATCATTTTATTTGGTTAAATATGGTGATCACACAAGGATTGTTGTTAACTAGACATCCATTTAATCAATAGAGTTCACGTTATTAACCAATTTCCAAGTTACATCCATTCAATCATCAAATAATTAATCATAAAATAGAGGTTCATTAGTACGCATGAAAGGACCACCAATGGCCAATATTTTCAATGGAAATAAGCCCATAAAATTCACAACATATAAGAATTGATAAAAGAGTACAGAAAAATCATTAACACACACATTAATTCTTTAAAAGTACGTTTATTATCTTTGTTAAGGTATGGTTTTTATCTATCCCTACAAAAACGTTATCATAACCACCCCACATGATACACAGAAAAGAGAGTAGAAGGAAGAACCCTTCTTGGATTATCAATGATCGACTTTTTTATCCTCATAGCAATAACTGGAGATGCGTGTCTCATAGGGGAGGAATTCCAAGGACACCAAGAGTGACCACAAAATCTCCAGCACTGGTGCACCACATGACTCGGAAAGGGGGACTCCAAACGCACTGAGGGGAAGAAGGAAACCAGCCAAGAAGAAGAAAGAAATAATTCTTCTACAATAAAAAGGTGAGATCCTGGAGTGATGGGATATGAATCTTGAAAGGATTTATAGGTGGATCGTGGTTCCAACACAAAGTTGGATGGTTACACATGATGGAATTAATTTTTATTTAATAATTCTCATTGCATAGGTGTCTATAACAGCTTTGTGTTAAAGGATTTCATTTAAAGAGAAAAAAACGGTCTGCTGAGGCTCTCCCAACTCTAAGGGGATTTAAAACATTGTTTATGGGGATAAAAATGGATTTAAATCACGTTAAAAAGATTAAAAGAATCAAAAGTGGTGTTACGGGAAAACTGGTGAAAGAAAACCTGAAAATTCCTTGTGGAACCAATCAGTGACTCACCGATTGGTGTCACACCGATCTGTATCACCAATGGGTGACACCATGGTGACATCCTACCACAGATATGAGACCCTTAAAATATGAACTTAATGATGGGTCATGGGTGTCCCAAACACCATAAATTGGCATACTAATGGACCAGGAGGTTCCAGGCCATTACATGAGATACCTCTCAAGTTATTCTCATCCTCGAGAATTGAACTAAATGCGAAGTAAAGAGAGGGGTCTAAAAAACCACCTTGGAAGATACCTCTCACGACCAAACCACTCAAGACATCTAGGAACACCTATCTCTCAAAAAACAACACAAAATTTTAAAGGTCATACCATCTAGTCATATGGTTCAGGAAGTCCCTTTCTCTATGTTGGGGTACTATCCGCTTTGGGAGGCACTGACTCACCCGCACGGGTTTAATCGCATCCACCTTAATGCGTCTTTATTAGGGATCTGTTCCTCCCTTCCCCACATATCGATACTTTTCATAAACATTTACATAGTAAGGAACCAAAAAATCTCATAAACCAACATGGTTAGCATTACATCACAATAGGTCACAAAAAAATAAGAACATCAAGTAAGGCTCGAAACAACAACTCAAAATAGCTCTGGGTACTGGGCATTAATTTTTTCCACTTGTTCCTAGGTACTATCATTGATGCCACCATGAATCCACAACACACGAACCAAGGGAATGGTTTGTCTACAAAGAAACTTCTATTCATGATCCTCAATCCTCACTGGTCGCTCCACGAAGGTTGTGTCGTCCTCGATATCCATCTTTCTCCAGTTGAGTACATGGGAGTTATCGTGTAGATATCGATGAAGCTAAGACACATGGAAGACATCATGCACCCTCAATAGCAGCAGTGGTAGCACTAGATGATATACCACTTCGCTAACCCGTCATAAAAACTAGAAGGGTTTGATGAACCTAGGAGAAATATTATGCCCCTTCTCAAACCTATGTTTCCCACACTGAGGGGTAACCTTCAATAACACATGGTCTCCAACCTCAAACTCCAAGGGAATCCTCCTATTATCAGCATATGACTTCTGTTAGTCCTGATCTTCCTTCATCCTCTCCGGTATAAGATGAACCTTCTCCATCAAGTTATGCACCACCTCTAGGCCAAGAACATCTACCTACCCAACCTCGGTCCAACACATGGGATAACGACACGGCCTCCCATAAAAAGCTTCAAATGGTTCCATGAAAGTAGTAGAGTGGTATCTATTATTGTAGGAAAAATATACTAAGGGAAAAAGTCATTCCAATGATCCCTAGAAGCCCAATATACATTCCCGTAGAATATCCTCCAATATCTAGATGGTTGGCTCTATCTTTCCATCTGTCTGGGGGTGGAAGGCAGTGTTAAGGCGTAGTTGGGTGCCAAAACCTTGCAGAAATATCCTCCAAAATCGTGAGGTAAACCGTGCATCCCAATACAAGACTATGGACCTCCCAACTCCATGAAAACTCACCACCTCATCCACATATCTCCATGCTAAGGAATCCACTGCACTCGACTCCTTGATTGAAAGGAAGTGAGCTGATTTTGTCAGCTGGTCTACCACTATGCAGATAACATCACATCCTCCTTAAACCCTGGGTTATCCTATTAAGAAATCCATTGATATGTCCTCCCACTTTCACTCGGGGACATCTAAAGGCTACAACAAACCTCCTGAGACACGATATTCAGCCTTTACCTACTGACACATGAGACACGTTGCCACAAACTCTGCCATTTCCCATTGCAACATGGGCTACCAAAACTGTTCCCTCAGGCCACAGTACATCTTGGAAACTCATCGGTGTACCACTATGAGTGAGTTATGGAACTCACTGAGAACTCCCTCACACATCGTCTCTAGAAAAAACAACTTCCCTCAGAAAATCATCTGATTCTTACCATCCTTCAACCACCCTTCCGGAGAATCGCCTAGGCTAACCCAATCATGAATCACTTCACTCTCTAAGTCTCCCCACTAAGACTCCTCTAACTACTATGATAGAGAGGACTGCATTTTCATAAGAAATAGACAACCTCTACCACCATCCACCCTTACATCCAGGTGTAGGGACTCCAACTTCTTCATTGCCTTCCAAGAATCCATAGATTCCTGAACTGCTTACCTCTGTAAATTCCAACTCAAGGCATAAGCCAAAATGTTCCCCTTACCTTCATTGTAAGATATCTCAAAGTTTTAGTCCTGAAGAAACTCCACCCACCTTCGTTGTTGCAAGTTCAGGTCTCACTGGGTAAAGATATGCTTCAAACTCTTGTGATCTGTGAAGACCACAAGGTGCTTCATGATTAGGTAATGTCACCATAACTTTAATGAGAACACTATTGCAGCATGCTTGATTTCATGGGTGGCATAGTTACACTCATGAGGATGTAAATTCCTAGACCCATAAGAGATCACTCTCCGCTACTACATCAGTACACACCCCATGCCAAGTCCAGAAGCGTTATAAAACACCTCATAAAACACCCCTTCCTTTGGAAATTTGTTGTCCCTTACCTCATTAAACCCATATTGTTTCCATAACCAAGTGATTCCATTTAAGAAAAATTCTTCACTACCAAGAAACTAACAATCATAGCCATAAGCGAAAGAAGGGAAAACATACAAAAATCAATTTCAGCATTTACACCCAGTTCTTTTATAAAGTCACAAAAACAAAAGGGATCTATGAGATCCATCTATGTACTAGAACCAAACCATGCCCCAGGATACGACCTCAGATCCATAAACCAACAACTGCATAACCGCAAGGGATCCCATCCCCATCCACGTCACCCAACAAGCATCAAGAAGAATAACCACACATGTCACCAAGATAGAGCAAGGGGGTATCCAGATTCAATCACACTATTCATTAAGTTCCATCTTTCCGTTTGGTTAACTGGGATGATCACGCAAGGATTTTTGTTCACTAGACATCCATTTAGTCAACTGCATTTACGTGATTAAACAATTTCCATGTTACAACCATTCAATCATCAAAGAATTAACCAGAAAATAGAGGTTCACTATTGTGCAAGAAAGGACCACCAACAGCCACGATATTCAGGGGACATAAGCCCATAAAATTCACAACATATAATCACTGATAAAAGAGTACAACATCATCATTAACACACTGCTTCATTATTTAAAATTTTTCATTATATTTGTTAAGTTTTGGTTTTTATCCATCCCTAGAGAAACATTATCATACCCACCTCGCATAATACATAGTAGAGAGAGGAAAATGAAGAACCCTTCATCGATGATCAACGATTGTCGTTTTTATCCTCACACCAATAATTGGGGTTGTTCCACTCGCATGGGAGGAACTCTGAGGACTCCAAGAGTGACCAGAAAAGCTCCAGCACAGGCGCACCACTTGCCTCGGAAAGGGGGACTCTAAACACACCAAGGAGAAGAAGAAAATAGCTAAGAAGAAGAAAGAAAGAATTAATGTGTGATAAAAAGGTGAGATCCTAGAGTTATGGGATGTGAATCTTGAACGAATTTTAATGTGGATTTTGGTTCCAACACATAGTTGGATGGTTATACATGATGGAATTAATTTTTATTTAATAATTATCATTGAATAGGTGGCTATAACAACTGTGTGTTAATGATTTCATTTAAAGAGAGAAAACCGGTCTGTTGAGGTCCTCCCCACTCATATGGGATTTAAAACATTGTTTATGGGGAAAAGAACAATTTTAAACATCTTTAAAAAATTTAAAAGACTCAAAAGTGGTGTTACAAGAAAACTGTGGAAATAAAACCCGAAATGTCCATGTGGCACTGATCGGTGTCACCGATGGGTGACACCACGGTGACATCCTTCCACGGATACACCGCCCATCAAATCCAAACTTACTAATGGGTCCTAGGAATCACAAACACCATAAATTGGAAGATTAATGGACCAGGAGGTGTCAGGCCATTACATAATACACCTCTCAAACTATTCTCATTCTCGAGAATTGAACTAAAACCGATGTAACGAGAGGGGTTTAAACAACCACCTCGGAAGATACCTCTCATGCAAAAAAAAACTCTAGATATATAGAAACACCTCTCTCTAAAAAAACACAAACATGTAAAGGTCATACCATCTAGTCAGATGATTCAGGGAGTCCCTTCCTCCATGTCATGATAGTATCTGATTTTTGAGGCGCTAACTCACCCTCATGGGTTTAATCAAATCCACATTAATACGTCTTGATTAGGGATTAGGTCCTTCCTTCCCCACATATCGGTAAATTTAATAAACATTCACAAGGTAAGGAAACAAAACATCTCATAAACCAACAAATACAACATTACATCATAGTAGGTCACAAAAAAAAACAAGAACATCAAGGATGGCTCAGAACATCAACTCAAAAAAGCTCTGGGTACATGGCGTGCATCTGCGCCTCTTTTTACCAGGTATTCTCCACGAGGCCACCATGCCTCCACAACAAACGAACCAAGGGAATGGTTCGTCCATGAAGCACATTCTCCTCACGATCCTCAATCCCCACTAGTCGCTACATGAATATCATGTCGTCCTCGATATCCAGCTTTTCCCTGTCGAGGACGTGGGAGTCATCTTGTAGATACCAACGAAGCTGAGACACATGGAAGATGTCATGCACCCTTAGTAGTGGTGGTGGTAGCGCTAGCCGAGAAGTTACATCGCCAACCCGTCACAACACCTTGAAGGGTCTGACAAACCTAGGAGAAACCTTACTCCCCTTATTGAACCTTCATTGCCCACGTTGAGGGTAAACCTTTAAGAACACATGGTCTTCAACCTATAACTCCAAGGGACTCCTCCTATAATCAGCATAAAAGTTCTTCCAGTCCTGAACAGCCTTCATCATCTCTCGTATAACCAGAACCGTCTCCATCATTCTATGCACCACCTCTGGGCTAGGAACACCTGCCTCCCATAAAAGCCTTCAAACAGTTCCATACGAATAGTAAAGTGAGAGGTAATTTTGTAGGGAAACTCCAAAAAGGGGAAATTTAGTTCCCATCATCCCCTAAAGTCCAAAATGCATTCCCGTATCATATTCTCCAATTTATAGATAGTTATTTATGTCTTCCCATCTGTTTGGAGGTGGAAGGAAGTGCAAATGCATAGCTGGGTGCCAAAAGCATGCTGAAACCCCCTCCAGAATCGGGAGGTAAACCGTTCATCCTTATCTGAGACTATGGTCCTCATAACTCCATAGAACTGCACCACCTTATCCACATATCTCTGTGTTATGAAATCCACTGCACTTGACTCCTTGATCCCTAGGAAGTGAGATGATTTTGTCAGCTAGTCTACCACTACCCAGATAGCATCACATCCTCCTTGAACCCTGGGTAGTCATGTGATGAAATCCATCGAGATGTCCTCCCACTTCCACTCTGGTACATCTAAAGGCGGAAACAAACCTCCTGGGATGTGTTGTTTAGCCTTTACCTACTGACAAACAAGATACCTTTCCACAAACTCTACCACTTCCCGTTTCAACCTAGGCCACTAAAATTATTCCCTCAGGCCACGATACAACTTGGAAACTCCTGGGTGAACCGCTATGAGTGAGTTATGGAACTCATGGAGAACTCCCCCGTGCATCATCTCAGGAGAAAAACTTCCCTCGGAAAAGCATCTGTTTCTAATGATCCTCCGACCACCCTTCCGGAGCATTGTCATGGTTAACCCAATCGTGGATAAGTCTCCCCACTGAGACTCCTCCAACTACAACAATATGGAGGACTGCACTGTCATATGGAATAGAAAACCACTACCACCATCCACCTTTGCATCCAGGTGTAGGGAATCCAACTCCTATATTGCCTTCCAAGTATCCACAGATTCCTGAATAGCTTCCCTCCATGACTTCCTACTCAAGGCATCAGCCACAATGTTCCCCTTACCTTAAGTGTAAGAGATCTCGAAGTTGTAGTCCTGAAGAAACTCCACCAACCTTCGTTGTCGCAAGTTTAGGTCCCGCTGGATAAAGATATGACCCAAACTCTTTTGATCTGTGAAGACCACAAAGTGCTCCCCGATTAGGTAATGCTGCCACAACTTCAATGCAAACACTAATGCTATATTCGCTAGGTCTGGGTGGCATAGTTATGCTCATGAGGAAATAACTTCCTATATCCATAAGATATCACTCTCCACTACTACATCAGCACACAACCCAAGACAAATCCAGAAGCATCACAAAACACATCATACAACACCCCTTCCTCTAGAAACCTCAGCACTAGAAAGCTATCTAACCTTTCCATTAGATAGTTGAAAGCTGCATCACATTGCTCACTCCACAAAAAGGACTGGTCCTTTCTAGTCAAAGCTGTCAAAGGAGAAGCAACTCGATTGAAGTCAGGTACGAATCTACGATAATATCCAACGAGACCCAGAAAACTATGAACCCATGTCACATTCTTGGGTGCTTCCCAAGAAACAACTACATCAACCTTTGACGGATCAACCGCTACCCTTTGCCGAGACACCACGTGTCCAAGGAAATGCACTTCTCATGTCAAGAACATGCACATAGAAAATTTCCCAAATATTTGGTGATATAAAAGGATCTCCAAGACCATCATGAGGTGCTTAGTATGTTCCTCCTCTGATCTTGAGTAGATTAGTATTTCACTGATGAACATAGTGACGAACTGGTCCACAAACTTGCGAAAAACAGAGTTCATGATCCCCATGAACATGGAAGGTGCATTCGTAACACCGAATGACATGACTACAAACTCAAAGTGCCCATACCTTCACCTAAAAGCATTCTTTGAAATATCATTGTATTTCACCCTTAACTGGTGATACCCAGAACAAATATCGATCTTTGAGAACCAAAATTCTCCCCTTAATTGGTCAAATAGATCATCTATCTTTGGGAGAGGGTAACAGTTCTTGATTATTACCTGGTTTAGTCTCTGGTAATCTATGCATATCCTGAGACCACCATATGCCTTCTTCACGAACAAGACCGGAGCACCCCATAGAGACATTCTTGATTGGACATAACCCTTGTTAATCATCTTTTCAATCTGAATCCGCAACTCCCGCAACTCATAAGGCGCCATCTGATAAAGATCCATCGAAATTAGATAGGCACAGGGCTGTAAGTCTATCCCGAACTCAACGTCACATCATGGGGGTATAGTTGAAACCTCTACGGAAAAAATTTCTGGGAGCTCTTTGACAACTCCCAGAACATCCATCATCTCAACATACACTCATTTAACTGAAAGTGCGGCCAACATAGAAAAATAGGCTCCACACATTGTCTCCCCACCAGAAAACTCCATTATCCAACAAAAGCCACACACTTTCCTTCCTTATCAGAGAACAGGACTCTTCTCTAGAAGCAGTTGATAACAACATGTACAGAAAATTGATATTCAAGGCCTAGGATGACATCATATGGATGAATTTGCAGCAGAAGGAGATCCCCACTAGACAGATGCAGCCCCAACATCAGTCTACATCCTCAACAAACATCAAATAGGCTGGTATGACCCCCAACTGGCGTACTCAGCACCGAGGGCATGGTGAGTCTCTCTATGTCTAGGCCCAATGCATGGGATAGACCGGGCGTAACAAAGGAGTGTGAATATCCTAAATCAAACAAGGCAGAAAAAAGTGTGATAAACAAGAAGATCATACCTCAGATGACTTCCAGCCCTGCTAGAACTACTACCTCTGTGGAATGGAACTTCCCACAGCTATCTCCTCTGCCTCTTGTCTATCAGCTACCTCCTCGACCGTGCCCTGGTCATGGTCCTTGAGGAGTAACTTGGGGTTGGCCTCCTCCTATAACACCTACTCCCAGAGGAGTGGGAGATCGATGTCCCTGATGCTGCTGCTGAAAGGGCCTTGCTGGAAACCGATGCTGCTGAGGTGGGTGCTGAACTTACCAGCCCCCACTATACTGAACTCAGTCCGGACACTAATTTTGAAGGTGCCCATGGCTGCCATAGATGAAGCACCTCATTCGTGGGCCTGCAAGGAATGGGTGAGGACTGGGATATCGGAATTAGAACTGTTGGGGACAGATCCCCACTAGCCAAAACCAAGACGGCCCTGACACTGTAGGATTGCTGGTGACGGCCTTCCCCCTTGACGATCCCAACCAGATCCCCTCTCGCGGCACACCACCTAGCGTGTGCATCCTCTCCACCACTTTAGCCTTCTTCTAGACCTCCATGTATGTTAGTAGGGTAAAGGGGGTAACACCATACTGAAGAGAAGGTAAAATTGCCTCCTCTAAACATCTCAACTGAGACTCCTCATCCATAAAAATGTCCGATGAAAAATGAAGGAGTTCATTGAACTTGATCCCCAACTCCCTCACTGACATGATCCCTTCCTGAAGGGAGAGTAGCTCCTGCCTCTTTTCCGCCTTCATCGTGGAAGAGAGGAATTATGCCTAGAATTCCTTCTCGATGTTAGTCCACAAAACTCTAGCATCCCTCTTCTCCCCAAGATTGAGATTCCACCACTAACGTGCCACTCCCCACATCTGGTTTACATCCATAGGAACCCAGTACTTTGACGGATCGTAGATCAAGTTGAAAGCTATCACTAGCTCCTTGATCCAGATCTTTATCTCTATGTCTGATACACTGACCTCGTACTTTCCAAGGGTCTTATACTGAAAGGTATGAAGCATCCTCTACTACTGGTTGTCCTCCTCCTCTTAATCAGCCCTCTTCTATTCAGCTAAATCATCCTCCTAGGCCTCGATCGGCCGCACTACCCATGGTCATCGATCGAGTACCATAGTTGCAAGGTAAACAAGGAATGCTTAAGCTTGAGTAGTGTATAAAATTTCTTTTAAATTTTTCATAGACTTTTAATTTATTTTAAATTTCCTAGAACACCGAGAAAACACAAGAACACAAGTCATTATGATGAAAGTTCTATTCCTAGGGTCTCGACCCTGCAATCAATGTAGCCTCATTTGGTCGTTCGGTAAGTCCTGATTCCTTGCATTGGAACACAGGGGGCCCTAAAATCCCATGTACTAGCTTTTATTCCCTAACCTATTTCATGCACCAATATTGACTAACAATATTTCCCTACCATCCCATGAAATCCTCATTGTTCCTAACCCCGACCTCCATCCTATCTCTCAACCACTCCTCTGATACCATTCTGTCACGACCCGCCTTCACCAATATGAGGGAAGGGAAAACAGATTGCCATACCCTCCCTTCCCAAAGTAGATGGAGAGATAATGACCCCTAAGACCCACCCTCAATAGGTCCCAGAGTGGCGACTAGCACCAAGGGTATAGAATAACACGTAATATGGAATGAATTTCCCCTTTTTAATAGGGTTGGGAGATAAGTTAGTAAATACCAAAAACACCAATACTGGAGGTAAAATTAAAGCCGAAATTAACCATTCGCATATAAATGTTCCAAAATTAAATGCTATAGAAGAACACAAAAATCATGAAGGAAAGTACGGAAGAAAAGAAGAAGAAAACAACAAAAGAAATTATCCTGATGTCCAAACTAGTATAGTCATGTATGATCCCTGAAGTCCTCCTAGAAAATTGAAAGCAGTTTATATACGTAGAGTGACTGCACAGGTATACTAAGTAGGGAAAACCAAAATCTCTTATGCATATGTGGGGATGCATTCTAATTCTCCAAGAGAAAATGAGATAATCAGATCACCTAGCAAGGAAACTATCTGCGCAAACATCACTGAGGCACACTCCCCAAATAACACAAGTCAAGTAATGTAATAGTAATAACACATCGACGTTTGGGTACCCTACACCACATTCCCACTAGTTATTGAAGAAATACTATGCGTCAAACCTCTCCCACCATTCTCACTACAGTCCCACTGTCATCCCCCACCCACACACACCTAGGCTACCACATCCACACATATCGCCTACAAACACCTGTTCCACAACAATGACATGTAACCACGCCCGTAGACACCTAGTACAGAACAACTACCACCACACTTGAAGACTACTGGGCCGAAACAACTACCACCACGCCCGAAGACACTTGGACCTCATCCCAAAGACACTTGAGAAACAACCTGCCTGCACACACCTGGGCCAACCACCACAACGTACCCTTTCTAAAGAATCGTGGGCTATAATGGACCTCATTCCATCACAGCCTACCTAAAGAGTCTTTGGATACTCCAGAAAGTGAGAAAAAAGGAGCTAACAACCAGCCACTCATTGGATTGTGGGGAAGAACACCCTCCCCCATGAAATAGGGGTGTTCGGCACGAAGTTCTCAACTTGGGTGGGGTGCGAATAAGAAACATAAGAACTAAATTATACATATAGGTAAACAAGAACTCATCCCAACCTAGGGGTTCCAAAACCATCCCAACCACAAACACCCTCATTACTAATCATTCATAAGAAGAACCACACCCACAACCATGTCACAACTCATTCCCGGAACCAATTCCCCTTTGAACACATTTTGTTTTCATAATAAAGTGATTTAATTTAGAAAAATCATCACAACTAGGAAACTAACAGGCATAGCCACAATCCAAGGAAGGGAAAATAGACAACCAACAATTTAAGCATTCACACTTGGTAATCTTGTAATGTCACAACAACAAAATGGATCTGTGAGACACCTAAATATACTAGAACAAAACCAAGCACCAAGATATGGCCTCAGATCCACAAACCAACAACTGCACAACCACAGGGGATCCCATCCCCATCCACGTCACCCCACAATCATCAAGAAGAACAACCACACATGTAACCAAGATAGAGAAAGTGGGTTTAAAGATTCAAGCTCACCATTCATTAAGTACAATCTTTCTATTTGGTTAATAAGGGTGATCACAGAAGGATTGGTGTTCACTATAAATCCATTTAATCATCCATTTTTACGTTATTAACCAATTTTCATGTTACATCCATTCAATCATCACAGAATTAACCAAAAAATAGAGTTTCATTAGTGTGTAATAAAGGACCACCAATGACCATGATTTTCTGTGGAAATAAGCCCATACAATTCAAAACATACAAGCATTGATAAAATAGTATGCCAGCATCATTAACACACCCCTTAATTCTTTAAATTTATTTTTATTATCTTCATTGTGGTTTGTTTTTTATACATCCCCACAAAAACATTACAATACCAACCCAATGTAATACACGGTAAAGGGAGAAGAAGGAACAACCCTACTTGGATGATCAACGATCGATGTTTTTATCCCTGAAACAATAACTGGGGACACGTGACTCATAGGTGAGGAACTCCGAGAACTCCAAGAGTGACCATAAATGATCCATCACAGGCACACCACTTTCCTCGAAAAGGGGGACTCCAAACGTACCGAGGAGAAGAAAGAAACCAGCCAAGAAGAAGAAAGAAGGAATTCCCATACGATAAAAAAAGGCGAGATCTTGGAGTTATGGGATATGAATCATGAATGTATTTAAAGGCGGATCATAGTTCCACCACACTTTTGGATGGTTATACATGTTGTAATTAATTGTTATTTAATAATTCTCATTGCAGAGGTGGATATAATATCTATTTGATAAATTATTTCATTTAAAGAGTGAAAAACGGTTTGTTGAGGGTCTCCCAACTCTTAGGGGAATTAAAAAATTGTTTGTGGGGATAAAAATTGCTTAAAACAACTTTAAAATATTTAAAAGACTCAAAAGTTTCCTTAAGAGAATACTGGGGAAAGAAAACTCGAAAATTCCATGTGGCACCCATCGGTGACTCACCGATCGGTGGCATAGAGATCGGTGACACACTTATCAGTGACATCGATGGGTGACACAGTGGTGAAATCCTGCCACAGATATGCCACCCTTTGGATCCGAACATTTTGATGGGTCGTGGGCATCGCAAACACTAGAAATTGGTAGAGTAATGGACTTGGAGGTTCCATGCCAATACATCATCAATTCGTGATTTTGGTGGGTATTACTATTATCTTTAGGGTTCTATAGTAGTGATATCATGGGTGGATGTTGGATATTGGGATCAAGTAACTAGATGCATTTTAGTGGAATTGTGTATTAGACTATTTTATATGTGATTTGATGTTTTTACATTTTGATCCTCTTGAGGTGTGCTATTGATCGGTGATTCCTACATCAGGGAACACCATTATCCAGTATTATCTATTGGTAGAGGAGTTTTATGATTGGAGAATCATGAGCCTCAAATATTAATCAATTATTAATACTTTTATGTTTTAAAATCGATGGGTGCGGTTGTGAACAACCATGATCTTTATGTATCGAGGTTTCATGTTTGGAACCCCAGTCTGAACTACCGTATCATTTTCATGATTCAACGGATGAACCATGACTCATGAAATGTTTCAAAGGGTGAACCACAGTTTTTGGAATGATTCAGGTTGTGAATCATGTGATGAAATGTGTTTAATTATAGTTTTTTAGTGTACAATGAATTTGGTGGACCAAAATGAAGAAATGGATATGAGAGATGGTAGCTCCTCTCATTAGATATTTTGATTTCATGGAGGTATTATAGAGTTGAATTATTAGTGGGATTATAAAGGATAGTGTGTAGGTGGATTTTATTGATCAAGTCCCATGTGAAATACTAATTAGATATAAAAAATATTTATTGGATAATGTTCTTATATGGTGACATACATAGTCTTAGTGGTTGGAGGCGATATATTGGTATCAGGCTAAGTGTTGGAGTTTATGTCTTCAGAGGGTGAGTCAAATTGAAAATACATCCATGCTCAGGGAGGAATATGATGGTCAGATGGGTCAGTGGGGATTTAGCATTAGATTTGACCAAAGGGTTTGGATTGGTTTTTATTCCGGTTGTTTAGTGTTATCATTATTCTTGTCGTTGTAAAAGTATCAATATGGGGTGGTACAGTGGTATAGTAGCACATCATCCAGTTTGGCAGAGAAACTTCAGTGATGTTGGAAAGTGGAGTAACAACTATTTCATTGGAATATAATTTCCTATGACGAGTTATAAACAACATCAAAAAAATATTTTGGACATGGATAATGTTGTTTGAATATAAAAATTTATTCTTAGAGAAGACTCTATCTATCCATGATTACTATTTGTAGTTTCAAAAAAAACATGTTGGGATTTATAGAACAAATATAGAGTGTTTGTTCTAGAATGGAGGTGGAGGTAGCTCTGGATTCATGTTCAAAATACAACCAAAACATGTGAATGAATAGAATCATTATGGTGGGGTTTTTGTGATGGACCATATCATTACAGTTCTGAAATTCTTGATGGAATTAAGAATTATATATTCTTTAGTAGTTCATTTTGAGAATGGTGACATAAAATTAGAATCTGAGAGTTTGGAAATCCTTAAATTGTGTTTATATATGTAGTGTAAGGTGAGAATGATGTCTTGGGCATTTAATAAGTTTTTAGGGACAATATGGGTGGTCATGATACTAGAGAGATGTAGGTGTACATCATTCATGATATGAATGGTTCATTCATGCAATTACCAAAAATCATGGGTTGATTATAGGTTATGGAAGGGGTGTCCTAGTGAAGGGGATACTACTACAAAATATCATAGAATAAACTATTATTCAAACAATAAACCATGAAATCTTGTTTTTTTTAAATGGGTGAGGGGTTTATAAAATTGAAACCTCATTGGGTTTCTTCTCATTGATAGTGCATGTACATGGGGTATCTAAACACCACTTCTCCTAATTAATTACCTTTAATATGGTTCGATTCATGGTGGTTCATTATGATGAATCAAGGTATAATCTTCTCCTCATCCTCCCCCTCCATGATTCTCTTCTCTATTATCTATTGATTTTGAATCATATTGTTTGTGTTTTAGATTAAATAGTTTATCATAGAATAGATAAATCATTTCACAACATGGGTATTTCCAATGTAGCATTTATTTGACATTTAGGGAGGTTGTATGGAATACAATGACTATCGTTTTCTATGAGTTAGTTGTTCCATTTCTTAACTTAGGTCTTTGTCCAGATTTGGGTAATTTTTTATCAATTTGATTTTATAATTTGTGTTTTCTTATTTCCTCAGTTTTACGGTGCATTTATAGTGCATCACATACAGTTTCACATAATTTTGGATTTCTTATCTTTCCCATTGATTTTGGTTCCAATTATTCAATTTGGGAAATTTGATTAACTATTTATTTATTTAATTTAATGATTTTTATGGTTGAGATAGGTGATCATGGAATTTATGGATGTTGTAATAGGACTGGGATGGATTTATGGACTACTGGTTATGGTTTGGGACCTTGAAATTATTTGATATTCATAGTCATTTGGTTATTTTATATTATTGTTCCTTTATTAGTATATATGTTTTCATGCTGTATAATTTTTATGAATTTTATAAGGTTAGGATGAACTCATGTTGATGTAATAGTCAACATAGATGTATATATTACTAAATAATCTGATGGTGGAATCCCTGTTCAATGAGTGATAATTACCCCCTTTATGGATTTTATTGGTGACATACATTCTATTTCAAAATGAAAATGGGTTCTTTTAAATATGTAAATTTAAAAAGAGATTTTTTTTGAGATGTAAATTTCTAAGGGATATTTTGATTTGTGAAATATGTTTTGAAATGTCATTTCAAAATGGGCTATGAGGGTTTTCCGGAAGTTTTATGTGTTTTTTTCCACTGGTGATATGTTATTAAGGAGATATGAGATTAATTTTTTAAATTTTCCATAAAGGGTATTTGACATGGTTTCCAAAGTGTATCCTGAGTATTGTGGTGTGAGTTTGTTTTAGTCTATTTGACTATGTGTGGGAAATTCTAGATTTTATAGTGTATTGTGTGCCTTTTATATGATACATATATTGGATTCCTTTTGTGACACTTGATTGATGATCATGGGAAGTGTTTGTGTATCCAATGGAGTTCTTGTATTCATGATTATTCATGTTCAGAAGGTAGCCATGTGTGAACGTTTCTTATGATATCATGTAACAATTGTATTGATGTACATGAAAGACCCTAAGAAGGGTTTACATGGGTCTTTAATGTGTTCACAATGTGGTACTAGAACTCAAGTGATAAGTTCCATGATGGGGATTTTTTGATAGGGATTCAATATTCATTCCATATTATTTGGTGCCTCTATGTGTAAGACGTATAATCCTTAGTGTTTGTGGGTATGAGCTACTATTCGTGATTTGAAATATTTATTGTTTTGTGTATTTGATATTATTTTTGATGTGGCCTACCTATAGTGAATGGGTATGGGTTACTGTGATGGAATTTAATCTCCTCAATGTTTTCAAGTATGGTTTGGTGTGCTTTTTAGACCAACCCATGTGAGGCTTGTAAGGGTTGGTGTCCTCAAAACCTACTGTTTTGAACTTTGATTACATGAATGTTCACTTATTATATATTGTTCATTGTTCAACAAGACTATAATATAATAATGTTCTGGAATATTTGTTGCATTAATATGGTCATAGAAGATCCCCACTATGATGAGAACCTTGAAATGCTATAACAATATTCTTAAATAATGTTCTGCGTTTGGATGACATACTATGATAGGACACATAGTATACAGACCGTCATGTGCGAGTACTCGTAAGAAGACGAGACTCTCTCTCATGGAGTTCGTACTTGGTAATCTCCAAGATCGGAGATTATGAGAACAGACCCACCAATAGTAATTCCGCATGTCTTGGTGTCATCAGATATTTCTATCTATGAGCGTGTGTAATGGTCCATAGACTGGAAGATTATCATTAACTCATGTCATGACTCGTGCACTTAGATTTACTGATGAAAACTGTCACGAAGACAGTTGGGGGGAAGTAGGGTATTTTAGGTGTGTCTCGAGTGACATTTTGTTAATGGATAAGTCGAGGAAGGATTTTTCCCTTCTATTTATGGAAGTTGATATCTCGGCTCTTTGATTGAAATAGAACTGTCGCATTAAATTCCTTGGCCATGGTGTGAACGATGAGTTTATTTCAGGTAGTCAAAGAACGACGGATCAAGCATATAGGTTTAAGACACTACCATGAAACCTGCTTGATGAGATATTGAGACAAAGGGATTAAATTACACAGTAAGTGTTCGTATGAGGTGATACGTCAATGAGGCGTCAAGTTATTTTTCTTGGGTGCCTTGACCCGTTGCTAGATAGTAATCTTGGAATTTAGGCAGGCCCGCCTAATTCCAACAAGAAAGAGGCCAAGAGGGTCACACACTAAGTGTATCCAAGTATCTAAAGTTGAATAAAGATTATTCCCGTACATGGTTTAATAATTATTCAAGGAAGCCTAAGTTGTTTTAAATTATGGAGGAAAAATAAAATTAAACAAGTACACGCCATGTATTATTAATTGTACACGCCATGTAGTTTTATTTTGGAAAGGAAATGAATAAATGAAAACAAGATATACACGCCATGTACATTTTATGTACACGCCGTGTACATTTAATGTACACGCCGTGTAGTTTTCATGGAAAAATAAGTACACACCGTGTATTTATTATTACATGCCGTGTAGTTTTTCCAGTTGGGATTTTGAGGATATAATATCATTTTATTAAATGATATTTATTATAATCAGCATGACCGCATGTCACGGAATTAATTATTCGACATGGGGGTTTTCAATAAGAGTTAATGAAATAAATGAAATGCGTAACGCGTATATTTATTTTCATAACTCTACAACCTCAAACTTGATTATAAATATCCTCACAACCCCAACTCTTTTCGTACACAAGAGAATTTTTCTGCACAATATCTCTGGAGAATTCTTTTAAGGCCGAAAGCACCTCTTCCTCCAAGAACACTCTCAAGACCGAGAGAGATCCTATTCCATCGGATCAAGACAATCTAAAGCGGACAACGCAAGCAAGGGATTCTCCACGCTAGCACCCATAGAATCCTTTGGCGACATCTAGAGATACGAGGTACACGTGGGGATCACCACTAGAGGGAGTCTACACTTGGCTTCTGTGACGCAATGATGGATCACATCGACAACGTGATCAAGAACATCAATGTAGAAAGAACACCCAAAAGGTATTTCATTATAAATAATTAATTAATTATAATCAACCTTTAATGATCCTTATTTGTGGTTCTGGGACAAACTATCTTCTTTGTCTTTTTCTGTGATTCGATCCGTGGAGACTGGCATTTACCGTCGTATTGATCCCGGATTGATCATTGCTAATGAAAAAAATCTAAGTGGGCACATCCACCCACACGCTTTCGCTGCGCCTGAATCATTCAAATGGTATCAGAGTGAGGTTGCATCGTTGAATATAGTTATTTAATTTTTGTTGATAATTTACGCATTTAAATTCGATTCAATTCAAAATATACCGTTCTATTAATTTGAACAAACGAGATCTATTCTTCCTCCTTTGTTTCTCGATTCATATCACAGAAACGACCTTTTAATTTTAATTTTGATCAAAATAAAAACAAGGAACTCATCTGGAGGAGCCAGTCTTTCAATCTGTACAACATGGGATTACACGGCGTGTACATAAAACTACACACCGTGTACTTATGTTCAATGAACCGGCACTGGTAAGCTAAACCACGCCGTGTGAATTGATTATGCCTATGTTTTAATCACATAGTGTTGACCAGAATTGAACAACGCGTGGAAACCGGAATACATGGCGTGTATGTTGGATCAACACGCCGTGTAGTCCGTTCCAACCCAGGTGAAATCGTGTACAAAGATAAGCCGCATACCGCGTACACGGGATCGCCAGGCCGGTTACCGCATAACAAGGATGTACACACCATGTATGATTCATCTACGCACTGTGTACTCCAGAAAATTCCAAAGTAGAGAAAACACTCCAAAGCCCCAGCGTGTACTTTGGATAAAGGGTGAAAAGAAAAATACACACCGTATAATTATAAACTACATGCCGTGTACTTTCCAGAAATGGAATTTCACCTGGTTTCCTATAATGTACAAAGACCCATACAAGGAATATGGATGAGAAGAATCTCATGGAAATTCAGAAAGGAATTTAAGATAAAGAATTGATTAATTATAAGATCCTAATTAATTGAATTAGAGCGCGTCTTATCTTAAATAAAAGAACGATTAAAAGAATTTGAATTCTAAATATGCGTAAATGTCGTTGCATACTATAGATGATCATGAGCTAGACCAAAGACCCTTTGTATGTGTACGGTTTCATTTAAATTTATTTAATTTAAATTTGTTGGCCTGTGAGCCTTCTTCCAATAAAATGTAGGGCATGCGTGCCCATGGTTTCTTTAATGTAAACCCATGTAATGGAGGATCTCCCAAGATAGAGGAGACGGTTCAAATCCCGAAGCTGAGGTGAAACTGACGCAAGAAGATACAAAGGTGGACAGGTGGGAGATGCAATACACGAACCAATAGGTTCAAGGTGTTTTCCCTAGGCCAGGGTTAGCTTATCAAAACCACTAAATAAGCTAACCAATAGAATCTCATGATCATGCCATATTATTTTATTTCTGTCTAATTACATGGTTTATTTATTATGTATGTGTTGTCACGATCACATAATTAATAAAATAAACAAGCATGTAAAGATGGAATAAAATAAAAACCAGACTATGCGTAAACATTATCAGAACATGGTTAATCACTTAAGCAAGCATCACTTAATATTAACAAGCATGTGATGATGAGAAACTACACATAAAGGAATAAAATCCCTTGATACCATATTATGTCAGACCAAGCCTTCTGTTACCTGATTAAGGGAAAGACTCAATAAAACTATGTGTTTGACCAACCCTTGTTGGGACACATACTTTTATAAAGGAAGCCCTTATGAAAGGTTTCGGGTTGACTTAACCATATTACATCAAGAGAAGTATCCCTTTCTAGACTTGGTGTAATATTGGATGCAAGATTTGAGGAAATCCAAGTCAGGATTTCAGGATTGGGGAGTCCACTCAACAGATCAAGGAACTGTAAGCTCACAGTTGGCAAAGACCTTCCTACCTAAATACCTTCAAATAGCTTGACCAACCCTTATTGGGGTTATGCGAAGGGAAATATGGATCCTTTCCAATAGAATTTCAAAGCAACTGGACCTTCCGAGTTTAATGGTGAGGGCCATTGGGACTTGATAAAATAGTGGGAGAATTAATTAATTCATTCATTATTTCACATAAATTGTAATCAAGAATATACTAATAAATCTGCTTTTTTAAATTGTAGAATCAAAATGACAAACTCATCAACCACATTTTCTCTGTGATCAATACTGGATAATGTCAATATCCTCACCGGTAGTAACTTTCAGGAATGGTTTAGGTTCCTTCCGGTTATCCTACGCCATGAATGAAAGTTTTACGTGCTGGAGTCCTCACTTCCTGATTCTCCTGCCCCAGGGGCGAGTGAAGAAGATTTCCTAGTCAATGATCAACATTTGAACGATGCTCTCGACGTTCAATGTTTGATGCTATCATCGATGTCTAATTATCTTATGAAGTCTCATGAAGACATGGATGCCTATAGCATGCTCGAGCACCTCCGTGGACTATACTAGGAGATAGCAAGACATGAAAGGTTTGAGATCTCCAAGGCTCTATTTTAGAGCAATCTTAGAGAGGGTGCCCCAACCGGGCCTCATGTAGTCAAGCTCATTGGCTAGATTCATCGCATGGAGGTTCTAGGGTTTAAACTCCCCGAAGAACAGGGTACCGACATCATTCTTGCATCACTCCCCTAGATCTTCTCAAACTTTGTTGTGAACTTCAATATGAACAACATTGAGAAGTCTCCGTCTGATCTTCTCATCCACATTCTCCAAGTGGACACTGACATGAAGCATGAAATGCCTTCTCTCCTCATGTTGAATAAAAGGAAAGGGAAGGAGAAGAGATTTAATCCCAATGCTTCTTCATGGCCTTCCAAGAAAAGGAAGATCATAGGGGAGGCAAAGGAACAGGATGCTGTTTGTTTTTCATGTGGCAAGAAGGGCCACTAGAAGAAAAACTGCACCTATCCAAGGAAGAAAGGGGAAGCTTAAGGTGCGTTTGTTATCGAATGAAATCTATCTGTTTCTACTAATGGGGTATTAGATTCTACTTGTGGTTCTCACATCTGTATCCAAATATAGGAACCAAGTAGATTCAGGAAGATTGATCGAGGGGAGGTAGATCTACAAGCAGCCAACGGAGCCAGACTTCCTGCTATAGCTGTCGGGGACTACCGCCTCACATTGCCTACAAGGATGGTCTTGGTTTTGAAAGGATGTTATTATGTACCCTCTATAACCAAAAACATTATTTTAGTATCCAGATTAGATACTGATGGATTCATCTTCATGTTTTGAAGTGGATGTTGCTATTTTTATAAAGATAGCATTTGTTTTGGTAGGGCACATTTATATAACGGCCATTATGTGATAGACTACACAAACCAATTAATGGAAATCAATAACAAAGTTAATTCACATGACTCATAGCACACCCAAATTTGGCATCACCGGCTAGGTCATGTTAATGAGAAACGTTTGAGAAAATTACATCAAGATGGGGATTTAGATTCATTCGAACTAAAACCACTTGGTGTGTGTCATGCGTGTCTACGAGGCAAAATCACCAAAGCTCCATTTAGTGAGAAAGGTGAAAGAGCTAAAGAACTTATAGAATTAGTCCACAAAGATGTGTGTGGACCATTTTCAGTTGAATCAAGGGTTGGGTTCTCGTACTTCATAACTTTTACTGATGATTTTAGTAGATATGGATATATCTATTTAATGAGGTATAAGTCAGATTCTTTTGATCGGTTCAAAGAATAGAAGAATGAAGTTGAGAACCAGCTTGGTGAGAATATTAAGAAACTCCGCTCAGACATAGGAGGAGAATATCTTAATCATGACTTCATTGATTTCTTATGGGATTTTGGTATTCTATCTCAACTCACTCCTCCTTACACACTGCAGTGGAATGGTGTAAGTGAAAGGAGGAACCACACCCTGTTGGACATGGTGAGATCAATGATGTGTCATGTGAGTCTTCCATTATCCTTTTGGGGATATGAATTACAAACAGCAGCGCACATACTAAACAAAGTACCAACTAAATCGATAAATGGTATTCCATATGAGATATGGAGTGGACACAAAGACATGTTATCAAATTTACATGTGTGGGGTAGCGAAGCATTTTTTAAGGCCTCTTCAGGTAACAAACTCGCACCTCGAGGCACAAAGTGTATCTTTATAGGATATCCCAAGGAAACGAGGGGATATTACCTATAAAAACCCTCAGACAAAAAGGTTACACTGGCAAGAGACGCCATATTCCTTGAGAGGGAGCACATCTCAAAAAGAGATAGTGGGAGCGAGATAGACTTCAATGATGTTGAGGCTCAAGATACACATGAGTTGGTACAAAAACAGATTCCAAAAAGCCCTGTGGAAGAACAATCTATTCCAGAGACACAAGAACTGCATAGGAGCACGCGAGAGGTGATAGAACCAGAACGATATGGTTTTCTTGTCACCGAGGATGGTGACTCATTATTGGTTGACAATAATGATCATTTTACCTACAAGGAAGCAGTTGAAGGCACAAAAGTTTCCAAGTGGCAAGAATCCATGAATTCTGAAATGGATTCCATGTACCAAAACCAAGTCTGTATTTTGGTAGATCCTCCAGTTGATGTAAATCCAATTGGTAATAAATGGGTATTCAAGAAGAAACTAGACATAGAAGGGAAAGTCAGCACCTACAAGGCATGACTGGTTGCAAAAGGTTTTAGACATCGTCAAGGAATTGACTATGATGAAACCTTTTCACTAGTTGCGATGCTGAAATCTATCAAAATCCTATTGGCCATTGATGCTTACCATGACTATGAAATTTTTAAAATGGATGTCAAAACATCTTTCCTTAACGGGAACCTCCAGGAAGATGTCTACATGACACAACCTGAAGGGTTTGTGACTCTAAAGGATGCCAACAAGGTATGAAAGTTGCAGAAATCCATTTATGGATTAAAGCAAGCATCAAGATCATGGAACATTCGTTTTGATGAAGCTGTAAAGGAATTTGGCTTTGTTAAGAATGAATGTGAGCCTTGTGTCTACAAGAGGTTTAGTGGGAGTGTAGTCGTTTTCCTAAAAGTATATATTGATGACTAATTACTAATTGGAAACGACAGTCAGTTAAGGAATGGTTGCATAAATGATTCTCCATGAAAGACTTGGGCGAGGCAACATATATTCTTCGGATAAAGATCCATCGTGATAGATCCAAGTGAATGCTGGGCCTGAGTCAAAGTACATACATTGACAAGATACTGAAGAGATTCAGTATGGAACAATCCAAAGGGGATTTTTTCCAGTGTCACATGGCATTCATCTTTCCAAGAAAATGGGTCCCCAAACACATGAGGAAAGAAAGAGAATGGAAATGAACCCTTACGCATCCTTGATTGGGTTAGTCATGTATGTTATGCTATGTACGAGGCTAGAAGTTTCTTACCCATTAAGTGCGGTAGGCAGATATCAAGCTGATCCAGGAGACCGCCATTGGATGGCAGTCAAGACTATCCTTAAGTATCTGAGGGGTACTAAGGATATGTTCTTGGTTTATGGATGAGATGATGAACTATTCGTCAGAGGACATATAGATACTAGGTTCCATACTGATCAAGATGACATAAAGTCACAGAATGGATACATCTTCAGTTTGAATGGAGGTGCAGTGAGCTGGAAAAGCACCAAACAAAGTGTGGTGGCAGATTCTACAGTGGAGTCCGTGTATATCACAGCTTCTGAGGTAGCTAAATAAGTAGTATCGATTCGAATCTTCATCCAAGATCTGGATGTTGTACCGAGCATTAAAGGTCCTATCACACTCTATTGTGATAATACTGCAGTGGTGGCACTAGAAAAAGAGCCAAGGTCACATCAGTGGACAAAGAACATACTTCGGAAGTATCATCTCTTGAGGGATTTTTCTCAGAGAGGTGAAGTTGCAGTGAGGAGTATTTCCATGGAAGACAACATGGAAGACCCATTGACTAATGCCTTCACTCAGCAGAAACATGATAATCATGTGAGTTCTAGCGGACTAAAAATCGTAGGCAGTTGGCTCTAGTCCAAGTGGCAGTTTGTAAGGGTTGGTGTCCTCAGAACAAACTATTTTGTACTTTGATTACATGAATGTTCACTTATTATATATTGTTCATTGTTCTGCATGACAATAATATAATAATATCCTGGAATATTTGTTGCATTAATAAGGTCATACCAGATCCCCGATATGATGAGAACTTTGAAATGCTATAACAATATTCTTAAATAAAGTTTTGTGGTTGGATAAAATAATATGATGGGACACATAGTATACAGACCATCATGTGTGAGTACTCGTAAGAAGACGAGACTCTCTCTCATGGAGTTTGCACTTGGTAATATCCAAGATGGGAGATTATGAGAACAGACCCGCCAGTAGTAATTCCGCATGTCTTGGTGTCATCGTATATTGCTATCTACGAGCATGTGTAATGGTCCTTAGACTGGAAGATTATCTTTAACTGATATCATGACTCGCACACTTAGATTTACTGATGAAAACTGTCACGCAGATAGTTGGTGGGAAGTAGGGTATGATGGGTGCGTCAAGAGTGACATTTTGTTAATGGATATGTCGAGGAAGGATATGTCCCTTCCATTTATGGAAGTTGATATCTAGGCCGTTTTATTGAAATAGAACTGTCGCATTAAATTCCATGGCCATGGTGATAACGACGAGTTTATTTCAGGTAGTCAAAGAATGACGGATCAAGCATATAGGTTTATGACACTGCCATGAATCCTGCTTGATGAGATATTGAGACAAAGGAATTAAATTACACAGTAAGAGTTTGTATGAGGTGATACGTCAATGCGGCGTCAACTTCTTTCTCTTAGGTGCCTTGACCCGTTCCTAGACAGTAATCTTGGACTTTTGGAAAGGCCGACTAATGCTAACAAGAAAGAGGCCTAGAGGGTCACACACTATGTGTATCCAAGTATCTCAATTTGAATAAATATTATTCATGTACATTGTTTAATAATTATTCAAGGAAGCCTAAGTTGTTTTAAATGACGGACGAAAAATAAAATAAAACAAGTACACTCCGTGTATTATTAAATGTACACGCAGTGTAGTGTTATTTTGGAAAGGAAATGAATAAATGAAAACAAGATATACATGTCGTGTACAATTAATGTACACGCCGTGTAGTTTTCAATGAAAAAAAATTACACGCCGTGTATTTATTATTACACGCCGTGTAGTTTTTCCGTTCGGGAATTTGAGAATATAATATCGTTTTATTAAATGATATTTATTATAATCAGTGTGAGCGCATGTCAAGGAATTAATTATTCGACCTGGAGGTTTTCAATAAGAGTTAATGAAATAAATGAAATGCATAACGCGTATATTTATTGTCATAACTCTACAAACTCAAACTCGATTATAAATATCCTCAGAACCCCAAATCTTTTCCTACACAAGAGAATTGTTGTGCACATCATCTCTGGAGAATTATTTCAAGGCCGAAAGAACCTCTTCCTCCAAGAATGATCTCAAGACCGAGAGAGATCCTCTTCCATCGGATCAAGACAATCTAATGCGGACAACACAAGCAAAGGATTCTCCATGCTAGCACCCGGAGAATCATTTGGCGACGTCCAGAGATACGAGGTGCACATGTGGATCACCGGTAGAGGGATTCTACACATGACTTCTGTGACACAACGACGGATCACATCGACAACGTGATCAAGAACATCAATGAAGAAATAACACCCAAAAGGTATTTCTTTATAATTAATTAAATTAATTATAATAAACCTTTAATGATCCTTGTTTGTGGTTCAGGGACAAACCATCTTCTTTGTCTTTTTCTGTGATTTGATCCATGGAGACTGGCGTTTTTCATTGTCTTGATCCCGGATTGAACATTTCTAACGACAAAAAGCCAAGTGGCCACATCCACCCATGCGCTTCCGCTGTGCCCAGAACCTTCAAGGCTTGGGTCATGGATCACCATAAGGGATGTGACATGGATTGAATTTATGGATAATATAGAATAATTTACTAATTATATTCTATATAATGTGTGGTATAGTGAAATCCTAGTTTTAAACATATGTTATTTTAGGATGTCTATTATACAGACTGGTAAAGAAATTTTTTTAGTAGATTTTTCATGATACCCTAGAATCATTTTAGAGGGCATAGTCTCCTGATGAATTTGTTAGGCCATTACCACTAATTATTATCCTTTGGAATATGGGGTGACACACCAGAGGGCATGTATAATACATACTCAAGATCCATTTAGGAACCCCTTTCTAGCCTGTTAAATCACAAAGAGAATATAAATTTATGGTAATGATTAATCACTAAAAACACAATGATATTGTAATGTGATATGCAAGTGGTGATTAAGTTCTCACCCTAGGTATCAGTCCCACTGACCCAATTTCATTATAGGGTAAATACATCAATGATGCACCATATAGAACACATGTATGAATTTTGGAATTTTTTTAGATTTAATTGGGATCTTATATAATTACCCATATCTCATTGGTTTCTCCAAAATTTTACTCTTCAAACTAATTTACAAAGGCTTGAAAACTGATTATCTTAACCAACACACGTTTTAAATCACCAATGAATACTTGATAATTTCATAAAGGGATCACCAAATATTATTAGGACAAGTTCATCCCACTCATGGATCCTTCTTTAATAATCTCACCTCCTACCATGGATTTTTTGTCATCATTGTCCACGTTCTCAACATAAAAGTTTCAAGGAAACTACAATGATCTTGGTAGCTTAATTTTGACTAAACTAATTATAATAACCTTCCCCTTTGTTACACATTAATTCTTGATTTATTATATAATATTAAAAATAATACAACCCGAATTATCGAGATTGTTAATTTTTTGGGAATTAGGTACATTACATAACCACTTAAAATAGGAAATACATCATCATTATTGTGATCTTCTTTAACATGCTCTTACTTAAAACTGCATGGGATAACCTGGGGACATACATAAGAAAGGGGCGAGATATAAAGCATGTTAAGGGGATAAAAATAGAATAAGATGAAGGACGTAATATATTTAATAAAATATTACTATCAATGGGGCATACAATGAGTGAGAATTATAAACATGAATAAAAAGGTATGATATAGCAAGATATCATAAATGAGTCATCAGAAATGATTCCAGAACTTAAAACATTGCTTCATAAACATAGGTCAAGGATAAATGCTAAGAAATCATGATGGAAAAATTCCCTTGATGGATTAGGTTCACTACATAATTTCTTTCATAATATCGTATGATACAAAAACATTAATCAATTCATTAGAGATCTATATAATTTCAGGCGCATCCATCACTTTCATTTCATTCTGATCCTTAAGTCTTTCACATAGATCATGCAACATGGAATCATTTTTCACCACATTTTATTCCAAGATCGAGGATTATGGAATATATAAATTTAATTAACCAATAAATTAAATATATATTCATAGAGGTGAACACCCTTAATAGTAATTGGGTTTTTGTATTCAGTACACATTTTTTTGGCATGGAATCCCACAGTGATATTTCAGCAGAAAAACGGGGCACATAAATGTTCTTGGGAGGGATGAATGAGAGTGAATGGGGTTTCTCATAATATAGAAATAATAATGCAATAATATAGAATTTGGAAAAACACAATCCAACAATATGAATTGAATATAAAATGGAATAAAATGAAAAATATTCTTGAATAAAGGGGATAAATAAAATAACCCTTACTTGAGTGTGTGACTCCAAAGGCTTGGGTGAGATTATTGAGAGCATTGGGGAACCTTGGGGGGACTCTATAGAGCATTGGGAAGGGTAAGGACAAGATACATGAATATTTAGTGATGATAAATGGTCGATTCAGGGGGTTTCAATAGTGAATGGTTGGGGATATATTTATTATTTCCCAAATATATGTTTTGGACTCTATATAATAAAATAACTAAAACCAAAAAACAATACCATTGTTTTCCACAAGTTTCTTCCAAATGGTATTGATTTTTATTATTTTATATTTCAAAGGGATGTAATTACTAAAATAATTCCCTTTATGGTGTATAAGTGATCCATATTATTAAAGAAATGATTTTAAACCCATTAAATTTATTAATGGTTTTGGAGGATTCATAAAGATTTTATTAAATTAATAAAATACTCATAAAATAAAATTATATTAAATTTAAAACCTATATTTGGTCATGGATACCATTTATAGTATTTTTTACAATAATTCTGTGTCATTATGATGTCATAATAAACACGTTATATTTAAACCATATTTAAATTTTACCTAAAAAATAAATTATCTCAAAAAATTTTGAATAATTCACCCTTAGAATAATTTAGCATTTTTATTTAAAATATAATATTAATTTTATCTAAATAATTTTCTAAATATATTCATTGAATCATTTAACATATATAATGAAATTTATTGATAAATGATGTGTTTTGTGACAATAACAGTTCTCAAAAACTTGTAAATATTACATTTGACTTCCTAAAAATTATATGATCATTTATATTTGATAAAAATTATTTACTAATTATATTTTATTTAAATATTATCTTTTTAAAAAATAAATTAATACATCAAATTAAATTCTTTAATTGAATTTGAATGTTACCCAAAAATACAGTTTGTGTTTTATTTTATCAAAATAAAAATCATCTATAAATTAAAAATAATAGAAGGAAAGTATATTTATTATTATATAAAAAGTAATGTAAATGCTCATATTTATAGTGTATTGATAAAAATACCTTTTAGAACCCATAAATCATCGTAAAAGTAAGGTTTTCAATGGTTATACATTCATGGGGTAGTTTGGTGTACTTGGTTTTGGCCATGATCTCGATGAACTTGAACTTATCTCATATATGGTTTATCTCATACTTAAGTTGTCAGATCCTATATTGGGACTGGTCATGAGAAATACTAGTGATTCTATCTCTATTACAAGTTATGATAAATGTTATTCATTTGGAATGATCCTACTGGTTGAGACCATCATATCCTTTTTCTTTGTGAATTGGATTTATTAAAACCCTATATTTATACCAATCATATTATCACTTTTCATTATCTATATTATAAATGATTATGATATTTAATTTTAAAACCCTCATATTTTATAATATATATTCTTTTTAATTTCATTGATTTCTTTTGTTTTAAACTACACCAAGATTATCTTGCGCTATCCTAACACCTTATAAGCTTGCATTATACGCACACTATACTTGTCTTGTGTTGCACACAATTTCATGTTCTTTTGATAGAATTCATTTCAAGTAATGCTGAGTATAGATTTTTTTCAATTTATGAAATAAAATTTTTTGGATTATGTTATATGAAAAACTAATGGAATCCTTCACTAAATGAAAGACTGACTTGTCTTTCATTACACACAAGAACAACCTTCCTCGATAGCTTGCGATGTAGCAATACCAAGTATCATTATTCAAATATAAATTAAACTATTATTATTTAATGGGATATAAACTATCCATTATTAATATTATTAACCACATTTTGAATTTTAAATAACATTAAATTTCATCTTATGAATTTTCTAGAACATGATATAAGAACAAATTCAATTTTTCGGATAAAAGAAGTATTTTTTAAAAAAATGTAGTTTTGCCGCCTGTTAATGGTGCACCAATTTTAAATCATGTTTTTAACACATTTATATATTTTATTTGAAAAAATACACATCTTATTTAGAAATGGGACATAAAAATTTAACATTATTGACATTTTGGCATTTTTATGATGAAATTCATATTTTAATGAATAGTGAAAAATTATGCATTTTAATCGAAAACTTCCTTTTTGTCTAAATAGATAGATTTTCTTTTTAATTGGTTTTGAAGAGTAATTTGATTCTTTTTTTCAATTTAATCTAATTTTTTTCATTGGATGTAATTTTACACTCAAATTGGAAATAAATACATGACAATCCAAAAACTAAAATAAAAGAATGTGACAACATGCCTCTCTCATATATCTAATAAGTATAATAATTTTAATATAGTGACGAACACAATAAAAATTCAAAAATAAATATTTCCCAAATATAAAATGAAATTATCTACATCATGTAAATTTATATATAATTTTTATAGATTAAATAATTTCCAATAATTACAAAATATTAGTGTTGTTTAAATTATTTTATTGATATAAATATCAAATAAATGTTTTTAAAAATATTAAAATAAATATCATATGAACTAATTAATGTAATCCATGAGTTTTATAGGTGACTATGCCATGTTATGAGTATATTAAATTTTTTGGTTCGAATTTATCTTCTGTTTGGATTTTATTTAAATTCAAATAAACGAATACTTTCAAAATTGACACTATTGATATTTTATAAAAATAACATATTGTTAAATTATTTACAAATTACAATAACATTAAAAAATTAAAAAATGTAACTTATATGGTATAAAATTTCATAAATTATCCAATTATGTACATTTTACAACACATAAGAAAATGTTTATAACAATTTAATATTTATAATATTATTACAACAAATAAAATTAAACATATTAAATGACGATAAATGAAAATGATAAGGTATAAAATAAATTAGAAACATGTCTAAATTTTATATTTTGAGATCATTTCGATCTATAATCATCTTATCTTCGAAATAAATGAGTTTTGGAGCATTATAAACTGAAAATGAATTTATAATAAATTAATATTTCAAGACATTATGAAGGTGCCTCTACCTTCTCTTATAAAAGGGAACATCTCGTCTTTTAATCACACCTCTGAAGCCCGTTTTCTCAGACAACCCATACCCAAATATCCTCCCATCTTCCCTCACTTAATCCTATAGTCCACCCATTAGGAAGAAAGCTATCTTATGGAGTCCTTTTATGCATGAAAAAAAAAGATACTCAAAAAAGAGGTAATTGTTTTATCACCACATTAAAAATTATTTTCTTATTACACTTCCTATTATTTTTTTTTCTATACTAAAGTAATAAATCCAATATATTCTATATTATTATATGTTATTATAATTATGGTAAAAAATTATACCTCCTTTTATCCATCCTACGAATTATAATATCACCATTCATGTGTATGTATGACTTACCATGTCCACGCCATGGGGTAATTGTTATTCTACAACACATAATTTTAATAAGTATACTGATGTGTATAATGGATGTAAATAATGAATATAACATAATAATTAGTTTTTAAAATTCATATACCATCCAATTCAATAATATTTAACCTTTAAGGGAATGATATCATCGCTTGTGCGTATGTACGGCTTACCGTCTCCATGACACGATGAGATTAATTCACCACATTAACCATTAAAGAATGATTATAAATTATATATAATGAATAATAATGAAATATATGACATAATAATGATACTGGATTAATGTGTGTGTGTGTGTGTGTCTATATGTCATTTAATTTCTTCCATTCAATTCAATATGGAAACAGAAATAGCGTTCATGCATGTGTACGACCTACCGTCTCCATGAACAGTGTACTCACTTTCATTTATCTATCTATTATATATATTTATATACAGAATATATATGATATATAAATCATGTTTTAAATTCTTAAATATAGTAAATCATTATCTAATTAATAATATTAAAAATAACAAGTCAAACCGTGTATGATAAACAAAATGATTATTACCCAAAATGTTTCTTTAATATGGAATTGATAAATAAAAAGGTAATATCAAGTCATAAGTGAATCATATATGATATAATAAAAATTTTTATGGTTCTATTACAAGTTTATAATATGTTTAAACCTACTATAAAGGATTTTTAGATAGATACTGAATAAATCAGTCCTAAGGTAAGGGATAATTTTACAATATAATTTTTATCTGATATTTTTTATACATAAGTATTTACTAGGGGTATATTTATCATCATGTGAAATATACCCTATAAGGTCATGTCCATCATCCTTAATAAGAGTATGGATCCTCACTTAGATTCATGTGTGGCCTCAGAGTAGCACGGTTTTATTAAAGGGAGGTCCATTCAGGGGGCAATTGGTGTGGTGCCAGAATTGATCAGTGATATTAATAATAGGTCCTTGGGGGTAATCTGGTGGTCAAGATGGACATGGGTAAGGCCTATGATCGAATGGAGTTGAATTTTATTCTTAGGGTGTTGTCTTTCATGGGATTCTCTACTTGTAACAGTGACCTCATTTTTCTTTTCTTCATCTCAGCATGTATCCCTACCTCGTTCATGGGAAAGTAGTTTGGGTTTTTCAAGGCCTGCTGTGGACTCAAGAAGGGGGACCCCTTATCCCCAACTATTTTCATCCTTTACAAAAATTTGAACAGTAATTATCTTAATTAGGGTATCCTAGTGGGAATGATCCTTCCCTTTCGGACTAGGTATGGTATTGGTGACATCTCTCATTTAATGTTTTCAAATGACACAATTCTGTTTCTCAATGGATGTCGGAGGTCGGTGCAGGGGATGTTGGGAGTCCTTGAGGAATATTGTAAGTGGAGTGGTCGGGTGGTTAACAAGGAAACTAGTCTCTTCTATACTTCCAGGAATGTCTCGGAAATAAGGGTCTGGGGTTTGGAAGGAGGTTTAACTATGAAAAGGGGTTTGTTTCCAATGGAGTCTCTAGGGGCCCCGGTGAGCCCTTTATCACTCAGAATTCATCACTTTGAAAAAATAGTTAGCTAGATCACATGGCGTATTCTAAATTGGAAGAACATATTTATATCTTTTGGAGGTCGAATCACCCTCATGAATAGTGTCCTTATTTCAATTCCCATGCATATATTGTCCACCTTGATGGTTCCAAAATTTGTGGTCACTACTTTGGAGAGGATTATTGTGTCTTTTATTTGGGATGGGCAACTAGAAGGCCAACATCATTGGGAATCGTGGAAGTGGCTGGATATATCTTTTGAGGAGGGAGGTATTAACATAAGGAGTGTGGCAATCACCATGCAAGGGTTTCATGCAAAACTTGCATGGGAGGCTATGGAAGGGAGAACAGTTTGGGGCGGGACTATGCAAGGCAGTTATAGGTTGAATGTAGAGGATAAATGGCCAAGGCCTTCTAATATTTGGATGTTGGTTCAACCGTATTTGTTTTTCCTACTTCATCACTCTATATGGATGGTGGTATGGGAGGATCTCAATTTATGGCTCCGAAACTGGGGGGTTGGACACTTGTGGTTCCCGGGCTGCCCCACACCAAATATTCCCCTTAAGGAGGCTTGTTATCAACCTGCGTTTCTTTCAGCCATTATTTAGGAGGATCATCAATCGGCACATAATAATATTGTGTTCAATGAGGACCCAGATAGGCCAACGTTTATGCATAGTGTGTCGGGGAGGTTCTCAAATAAGAACTTTAGCAATGCAAGGAGGGGAACTTTTACAGAAGACCCATGGGGAGTGACGCTGTGGTGTATGGAGATCCCAGATAAATTAAATTTTATACTTTGGAGAGTGAGGATTCAAGCTTTACCCACTTAGGATAATATCCATCATATGGGAGTGAGTATTTCCTCTAAGTGTTGGGGTTGCTGTAATTCGAGTACTGAATCAGTGCATCATCTCTTTTTCAATAGTGAATAGGAAAACTGGGTTTGGAAGGCTTTCGGGGATGTTGTTGGGTGGAGCAGGCAGGGGGGATCATTGGAGGCTTTTCATGGAGGCTTTCTTCATGCAGCGGGAGCCAAGGGACCAGATAGGAAGGCGAGGGCCAATTTCCAACTTGTGGGGTGCTAGGTTCTCTGGATGGCTAGGAATGAGGCAAGGCATAATGCCTTGAAAGGATCACAGATAAGTCTCATCTTCAAATCGCGGAATATTCTATTGGACTTGGTCCATTTATTCAATGCATGCCAGGAGGCTCCTTCGGTAAGAGCTCTCATTCTAAGCACCTCCATACTCAATCGCACCACTATAGCGGGGCAGGGTCACTGGGTTTGCTGGAAACCAAACACACTGGACTGAATCTGAACACAGACGAGTCTCTCCTTGGGGAGGATATGATAGGTTGGGGTGTTATCAGAGACCACATGGGAGTTGTAATTGCAACCTCTACGGCTTTCTATGGAATAGGTGATGTACTTCAGGCAGAAGCTCAGGCGATGGTCATCGGCCTGGAGTTGTGTCAGTAGAGGCGTATACAGATCAGTGCAGTGGAGACATACTCTCTTATTCTTCATCAAGCTCTCTTGGTCACAAGGTCTAATCTATGGAAAAATTAATAACTAAAGAGAAGATGCAGACATATGTTGGGAAATCACATGGAGGTTATTCACACATGGCAGGAGGGTAATAGGGTTGCGGACTTCCTGGCTTCCTTGGCTTCACCGGATCAATGTATGTCCTCTTTTATTAATTTAGGGTTCTTTCCAAGGGAGGGGCTTCATCATGTGGTTACTAACGCCCTTGGCTTGCATTTTTTTCAGTCCTCCATGATTGTAGCACCTGTTGTTTTTTCTCCCTAATACCAATAAAATGGTTATTTTCAGTCATTAATGCATTGTTAGAATGGCAAGTAAACCCAGTTCAGTAATGGAATTTGTCCACTATGATGGTGTTAGCAGTAATTCCTTGGCTACTATGGAAATCATATTATGTGCTTATTTATTTTCAATAATCCCATGTTTTATGCCAATGATATTTTATCATGGTTAATTTTCCTTCATTATATATTCCTTACGTACTACCAAGATTTATTTCATGGCCCCAGATTTCTATATATAAGCTTTATGTTTATGTTTTTGCATTCTTCTGTTTATGGTTTTTTCAATATTCTCAATTTTTACCCTTATTGAGCATTGATCTCACCCATTTTATGTTTTCTTTTTCCGATGATATAAAGAAAGTTTTTAGGTAGGAAAACAAAAGAGGAAGATCTTTGTGGGATATATTAAAGATCATTCACCAAGTTAGAAGATTATGTTCCAAGTTCCCAAAGGAACTAAACTAATATAGTCATCGGGAATATTTTTTTGGCATGTATTAAGTTTTCAAAAAAGGAAATGTATTGTCTATGTACATCATTATTGGGTCATTATAGTTTGTATCTGAGCAAAGGATAAGATAACCTCTCGAAACTAGGATGAGAAAACTTTAGTGAGATTGGTAGTTTTATTTCTAAGGTATGTATATGGATTTCAAGAAGGGTAAGTCTTACTATAGGTTGAAGTCCTATAATTATGGTAAAAATCATGAATAACCTAGTATTAAACATATAATGTTAGAGATTTTAATACCCCACCTTGATTATGTTGTTTTCCTAATATGATTTTTCCTCTATCACTATTCATTTTTTGTTTTAGATAGTGGTTGGAACCCAAAGGAATTGTATTAATGATCAATTCATTGGGAAATAAAATTATTGTCCTCTTGAACAACCAAATATTATGGGAGATGGACTTAAAAATCTTATTGATATACTTATAGAAGCTATGAATCATTCTGGACTATGAAATGAGCAGATAATGGAAAAACATTCTATTGAATCCTTCATGAGGAAATGTCCAACTTCTTTCAATAGGACTTATGATCCACTCATTTCTAAAAAATAGCCTAGTACCATTAAAAAGATATTTTCCATCCTTCGTTGTTTGGAACATGAAAAAATAATTTTGTATTTTTGTCATTTAGAAGGCGAAAAAGACCAGTGGTGGACTCTAATCAAGAATACAAGGTTTCAAGATGAAATTGAATCCATAGAATTGGATGATTTCATGAACATATTTCTAAATAAGTACTTCCCTCATATTCTTTGAACAAAGATTTAAAATCAGTTCCATGAGATTAAAAAATGGATTAAGAATCTGTTGGTACATATGGGGAAAATTTTACAAGACATTCAAGGTATGTTTCTGGTTTTGTCATCCAATCGGAAAAGTAAATTTGATCGATTCTTCAGTTGCTTAAAACCAAGTATTCGAATGGAATTATCTATAATAGATTTTACTAGATATGAAGATATTTTTCATTTTGATATCAAGGTAGAAATGGATGTTGGTGTAACATATCAATCTCATGGTTTTGACAAGAAAAGAAATATAATGATTAAGGGAAAATCTCAAAACAATGCTGAAAATAAGATGAATGTTTCCTTATTATCAAAGTGTGGAAAGAAGCATAGTGGATATTTTCTTAAAGGAATGACAAAATGTTTTATGTGTGGAAAAATTTTAATCGAGCAGTTCAGTTCCAAATTAATGTGAAAAAGGTTTCTAATGATGTGAATAGAGAAAAGACTATAGAGAATTCATTAGCCACACTTCAATGATAGAAGTGAAGGGAAATGGGGAATTGTGCTAATCAATGCCCAAATACAAGGGTTAATGATGATCATCGACATCAGCAACCTCTTATGGCCAAATACAAAGGGAAATAACATACGATCATTATAGGTGATGTTTTTTATGACAACAAAGCGGTGGAATGATTAAAAGTTATGTAATTGGGATTCCAAAAAAGTATTGTTGAATCTCTTTTATAGTATTATGGAATATTGGAAAATATATGTATTGGTACATTATGGTTTTCCATAAGTATATGGTACCAGTAACCATGAAAAGTGATTGAAATATTTTTGGCAAGAACATGATATGCACATAATGAAGGGATAAGAAGATAATGAGATGTTTGATAGTATTAATGAGCTCATGACAGATATAGGGATAAAGTTATATCATGGTTTTAGTAGATATAATTTTTTGTATATTTTTGTGTGGAAAGAGTTAATTTGGAAAGAATTCATGTTTTAACTAATGTTATACAGTAATTCATTCTTTTACCATATTTCAAGAGAATATATGATTAAGGTATTCATATGTTTTGAATGTGAATAAAATAACTACCATATGAGACATGGGAGATAAATGTTATATCGATTTAGTTAACCTCTTTTGAGAGAGTTATATTTTTTTTTCGAAGGATTGTAATGTTATCCATTTATGTATAGTATAATTTATATTTTATTTCATTTTTTCTAGATTAATGAATTATCTAACTATAGGTGTACTTATGAATATTTGATTACATGTGCTAGACGTTTTTGTTGAGATAGAGGGAATTATATATCATTCTATCGCATGATCTGCTAATATTTCAAGAATGAAAAATTCAACTTCTTTTCTTTAAATAATATGTGAAGTGAAAATTGTTTAAGGAATGACAAACAGTGAGATTGTACCTAAATCAAGTAAATATTTCTTCTCATGTTCTTCAACATTAGGGAAAGGATCTTGAAAACAATTTTTTTTATCTTAGTAGCTTCTTATCAGATGAATCAAATGGTCCATTTCATCATCATATATTTATGGATTTTTTGTTTTCAACTTTCTCAAACCATGTTACCTATCACTTTCCATCATAACATGACAGTTATATTTCTCTTCCATATCCTTGTTTTCACTTCCCACCTATGTTCTCATATATGGAAACCGAGTGATGAGTGTCTTTGGGTTACCATTATATTTATAACCATCCTTTTTAAAATGATGTTTTTGTATTTCTTTTTTATGCTGTGGGTTTCTTTGAAAGAAAGTTTCAAGTAGTAAACCTATTATAACCCCAACGAATTTCTAGGGATAAATTAATTTTAAGGGGGGGAAATATAAAAACCCAAGATTTTATGAGATATATTCTTTTTAATTTATTTTATGTTTTTTATTATAAACTCAAAAAATATTATCTTGCACTATATGTTACACTATATAATCTTGCTGTATAGGCAATCCTAAGAATTGCTTATTTTACACAAAATTTAATGTTCTTTTGATATAATTCATTTCATGCAACACTGACTATATATTTTATTCAATTTATAAAAGAAATATGATTTTATTATGTTATACGCAACTCTAATTGATTCTTTCACTAAAAGCAACACTGAATTCACTTGCATTAAACATAGGAGCGACCTTCCTCGATAGATTACAGTGTACGCAATACTGAGTTTGACTAAAAAAGATATATTAAAATATTATTATTTAATGGGATATAAACTAGTAATTATTAATAGTATTAACAAAATATATAATTTTATATAACATTAAAATTTATCTTTTCTATTTTTTAGAACAAGATATAAGAACAAATTCAATTTTTCAGATAAAAGAATTATTTTTAAAAAAATTTAGTTTTTTACCTTTTAATGGAACACCAATTTTAAATATAGTTATTAACACTATTATATATTTTATTTGAAAAAAATAAATGTCTTATTTGTTATAAGGACATAAAAATTTAACTTGGTTGATATTTTTCTATTTTTTTGATGAAATTCATATTTTGATGAAAAGTGAAAATATTGCATTTTAATTCAAAACTACCTTTTTGTCTAAAAAGTTAAATTATCTTTATAATTGGTTTTTAAGTTTAATTGGATTTTTTTATCATTTATTCCAATATTTTTCATTGGATATAATTTCAAATTTAAATTGGACAAAAATACATGACAGTCTTTTGATATGTTTTTACTTCTAAAAAACCCACTTTTTAGTTTTCAAAACGAGAATTAATTTTAAATTAATTTCTACCAATTATATGTTTTGAATTATTTAAAATGGATTCCATATTTGGAATCAGTGGGTCAAAATTATCTTAATATGTTACTTTTATTTTTGGATATTATTAATAGTAACTACGGTGATTTTTATTTACTACTGTTAAAGGTAAATCAGGTAAATTAGGGTAACTAACAATACGAAAAAGATAATAAACATACTCTAATACCTTCCAAAATACTATTGGATGAATTTAATTCGACCAATATCACCTATGGGTCATTATTGATTAATTTAATGGACTTTTTCCCATGAAATTGATGTATGTATAATTAAAAAAGAAGGTGACAACATGTCAATCTCAAATATCTTATAAGTATAATAATTTTAATGCAGTGATAAACATGATAAAACATCAAACATAAATAGTATATAGATATCTAATGAAAGTATATAAATCATATTAATTTATTTATCTTTTTTAGAAAATAAATAATTACCATTAATGATGTCATAATAGTGATGTAGAAATTATTTTATTGATGGAAATATTAAATAAATTGTTTTGAAAATATTAAACTAAATTTAATATGAACTAATTAATGTGATGCACGAATTTTATAGGTGAATATTACATCTTAGAAGTTTATTAAATATTTTCTTTCTAATTTAACTTCTATGTTGATTTTATTTAAAGTCAAATAAATGAATAGTGTCAAAATTGACACTATTGATATTTTATAAAAATAATATATTTTTAAATTAGTTAAAAACCACAAAAATATTTAAAAATTTAAAAGTGAAACTTATATGGTCTAAAATTTCATAGAGTATCCAATTATAGAAAATTGACAACACATAAGTAAATATTTAAAAACATTTAATATTTAGAATATTATTACCACAAGTAAAATTAAATAGATTAAATAAGGATAAATCAAACTGAAAAGTTTTAAAATAAAATAAAAACTTCTCAAAATTTGTGCTGGTTGATTATATTTCGATCCATAATCATATTATCTTAGAAATAAATTATTTTTTTATTATTATAAAACGAAAATGAATTTATAATTAATTAATATTTCAAGACTTTCAAAAGGTTCCCATTCCCTTTCTTATAAAAGGGAACATATCCTTCTCTTTTAATCACACCTCAAAATCACTTTTTCTGGGCCACCCCTACCCAACTATCCTCACTAATTCCCTAAATTCATCCTAGAGGCCACCCACTGGGAATAAATCCATCGTATGCAGTCCTTTTTTGCATACCAAAAAGAGATACACGAAAAAGAGAAAATTGGTTTATCACATCTTTCAAAAATATTTTCTTCTTATACTTCCTATTATTATGTTTTCCATAAAAATTAATAATTTTAGTTTATTATACATTCTTATATTATCTTATAATTATGGGAAAACCTTATACCTACTTTTATCCATCTTACAAATAACAATATCCCCATGTGTGCGTACATACGGCTTACCGTCTCCACACCGTGGTGTAATTGTTATTCAAACATACTTAATTTGTATGGGTATATTGATTAGTATAATGGATTTAAATAATGAATATAAAATAATAATTTTTCATTATAATTCATATACCCACCAATTATATACTATTTAACCATCAAGGGAATAATATCGTCACTCGTGCGTATGTACGGCATACCATCTCCACGACTCGATTAGATTCATTCCCCACATTAACCATTCAAGAATGATTATAAAGTATATATAATCAATAATCATAAAATATATGACATAATAATCCTCCTGGATTTATGTGTGTGTATATATGTGTGTGTGTCTGTCATTTACCTACTTATATGCAATTCAATAAGGAAACAGAAACAACATTCATGCGTATGTATGGACTACCGTCTCCTTGAATAGTGTATTCCATTTCCTTTATGTATCTATTATATATATTTATATACTAACAATATATGATATATAAACCATTTTTTACATTATATAATTATTTTAATCATGATCTATGTAATATTATTAAGAATAACAAGTCCAAACATGTATGATATATAAAACAATTATTACCCAAAACGTTGCTATAACATGGAATTGATAAATCAACGGGTAATATAAATTCATAAGTGACCCATATATGATACCATAAATATTATTATGGTTATGTTACAAGTTAACAATATGTTTTAACCTAATATAGAGTACTTTCAGAAATTTATGGAAGAAATCGGACCTCATGTAAGGGATAATTTGGCAATCTCATTTTTATCTGATATTGTTTATATATAAGTATTTATTCGGTGTATATTTATTATCCATATACATGTTTTCTAAAATTGTTCTCATAAAATGTTTACAACTTTTTCATGCATATTTAAAGTAATTTTTACCATCTTTTGACATTTACTATATGGTATGGAAGGAATCATTCCTCTGTTTATCATACGAGGTACTTTTTGATTTATCCTAAAAAAGAATGAGGAGAATGTATTTTAACAAATATCAAAGTAATGGGTTATTATGGTTTCATGACACTTTATTTCCATGAAGCTTCGTCTATGCAATTTCATGTTTATTTTCATCTAAATTTTTTTCTTTTGAAATTGCATGTAAATATGAGAAAAGAAAATGTTTTTGAAGAAGAAAATATATTTTCTTCAGGAATTAAGTTCAAGCATTTTATCAAAAAAAAATTCAACATAAGATGATGCACTTAAATAGGGTTATGTTTCTATCGATATTATTACTATGATTTTATTGTGTTAATTGTTGAATGATCTTTTATATGGAATATGTTATGATGGAATGATGTTTCAGAAACCCATTTTATTTTTGGGGTTATGTTCTGATGAATGAATTATGTTTTTGTCGCACATGTAAGAATGATTTCATTATGATATGGGTGGGGACTATATCTCCCTGTAATGAACTGGGTAATGATTTATATATCATCATATTGACATCACTAGAATGGAATTTAAATTTGGTTCATTAATACAAGAATGGAATGGAATGTAAATCAAATTTAGTAATTATTGGCTGGAAAGGAAAGTATACCCGATTCGGTAATCAACTTTGTCCACTATGGTGGTCTTGGAATAAATTCATTGTCTATAATGGAAATCATATTATATACTTAATTATTTTCCATAATCTCTTGTTTTATTCCAATTCTATTTTATCCTAGTTAATTATCCTTTTTTATATATGCCTTATGTACTACAAAGATTTATTTCATAACCTAATATTTTGATATTTAAAGTTTATGTTCATGTTTTTAAATTCTTGTGTCTATAGTTTGTTCTATGTTCTTAATGATTACCCTTACTGATCACTGATCTCAACTTTTTTTTGTTTTATTTTCCCTAGGATATATTGAAATTTTTTAGGTAGGAAAAAAAGGGAAGATAATTGTGGTAGATGTTAAAGATATTTCACCATGTTAGAAGAATATGTTCCATGTTTCCAAAAAAACTAAACTAATACAGTCTTTGGGAGTATTTTTATGTCATTTATTAATTATTCCACAATAGAAATTTAATTTCTATGTATGTAATGCATGGGTGATTATATTAATGGGTTTCAAAATCTTATAGTGTATAATAAAACAAAATAAGTGCTTGTGTTTTTTATAACCATATTTCATAATAATATATTTAATTAAATAACAAGGAAAATTTTATATATAACTATTCATAAATTTACAATAATTTCCAGCTTCAAAAAATTAACACTTGAAATATTCATTTTCAACACTAAAACGGATTATGGGTCGCACTGTTTCATCACCTCCTCTATTTACCACATTTCTTCATCAAAAATGTGGTTTCTCCACAACACTTTGACTAGGTGAGTTGTCTTACTTTATAGAACATTTTTTATATGATCTATGATCTTCACCAGATGCTTCGCATATGAGAGATCATTATCCAATGGTAAAACCTCTAGATTGAGTACATGTGAGGGGTTGGTATGTACTTCCTAAATGGGGTTTCATGGAATACAGCATGTACTTGAGATATATTATGTGGGAGTTCAAGTTGATATCCCACCGCTCTAATGTGATCAAGGATATAAAAGCCAAAAATGTATATTGGAAAAATCTTTCCCTTATTCCCAAATATCATAAATTTATTCTCTAGAGATATTTGGAGGAATATCATGTCTCCAAAATAAAACTCAAGGACTCATCAATGATTGTCATTGTAGCTATTTTGTCAAATCCGAGTAGCCCTGATGTAAAACTAAATGGTCTTAACCTTTTCCACCATTTCCTCTAACATTTTAGGACCTTACTATTTGTTTTCCCAAAATTTATCCAACCATGAAGGTGTTATCAACCTATTTAAATAAATGGATTCATAGGGATCTATTTTCAATCTTGAGTGTAAATTGCTATTGTATGAGAGCTCAATCAATGGATTATATTGATTATATCTTCTTTTGGAGTCAATTGAGCATTATATCAACATGTATTCAAGTGTCTGGATAGCCTAATCAGATTCCACATCAGTTTGAGGGTGATAATATATGATAATGTTCAACTCTATATTAAGATAATGATGAAGAATATTCTAGAAAATAGAGGTAAATCATGGCTCTTAGTCAGATATAATTGATAGTGGTCTTCCATATATCCTCACCACTTCTCTATTGTATATCCTTTATAAATTATAGATTGATAAATCTTTTTTAATAGGTTTGAATTATCCCATATTTATAAAATTATCCACCACAACCCATATATAATTATTTACTATTGATGTATTCATAAGACCATTGAAAAATTCAATGGCGATGTTTACTCATTTCAATGTTGGTATGGGTAATGGTTTGCATTATCCCCTTGGTTTTTTCCATTATTCCTTCACTTTCTAACATAAAAGACATCATAATGTGTATTCTGCAATATCCTTCATCTTATTGACCCATAAATAGTACTCTCTAATATCTCAATGAATCTTTTTTGCTTCCTAGATGGATGGAGAAAATCGAACTATGTGCACCATCAAACAATGCTTTCTTTAGAGTAGGATTTGATGCAAAAATAGGCATGGCCCAAATCTCACAACACCAACTTCATTAACATTGAACTATGAGGATTTACCATTTCGTATATCTTCCACTATCTTCCTAATTCCCACATAATCTTTTTGAGGATCCTTTATCTTTTCCAAAATTGATGGTTGAGTAATCATTTTGGAAAGTAATGATGATGTTTCATCCATTATGATTCCCATGTCCATCATAATCAAGTCTAAGAAAATAGGATCATTATAAATTCTTATCAATGATAAAATTACTAGATTATTTATAAAAATAGCATCTTCCACTTTACCCACTTTACCAATATGGTAGTGGATTTATCATGCATAGTCCTTAATCAGCTCTAACAATATCAGTTGGTGCATACTCAACTATTTCTATACGAATATATACTTATGTATTTTATGATCCATATATATTTAATAGGTCTCCACAAAGAAATAATTATACCAAATTTTCAAAGTAAATATCACTATATCCAACTCTAGATCATGTGTTGGGTAGTTTTATTCATGAATCTTCAACTGAATTAAAGAATTGGCTACCACTTTTTCATTTTTCAAGAACACAAAACCCAAGATATTTTCGAGGAATCACTAAATACCATTAATAGTTCTCCACTTATTGGTACTATGAGTACAAGTGAAGTGATAAGCCTCTTTTAAAACTCTTATAATCTCTTTTCACATTCATCATTCCATGAAATCCTAAATCCCCTCTGAGTTAGCTTGGTGGTAGAGTTTGAAAATCATGAGAAATTTATCAAAAATTGACGATAGTACCAAGATAATCCATGGAAACTATGGATATGTATCACATGTGTTGGCCTTGACCATCCTTCAATTAATTATATCACTGAAGTACCCATAAGTGTCTCATTCCATGTGATAGTACAACTTGATAATGAGACTTACTTTAACTAGTACCCACATTTTTGTACGTTCCATAAATATTCTCCTTTTGTAATGTTTTTAGCATAGTTATTATATTATCCTCATTATCCTCCATAATTTGGGAGTATATTAGAATATATTTTATAAATACTACCACAAATTTTTCAATGAAATCTATAAAGACTATGTTCATTAATTCCATGACGAATTGTGAAGAAATAGTGAGTCTAAATGGAATTACTATGAATTCAAAGTTCCCATACCTTGTATAAAAAGCAGTCTTGTGGATATCACCCTTCTTAACCCTAACTTGGTAATTTCATGACTACAGATCCACCTTGGATAATTATTTTTCTCCAACTAGTTAATCGAATTCATCAATCCATGGAATTTGATATATGTTATTTATCATGTTCTTGATGAGATCACGATAATCAATGCAAGGCGCATTGACCCATACTCCTCCTAGACGAAGAGAACTGGTGCACCCCACATTAAATAACTTGGGTGTATGAGCCGTTTATCCATATTCTCATGTATTTGTTTCTTCATCTCCTCGTGTTCCACAACATCCATTCTATACTGATTCTTGGATAATGGGAACTCCATATGTATAATCCTGATTGAAAATTCAACTTCATGGCTAGGAGGAAGGCTAGATAATTAATTGGGAAACACTTCAGGGTATTCCAACACAATGGGCATGTTTTCATGGATGATCCTTTCCATAGGCTCCATAATTTGAGTTAGATATCCTTGATCATAGGGAAATAAAACCCATTCTTGAGATTTTGGAGATAAAGAATATCTATCCATCTCCCTAAATTTGTATAGAATCAAAGGACGATTAATGATACGGAGGGTGATTTAATTCTCATGGAAATTTATATAGTATCTATACAGGGAATGAAAACCCATACCAATAATTAAATCAAATTTCACTATTGGGAGTATGATAGGGTTCACTGGGAATTTCAGCCCACAAGTGGAGGAGTTATATACTTGGGATTTAATAATTTACTCATTTTATATTTTCATAAATCGCTCTAATTCCATGATTTATGGTGGTCTTTGAGTATCTATACTAAACTATTGTTATATTAAGTATTGTGTAGATCCAGAATCCAAAAGTACATTAACTATTATTGAATAAATAACTAGAATACCTACCACTAAATCATTATCTGGATCCACCTCAGCAGTTTTGATGAAAATAATCTCACCCTTGTTGACATGGAGGTTGTTGGATACCCTTAAAAACAATTATCTTAGTGCATTGGTATGTAAAGTATTTTGGATCCTTATACTTGATACAATGAACATTTCACTAAGGGTTAACCAGAGAATTCGCTTCCTACAACGCATCAGTTGGTTTATCCTATTACAAATCTCTAGCTAGTTTTCCTTCTTTCCTACACCTAAAGCATTTCATAATACCCCTTAGGCAATTTCTTCTCTGCTTCTTTCTAAAATTTTGACACATAGGATATTGAAATTTCTTAGCATCGTTAGATTAATCCATCAGATGACCAAAATTTTTCTCCACTTTCCTTTTTTTTATCCTTGCGATTCCCTAGAGATTCCCCAATCTCTATTTTGACATTGATGGAACATCTTATAATTTCATAATAGTTATCAATGTCTCGAATCACTACGTATTTTCATAGACTCGGTTTTAACCCACCAAAGAAGATTTAAACCTTGAATTCAGGGGTAATTAATAAATTTTAAGTTTATTATGAAAGTCTTTTAAAATTTTCCTTGTCTCCCCTAATAGATTTGTCATCTCTTTGATTGAGGGAGAATAAATCTATTTCCATATTAATTCAAAGTGTGTGAGGAACATATTTATAGAAAAAAAATTCATAAATTCTTTCCACCACATCACTTGGATCTCTTTCTCAGGCTTCATATTCTTGATCAATGTCCACCACTGATAAGCTTTACCCTCTATATGATAATCACCTACTAGAACCCTCTCTTGTTTCCAATTTTAAAGGATGGATAATATCTTCTTATTGAAGTTGATCTATAATTCCAAGATTAATGGATCAGATTATCCATTAAAACGAAGATGAAATTTTGTTATAGAATGGTCTCAATTATATCTTGTTCTTTCATAGGGGAATTTGGGAAATATTAATGATCTATGTTTCTATTCTAAATCTGATTCAGGTAGGAGATTATCACCATAAATTTAGTGATCCCATATCCCATGGGGTGGGGAATCTCATTGGGGTAGTCATCACATTTCCCTTCACATTGGTTGATTAACCTATTCCTCCTTTTTTCAACAAATAGCTAGAATAAATGAAAAAATTCAAGATCAGTATTTATAAACTATTAAACACATAAAGGAGAAATCCAATGAAATTTAAGAGATAACTAATAAATTAATTTTATAACTTATGAATTTCTTTCCTTCAATATAGGTTATGAATGATAAATTTTTTAACATATATTCTTACATGTGTTATTTGTTCCCTTAATAATGGATTCTAATAAGGTTATGAATTTATATAAGAATATACCTAGGGAGTGTAAAACTAGGTGTGCCACATGGCCCAATGTCATGCTCTAGTTCCGGGTCGAGACTAGATCAAAGCAGTGTTTTCATGTTTTACCCCAATGTACGTATGTTCCAGAGCCACATGAACTTGTAGTATATACAAATGGATGTATTTTATTGATAAAAAAATTACTCTATTATTACTAAAATATAATTATTATTCCTAGTACCCAAATCATTATCTAGTGTTTTCTAATCCTAATCCCACAAATAACTAAACTTTTCCCATAATGACAACAATAACAACCCTCCTCTTTATTAGACATTAATTCATGATTTATTACATAAGATTAAAAATAAAGAAAATCATAAGATAAATATGTATAGTGTATTTGGGAATCATTACATCACATAACAACTTAAAATAGGAAATAAATCATCTTCATTGATAAATTCCTTAACATGATCATACCTAAAACTGCAAGGGATAACCAGGGGAAATACACAAAAATGGGGCACGATATAAAGATAAATAAGTGAATAAACATTACATAACATGAATACTGTAATAAATATGAGAAAATAGGAATATAAATGGGTCATAATTGGATTTAGAATCATAAATATGAATAATGAGACATGATATAACATGATAACATAATGGAAACATGAGAAATGTGGAAACAACATAAAACATTATATCATAAACAAATGTCAAGGCTAACTACAAGGAAGTCGCGATGGAAACAGTTCCATGTTGGATTAGGTTCACCCTGTATTCCTTTTAATCAAATATCATTTGACTAAAAAATTTCTCAATGAATTGTAGCACTATATAATTCTGGGTGCACCTAGGACTCTTATTTCATTATCATGATTAAGTGTGCCACATAAATCATAAAACATTGAATTATTTTAATCAAATTTTATTCCAAGATAAATCATTATGGAATAAATATATTTAATTCCCAAATATAATAAATATAAGTTCATAATGTTGAAGACCATTTATAGTAATTGGGTATGGGTATTCACTACACATTTTTTTCATGGAATCCTGTAGTGAAAGTTTGACAGCACAATGGGGGAACATAAATTTTCATGGAAGGGATTAATGAGAGTAAAAGGGGTCTCTTATCATTTAAAAATCATAGGGTATGTATAAGGAATGTGTGGAAACACACCCAAATATTAGTAATACAAAATAAAAAGAAGAAAATGAAGATGATTCATGGATAAAGGGTATATAGAAAAGAACCCTTACTTGTGTGTGTGACTCTAAATTTTTTATAGGAGCTTCTTGAGAGATTTTGGGCACATTGGGATGACTCTAGAGAGGTTATGGAAGAGTAAATACGTGATAAAAGTATATTTAGTGATTATAAATGGGATATTTTGTGGGATTATATAGGAAATTAGTGGGTATTTCTTTATTATTTCCCAGACACAGGTTTTGGACTCTATATAATAAAATAACTAAAAACAATAAACTTATCGTGGTTTTTTACCTATGTTTTCTACCAAATGTGAGTTTTTTTCATTATTTTATAATTCTATGGTAATAAATTAATAATATAAAACCATTTTTTATGTGTAAGTGAGACATAATCTTAATGAAATGTCTTTAAAACCATTAAATATATTAATGGTTTTAGAGGATTCATAAAGGCTTTATAAAATGAATCAAATAAACGTAAAATAAAATTATATTAAATGTAAAACGTATATTTGTTCTTGGATACCATTTATATTATTTATTACATTAGTTTTGGGTTATTATGATTTCATAATACAAACCATGTATTTATACTTTATTTAATTTTTACCTGAAAATGTGACTAACTAAGAAAATTCTGAAAAATCGGAGTTGGATAATTTTGACATTAAAATTTCCTAGAAAATATTCATTTTATCTAAATAATTTTCTAAATATGTTCTTTTATAATTTTAATATAATAATCTATATCTATTGATAATTCTTGGGGTTTTTTACAGTAATAGTTTTCGAACCCTTATAAAAAATACATTTGACGTCATAAAAAATATTTGATCATTTATTTTTGGATAAAAATTAATTAATAATAATATTTTATTAAAATATAATTTATTTTATAAGTACATAAATATGTCATAATAAATTAATTAATTGAATTTTAATATTACCCAAAAATATTGTTTGTGTTTTATTTTACCAAAATAAAAATCATTTATAAAGTAATAATAATTGAATGAAAATATATTAATTATTCTAAAAAAAATAAAGTACATAATCATATATATAGGTTCATTATACATATAACTTTAATAAACCATCAAATACCATACGAGTAAGTTGTGTTATGGTGAGACATTAATTGGGTGGTTCGGTGTACATGGTTTGGGTCGTGACCATAATGAGTCGAAACTTCTCATGTAAATTGTTTTTCAAATTCTTATGTTATTGTATCTCATCTTATAATTGGTTAGGATAAAATCCCTTTAATTCTATCTCCCTTGTATGCTCCAATAAATTGGTTTCATTGGGTATGATCCTACTAGTTGATGCCATCACTTCATTTTTCTATGTCAATTCGATTTTTAAAAAACTTGTATATATATTAATCATATTATAATTGTTAAATGGATATATTATCAATGGTTATGATGATAAATAGTCTTTTAAATATAATAGGGTATAATAAAAACAAATAATTTCATGTTTTATCTCTAACCGTATTACATAATATAACATTTAATTAAATCATAAGGGGAATTTTATTTATAACAGTTTGAGTTATTATAGAGATAATGGAAACATGTTTGGTTCCTCCCGAGTCATCCTTATGTGCCTGCTCAAGATCATATCTTATATGACCAATTCTCTAACATTCAATTAAACCCACCCCTAGACACTGACCTACGTTAGAACCACATACCACTACATTAACCTATTTGGCCATGAGATCCATATATCAAATAATGGACACCCATTAAGGTTTCATCTCTCCCTCTCTCTAAGTGGGCCTCCCACAAAGTCTAAATTTCAATTAATATCAAAATCATAAATTTATAAAAACTTTGTTCCCTCTAATAGACTAACGAATCCTACATCCCACTCTATTATAAGGAAACCCATTCATGCCTCTATCATGGGACACTATCATATGATTAATTGTTCTTAACATTAGTCTAATAAAGACAAACACATATAAATCAATAATATTAAGAACCTATAACAAAATTAATGGAGTGATCCCATTTATAAATCCTACTCCATAATCAATGATGTTTGACCAAGTCCATATCATCCATCGATCACATCAATGGGTACATAATTTAATTAAACAATCGCGTAATTCCATTATAACCAATTATAATTATATAAAAAGATTAATCCTCTGTAACTCAATTATCAATTAATGAGGTTAAACTCATGTTGAAAGATAACCTCACTAATACCTCATCAAGAAAGGTATGATCCACCTTGAGGTAATTCCAAGGACACATCCTATTAAAATCCCCAACAATAAAAAAAAACTAATATTGAATTTCAATTTGATAGAAAAACAAATAATTACTAGGGAATCAACATACCTAAATAAAAACTATAATATACCTTGTTTCTTGATCCTCTTCTAACCTCATTTTACCAAAACATATTAATTACCCATTCTGGTTGGATGATTTCAACCTTATTTGGTGAAATTAAAAGTAAAATATTTTTCCTAATGTATCATATTCTTCCCAGTGAGGAAGAGGAGTAGGGGAGATGAAAATAGAATAATTACCCACCTTAAGTATGGAGGAAACACTTCCTAAACCACCTTGACTGATGTAAGAAGAGGATAGCAATAGGGTATGTAAAGGTGATCCAAAACCCCTCCATTTGACCATCCATGTCCCCCAAACCAATATTAATTTTAAAAATATAACCTTCCCTAACAATTAAAAACCTTACCTAATTAAATTGAAGAGTATATATCCCCATTATAACTCCGGTGGGTTTTAATAGATTTCTGATGGGCCACTAGTGTCTTGATGGCCACCCACTAATTTTGGTGCAATGTCGTTATAGTCATAGAAATCCAACTAATTTATACAAAATATTTAAATCCTATCTGGAAACGTTTCCCCAAATATCCATCAGAAAAACATCTTTTTAGTCGTTATAATTATATGTCGGAACTATAACTCCCATTCCAAATTAAAAATATAAAATATCCTAGGATCTTCCATCCTTAGAACCTAACCATATCTTAGTCCACTGACATTCTACTATGTGGGCTTTTATAAGTAATCCATATTATACTAATTAGTGGTTATGTATATAGAAGGGTGTTGTGACTAAATATATTATGTTTAGTGAATTAAAAATTATATATGGATAGCGACTATTTGCTTGAACAAGTAGAATCCAAAGTTATAGGGACTGTTAGTGATGTTGTGTGATTAAAATCCCTAGTTTCTAAATTGTGATAAAACTCCATGAGAGATTGGTATATTTATGTGATTAAGTTATAATAGGTAGGAACACTATTTTTGTAGTATCCTCGAAGGGATTATAAATGGATTTTTGAGGTATTAATCTATATATAATAATTGATAGTGATGTAGATATGATAGTGGTCTATGATATATGATGTTGGTGATGGTTGTTTTAATTATATGGAAATGCATTGTGGATATGCGGTTTTTAGTGGTTATGATTCATGATATAGAGGGGATAATCCTAGTGGTTGGACAATTGATAATGTATGTTGAGTCCTCTGGAGTGGGTAGCTTCCCAACCAAAAGAATTTGGGTAAAATGAAATGTTATAATATTAATACCTCTTCATTAAAACTTATATGCACCAAATAAAACCATAAAAATACTTTTATTTCAAACCACAACATAAAAAATGGAAAATTAATATATTTTATTGAATCAGTTCAAGTATAACTAGAAAATAAAAAAAATCTAAAATTTTGAAATCAAATGGGTCATGGTCTCCTACAACTACAACATACATGATATATATATTAAAATGAAAACAAACTATTAGAAATAATATTTAGATTTTTTAAATGAAATATATATAACATTTAGAAAATATTTAGTAAATTAATAATTTATGAAATAAGAGATATTTATAAGAAGTTTAATTATTTTTATGACCATAGGAATAGTAACTTTCCATGGTAACCAGATAATTTGGAGTAATAAAATTCCTAATAAACAATATTTACCATGAATACAATTATTAATTATTAACATTAAAATACTATAAATTGATTTCAAATATTATTAAACATTAATCATTTATAACTATATTTTTTTATAACGTATTTATTATTGTATTTATTAAAATGATAATTTCATATGTGAAAAATCAAATAAAAGAATTATTTGATTTAAAAATTTTATCATAAAATGGATCTTATATTTGGATTAAGAACATTGAAAAATTCTACTTCTTTATTATTTTTAAAAAATGTATCATATTAAAATTATAATAAAAATAATGTTTTCACATATATCATATGTTTTATGAAATGATTATGAAGTAATAATGAATCCATATTTGGGAAAACATTTTTATGAAAGAAAATATATTTAATAAGTAAAATGATATAATTTAAAATAAGAAACTAAATTTCCAAACCTATAAATCAATTCCCATTATAATTTATTTTAATAAAAAAATATTTTTCATTCATTAATTTTAACAAAATAATTCAAAGATTTCATTCACTTTTGGGTGTGTCTAAATGGATAGTTAAAATATAGTTTTAATAAAAAAACTATTAAAAGTCATAAGAATTAGTATTATTCAATGTGTTTAGACTAAATATAAATTAATCAATATTTTATTCAATGATACATCTCCCTTTTGATTATACAAAAACCTATCCTATGCCCATTTCCCCTCACATCCAAATATTGTTCATTAATAATTAATTGAAAAATAACATTATACACCGTCTTATCAAACTTTTCTATCCAAAAGACCCAATTCTGCAAGATTCAGACTCAATCTAAATGATGATACTCAAAGGGAAAGGTATGTGTTTCCAAACCCATATTTTTTATTTCAATTGTCCTCTTACCCATTCAAAATCATATGTAATCTTAATTTTAGCTATAAGTTTATGTTATAATTTTTCTCTAATGTTTTTATGAAACTATGATATTTATTATTTTTCCACTCATTTTAAATTCTCTAAAAAACATTTTTCACCCTTGGTACTATTATACTACCTAAGTGAATGATGAAAATTTATTTTCACCTATTCTTATTAATAGATTATTTGAAAAAATAATTTTAATGTATTTATATAGTATTGTTTTTAATATAATGAAGTTTTTATATTTTTTAATTATAAAATTGGAATCATATTAACAATATTAATGACAATTAATCATGGTTAGTTTAAGTTTCTAAAACAATAAATCCATGGAATATTTTATGAATTGCATTAATCTACTGAAATATTAAATAACAAACCTTATAAAATGAAATGAACACTGGACCATGACACTCTTGATTCTTATAAAACATTTTGTTAGTGACCATCAACCATTACCAATACATTGAAGCTGATTTGGAATCATTAATCACATTACCTAAATTGAAAAGAACAATATTATATTAACAAATAAATAAGATATGATTATAAATTGATTAAAAAATATGAAATAAATGTGAAACTTTTTATGAATCAAGTTATTAACAAATTTAACTTAACTATTCAAGAGGATAGAGGAGCATTTAATGGGAGTTAGGATGCTAGGTATTGGTTCTTTCTCACTCTTTTTCTACCTTTTGGTTATGTTTTCCCCCACTCCCTTTCTCAATCTCCCATATTTATCTCAATCTAATATTATCCATTTATATTTCCTATATTTCCTAATATTTTATTTTTATATGGAAATGTATGTTTTTATGATTTCATATTGTTTCATTTAATGTAACCCTATAATTTTTTAGGAATTTTCTTCATTTTTATTCTTCCTCTCCCAAACTAGTTTTATGTGATCGTATAAATTTATTCTTTTCTTAATGAACTAAAATATATAATTATGTATTTATTATTTTGGATTTTTTTTCTAGAAACAACGATTTATAATTTGGTTACATGTATATTCAAATATTTGAATATTAATAAAACTTCTTATTACATATTTTTACTATTTCTTATAACATCAGTATAATAATATCCTTGTGTTCCTATCACATTGATAAGGTCATAATATTTCCCCAATATTATGAGAAACTATAAATTCCATGATAATATTAATAAATATTGTTTTGTGTTTTGATAAGATTCTCTAACAATAACACAGTTTGATGAATATTGGTCAGGGGTAATCATAATCAGAGGAGACTTCAACACATAAAATTCATAATTAGTAGTCTTCAAGAAGAGATATTTTGAGAAGACACCCACCAGATGTAAATCCACAAGTTTTTGTGGCATCAGATTTTTTATATGTGACTATGTTAAATGGTCCTTATACATTAAGATTATTGTTAATTCATTTTATGACCCGTGAACTGTGATTTACTAACCAAAACTATGATGCCATATGTTTTCAGGAAGTAGGGTACATTGGGTGTGTCAAAAATGGCATATTTATAATAAATAAATCGAGGAACATTATTTCCCATCAATAATTATGGATGTTTATATCTCAAACCATTGATTTTAAGGGAACCATTGTATTAAATTTTACGGAAATGGTGTAGAGTTGTATTTATATTAGATAGAAAAAAAAGACATATGAATCATATTGGTTGATGATATAGATTTTCAACCTACATGGTGAGATATTTTGAATAATGGATTATATTATGCATCAAGCATTCATATTTATTTATTAATGTTGAAACATTAATTTATTTCTTTGGGGTTCCTTGACCTTTTTAAATACAATGGTCTAGGATATTAGGCAGGCTTGTTGAATTCCAAAAAGAAATAATCCAAGAGTGTCTCAGACTACGATATTTTTTCATATTCATTAAATTCTATTTAAATTTAATTACTAAATTAAATTTTATTCACATTAATTAGGAATAATACATTTCATATTTTATAAATTTTATAAACTAAATAAATATTCATTCACAAAATTGTGAATAAAAATTATATTTATGAACAAAATAATTAATTATATATTTATTCTAGTATTAATTAAAAGATTAGGATGAAAATCTGAAAAAGATTGTATCTGAAGATAAATATTAATTTTCAAGATGGTAAATTTATATTTATTATTTCACTAGATAATTGATTTCATTAAATACTTTTATTTTTATTTTTTTATGGAATGCGGTTTGTCGGATTACATGATATGTAGCTGGGGTACATTCCATGTAATCAACTAGGTTTGTGGAGAAAGTTGTTCTTACTGTGTGGTCAAATACATTGTTTGATACCACATGAGACTAAAATCATAGAAAAGTAGTAAAACAAATGATGTGTAGCTGGTGTACCTAGCATCTAGGTTATTAATTCCCACATCCAATGTACATGATGAGTAATCTGGTGGGTTTTGAAAACACATGAAAAAGTGATATACAAGGTGTGTAAGAGGTTATATTCTTTGTATAGTCCCTCATCCAAAGAATAGGCATTGACATACAATGGGTCATGTGAAGACATGAAAATCATGATATACTACATGTGGCTAGTTACTACTTGTAATATATCCAATAGGGTGTACATGTCAAAGCCCTAGGCTATTATCACAGGTACAAAACATTCAAGGGACACAACCTGTAGCTCATAAGTACATGCCATATAGTCTCCTAATAAAATACATAATTCAATATCACTAATTAAATAATTTCAAAATTAAAACATAATTACACTAATTTTAACCGAATGTATTAGGCAATGTAATAAATGTTTTAAATAATTAAAAATACCCTAATAAATTTTTTAAATTATACGAATTAATTTACTATTCTTTTCTCTTCCATGAATTAATATATTATGATTATCACCAAGAGAATTTAGATTATCAATAAGATAAAAAGTAATATATTTATTTTTTTATTCATGTAAGCATGATTATCATATGAATAAAGAATGAATATAAATTAATGTTAAACTTTTTAAATTTTCATATTTATTACATGTGTAAGACTATTTATGAGCTTAAACAATACCGGGGTATGGATGGGTTTCATTTAATTTATTTTATTTCATGAATGTTCAAATATTTAATATTAAATTAAATATTATGTCATGTGTGTTGTACCTCCCTCCTTTATTATATAGGACCTTCATTTCTAATGTTATTTATGTAATTATCCTTAAGAAATCCATTATATCCTATCACTAGTTCTTGTGTTATAAATACATGGAACAAAAGTAGTATCCCAAGGCACATAGATGTGTATCAAGATGGAACTGAGACAATTCCGACCCAGGAGATACGCCGGGGGACATGTGGAATGATACAACTGATCCTAAGAATGACAGGATGTGTGTTTATCCAAGGTTATATGTCAATTTATTATCCACTCAATAGATCAACTGTTAGATAATATCATGATCATATCAATTATTTGTTTAATTATTTTTTACTTATGCATTATTTATTTTATGGATGCAATACTATGATCACAAAAATAAATATATTATTATAAACAGATGGAATATAGATAATTTGATTTCAAGTAAATGTTTCTTCAATCATGGTTAACCATGTAAGTAATACCCCCTTAATAATGAAAATACATGTATAAGAAAAAAAATAAGAAAAAATTTATTCATAATAAATAAAATCCCTCAAATATATATTTTTTCATACTGGGCCTTCCATTACATGATTAAGAATAAAATAAATAGAACTAGTTATTTGACAAACCCATGTTAGGACAGTTAATTTTATCATGGAGTTCATCTTAATGTTTTAGGTCGACTTAACCAACTTCCCTCAAGAGAAGTAAACCACACCAGACATGATGTTACTTAGAGGAAATATTTTAGTAAATAAAAATAAGTATTTTTGGATTATAAAGACAACTCAATGGATAATGGTTCTATTAGACTTCATTTGGAAAATACCTACCTACTGAAAGAATTTCATGTATATTTCCCTACCTGTGATGGGGTTTTTTGATTGGGAATATGGATCCTTTCTAATAAAATGTACTAAAAACATGACATTCAGAATCCAATTATGAGGGTTATTTTGACTTATTAAAATAATGGGAGGCTTAATAAAATTAATTTCATTATGTCACATATAATTTTTAATCATGTTATGTAAAAATAGTATCCACTTTTATAATTTTTGTAATATAGAAACATTATCATCCACATTATTCCAATGGTCAATATTAGAGAAAGACCATATTTTTACTGGATTTAACTTACGATAATGGTTTAGACATATTCAAGTTATGTTGTCTCATGGAAATAAATCATACATGATATAGTCCCTATTAAAATATCTCTCTTTGAATGAGGATAGTGATGAATATTAGTTTTATATGATAAACACTTTAGTAACGTGATCAATATTAAATGTTTAATGCTTTCATACTTTTTTAGTGAACTCATGAAGTCTCATGAATAGATGGATTATTATAGAATAATTAATCAAATCCATTGTTTATATTAGGATATATCTTGAATGTAATAGTTTGATATATCCATGGTTCTCTTTATAGTATGATATGAGAGGATGCGCTATCTAGGACACACATAGTCAATGTCATTTTCTTCACAGATCACCTAGCGGTTCTAGGGTTTAACCTCCCTGATAATGTATTCAATGGTATAATTATTGATTATCCCTCAAATATACTCTAATTTTTTGTTAATTTTAATATAAACAACATTGTTAAGCTTATCCGAGATCAACTTGTTCTTCTTCTCCAAGTTGATAAGGATTTAATGTGAAAAACCCACCTTCAGTCCACACGGTGAAGAAAATTAAAGCTCCAGAATATAGAAATAATCCCAAATTATATTCACAATACCCATAAATGAATAAAAATTTTATGGGGAATGAAAGGGATAAGAATGTTATATATTTTTTATGTTTCAAGAAGGGCCACTGGAAGAAAAACTACACCCAGGAAAAAAAGAAAGGGGATGATTCAAGAGCATTTGTTATTGAGTGAATTTTATCTATTTCAATAAATTGGATGTTAGATACAACATGTGGTGCTCACATATTGATTCAAATATAGAAACCTTGTGTATTCTAATATATTGACCATGGATTGAATAATGAGACTCTAATGGGGCTAAAATTTCTATCATGGCTATTGGGGACTACTGCCTTACATTGCCTATGAAGATGATATTTTTTTTAAAGATTATTATTATGTTCCCTATATTTTGAATAATAATATTTTCATATCCAGACTTTCTACAGATGTATTTATTTTAATTTTTGGGATTCAATGTTTTTTCTTTTATATGTATAAAATATTATATATTTAGGAATGTGTATATAATGATGGTTATGTGTTTTATTACATAAAACAAGTAATGGAAATCAATAAAGAATCTACTACAAATGACACATACTACACCCCACTATTATATCAGCAGCTGGGTCATGTAAATGAAAATTGTTTGAAATAATTACACCAATTTTGATATTTATATTCTTATTAACTAAAACCACTTGGTGTATGACATAGATATTTAAACCAAAAAATCCCTGAATCCCCATTTAGTAGAAAAGGTGAAATACACAAATATCTTCTTGAATTAGTTAATACAGATGTGTGTGGAACATTTCATGTTGAATAAATGGGTGGGTACTCATACTAAATTATATTTACTTCTGATTTTTTAGATATATATATATTTACATGATGAGGTATAATTCATATTCCTTTTAAATATTCAAGGAATAAAATAAGGTAGTTGAGAACCAGTGTGGTAAAAGGATTAAGAAAATTCATATAGACTATGATGGAGAGTATATTAATCAAATATTCATTTGTTATTTTTAGGATTTTGGAATTATATATTTACTCAACCCTCCTAATTCACCTCAATGTAATTATGTATCCAATGGATGAACCACACCTAGTTAGATATGGTGAGATCAATGATGAGTCATTTGATTATTCTATTATATATTTGGAGACACACCTTAAACAAAACATCGTACATATTAAAATGTGTAGCAAGTAAAGTGGAAATTGGTATTCCAAACCAATTATGGAGTGTATATAAACCCATGTTTACATACTTACACTTTTGGGATTTCAAATCAATTTCTAATTCTTTTTATAAAAATATGATTTCACCTTGAGGTACAAAGTGTACCAATATAGGATACCCCCAATGAAATAGGTTGGTATTACCTATACAGCCCCTCAAAAAGGTTATAGTTATAAGACATGTTGTATTCCATAAATGTGAGACCATCTAAAAAATTATACTGGGACTGGGATAGACTTCCATGAAGTCTTGGATAAAGGTACACAAGAGTTGGAACAGATGAAAATCCCATAAACCCCATGGAAGAAGAAGTTTTAGAGATGAAAGTACATAATAAGAGTACAAGAGATATTAGAGGAACAGAATAGTTTTATTTTCTAGTCATCAATGATGGTGAATCATTATTAGTTGATAATAAAGATATTTAAACCTAAAAAGAATTATTAAGTGGCCCATATGTTTCCAAGTGGAAAGAAGCAATGAATTACAAAATGGATTATATATAACAAAACTAAGTTTTGATTTTGGTAGATCCTTTAGTGAATGTAAATACCATTGGTTATAATTAGGTATTCAAGACGAAACTAAGAATGGATGGGAAATTCAGTACTTATAATGAACTACTGGTTTCAAAAGGGTACCAATAGCATCAAAGTATAGACTATGAAGAAAAATTTTCACCAGTTTCTATAATGAAATACCTCAAAATTATACATGCAATTATAACCATAAATGTCTATGATATTTGAAAAAGGATATCAAAGAAACATTCCTTAAACGGAATATTTATGAAGATATATATTACCCAAAATGAATGGTTTGTGACTCCAATGGATTCCAACAAGGTATGAAACTATCAATGATACATTTATGGATTAATGTAAGCATCTGAGTCGGGGAACATTTTGTTTTAAAAATCCATATCATAATTTGGATTCATAATGAGTGAATGTGTTCCATGGGTATTGTAGTGACCCATGTTTTACATACATGGACATTAAATTTATTTTATGTAATACTTAATATATTACAAAAATATATTCCCAAAGAACTTATTAGTTTAGTGTCTTTGGAAACATGGAAAATAATCTTATATCTTGGTGAAGGATCATCAACATATCCCATAAATATCCACCCCCTTTATGATCCTACCTAAACTAATCGTTATATCGTGGGGAAAAGAAAACATAAAAAGGGTGAGTTCAAATGTTCAGTAAGGGTAAACATTGAGAACATAAAACAAAACATAAATATAAGAATAAAAAAACATGATCATAATGTTTAAATATCAAAATCATGATTCAAGAAATAAATATTTTAAGTACTTAAGGTATATATCATAATAGAACATTAACCATGATAAAATAGAATTGGCATAAAATATAGAATTATGGAAAACAAATAATAACATAACATGATTTTTATAGTAGACAAGGCATTGCTTCCAAACCATCGTAGTGGGAAAAGTCCATTTCTGAACTAAGTCTACTTGCTATTCCGTCTATGTATTACTTAACCAGATTTACTTGTCGTTTCAACTCTGTATTACTGAACCAGATTTACGTGTCGTATCAGTCATGTCTATCTTATGAGATATAAATCTTTACCCAATGAATTGGAGGGAGATATTGGTCCCACCCATCTCATAATGAAATCATTATTACATGTTCCGCAAAAAACCATAAATCATTCATCATAGAATAACCCATAAAATAAAATGGTTTTCCTAAATATCATTCCATCATAATCCATATAAAATAAATGGATTTCATAAAAATAATTTCATACTAAACATAGTCAAAACAAAGTAATAATAGGGATGAAAAAATAACCTGATGTCATATTTGAAAGAAACTAATTTTTATAAAACAATTTAACATAATTCATGAATAAAATATCCTTTGTTTTAAAAAAAAATTATTTTCTTAGAATTCCATGAAATTTTAAAATAAAATAATTTAGTTTAAAATAAACTTGAAATCGTGTAGAGGAAGATTCATGGAAATAAGGTGTCATGAAACCATAACAATCCATTCAAACCATATAAGTTAAAAACAAACATTCTCCTTGTACTTTTTTTTAAATTTCAAAATATACCTCAAATCAAATAATGACAAAAGATTCCTTTCATAGCATTTAATAAAAATTCACCAAAGGGTATAATCGAATTAAAAATATTGTACAAGAATAGAAATAATATTACATAATTATGAAACGTGAATGTGGATGATAATTATTCCCTAGTAATTATATATGTACAAATAATATTAGATAAAAATAATATTGCAGAATTATCCCATACCTTATGTATGATATGCAACGTATATATCTGAAACTCCACTTTTTAGGTATCTCCCTTTGTTATGCCCAAAAAGAAATCTCAAGATTGCTTTCTACCCAAAGGGTGGCCTCTAGGATGAATAGAGGGATGTTGGGAGTCGATTTTGGTTGGGGTTGGATGAGACAAAGGGCTTTGGAGATGTGATTAAACGAGATGTAGATGTGACCTTTTATAAGAGAGGGGAGGGGTACTTTTGGAACACCTTGAAATATTAATTTATTACAAATTTGCATTCAATTTATAATGCTCCCAAACACATTTATTTATAATATAAGAGGATTATGGGTCTATATACTCTCATCCAATAAAATTTATACATGTTTTGATTTTATTTTATGCCTTATCATTTTGATTTATACTTATTAAATCTATTTAATTTTATTTATAGTAATAAAATTATAAATATTAAACGGTTATAAAAAATTACTTATGTGTTTTCAGTTATCCAAAATTGGATACTTTATGAAATTTTATACCTTATAATTTTGACCTTGTAATTTTTAAATATTTTTGTGATTCATAAATAATATAAGAATATGTTTTTTTATAAAATATCAATAGTGTCAATTTTTACAATATTTATTTATTTTAATTTAAATAGAATCCAAAAATAATATAAATTCAAAAAAAATATTTAATACACTCCTAACATGTCATTTTAATCTATAAAATTCATGTAGAACATTAATTAGTTCATAAGATATTTATTTTAATATTTTTAAACTATTTATTTAATATTTCCCTCAGTAAAATAATTTCTACATCACTGTTGTGTCATCATTAATGGTAATTATTTAATCTCTAAAAATTATAAATAAATTTATATTATGTATATAATTTCATTATATTTCTATAGAATATTTTTTTTAATATTTATCATGTTTATCAACATCTTAAATTTATTATACTTATAATATATATGAGAGTGACATGTTGTCACCTTCGATTGTTTTAATTATAATTACATCACATTCATGGGAAAATGTCTATTAAATGCATCAATTATGACCCCTATGTGATATTGGTCGACCTTAATTCATCCAATAGTATTTCGAAATGTTTTTGGGTAATTTTAATATCATTATCATATTGTTAGTTACCCAAATTTACTTGATTTTCCTGAAACTGTGGGAAATAAAAATTATCATATTTACTATTCATAATATCCAAGAAAAATAAATGTAACCTAATAAAATAATTTGGACCAACTTATTCTAAATATGGAAACCATTTTACATAATTCAAAACAAATAAATGGAAAATATTAATTTAAAATTAATTCCCATTGTAAAAACCAAAAAGCTGGTTTTTAAGAAGTAAAAACGTATCAAAAGAATGTCATGTGTTGATATCAAATTTAAATTTCAAATTACTTAAAATGACAAAATTTGTATTAAATTACAAAAAAAATCTATATAATCTTTAAACCCAATTAAAAATACAATCAAACTATATAAATAATTTATACAAAAAGGTAGTTTTCAATTAAGATGCAGTATTTGTCACAATTCATTAATATATGAATTTCATTGGAAAAATACCCAAATTTCATACAAGGTAAATTTTGATGTCCCTATTATAAATATTAAGTTTATTATTTCATATAAAATATATAAAATTTTCAAAAACAATATTTAAAAATGTATTTCCATCAAAAGGCGGTAAAACTATATTTTTTTTTATAAAAAACATCTTTCATCCAAAGAATTGAATTTTTTCATTTATTATGTCTAGAAAATACATTATATGAATGTTAATGTTGTATAAAATTAAAATTTTTGTTAATACTATTCATAACAGCTAGTTTATATCCCAATAAATAATTTTATTTTAATAATATATTGTTGTTTAGTGAAATTCAGTATTGTGTACAATGCAAGCTATCAAGGAATATTGGTGTTGCATATAACACAAGCCAACAATAGTTATTTGTATACTGTAAGATAATATGGTGTTGTGTATAGGACAACCTAATATTGGTGTAGCATACAACAAAAGACCTAAAAGAAATTAAAAATAATCTTTCTCATAAAATCTCATACATTATACCCCGCTTCAAATGAATTTCGCCCTCGAAATTCTTCGGGTTTATAAATGGTTTACAACTTTAAAGTTTCATTCATAGAAAACCACATCATTAAAATTAATAATAAAACTTCATTTTAAAATAGAATTTAAGAAACATAATTGGTTCCCAAAGTAACTCATCACTGGGATTCTACACCGGAGAACATAGGTGGGAAGTGAAAACATGGATATGGAAGAGAAATCTAACCATCAATTTCTAATGGTTAGTGATAGAGAACAAGGTTGGAAAAATATAATATCCATAAATCCATAAATCTACGATTATTTAAGGGACCATCTGATTCATCGGATAATAAGGTACTAAGATAATATTTTTGGTTTTAAATATCATTTCCATTAAGTTAATTATTTTTTCAAGATAATAAATACTTACATGATTATGGTATAATCTCACCATTGTTCGTGCCTTGAACAATTTCCAACTCACCTTTTATTTAAATAAATTTAGTTGAATCTATCATTCTAGAAGTGTTAGCAGATCATGCGATATAATGATAGGTCATTCCATCTATCTCAACAAAAAGTTTAGCACAGGTTATCAATTATGCATAAGTCCATCTATAGTGAGATAATATATTAATCTAAAAAAAGTCAATCATAATATAACTTTTACTATCCACAAATGTATAACATTTCAATTCTTCCAAAAACTGAAAATATAAAACTTTAGAAAGAGGTGAACTAAATCGTCTTAAAATTTATCCCCCATATATCATATGGTATATCTGGTTGGTCAGGTCATGTATTCTCTTGAGTCAAGGTAACAACCTAAATTATCATATATCCTTATCGAAAACAATTATGTTTCCTTGCTCAAAAACATAGTGGATTATTCATTAAGTCCCAAAAATTTGTATACTTCGTCCATGATAGCATAACCCTCTTGTCAAAAATCCATAATTAGTTCTCAAGAAACTAACATTATCCAATTTACATATTCAAATCCAATATATCGTTACCCAAACATAATCATCTTAACATAAAGGACATGTTAAGGGTTTTCTTTCACTTAATCATGTGGTCTCAATGTATATCACCATACCCTAAAATCAATTTTTTATCTCCGTAGAACAATTCAACATATCCATTCCAATCCATAATGAAAAACTTATACTAAAATCAATTATATATTTCATGATTCATATACCATAATATTTGAATTCAAGAACAAATACAACTCAATAATCCAACTTTATTCTTAAACCATTACACAAGATCCATAATCTTCATATTTCCTAAAACAAAAATCATGTCTTAAGGTTTCTAAAACTCAAGATTCTTAGATTTAAAATAAACAGTATTGGAATAACATCACATACCTTTCACATTTCATTTACAATCTCTTTATCCATAGCAGTATAACCAATAATCATACCATCATCATGATTCTATTCATGATGTTTCCACTTAAGAAATCAATCTTCAAGATTCCCATACTTTCCACATCTGAAACAATCAATGGTTAACTATGTACTATGTATTTCTTTCTATTGAATAAGACTAGAAAGCGATCTGTGATAAATATATATCATAGAATTGAAACACATAAGTAATAAAAATTACTTATAATATTTCATTGTATGATATCTTCATCATAACCCTAGGTTAGTAATTATTATCACAAAAATATTAGGATTATAAACTATACTAGACATATCCTTAGTACATCCATAGACATATCCTTTGAAATATCTCTTGAGATCTCACTAAAGCTTTCATATACTAGTTTCCAAAGGTTGACAAACCTTCACTCTAATACCAACTGTAACTACCCTTGCTTGATGTACATGGACATTGGATTTCTTTTACAAAATACATTATACATTACAAAAATATATTCCCAAATACTGTATTAGTTTAGTGTCTTTAAAAACATAGAAAATAATATTCTTTCTAGGTGACAGATCTTCAAAATATCCCATAACAATCTTCCCCTTTTGTTTTCCTACCTAAAACCTTTATTTATATCCTAGGGAAAAGAAAACATAAAAATATTGAGCTGAGATTCTCATTAAGGGTAAACATTGAGAACGTAAAACAAACTATAAACATAAGAATGTAAAAACATGAGCATAATGTTTAAATATAAAAATCATGAGTCATGAAATAAATCTTTGCAGTATGTAAGGAATTGATCATAAAGGAACACAAACCATGATAAAATAGTGTTGTCATAAAACATGGAATTATGGAAAACAAATAATCACATAATATTATTTCCATAGAAGACAAGGAATTTCTTCCAATACCATCATAGTGGAAAAAGTCCATTACTGAACCGGTGATACATTCTGTTCTAGCCATGTATTATATAACCAGATTTACTTGTTGTTCCATCCCTATTTTACTGAACCGTATTTACTTTTCATTCAAGTCATGTCTGTCTCATGAGATATAATTCATTACCCAATGCTTTGGATGGATATATAGGTCCCAACCATCTCAAAATGAAATCATTATTATATTTTCCACAAAAACACATAAATCATTCTTCATAGCATAACCCATGAAATAAAATGGGTTTCTTAAACATCATTCCATCATAATCCATAAATAATAAATAGATTTCATAAAAATGATTCCATCATAAACACAATAACAACAATGTAATAATCAGGATAGAAACATAACCTGATGTCATCTTACATGGAATATAATTTCGATAAAACACTTGAAATTAATTTGTGAGTAAAATATCATCTCTTTTTCAAATGAAAATTCTTTTCCAAAAATTACATGTATTTTTAAAATTAAATAATTTAGTAGGAAACAAACCTGAAATCGTGTAGAGGAAGCTTCGTGGAAATAAGGTATCATGAAACTGTAAAAATCCATTCATACCATATATGTTAAAAACAAACATTCTCCTCAAACATTTTTTGGAAACGTCAAAAAGTGCCTCAAATCAAATAATGACAAGAGATTCCTTTCAAACCATTTAATAAAAATTCCTCAAAGGGTAAAATTGACATTATGTATTATAGAAGAATGGAAATAATATTACATAATTAGGAAAAATTAATGTGGATGATAAATATACCCCATTAAATACTTACATATAAAAAATCATGGAAAAAATGAGATTGCAAAATTATCCCTTACCATAGGTCTCATATGCTTCTTTTATATTTGAAACCCATATTTTTTAGGTATCTCCTTTTGGTATGCACAAAAGGACTCCATAAGATGGATTTCTGCCCAAAAGGTGGACTCTAGGATGATGTGATGGAAGTTGGGAGGAGATTTGGGTAGGGTTTGATCGAGAGAAAGAGCGTTGGAGGTGTGACAAAAAGAGGAGAGGTTCCCAATTATAAGATAGGGGAGGGTCACTTTTGGAAAATATTGAAATATTAATTTATAATAAATTGATTTTTGGTTTATAATTCTCCCAAAATGATTTATTTCAAAACTAATATGAGTATGGGTCTAAATAATCTCATAAAATAAAATTTCAAGATGTTTTGATTTCATTTTTAACCTTATCATTAGGATTTATCCTTATTTAATCTATTTAATTTTAATTGTGGTAACAAAATTTTAAATGTTAAATGGTTATAAATATTTACTTATGTGTTGTCTATTGTCCATAATTTGATACTTTATGAAATTTTAGACCTTATAATTTTCACTTTTTAGTTTTTAAATATTTTGTTTATTTTTAAATAATTTAATAATATTTAATATATATAAAATTTCAAAAATTTCAATTTTGAAACTATTAATTTATGTGAATTTAAATAAAATCCACACAAAATAAAAATTCAAAAAAATAATTAATACACTCCTAACATGTCATTATCACCTAGAAAATTCGCGGAGTGAATTAATCATTTCATATGATATTTATTTTAATATTTTTAAAATTAATCTATTTGATATTTCTATCAATAAAATAATTTCTACATCACTATTGTTTAATTATTAATGGAAATTATTTAATCTATAAAAATTATTAATAAATTCACATGATGTATATAATTTCATTATATTTCTAGAAAATATTTATTTTTGAATTTTTATCAAGTTTATCACTATATTAAAATTATTATACTTATAAGATATATGAGGGTGATATATTGTCACCTTATATTGTTTTAATTATAATTACATCACTTTTATGGAAAAAAGTCCATTAAATGAATAAATTAGGACCCCTAGGTGATATTGGTAGACTTTAATTCATACAATAGTATTTTGGCAGGTGTTGGGGTAATTTTATTATCTTTATTATATTGATAGTTACCCTATATTACCCAATTTATCTTTAAATGTGGTAAATAAAAATTACTTTACTAACTATTTATAATATCAAAAAATAAAGGTAAGATATAAATATAATTTTGAACCACTTATTCCAAATATGGAATCCATTTTCATAATTATAACACAGAATTGTGAGAAATTAATTTAAAATTAATTCTCATTGTCAAAACCAAAAAGCTGGTTTTTAAGAAGTAAAAATGTATCAAAAATATTTTCATGTGTTTATATCTAATTTAAATGTTAAGTTAATTAAAATGACAAACATTGGGTTAAATGATAAAAAAATAATCCAATTATACCTTAAAACCAATTAAAAATATAATCTAATTATATAAATAATTTAAAGGAAAAGAAAGTTTTGAATTAAAATGCAGTATTTTTCACTATTCATTATTATATGAATTTAATCAGAAAAATATGAAAATTTCATCCAAGGTAAATTTTTATTTCCATATTCAAAATAAGAAGTTTATTATTTTATATATAACTTATATTACTTCCAAAAACTATATTTAAAAAGGGGTCTCCACCAAAAGGCGGTAAAACTGTATTTTTATTTAAAAAAAATTCTTTTATCTGAAAAAATGAATTTTTTCAAATATCATGTCTAGAAAATACATACGATGAATGTTAAGTTTATATAAAATTAAAAATTTGTTTAACAGTATTCATAACTTCTAGTTTATATCCCATTAAATAATAATATTTTAATAATATGTCAATGTTTAGTGAAACTTGGTATTGTGTACAAGGCAAGCTATCGAGGAATGTTGTTATTGTGTGTAACGCAAGCCAACAATAGAGGTGCGTATACTTCAAACTAATTTGGTGTTTCATACAGTGAAATATAATATTCGTGTAGCGTACAACAGGGGACATAAAATAAATTAAAAATAATCTATCTCATAAAAGCTTAGGGTGTTACAAGTATATAAGTGTTTAAATGTGAGTTTGTTCGTTTTGTTAATATTATATATTGAATAAATATTACTTATTGGAAATGAAATACATGTATTACATTCTATTAAATCATGGTAGAATAAATTCATCTCTATGAAGGACTTAGAAAAAATAAACATGTATTATTGGGATGAAAAAATAAACATGTATTACTGGGATCATGATCCATCATGATAGACCCAAGATTCTAATAGGTTTATGTAAAGGTATATACATTCACATGATACTAAAGAGATTCAGTATGAAACAATTCAAGAGGGTATTATTTCCAATGGAACCGAGAATTCATATTTCCATGAAAAGTTTCCCTTACACACATGAGGAAAGATGTCGATTGGAAATGATTATATACATGTCTATGATTTTTTAATTCATGTAATATATTCTATATACTAGGATAGATGTCACTTACTCCTTCGGTATGGTAGGTAGATATCATGATGAATTGTTGACCACCATTGGATGAAAGTCAAGACTATCCTTCAGTATATGATGTGTAGTAAGGATATGTTCTTGTTCTATATATGAGATGAGTAACTAGTCATTAGAATATATATAGAATCTCTTTTCTAAATAGATCATGTTGATCTGAAATCAAAAACAAAATACATCTTCACTATCAATCAAGGTGATGTGATACGGAAGAGCTTAATGAAAACTCGGGTTGTTGATTATATTGAAGAGGTCGATTATATTGTAGATTATAAGGCCACTAAATAAACATTTTTTATATAAAACATCATCCAAGATCTTATTGTGGCACCAAATTCTAAAGACCGTAACACAATAATAATATAGTAGTGGATCTTGTTAAGGATATAAGGTCACATCAGTTGATAATGAAAATAATACAGAAGTATAATCTCTTGAGGGATTTCTCATAGAAATGTGAATCTACAATGAGTAAAATTTCCATGGAGGACAATATAGAGGACTCCTTTACTAAATCCTTGACATAGTAGATACATTATCAACATATGAGGTCTATCATGATAAAATTCATTGGTAGCTTGCTCTAGTCTATGTGAGAGTCTACTAGAGTTGGTGTTTTATAAGTAATAATTTTTTATTTTGTTAAATATATATTCTAGTATTGGAATATTAATAAAACATTTTATTATATATTTTTTTTATTCTGAAGGGATTAAATTTAATAATTTTTTAGAGTATTGTTCACATTGATAAGGTTATATAATTTCTACACAATGACGAGGACATTGATTTTCCATGAACATATTCTTAAATATAGTTCCATGATTTGATAAAATTATATTATGGGATATATTTTTTTAACTGTCAAGTGTGTGTAAGTAGAGGAGCCTCTATCTCATGATGATCTCACATAGTAATCTTAAAGATGATAGATTGTGAGAACAAACCTTCCAGAAGTAATTTTTCATGTTTCTGTGTCATCAGATATTCCAGAATCTGAGAATGATTCATGGTCATTAGTCTTTAGTATTATCATTAATGAATGTCATCACTCGCACACCTAGATTTACTAACCAAAATAGTAATTCCATATATTTGTAGAAAGTATATTTCAATATGTTTTTCATGAATGACATGTTATTAATGGATAATTCAAGGAAGTATTTTTCACTTTAATGGTATAGAAGTTGATATATCATCCCATTAATACAAATGGAACTAGAAAAATAATTTCCATGTTCTTGGTGTAACCAGGTGTTTATCATAGATAGTAAAAGAAATATGTATCAAGAATCTTGGTTTATGACACATATGTATAAATATATTGATGCTATTTTTTGAAAAAGTGATTATATTACATAACAAGTAATCATATGTGATTTTCGAAATTAAGAAATTATGTTCTTTATATTTGGTTTATTAAACCACTTCATTATAGTGATATTTAAATTTTGGTCAGATCACCTAATTCCATTGAGATTGAATCTTATAGGTTCATACAATAAGTGCTTCCATTGATCTCAATTAAAAAATATTTGAATTATTAACAGAAATAAATGTTATTTTCAAGACTAATGAATGATTTTATTGATGTTTTAATAATCACATAAATTAAATAAATATTTATTATTAAGATTTAGTATAAAAAATTTATTTATGAAATCCATTTATAATTAAATATTTTTTCAGGTATTCATTAAATTACAAGGAAGACAAGTGAAAGGTGATCATGTCTAGTGATAAATGATAATGTGATAGCTGGTAAAATAATATATATCTTTGTTCCAGTTAGTTCACTACATAAAATATTATTATTATTTTTACATGGAATGGGGTAAGATTAGGTTTATTATACTAATTATTTACCATTGTTTAATTAAATTTTATTTTAACCTAAACCCTAACTTTATAAATAGATCGATATGTCTATTATATTAGGTTAATCAAGAATTTAGGATCATTGTGCGCAACCAAATATCTCTTGAATACTACTTTCTCTCATACTCTCATGAATGAGAGGAAATAAATTAATCTTTAATGATCTTGAAGAAATCAGGACATAAAAAATGAGATGATTGAACTTCCACGCTATCACCCACAAATCAATCAATGTCATTTTTATATCAAAGGAGCATTTATGGATCACCACTAGAGTGATTCTACCCTTAGATCCTACCTACGCAATGAAGGTAATATAGAAAAGGGTTATGATGATCTACATCATCATTCAATAAAGATCCTTAGATTATGTATTCATTCATCAGAAATTGTATAAACTAATTATAAACATTACATTAAAATATAATCTTTGGGTTCTAGGTTTCTCAATATAAATATTTTTTGAGAAAAATTCATTGCACAAGATGTTTACATCTTACAGTATTATAAAATGATCCATCAAATACAAAAAAACATAAATAGTTATCTTCCCACCAAGGAAATTCTGTTGTGCCTGAAACCATTGGTTGTTACATTTTAATTTCTAATATGATATATTATCTTTATATTTTGGGTATTTATATGATTTAATAAAATATAAAAAAATTACATCATTATATAATATGTTTCTTCAAGAAGGTTTTATTTAATATTTATGCATGTTGTGTGATTCTTTTATATACAGAACACATTTTCTTGAAATATAATGATGCGATGAGTACTCCAAGAGTTATATATCCTCAATATCGATTGGGTAAATCATACATCTCAAGATATATTATGTGTGTATCCTAATTTTCTATCCCAGAATATTTTTTAATGTTGTTATAGTGGAAAGCCTCAATTTTTCTTTATGATGAAAAAAATTTTGTTCGTTGCACATTATGATGAATATAAAAAAACCCATTCTATTATTACATCTTATCCATTTTTTCATATTTCAATTTTATATTTTATGATCCTTTCCTATTATGATTCATTTTTATTATAATTCAATTGTATTATTTATCACTACATTTTTTCCCCTTTTATATTTTTATAGAGATATTAATCTCCCCACTACCTATTATGTATGTCATAAGGTTACCCCATGTAGTGATATAAGTATACTAAGATCTAGGATCAAATTATGATTATTAAAATAAAATTTAATATAATATATTTTAAAAAAATTATTTTGTATCTAATATCCCAAAAAATTAAACATCTTGATTCATGTCTGTGTTTGATATGTATTTGGTTAGAAAAATGTTTTGATATTATATGAGTAAGATATAGTTTTCATAGTATGTATCAATGAATTTTTTAGTTGTTATTTATCTTAGTTAATTAGAAAATATATGAAATTCACCATAAATAACTAATATTTAAACCTAAAAGTTCTTTTTTATGATTCACAATTGATTTATTAGCTATCCATTATATGGAACTTATATTTAATTTTTATTCATAATAGTTTGACTATTATTATCTCTAACATTCATTTGTTTTAGTAAATTGTTGGGTAGAGGATTAGTTGTATCAACAAATAATATGATGTGCAAAGAAATTATTTTCTAAATGAGTTAGATAATATTATCAAACATGTATATAAAAACCATATAGATTTACTTTCTGAGTTGAGTCAATTTATAAATAAGAACATCAACCTTGTGATGTTGCTAAATTATTTGAAGAGAGAAAAACAATCGTTGAGTCAATTATATGACAATGACCACAATATTTTAATATATATTATTATCCATTGACCAAAGAAAAATAGATAAATTTAATTGAAAAACTGTCATATTCTCTAATTCTATGAGATATAGAATATGATCATGGATATTTATCACTTAGAGGGTGAATAAAATTAGTGTTGTAAATTTATCAAGTGAATAAATCTTAGGGAAGATATCATATTAATAGAATGGGATGAATTGATGAAAGTATTTATAAATAAATAATTTCTTATCACTATATATATAATGACAGAAATAAAATTTCATATACATAATAAAATAGATGATAAATCAATTGGTATTATAAATAATAATTCAAGATTCATGAAATGTACTCCTCTATCTTTTTTATTTACAGAAAAATAATTTTTGACCAATTATTTAGTTCCTAAATCAATTTCATTAAAAATAATTAGTGATCCAATATTTTTCTATCTATGGGGAAATAATTTGATGTTACCTTATGATTTACATAGACATTAGTTTATCTCAATTTTCTCATGGGACTGGAGATAAGAAAATAAGTATAGAGTTTAATTATTTTTTTTTCATAAAAAAGGGTCATAGAGGGAAGAAGATTCAACTACCCATATATAAAATTCATGGGAATAAAAATTTTTTGAACAATGTTAATGAAATAATGGAATTCTTCAAGTGTGAAAAAAAGGAATAAAACACATGAATGTTGAAAGGGCATGAAGAAGTGAATTAATATAATAGATTAAAGGAATTGTATACTCAATCATTCCCCAATGATTCAATGATTAATCTATAATGAACATGGAAACTATACAATTCAGTTCTCTATGCTAAGGGCTATTTAGGATATTCAATGATAGAAATATCTAAAATAGAGATAGTTGGAATGAGAAAATATTTTCACTACTACTATGGTGGATCCAAAAAATTATGTATCGATATGTACTCTAATTATTCAATTAATAATAGTATAAGATCTATTTGATTCTAATTCTACACATTCATTCATTTCAATAAGGTTCATTAGAAATATTCAAATGCTGCCTCA